>OZ018415.1:12131412-12814986 GCA_963969595.1 Neckera pumila
TTTACACTAATTGGGTCCGGATGGAAGAATTGGGGCCGGATTGAGGGCGGGATTGAAGGCAAATCTGGCCGGCCCTCCATCCGACCCCAGGCCAAGTATAAAGCCAGCCTCAGTCTGCTCTTAGAGTGACGTTTTAATCCCTAAAGTCCCATTGTCCTCTTAGAGGACAATTTGGATTTCAGGCAAGTTCTTAAACCTTGATTTTTTATGAATTTTTTTAAAACTTTCTCATAAGATAGAAAAACTGATTAGCTATGTGGTAATATAATTTTTATTTCAATTGGTGACCAGAAGCAAAAATTATACCACAAAAAACCTAGAACTAAATTCAGCGGGTAGCACAAAAAGAACTGCAAAAAGTCAAAATTAATTTTCAAATTAATTTTTCCTAAAATATTATGTTTTTGTCTACATGTGGAGCTTTGATTCATTCTATTTGGACTCATAATGAAGAAGTTATGAACAATCTTGTTTTTTGGGCAATTAGAGCATTTTCTTGAAAACATAACTTATAGGATTCATTTTTTAATGTAATTTTCACAATTTTTCAAAAACAAATTATTTGACAAGGTTGTGTTTGCTTGCTAAAATAATCTCACCATTGGGATTATTGTGTTTATATCCCATCTTCGAGCTATTAACGGTTTAGTTTTTTTTCAATCTTGGACCTACTTCTACTTAACAATTTTTTAAAGAATGAAAATCAAGTGTTTTTTTATTGAATAATTAGAAGAGATTTGGGGCCTCTAGAGGGCTGTTTTAGGCTTGTTCTTCAATCTGGCCCGACCCTGTGAACAGCGGTACGGGTTGTTGGATTTTTTTTTTTCAAAAAAAATGACGTGGCACTGACTCGACCACATTAGCCAGCAATTATCCTGCGTTATCGCAGTCTGGGAATACAAGATAACTCGCAGTCTTCTAATGGCCCCAAATCTCCCATAATGTTTTTTTTTCTAGACTTTTAGCTCAATTCTTAAACATAACTTTTTTTTAATCCAAAGTCTGTAGTGCAAACAATTTCCACAAATGGCAGTCAAAGTCATCTAAAATTGTAGGCTAGTGTTCAAAAAAACTTTCTATTCCAACTTTGAATGCTAATATCTTTCAATCTATCTGGTCAAACTTCATGAAATTTTTACCACATGATCTCAGACAAATGAAGTAAAAGAGCCTACAATTAGATTCTAAAAAATTATTTTTTTTTGTTTTTTGACGATTGCAGCAATTTCTGGCAATTTTTTTTTTGGCGGGAAGCTGAATCCCTTGAAACAATTTTCAATAAATTTTTGTACAAAGAAAAATGAAATTAGCATCTACTTCACGTCATTTTATATCTTTTGAACTTTTGTAGAATTAGTTACAAATTTTTGAAGTTGAAATACAGTGGTCACTAAGCGATCACCTCTTCAAATGTATACCATTGCTACATTAAAGAAAGCAAAATGTACCTCAGTGCTAGTGGTTGTTTCTAGAGCAAGGTTGCTTTCAGAACAGAGTATCTTAGTGATAGTATTCTAGTGTAGCCAAGTTTAAGCTTGTCAGCTAGAAGCTCCTATAGACTTCCCGGTTGTGGGCAAGTAAACATTAGAAAATAAGTTGGACATAGAGAAAGTTGCTTTGTTTTGTAATGTAGGGGTTGTTTCCTTCTTCCCAAGCAATCGTTCCCATGCTTGTTTGAAGAAGTTGGCAATGTCCACCTCAACAAAATACTATCAAGTTTGGTGACATCATCATCGACATGGCATTATCTTGCCACTTGCCATACTAAGGTGCAACGATGCACAAGAAATCCTAAACCTGGAAGGCGAGCAGGCAAGTGGCGGGATACCCTCAACCTGACACGCAACAAAGAGGTCCATGAGTGGCTGCCTTCATACAATCGAGAGTTTTTGACCATGCTGGTTGGCCTAACTGGACTACAATTACGTGCAGGATCTTTGTTGGGAAATGGCCGCCCTGAAGAGGGCCGATGTTTTTTCTAATGGTAATCAAGCCCATCACAAGTAGAATGATTGAATTGCCTTGTTGGCATTGTTAAATTTTTTTATAATTTATTAATTTTATTAATTTTTTAAAATTCATATAAAGATAAAGGTGAGACATGCAAAAAGCCTTAAGTTTTTAATGGAGAGTTCTAATTAAATGGAAAAAGGTAATTTTAATTGCGGCAATTAAAATTATTTTTTTTGGAGAATGTGACTATAATTACTTCACTCTTGACATATTAATGGTCTAACGGTGATTTAATAGTATTATTATTTAGCAATTTTGTTGAAATGTCATTGGAATCCAAACAAAAAAAGATAATTTAAGTTTGCTAATATTTTCAATATAGTTCAAATCTATATTTTCTTTGATTTTTTTTTATTATCTTAACTCATCAATTTTAAGCTATTGGATGAATTTTTGGCATTTGACAAAATATATATTTTTTGAACAATACTTTAAAATTGAAGAACTTGGTAGGTAATGGTATAATTTCATTATCTACCTTTACTAATACTCTGAGACCTCCTTTACACAAGAGGTGAGATGCTTTGGATTGCAAACTTCAAGCAATGAAAGCTTTCAATATCAAAAATCCAAAGAATTACATTTTACATTTGAAATTTATGATTTAAGAAATCTCCAAAAGGAGAAGATAATATGAACCACAAATTTATTTGGGTGGCAAAAATGTCAACAAATTTTAAGTCCCCTAATATATTCTTCAAACTCATCAAGAAAAATCGTGTTGATGCAAATCTGAAGACATTTGACCCATAATGATTATAGCCAATAGTTTAAAAGAACTTATATTGTAAGTTGCCATCTTTAAAAAAACATATAAAGTATTTAGATAATTCTTGTTGTAACCTCCTCTCACTTTACACTACCTCACTTAAGGTTGGAACCTTTACTAGTAGACCTTTCAAACACAAGACTTAGATCTTGAAAGGTTTTCCACCAATGTCTTTCAATTGGAGTGTAAAAACATCTCCACTATAATTCCACTTCAATTCAACTCTACTAAAGCTCATTCAAAAAGCTCTCCAACTGCAACTTGACAAGTAGTGATCTTGGCCCTTTTTTTGGCATTTCAAGTGTTTTGGACCACAAGCAAGCACCCTAATCAAACTCATTCTAGGAAATAAAGTTGCTTGGGCACTAAACTTGTAGACAACCATGTTTTTTTTTAAAGTGTTGAAATTCCAAAGAACCATGCCTCAAGAAAATGAAATTGGTGCTAGATATGCAGATGGAATTTGTGGAGTTTGTTTATATTTTAGCATTCATTAGATGATATTTGGAAGTCTTGGAGGGCCGTTTCTGGCATGTTCCCTAATCTGCCCAGATTCAGTGAACGCCGGTAGGGATGTGTCAGAATTTTTTTTTTTTTTTTTTTTTTTCAAAAAATGGCGTGGCAGTCGCTTAACCACGTTAGCCAGCTGCTGCTACTGTGTTCCCGCAGTCTGGGAACGCAGCAGACAGCAAGGGAACTCGAAGCCCTCCAAGACCCCCAAATCTCATCTAATGTTAATACTTCTTAGGATTTTTTTGTCCATTAGCCCAAACTTGCCAAAAAAAATTAAAAGACAGAAATTGTCTAAGGCTTGCTCTAAAATAAAAAAATTCCATAGAGTTTGAAATTCATATTTGTTAAGTGTATGGAATATAAGTTGGCCTTAAATAGTCAAGCACTTTATCTTGCAGAGGTTTTTGAAAAAAATTCAAGGACATCTTTTAGAAAAAAAAATGAAAAACAAACAAAACTTCTTAACAAAAGGTGAAAGCAAGTTGAAGATGTCTTGAATTACTCCCGCAAGTTCTAGACCTTGAATCTCTAAATAGGATTTTAGCATACATAATAATCTTGTTAAGAAGGTAAAAAATACAACATTGAGCCTTCAGACATTAGAATGACAAATCACCAATACATTGTAGAAATGTAAGAGAACTAGCACAAGAACCCACAAATATTTAGATGGATGAAAAAACAACTTTGTATGCTAGCTTAGAATATGTTTATAATTTATCATCAAATGCTTGAAATTTGAACTTTGAATCCTTAAAAGTTTAAAGGTCTAAAAAGTCTATGCTTGGATTGGATTGAAAGGATATAAAGGATGAAGCTCGGGATGAAGAAAAAGAAGGGATTTTAGAGCTCATTTGTTGTAATTATAGGATAATAGTCTAAGAATTTAGAAATAATAGATTTAAAAAAAATAAAATTCTACTCTTGCGAGTGAAAAAATTCACATTCCCATATGACATTTTCATAGAGTGTATGCATTTCAATGTGTACAAACAAGGATGTTCATGCCAAGATAGACGTTATGTGATTTTTTTAATGGTAAAGATGAGCATATAACTTGATTCTAGCATCCATTGTGGACTTGTAAAAAGAGCCGTTAGTTACGGAATAATTGCGTGGTCCAATTTAGAAAGGGATCAATCACTTCTCAAGGTGACCGTTACTGGTCATTCCAAACTTGTGGGCTCTATATTTGGACACTTCGAAAGGATGTGAAGAACCGACAACTTTACTCTCTGCAAAAGATTTGTTGACGATGGTCATGGAGACCAAAACTTCTTGGACTCCCCAAAGACAAAAAGCTTTTCCGTCTCAAATTTAGACTCCTCACATCATAGCAGTAAGAACAAGACTAGTTATGGAATCATACTAATTACATGCTTTGTTTGAAGCACGCCATTTTGTAATGCCCGGCCCATACGAGGGCCCATATCCCATATCTGCATTGTGATGCTCTTAATGGAGGTGGCAATTAAATTCATTTGGTATGATAAAATAGTACTTTTCATAAATAAAATTTATTTTAATGTTTAATTCTTGAATGAAATATTAGATGCAATATTCATAGAGATATCATAGTTCAAAGCAACCATGTTTACAAATTTATAGAATGTTGGTAAAATAATCATCACTCATATATACGTAAAACAATGTAGTGTTCTACATTTGACACTTTACTTCACAAAAAGACTGGCCAACCATCATGTTCGCAAATGTTTTGAGTACCTTGTAAATTCCTCATTGATTCAAAAACTTATAAATCTATTTCAACAATCTCAAACTGGCATTCTTATAATCGTCCAAATCTACTAAACAGAACTCAAGACATATGTTCTTTGAAATGATGAGTCCAAAAATCCTATTACACAGCTTGTAGGGAAAAAAACAACTCTTATGACACCACGCTATAATACCAAAGCTTGATGCCAACCTAGTGTTCATATGGGGCCTTTGTCCTGTAGCTTAGACATGTTTTCTCCAAGTGCTGTTTCTTGAACACATCATGTCTCATTTTCATTGGGCACTGCAACTTTCTTCTGAACCATTCAGAGATAGACAACAAACAAAAAGAAATAGAAAAACCATCTTGCACAATAAATTCGTAAAGGAAAAAATAAACCTCGGAAGAAGGATTAAAAGGCATAAATAACTGCCAACATGCAAATTTTGAGTAGTTGCTGGTACTCGCAAATGATGCACCCGAGTCGGATTGGAAAGGGAATAAGGAGCACTGGTCCCGAGACCAACCCACGGGCTGTGCTTTTGGTGCTTGCGGCAGACGAGAGGATGAATGAAACAAGGATACATGAGCACGGGAGGACGGATGAGACCGAATTCATTCGTCCAGACCCCCTCTGGATGCATGAAATGTGGCAGGGAGGATGAAACTGTGAATTTCGTACATCCACCGGAACACAGGAAATGAACGCCCCCCGTGTCTGTCTATGGCCGGCCCCCTCTCCCCGCTGGAAGCTTGCTACTCATCTCTCGCGTCGTCGCGGTTGTGCGAGTCAGTTTATTGAGGCCTCCATAGCTCAAAACCTCCAGTCCGCGCCTGCAGCAATTAAGCTTTCTCGGTTCTCCCTCCTTTCTTTTGCGAAGTGGGTCAGTACGTAAAGGAGTGTCCGGTTCTCGCTCTTTTTGCAGAATGAGGATCCGGAAAGGGCCGCGCTGCTGTGTGCCGGTGGCGCCTGGCGCTGCGGATCGTTCGTTCTTGCTCAAGGGGTTTGCGCCTGCGGAGGACAATAATGCTCGATGCGAGGATGATGAGAAGCAGCGCAACGGGGGCGTGCATCACGTCGTGGTCGAGGCGCGTGGTGCTAATGGTGCTGCTGCATCAGTTGCAGCTACCAGTGGGGGTCACGACTGCCTGGTACTATACTGCTGCTGGTTTTGAACCCGGTTTGGGGATTATATATAGTTGCAGCAGTGTCACGTGAGGGGCGTGGAGCAATGCTGTTTTGGACAGTCCCTAGCGGTTTCGAATGAATTACTGTGAGCGCATGGTCGTCTTTATAAATCACTATTCGTATGTTTCCTGGGGGATTTTTTTTGTGATCGGGCGAGGGATCTGATGTTTATCTCGAGTTGAATGAATTGATTGCGAAATGAAGCGAGTTGAATGGAATTGAGGGTAGTCATACATGCAACGGCGAGAATGAAGCATTGTAGCTGTGGGAAGTTGGTTTGCTTTGGAGGGAGTCCATGTATGTATGTTCGGGGAGGGAAGCGTGTGTCTGACTGACATGACTGGCGGCATGCCGTGGCAGGACTACCGCGCCGTGATGACGATGGAGTGCCTAGAAGTTGATCGAGTGCAGCGGAAGAGGTTAGTACATTCACTACAGCAGATCTGTCGACATTGTCTGGCTAGCTGTTGTTTTCCTTGTCGAATATATGTTGGCCAAGGGCCAGGGCGAGGTTTTATTTCTACCGTGAGGGATTTGAAAACCAACAGGAATCAGAAGCGTCGCGGTGCAGTTGCTTCAAGCTCTCAGGATACTTCCGTGCCTACTGATTGAAACGCCGCTGCAGGACTTTGTCCCATATCAGTCCCTGTTCTGACGTCTGACATTATTGGAAACCAGCAGGTTGTCAGCTGATGGATATTCCCGAAAGCGCCGCACCCGGGGCCCGATCGCCGAAGGTTCTGGTATCATCTCCACTAGCTCTATCATACAAGCGGGTAAGATAAAATTTCGCTCGTGCATACTCAATTCGTTGCGTATTGAGCAAGAAGGTGCAGCACCGTCGCGATAACTTAAGACCTTGAACTGTTTTGCTTGATAAGCGACGCTTTCTTGGGTTGGTACAGTCCATCTCACCCTAGGTCCGGTAGCTTGCGTGATCGAGAGTCTCTCGGGAAATAGTTTTTAGGGCGAGCTTGGACTGGTGCTTCTCACCAGTCGGTTGTATAATGTGTGCTTAAATTGCTCGACACATCGAGTGCAAAGAATCACCGACGGGATGGGAGGATAATTCATGCCGCTTGAGCAGTACGTCAGATTCAATTTAAACCTATTGTGTATCCAGGTGTGAAGTCCGCGAAGGCCGAGCTCGTCATTGATGAATCATTTTCCTCCCCGGTCGCCAGGAGCCCTTCGATGGATTGCAGCCCAACAAGGAACACCGTAGAGCAGTCCACTCTTTTGTTTCAGTCTTTGAAGCGTGTCTGCTGCGAAGCTGTGAGCACCGGACTGACAGCGAAAGAAGCCGTCGCTAAAATCCAGGAGCAGCGATTACCCGGTTTGATTGACGGGGGTGAGAGACTGATCGTCCAGGTCGCGAAAGCATTCCGTAGCTCCTCTGCATTCGTCGAGCGCGAGGAACGTGGGCGGTACTTTATGCAGGAGTCGTCGGACCTGGATGCGTGGGAGAACTTTCAAACGGCAGACAGTAGACGTGAGGAGGCCACGGTTAAACCGAAGAGCGCTGAGTCGGAATTCGAAACAATCATAGAAGCTGCAAAGCAGTTGCAAAAATTGCAGGAGCCGATTAGTGTAGAGCCCAAGGTGGGTCTGACGAACAAATCTGGGACAGATCGCTGGGCGGTGGCATTGAGAAGCAAATCGACCATCAGCAGGGGGAAAGTAGAGCCGCCGTCCACATCACAGAAGGCGAGTCCTTCGTCGCCGGGCCAGTCCGGACCGCGGTGCAATCGGGACGATGGCAAAGGCTGGCGATGTGTTCGGATGGCGGAAGCAGGGTTTTCTTTGTGCAAGTATCACCGGGACCAAATCCGTAGGGCCGAAATTCGTCGAAGGAAAGCACGGAATAAATCAAAGAAGCCTCAGAGTCCTGCCAGTCCGTCTGCGAAGCCTTCAAACCCTACATCGAAAGAACTTGCGAAAGCCGTTAGCGCCCCAGAGAAGACTGTCATTGCTGAAACGATTGATTCCGAAAACGAGCTGCCTGATCACAAGCGTCGACGATTTGTAAAAGCGAAGTCCTTAAAGTCTTTACTATGAATGTGGAGGCTCAGAGACCGATTTTGTGAGTGATGGCATATACAGTAAAGGCTTCATCGGCCATTGTAGTGAGAGTTTTTCGGACCCGTGTACACTTGCATTCTTTTCAATAATAAAATCTCCTTCTAGGATGGTGTTCACCGATTAGGAAATTGATTGATGCAGTTTAACTGTCGATAAGACATGGATGCAGTTGAAGAGCTTCTGCAAGGATATGGATTATTAGGTTTCCGTTGCCAGAGCTCGACTCTCTTCGCTGTCCTCGCTAGCTAGCTGCAAAGAGCATCAGGAGAATAAGATGCTCGTGTACACGTGGTCTGGAAATCGCAATTGAAAACAGCTTCTGGGTTTGAAACAGTAGGTCGATGTTTCAAAAAACAAAACAAAACAGTAGGTCGATGTAAGCTTAGTTCATGGTAGGATTCTGTTGTGAAGACTCGATAATAAGGAAGTAAAGAGCGTGCCTATGGCGTCTAGGAAAGGATGCAAACAAGGGGATATATAATTAATGCGGCACATCCCTACAGGGCATATATGTACTGTGAAAAATTAAATCATAACGTCCTTCTGGACAGGTGCACATCTTTTCCTCATAGTTCTGAGCAGTTTTGGCAGTAAAAATGTAGGAATTCGATCAGAGAATATTTTAAGCTAAACAGTTCATATGGATCAAAGATACTTCTTCTTCAACGCAGGTCCAGTTTAATTTGTTCGTGAACCAAATTCTTTCCAGAACAGCTGTTCCCATCAACGAGCAGTCACGAGCAGTCACCGTCTTCGAATCGAATCTCTCCTTTTCTTCTTCGAGATTAGGCCTTGAAGGCAGCAAACGTCTCAGACAGTTAACATGGCAATTAATCAACTCCACCGGCTCTCAATTCCAGGAGGTTTCCACCCGGGCTCGTTATCATGATCGTTTCAAGCTTTC
This sequence comes from Neckera pumila, assembly GCA_963969595.1. Lineage (NCBI taxonomy): Eukaryota > Viridiplantae > Streptophyta > Bryopsida > Hypnales > Neckeraceae > Neckera > Neckera pumila. The sequence continues at coordinate 12,140,603 of OZ018415.1, forward strand.
GTGCAACATTGTTGCTCACTTCATCTGAGCCTCAAGGAAGCTATATTGTCGCGATCTACTCATTTTCTAATTCGATGTTGAGGATGAATGGAGGACCAACTCGACTTAACTTACCAATTGGTGCACGTTGCCGCGCCGACATTGTTTACCAGGAGATCGCCTGTCGTGTACAGTGAGTCTGCAGCCACGACTGCGTCAAATTCTTTTCAGCCAGATATGGTTAAATAAAATTTTCTCTAAACAGAACACTGTAGCCATGGATCCGTCCACAATTAATTACTGAAATTTAATGGAATAAAACGGTTCTCCGATTCACCATCCGCTCTCCGAAATCTTGTTCAATGAGAAATATTTTGAACGTGGGTTAACGTTTTCCTATCATTCTTCTGCGACTTCTTACAGAGTTTTTGAACAACGAAAACAATAAAGAAATGCAGTTAAGAACGCACTTAAAAAAAATGAAAAAATTGGAAGAGCTCGTTTCCACAGGGAGCTTATTCGCAGCTCCCGGTGAGCTCACAGGGAAACTCAGCAAGTATACTTGTGTCGTCCTTCCTCCATTTCCAGGTGTACCACTTCAACAAGTTGGAGGTATGCTCAGCATTAGGGTTGGAGAGACAGTCTATGCCATGAGCGGGCACCTTCGTATGAAAGCTCAAGAGTCGAGGGTCCGAGAGTTGCATGGAAGTTGGTGGTTGTGGGAGCACCCATAACCGTCCAGTTAAGCAATTTAGCCTAGTTGGAGGCACCTTTTTCTAAAAAAAATGTTTTTGCAATATTTGCAATTGAAAATCATGATTTAAAAAAAAAATAGAATTTTTGGATAAGGCATCTAATTTCTATGAATTTTCAAAGATTAATTCCCTAAGGCACCCGGAACTGCACTATAGTAAAGCGACTTTGGTTTCAATACCAAATTCTAATCATAGTTAAGCATGGGAATGGTTTCAAGGTACTTTTGGAGACACAATAAGGAAATCTTACAATACAAGCCTGGGTATATGGATGGGAATTGATGCACTTACCTTATTTCTATTTCTATTTTTTCCTTTTTTGGCAACACACAATGCTATCATCATCTATTTTTTGTTTTCACATTCACAAACATGGATGTAATATCCAAAATGTGATTGACCAATCATTTCTTTCATTCTCAAAGAGTGATATCTTTCTTTATTTCTTCAGCCATTTCATCCATTGAGAACAAAAGGTTATATTTTTCCATCTTGTTCTACATAAAATCTTTAATGCTTTTTATTGTATTATTTCTTGAAAAACAATTCATGTTCATAAGGCATGCATGACTTGAACACATATATAATTTTGTTTCAGATATACTAGACCATTTAATTTCACTAGGCATATTGTAGTGTATTTCAACATCCATTTGAAGCTTATATATTATACAACTTGCATCATTACATCACCATTTTTAGTTAGATGATGTTTTTGCATTTTCTGCACTATAGAAATTATTGACTTATTCTTGTTGCACTGTAGAAGTTATTGACTTACTCTTGTTACATCATTATTTATTGCAATTTGCATTCTAATTTATATTGATGTAGGCAAAATTAGAATTTTGAAAAACATTATAACCTAAAACCTAATACTCCCTATAAGTTAAAATTAATTAACTAATTTTGAAATTAATTTGGGGTTTCCTAAAAGTAGCTAGATTAGTGCATGAGTAGCTTGTATTCTCAGGTGATTACATACTTACTGTAGCTTGTAGTCAACTCTATTAGGCATGAAAGAATGGAAGTGAAGAATGAAGTGGCCTAAGTTGAAAATAAGTGACCAAATTGACAAATTCACAGAAAACATCTTTCTGTTTGTTCCATGAATGTCTATATCCTCAATCAGGAACAAAAATCTTCAATACTTTGGAACTGAGCGTTCCCAAACTTTCATAGCAGACTTGTTTGGATTTCTTTGTGGGTACTGTGCACTGAAAATTCCCTCCAAAGAAACACAAAAGTGTAACAAATTCATGTTCACAAAGAATATGGTGATCACAGGAAAATGCAAGACAGTAAAATTTGCACGTTTTATTAAGGGAAGATTTGTGTAGTTTTCAATGTTATTGGAAGATGTCCTCACCTCCAAAAGGGTCGTTGCAAGAATGACCTTCCGTTTTTGTTCCATTTTGGCTAGTACTCCCAGTACTATGAGCTTTTGCATACAAATTTTTAAAAACAAAATAAAATATGGATAATTAGTATGACACTAAAAATAGCATATCACCAAAATTTCTGACCTAAAAAAAATCTAGGTCAAAAGTTATTCACAAAAAAGATGAGCTGAAATTTTGAAGAAAATATATACTTTGACGTTTTAATTTGTAAAAAATAGGGAAAATAATTTTAAAAAAAAATAAAAAACGGCATTTGGGAAGACTACATGATAATGAGATTTCATTAAGAAAATAATGTTGAAACCATCTTTTATGCTCAGAATTGCGTGCGCAAGGGAGCCCTCTTTGCATGGATATAGAGGATATAAGTAAAATGTTTTTTAATGCCCCTTGGTAGAAACATGACTTCCTACTATGGAAATAGACCATAAGAATTTCAGCTCCATATCATTAAATCTGGGGACTCCTTATGTAGTAAAACCCCTAAAACTTGAAACGTGACATATTAGTTTGTATGATTTTTAAAATGATTTTTAAAATTTTTTGAAAAATATGAGATATGATAAAACTCATAAGAAGAATCTCCACTAAAAATTTCAAGTTCAAGCAAGTCATGCTTCAAAAGTTATTGCAAAAGGAAGCTTCGGCACTACTTTTGTGACAATGTTTCAATACTGGTCTTTCTTGCAATCACCCAAATCAACTCAATTTTTGAAATGAAATATTCTAGAATGTAGATTTATGCCTCTAAAGTCTAACTTTAATGTAGATTTTAGTGAGCACAATAAAAGTAGTTACTTTTGAAGTCTCATATCTAATTGACATCTCGATTTTGAATTGCAATCTCATGGATTTGTACATTTCAAAACTTTTGATCTAGACCTTTTTCAAGATTTCAAGAGTTCAAAATATTAGGTATATGTAGATTTCACTCATTCTAAAATTTTATAATTTCATGTAATTTAAATTTTCTTAGATTTATAAATTACAAACTCAAAAAAAGTTAGATTCTGTTAATAGAATTCATTATCTTGTAGATTGACAACCTACAAGTCTTATAGTACCAACCTCATAGTACCTTTGACAATCAATATGGGACAATTGCATCTTGTAAAATCTATCAAATATTAGGTGGAAACAACATCGAAATGTAAGATTTATACAAAGTCTACCAATTTGAATTGTATACGAGGGATTTGGAGAGAATTTATGAAAATACTTGCAAAGAAAATCCATGATTTTCTTGTGTATAGGAATTCTTTGAAGATCCCTCCACAATGACATTAGACATTAGAACACCAAAAATGGCAAAAACTAGCAGAGAAAAACTATAGAATCTCCAAACTAGGCACAGGGAATTCCAAAAAAGTCCATTGTGTTTGGAGCTGGCGTTGGTGATTGGTAATGTGGGGATCATAGCAGATTCTTTTGAAATTCCCATCGATTGATTTGGAGATTTTGCAGATTTTCCGTGCATGATTTTCTCCTAATTATCATATTTCCTTGTACTCTAATGTCACCATGGAAGGATCTTCAAAGAATTCTTATACACAAAAAAATCATGGATTTTCTTTGTAAATATTTTCATAAATTCTCTCCAAATGCCCCATGTACAATTCAAATTGGTAGACTTTGTATAAATCTTTCATTTCAATGTTGTTTCCACCTAATATTTGGTAGATTTTACAAGATGCAATTGTCCCATATCGATTGTCAAGGTTACTATGAGGTTGGACACATAAGACTTGTAGGTTGTCAATCTAGGTAGTAATGAATTGTATTCAAAGAAATCTAGCTTTTCTTGAGTTTGTATGTTTTAGAAATCTAAGAAATTATAAAATGTTAGAACAAATGAAATCTACATATACCTAATATTTTGAACTCGTGAAATTTTAAAAAGGTCTAAATCCAAAGTTCTGAAATGTCCAAATCCATGAGATTGCAATTCAAAATCTAGATGTCAGTTAGATTTGAGACTCCAAAATTTACAACTATTATTGATTGTTCTCATCAAAATCAACATTAAAGTTAGATTTTAGAGGCACAAAACTACACTCTAGAATATTTTAATTTCAGAAATTGAGTTGATTTAGCATTAGAGGAAATTTCAAGCCTCCGGAGGGCTGCTCCACAGCCCTCTGAGGTATCCTGAAATTTGCTTTTATTTTGCTCAAAAAATTACTTTTCCCCTATTTCCACCTTGCTGAAATAATAGCGACAAAGGCAGAAGAACCCATAATTCTAAATAAAGATTTAAAAATAAATAAAAATAAAATAAAAAAATCTGCGAAACTTGACTGCTCTAGCGAGCAGTCACAGACTCAAACTGCTCACCAAGAGCAATTCGAAGTTGACAGGCCATATAAAAAATAGTATAGCATGTCAACTTTAGACGGCCCTCCAAGGGGCTGAATTTTTCTCTAATGCATCTCCCTTTTGCATTGTTGACTTTTCATGTTGAGTTATGAAGAGTATCCAATTGGGTTTGTAGTCTTGCTAGGGTTTGTCTTTACATAAATGAGAAGTTTTTAAAAATAGAGATCACAAAATATGCCATTTTAGTGTATTTTGGAAAATTGTTGCTCCTTGCTCTAAATCTGAAATTTCTCCTCAAAAATGGTATTTTTTGAGTTTGAGCCCAATCAACAAAATGAAGGTCATCTACTCTAGTTTCTACTCCAATTTGAATTTAGAAAATATTCCTAATATTGAGTATTTTATTGCAATTTGAACTTTGGGTGTTTTTTCAATGTTTATTATTGTCTAATTATACAATGATACAGAAATTGAGTTGACACCTTGAAAATATGTCATTGAAATATACACACATGGTGAAATCTTCAGATTTTTTGAAATAATTCTCGATTCGATGTGATTTTTCTTTACTTTTTTTCAAAAATTCTCAAGAAAATCAATTTTCCACAAAAAAAATCTCAATTTTGTTGTAATGTAAGAAGACATGTAATTTCATCTTTGAAAAATAAATATGATTTTTTCATAGGTATCTAGGTACAAAATGGCAGCAAAGTGAGTGATGAGCAGTGAGGCTTCAAATCAATGGTCATGGGATTGTCATTTAGGGGTTAAGTAGAAGATCTTGTAGATGAATACACAAAAGATAATTTTTTTGAAAGGTTCTGCTCTTTGCAGTTGAAATGGTAGTATTTAGTGCTTTTTTATTTTAAAAAAGTCTTGATACTTGGGAATGAGGAACTACAGTGTGAACCAAAATGATTAAAGAACCAGTAATTAAAAAAATGAATGTATTATTAGTGAACTTTCAGACCAATTGGAACATCAAAACAATATAAAAAGTAGAAAATGAATGTCAACAATCAATTATCTTGGTTTACACTGTTTTACGTTTAAGATTATATGGTTTTTTTAAAATTCATTTTTTGCCTATATCAATATAAATTAGAATGCAAATTGCAATAATGATATAACAAAGAATAAGTCAATAACTTCTATAGAGCAAAATATGCAAAACATCATCTAACTAAAAAGGGTGATATAATGATGCAAGACTGCAAGTTGTATAATATGTAAGCTTTAAATGGTTGTTGAAATGCACTACAATAAGCTTAGTGAAATCAAATGGTCTACTGTATCTAAATTATATGTATATTCAAATTATGCATGCTTTATGAATATAATTGTGATCCAAGAGATAATACAATAAAAAGCATGAAATATTTTATGAAGAATGAGATAGAAAAACATAACCTTTTGTTTTCAATGGATGAAATTGCTCAAGAACTTAGGGAAGGTAACGTTCTTTAAGGATGAAAGAAATGAATATTCAATCACATTTTGGAAATTACATCCATGTTTGCAAATGTGAATGCAAACAATAGATGATGATAGCATTGTCCATTGCCAAAAAAGAAATAGTAGAAATAGAAATAAGATAGGTGCATCCATTCCCAGGCCACATACCCGCGCTTGTAATGTAGGATTCCCTAATAGTGTCCCAAAAGTACCTTGAAACCATTACCATGCTTAACTATAAATTGCTGGGTTATGATTTTTTTAGGTTTGGTATTAGAACCAAGGTAATTCCAATAGAGTGTGATCGATTTAGGGTGCCTTGGGGAATTATCCTTTGAAAATTCATAGAAAGTATCTGCCTTATCCAAAAATTCGTTTTTTTTTAGAAGTCATGATTTTCAATTGCAGGAATATATGTTTTTCAAGAAAAAGGTGCCTCTAAATTGCTTATATGGACGGTTATGGGTGCTCCCACAACCACCAACTTCCATGCAACGGACCCTTAACTCCTGCGCTTTCATATGAAGGTGCCCGCTGAGCAACTTGTTGAAGTGGTACACCTGGAAATGGAGGAAGGACGACACAAGTATACTTGCTGAGTTTCCCTGTGAGCTCACCGGGATCTCCGAGTAAGCTCCCTGTGAAAACGAGCATTTTTATTTCATTTTTTAAGTGCGTTCTTAACTGCATTTCTTTATTGTTTTCGTTGTTCAAAAACTCTGTAAGAATTCGCAGAAGAATGATAGGAAAACGTTAACCCACGTTCAAAATATTTCTCATTGAACAAGATTTCGGAGAGCGGAGTGAATGGGGGAACCGTTTTATTTTGTTAAATTTCAGTAATTGATTGTGGACGGATCCATGACTACAGTGTTCTGTTTAGAGAAAATTCTATTTAATCATATCTGGCTGAGAAGAATTTGACGCAGTCGTGGCTGCAGACTCACTGTACACGACAGGCGATCTCCTGGTAAACAATGTCGGCGCGGCAACGTGCACCAATCGGTAAGTTAAGTCGAATTGGTCCTCCATTCATCCCCAGCATCGAATTACGAATTAGAAAATGAGTAGATCACAACAGTATAGCTTCCTTGAGGCTCAGATGCAGTGAGCAACAATGTAGCACGAAAGCTTGAAATGATCATGATAACGAGCCCGGGCGGAAACCCTGGGAATTGAGAGCCGGGTCGAGTTTATTGATTGCCATGTTAACTGTCTGAGACGCTTGCTGCCTTCAAGGCCTAATCTCGAAGAAGAAAACCTGGAGAGATTCGATTCGAAGACGGTGACTGTTCGTGACTGCTCGTTGATGTGAATAGCTAGTCAGTCCCATTTATTGCTGTTCTGGAAAGAATTTCGTTCACGAACATTTTAAACGTTTGGGCCTGCGTGAAGTAGAAGTATCTTTGATCCATTTGAATTGTTTAGCTTAAAATATTCTCTGATCGAATTCTTATATTTTTACTGCGAAACTTGCTCAGAACTCTGCGGAAAAGATGTGCACCTGTCCAGAAGGACATTATGATTTAATTCTTCACAGTACATATATGCCCTGCAGGGATGTGCCGCATTAATTATATATCCCCTTGTTTGCATCCTTTCCTAGATGCCATAGGCACGCTCTTTACTTCCTTGTTATAGAATCTTCACAACAGAATCCTATCAAGAACTAAGCTTACATCGACCTACTGTTTCTAACCCAGAAGCTGTTCTGTTGCGATTGCCAGACCACATGTACACGAGCATGTTATTCTCCTGATGCTCTTTGCAACTAGCTAGCGAGGACAGCAAAAAGAGTCGAGAGCTCTGGGCAATGGAAACCAAGGATAATCCATATCCTTGCAGAAGCTCTTCAACTGCATCCATGTCTTATCGACAGTTAGTAGCATCAATCAATGCACTAACAGTAGCATGCCTAGGAATCACATGTCCATTTCCTAATCGGTGAACACCATCCGAGAAGGAGATTTTATTATTGAAAAGAATGCAAGTGTACAAGAAACTGGTCCGAAAAACTCTCACTACAATGGCCGATGAAGCCTTTAGATACACCATCACTCACAAAATCGGTCTCTGAGCCTCCACATTCATAGTAAAGACTTTAAGGACTTCGCTTTTACAAGTCGTCGACGCTTGTGATCAGGCAGCTCGTTTTCGGAATCAGTCGTTTCAGCGTTGACAGTCTTCTCTGATGCGCTAAACGTCAAACCCAACTTCTTTCGAAGTAGGGTTTGAAGGTTTCCCAGCCGGACTGGCAGGACTCTGCTGCTTCTTTGATTTATTCCGTGCTTTCCTTCGACGAATTTCGGCCCTACGGATTTGGTCCCGGTGATACTTGCACAAAGAAAACCCCGCTTCCGCCATCCGAACACATCGCCAGCCTTTGCCATCGTCCCGATTGCACCGCGGTCCGGACTGGTCCGGCGACGAAGGACTCGCCTTCTGTGATGTGGACGGCGGCTCTACTTTCCCCCTCCTAGTCGATTTGCTTCTCAATGCCACCGCCCAGTGATCTGTCCCAGATTTGTTCGTCAGACCCACCTTGGGCTCTACACTAATCGGCTCCTGCAATTTTTGCAACTGCTTTGCAGCTTCTATTATTGTTTCGAATTCCGATTCAGCGCTCTTCGGTTCAACCGTGGCCTCCTCACGTCTACTGTCTGCCGTTTGAAAGTTCTCCCACGCATCCAGGTCCGACGACTCCTGCATAAAGTACCGCCCACGCTCCTCGCGCTCGACGAATGCAGAGGAGCTACGGAATGCTTTCGCGACCTGGACGATCAGTCTCTCACCCCCGTCAATCAAACCGGGTAATCGCTGCTCCTGAATTTTAGCGACGGCTTCTTTCGCTGTCAGTCCCGTGCTCACAGCTTCGCAGCAGACACGCTTCAAAGACTGAAACAAAAGAGTGGACTGCTCTACGGTGTTCCTTGTTGGGCTGCAATCCGTCGAAGGGCTCCTGGCGACCGGAGAGGAAAATGATTCATCAATGACGAGCTCGGCCTTCGCGGACTTCACACCTGGATACACAAACGGTTCAAATTAAATCTGACGTACTGCTCAAGCGGCATGAATTATCCTCCCATCCCGTCGGTGATTCTTTGCACTCGCCGTGTCGAGCAATTTAAGCACACATTATACAACCCTCGACTAGTGAGAAGCACCAGTCCAAGCTCGGCCTAAAAACTATTTCCCGAGAGACTCTCGATCACGCGAGCTACCGGACCTAGGGTGAGATGGACTGTACCAACCCAAGAAAGCGTCGCTTATCAAGCAAAACAGTTCAAGGTCTTAAGTTATCGCGACGGTGCTGCACCTTCTTGCTCAATACGCAACGAATTGAGTATTTACGGGCGAAATTTTATCTTACCCGCTTGTATGATAGAGCTAATGGAGATGATACCAGGACCTTCGGCGATCGGGCCCCGGGTGCGGCGCTTTTGGGAATATCCATCAGCTGACAACCTGCTGGTTTCCAATAATGTCAGACATCAGAACCGGGACTGATTTCGGACAAAGTCCTGCAGTGGCGTTTCAATCAGAAGCATGCTGAGACTTTGAAGCAACTGCACCGCGACGCTTCTTATTCCTGTTGGTTTTCAAATCCCTCACGGTAGAAATAAAATCTCGCCCTGGCCCCCGGCCAACATATATTCGACAAGGAAAACAACAACTAGCCAGACAGTGTCGACAGATCTGCTGCAGTGAAGGTACTAACCTCTTCCGCTGCACTCGATCAACTTCTAGGCGCTCCAGCATCATCACGGCGCGGTAGTCCTGCCACGGCATGCCGCCAGTCATGTCAGTCAGACACACACGCTTCCCTCCCCGAACATACATGCATGGACTCCCTCCAAATCAAACCAACTTCCCACGGCAACGATGCTTCATCCTCGCCGTTGCATGTATGACTACCCTCAGTTTTCAACTCGATTCATTTCGCAATCAATTCATTCAACTCGAGATAAACATCAGATCCCTCTCTCGATCACAAAACAAATCCCCCACGGAACGTACGAATAGTGATATATAACGACGACCATGAGCTCACAGTAATTCATTCGAAACCGCTAGGGACTGTCCAACTCAACATTGCTCCACGCCCCTCACGTGACACAGCGGCAACTATATATAATCCCCAATCCGGGCTCAACCAGCAGCAGTATAGTACCAGGCAGTCGTGACGTACCCCCACTGGTAGCTGCAGCTGATGCAGCATCACCACTACCACCACGCGCGTCGACCACGACGTGATGCACGCCCCCGTTGCGCTGCTTCTCATCATCCTCCCGTCGAGCATTATTGTCCTCCCCAGGCGCAAACCCCTTGAGCAAGAACGAATGATCCGTAGCGCCGGGCGCCAGCGGCACTCAGCAGTGCGGCCCTTTCCGGATCCTCATTCTGCCAAAAGAGGAAGAACTGGACACCCCTTTACGTACTGACCCACTTCGCAAAAGAAAGGAGGGACAACCGAGAAAGCTCGATTGCTGCAGGCGCGGACTGGAGGTTTTGAGCTATGAAGGCCTCAATAAACTCACGGCACAACTGCGACGACGCCCGACAGACGACGCTGGCTAGAGAGATGAGTAGCAAGCTTCCAGCGGGGAGAGGGGGGGGCGTGTTTCCTGTGTTCCGGTGGATGGATGAAATTCACTCAGTTTCATCCTGCCTGCCACATTTCGTGCATCCAGATTGGGTCTGGATGAATGAATTCGGTCTCATCCGTCCTCCCGTGCTCATGCATCCTTGTTTCATTCATCCTCTCGTCTGCCAAAGCCCAGCCGTGGGTCGGTCTTGGGACCAGCGCTCCCTTTATTCCCTTCCCAATCCTATTCGGGGTGCACACAAAATAGTGAAATTAGGTTGCCCCACACTAATTTCTCATATCTAACACTTTCAGACATGGTCAACTATAGTTTGTGGCAACCTAATTTCACTATTTTGTATAAGCAAAATAGTGAAATTAGGTTGCCTTATCAATTAGGTTGCCTTACTTGAGATAAATTACCTCATGGATCAATGCTTGTTCCACATGGAGGCGCATGCCATTCTCTGAACCAGGCCTTGAACTGGTGCACAAGTCTATGCCATACACATGTCTCTAAATTGAATGCATCATTGTACAAAATCAGTGAATATTTCTATAGTATGGATTGTTGAGAAATTAGTGTGGGGCAACCTAATTTCACTATTTTGTGTACTCAAAATCTGCATGTTGGCAGTCATTTATGCCCTTTAATTCTTCTTCCGTGGTTTATTTTTTTCTTTACAAATTTAATGTGCAAGATGTTTTTTCTCTTTCTTTTGGTTTGTTTGTTGTCTATCTCTGAATGGTTCAAAAGTGCAAGAAAGTTGCAATCTCCAATGGAAATGAAACACGATTTGTTCAAGAAATAGCACATGAAGAAAACATCTTAGAGCATCAAGCTACAGGACAAAGGCCCCAAATGGACACTAGATTGGTGTTCAACTGAGCCAACCATTAGCATCAAGCTTTGGTATTGTAGCTTGGTATTATAAGAGTTGGATTTTTTCCTACAAGCTATATTATAGGATTTTTGGACTCATCATTTCAAACAATGAATGTCTTGAGTTTTGTTTAGTAGATTTGTGTGATTATAAGAATGCCAATTTGAGATCATTAAAATAGATTTTTGAGTTTTTGAATCAATGAAGAATTTACAAGGTACTCAAAACATTTGTGAATGTGATGGTTGGTCAGTCTTTTTGTGAAGCAAAGTGTCAAATGTAGAACACTACAATGTTTTATGTATATATGAGTTTTGATTATTTTACCAACATTCTATAAATTTGTGAATATGGTAGCTTTGAACTTTGGTATCTCTATGAAAATTGCAACTAAAATTTCACTCAAGAATTAAACATTAAAATAAATTTTAAATATGAAAATTTCTATTTTATCACACCAAATTAATTTAATTGCCACCTCCATTAAGAGCATCTGTAATATAGATATGGAATATAGGCCAGGCAATACAAAATTGCATGCTTAGAACAAAGCATGTAACTAATATGATTCCATAACTAGTCTCATTCTTACTACTATGATGTGAGCCATCTAAATTTGAGACGGAATAGCTTTTGTCTTTTGGGAGTCGAGAAGTTTTTGTCTCCATGACCATTGTCGACAAATCTTTTATAGAGAGTAAAGTTGTCGGTTCTTCACATCCTTTCAAAGTATCCAAGTAGAGAGCCCACAAGTTTGGAATGACCAATAACGGTCACCTTGAAAACGATTGATTCCTTTCTAAATTCGACCAAGCAATTATTCCGTAACTAGCGGCTCTTTTTACAGCTCCACAATGGATGCTCAAATTAAGTTATATACTCATCTTAATCCTACCAAAAATGACATATGTCTATCTTGGCATGAATATCTTTATCTATATACATTGAAATGCATACACTCTATGAAAATGTCATATAGGAATGTGAATTTTTTCACTTGCACGAGATGAAATTACCTTTTTTTTTAATTTATTATTTCTAAATTCTTAGATTGTTATCCTATAATTACGACAAATGAGCTCTAAAATCCCTTTTCCTTCTTCATCCTTTATATCTTTAGACCTTTAAACCTTTAAGGATTTGAAGTTCAAATTTCAAGCATTTGATGATAAAATGTAAACATTCTAAGCTAGCATACAAAGTTGTTTTTTTCATCCATCTAAATATTTGTGGGTTCTTGAATTAGTTCTCTTACATTTCTACAATATATTGGTGATTTGTCATTCTAATGTCTGAAGGCTCAATGTCGTCTATTTTACCTTCTTAACAAGATTATTATGCATGCTAAAATCCTATCTAGAGATTCAAGGTTTAGAACTTGCAGGAATAATTCAAGGCATATTCAACTTGCTTTCACCTTTTGTTAGGAAGTTTTGTTTGTTTTTCACCCTTTTTTCTAAAAGACGTCCTTAAATTTTTTTCAAAAAACTCTGAAGGACAAAGTATATGTCAATTTAAGGCCAACATACATCCCATGCACTTAACAAATATAAATTTCAAATCTATGGAATTTTTTTTATTTTAGAGCAACCCTTAGACAATTTCCATCTTAATTTTTTTGGCAAGTTTGGGCTAATGGAATAAAAACTCCTAAGAAATATCACTTAAAAATTAAACATTAAAATTAATAATGTTTTACGTGTATATGAATTATGATTTTTTTTACCAACATTCTACAAATTTGTGAATATGGTAGCTTGAACCTTAACATTCCTATAAAAATTGCAAATAGAATTTCACTTAAAAATTAAACATTAAAATAAATTTTAAATATAAAAAATTGAATGTTATCACACCAAATGAAATTTTATTTTATTTTATTTTTTATGAATTGCCACCTCCATAATGAGCATCTACAATTCAAATACAGGATACAAAATGGTGGACATAGAACACATGAAAAGTCTAGTATGATTCATTAATTAGTTTGATTTTAATTGCTATGATGTGAGGAGTCCAAATTTGAGACGGAAAAGCTTTTGCCTTTTGGGAGTCTAGAAGTTTGGACCTCCAAAGCCATGGTCAACAAATCTTTTGGAGAGAGTAAAGTTGTTGGTTCTTCACATCCTATAAAAGTGTCTAAATACAAAGCCTTGCAAGTTAGGAATGACTAGTAATGGTCACTTTGAGAAGCCATAGATTCCTTTCTAAAATGGAACACACAACAATTTCGTAACTAGCAAGCTAATTTAACAACTCCACAATGTACCAAAAAGTGGTTGCACACCCCTGTGAAGCCTGCTTGGGCTGAGGAAAACAAACATTTATCCCCCCTTGCCTATCGTTGATGGAATTCCGTCCCCTTCGAAAAATCAATAGCCTTGCGATATAAAAAGAAAACAATAACTGTAAGATTTAACTTGTAGAAAAAAAATGAAAAATGAAAAATGAAAAATCAACAGCCATGCGAATTGAAAAGAAAAAAATACACTCCTTCTCAAAAATCAACAACCATGCGATTCGAAAAGAAAACTATTACCACCCTTGAAAAATCAATAGTCGTGCAATTTGAAAAGAAAACCAAAGCCGTACGGTTTAATTCAAGAAGCTGTTAGTATGTGCGCGCCCTTTGACTTACTTGGTAGCAATGAAATTTATCAGCAAAATGATCACACCTCTCAAAAGTCCATTTTAGTTTGATGCAATTTCATTTTTTTGAAGAGTAATTCATAAAGCTTGATTATAATTGTAGATTTCAAAAACGGTTTACATTATACCTAAATAAATAACTACATCATCAACTATGAAGGTTTAAAAGACCATAGTTGAATTTGCTTATTAATGCTACATAGGAACCACGGCGGCATCAGAGAAGTTGACAATTCTAATAGGAAGGAAGAAAATTGAAGAAAAAACTCCTACACCTCCACAACAAGGTTTAAAAAAATTGAATATCAAATTCACATATAGGTTATTTAAAACAATATTTAAACTTAAAATTTTGAAATGCATTTTAAAAGTAGAAATGACAAGAATTTTTTTCTTAATGAAATATGAATGATAATTGTTTTTTATACAATGGTGATGATTAATTTAAATCATATTGTTACCATCTTGATATTTGATGTATTGAATGGACTACAATCTATAAGAGTTGTTGAATCAAATTACTTAATTTTTTATTTAATTTATTACAGTACCTAAAGAACATGTTTTTGGGGTGGTGTCATTGTGCATCTACGACAATACTTGTAAAAAGGCATAAAGTAGTGATTTAAAATTCTCAATCAAATCACACCAAAGTGCAAGAGTAAGTACAATGTTGTTTAAAAAGATGAATATTTAAAAAAAAGTAGACACCAAAAACAATGTACACTTCAAAATTGATACTAATGTTATCAAAGAAGATATAAAATAATTGGAAGTTACATTTGATTTTAATCTTGTGAAAAAATCATTGATGGAAATTTCTAATTGTTTAAATTGTTATATATTTTTCAGTTTAAAAAAATATTTAATATGATGACATGCACTTATTATTGATATATTGTTTTATATTATTCAAAGACATTTAACTATTGAACTAAACTAAAATATATTTGATTTGATATTAGTTGTTAATCAGTATGAAAGAATGACTATTCTATTTAAAATAGTTATTGAATTTATTTGCAGAATTCTCATGAAGATTATCTTCTTCTTCAATATATTATTGACGATCAATATGTGTGCAATCACAACTTTGAACTTGTTGTAATGGAAGTTCGAGAAGCGATTGAAAAGGTATAGAAATTTAGTAAAATATTTACTTCCTCTATCTCAAAACAATCTTCTGGTTGGACTATATGTTTGGGATTTTTTTGATGTAAATAACATTACTTATTTCAACTCATTTTGAGCTATAAGTAGAGTTCAACGCACTGTTATTGTCCTAAAACTTTGAGTTTTGTAGGCCTTTTCAAAGTGCAATATTAAACTTATTTGCAATTAAATTAAGGGGAATCAAAAGATCATTTTGGAACAAGGAAAGAGACAATACAAGATTTTATTAATATAACTATATTTATTCAATGCTTGAATATATTATTCTACAAAGAAAAGAATAATGATTATTGCTATGAATTTGGAGATCTTGTAGGAATTGTTTTGGGTGAGGCACAATAGCAAGTGGAGTTATTGGACAATGTCATTGTGCAGGATGATATTGAAGATGGAATTGCATGTCCTACCTAGAGTCCTACCTGGTTGGTGGAGAGTGATGGTAAGGGCACTGCAATATAAGGAAAAAAAAATCATTTTCGGTCAATTATAGTGTGTCACGTGTGCAAAGTTTATTCTCTAACTATCCTACTATTGCATTTGTACATGATTTTATACAATCAACTCAAAAGTGGCAATAACTGCCACCCTACAAACAATCTGTTGTAATTCCAACAATTGTTGGTAGTCAAGCTCCTTCATAGAACACTCATTAAACTCATTTTAGTTTATATACAATCAACTCAAAAGTGGCAGTAACCGCCACTCCACAAACAATCCGTAGTTGTCCCAATAATTGTTGGTGGTCAATTCCTTCATAGAACACTCATTAAACTCATTTAAGTTTATACACAATCAACTCAAAAGTGGCACTAACTACTACTCCACAAGCTTTTCACTTTTCAACTTTTCAACCATCATAGTTGTTATTTCTTCAAACTTTGTAGTTTAAATAATTTCAAAATGTTTTATTTCAAAGCCTATGTTGGTTATAACTTTTTCTATGACAACATATATACTTTAGAAAATGAAGCCCTCACAATATGTGAAAGACTCAAATATATAAGACTTTAGTATATCAATACATCCATACTACTAATAAGAAGAAACAAGATCTTGACACAATATAGGGCATAATATTTATGAATACAAAAGAATGGGTCAAAATCATTTACTACCATGTGCTATATTAGACTAATAGTTTTCTAATTTTTTTCCTGCAACTACCTTATATTAAATATGATATCAACACACCTATATTCTATACTCTTTTTGATAAGTAACTGATTTTTTATTATTTACTAAATTTTTAAATTGAGATTGTGTGCTTGTACTTACTTAGTTTTTAAAATTTAGGAGGTGCCTTTTCCAAAATATTGACTACAAGCACATGAGAATTATATACAATAATCACCTTCTAAAGCATCTACTTGCTTGATTATAAATAATGCTCTCAATCTTATATCTTGCTTATGCACAAAGTATGGAACGACAAAGGCTCAGAGAAGCATCTCATTGAATGATATTTTTGTGCCCTACATACTCTTTGGTTAGAAAGATCATGTCATGTATCACACTATGCAAACTATGCCAATCTTTTTTGAGTGAACATGGACTACCTATTTCTTGTAATGACATAATTGATATCAATACAATGAACTTGGGGAGGGGCTTTATGGAAACAAACTCACTTAGTTTTTTCTATATGAATAAATGATGAAGATTTTTGTAATTGTGAAGTAAAATGCAAAAGGCTGAAAATCTTGAAGATTCAATGAATTGGTCATACAATATTTTAGGCTAAGGTTGAAAGATGCTGCAAATGTAACCTACATGAATCCAAAATCCAATGTAATGCATACTAATTAAAGACGCTTATGGTATCAAACCTTTGTACAATTAAGTAGTAAAATAGAAAAAAAATTTAATAAAGAAATGCCCCATCACATAGTTGCCACTTTGAATGGATCCATAATTTCCAAAAATGATGTCAAGCTCCAACTAATTATTAGTATTGTCTTTCTACCACTTATCAATCCATTGTTTTGTATTGTAATGTTTTGTATTGTGTTTGTGTTTATAGAATTTAAAAGTCTATTTTTTTTTAATTAATGTAATATTTTAAAAAATATTATTTTAAATACCATTCAAATTTGAATTTTACATCTAAATTTATGAAAAATGGAATTCAAATAATAAAAAATTGTGATAAATAGATAACCTTTAAGAATTAATTTATAGGATTAAAAATTCAATTAATGAAGTTCAATCCAATTTATATATCTTAAGACCAAAAGTATTAAATGAAATTCATATTGAAAAAACTTTTTCACTTGTAATCAAAAACCAGAGTTGTCTAATAATTCTCCTATTCATATAAATATAAAATGGCAAGACAAACCTACTTCATAATAAATTAGTTGTTAATTCTTAAGTGTCCTATCTTCTATATTTTGGATGAAAAATAAATTCAAACATTTTCCATACACATAAACCTCTAAAAGACCAAGCTGCATTTTTTTTAACAACATAGTGATTTGGAGAGCTCACTACAAATGGAATTTCTATTTTTCTTTGATATTTTCACAAAACATGGAGACAAAATTTTTCATTAGAAAATAACAATTTTCAGAACTTTGGAATACATGTTTAAAGTTATTATGTGATATGTAGATTTTTTCTTCAATCGAGTAGTCTAGGCAAGATTAAAAAAAATTATTTTTTTCATAAATAAAAATTGGAATTATTTTTTAGATTTATATACACATAGAAAGCTTTGAATCAATTCCATTTTCATCAATGAAATGAAAGCTATGAGGAGTTTTAGCTTGCACACAGTTATGGATTCTCTACTCTAAGAGAAACTTGAAATTATTTTATTCTTTGTTTTACTCAATTTTCAATATTTTTTGAAAAAATATAAAATCATAGGATGTAGATTTTTTATTACACCAATAAAACCATTGGATTGGCATTTTTCAATTCCATAACTAAATTCTTAACAATTTTGTATTTTGTATCATTCTTCACTTCTTTCTACTTACTCTTTCTTTCTTATATATCGTAAGATTCCAAGTGATTTGAAAATTTTCAAGTATTTAGCCAACTTGCCTTGAAGAATGAACTTAAAGAAGTGCCACCATTTTGGACATTTTTTCATATAAATGTGCCCTTGTGAAGTGCTACTGCCCAATTTTTTGCTGGGTTTAGAAAAGGATTTTTGTTAATTGAAATGCTAATATCTTGCAATCCACATAATAGAAATTTCTGAAATTTTTTCCACATTTTCTCAAACCAGCATGCTACAAGATCTTTGGTTAGATGTGCCTAAAAATGTTTTTTTCTAAAATTTGGCACTTGTGCTAGAAATTGCAGTTTTGGAGTTTTGGGTGGAAACATAGTCAAAGAACTTGAGGGGTTAAGAATTCATCCAAACTCTCTAAGATTATGGTAAAAGTTCTGCTCATTTGTATAATATGGATTTTAAAGCCTTTTAGAAATTGTTCTACAATTTAATATATAGAAGTGCATTTCACTTCAAAATTGACTTCTCTAGTTCAAATACATGCCCTGCAAAGATGACTTCAAAACAATATTCAATCTAAAAAAGTATAGAAAATCATTGTATTTAAAATTATGAAATTTAGGTTATCATAAAAAAAAATCTTACAAAAATCACTGCCATTGAGCCATAGGCAAGTTACTAATCACTAACAGCTTTAGTAGCAATTTCAAAATTCATCACTAATCTAATCCTTCTAAGTTGCATTTCACATGAAATCTTCACATTTTTGGAATTTGGAGAATTGCAAGGATGTTTAGAGATTAAAGATATAAAAATAAATAAAAATTGAATAAAGCAAAAAATTGGTAAAAAAAATTCTACATGCAATCCAAAATGTTTTCTAATGAGCAATACTCCATAGTTTGTGTAAGATTTTCTTACATTAAAAAATCAAATTATTGAACGGAAATCTTTTACAAAAATTCTAAGAAAAAATGAAAGCCATCAACAAAACAAGAAACGAGTAGAAAGTTAATTAGTTTTAGTAATAGAATCTTATTATGAAGATTGAAATTTTATCACTTTGGATTCATTTATTGGTCAAACTTTGTGTTTTATTATTATCTATGAAATTTTGTTATTAAAAGGTGATTGCAAGAAAGACCAATATTGTATTGCTTCAAGGGCTTGAAGTGACTTAGTTGTCATCGGCTATAACTTTTGAATCATGAATCTGATTAACTTTAAATTTTTATAAGAGATGGCTAAATTGATATTAATATTTAAATCCCTTATTTTTCAAAAGTTCTTAAAAGTAATTTTATATTGGAATTTAAATTTACTTAATTTGTCACACTTTGCAATTCAAGATTTCTTAGTATTGGGGAGTACCCAAAATTAATGATTTAAAGCTGAGATTTTTGTAGTCTACTCCCATAGTGAGAATTCATGTTTTTTACCAAACAAAAATCTAAAAATATTGTATTTTATGTCCTCCATATGTATACTAATAAGGCTCCTTTGCGTACACATTTCTGAACAGTAAAGATGGTTTTAAACTCATTCTTTTGGTAAAATCTCTTCATCATAAAGTTCTTCCAATGGCCAATTTCTAGTTCTTTTGAAAATAAATTTTCCTATTTTTTACAAATTAAAAAGTACCTATTTTCTTGAGATTCTACATTTTTTATGAGATTTTTAAATTTTCCTACTTAGGAAATTTCTCTATGCTTTCCTTCCTAGGGTAATTTTTTTTAAAGTGGTATACATCAAATACATTTTTCACAATACATTTTTTTTTCTAATTATACAACACTCCCCCAAAAATGGAGTACTGTGGAAAACACTATAAAAATCGGTCGGTCTTTCTTACAACCACCCTAAATAATTTATCTTTGGGTTTAATCCCATTACAATAATACAATAAAAATTTAATGTTAAATCACAAAGATTTTTATTCCATTATACACTACTTATATATACTATAAATAATGAAAAATAAAATTTAATAAAAGAGCTTTAAAATTGCATTGGCCTCTATTTAACTTGTAATTGAAATCATGATCCATTCACATTCTTATTTACATTTATTGTTATAAAATATTCTTTTAGCAATATCTCTTGACAAGTATATGAAACTCTTTAATATAGTTTAGATTAAAGTCATTTAAACTCCAAAGCATTTGTAAGTTCTTCAAAATTTAGAAAACTTTGAAGACTTTAAACAAAGAACAAATTTGGACGATATTCAATGAAAAGTACTTGTAGATTGAAATTCAAACATTTTATTCCACATGAATTATTTTTGTATTCAATTGATAATATTCATAAATAGAATTGAAAATTTGAAAATTTGAAAATTCTTATAAGCATTTGATTTGAATAAGTATTGTTATTGAATTGTTAGCAATTGTTGAGATAATTTTGAAATGTAAAATTATTAACACATGGTAAACTATTTGATGTTTTCATTAGATATGATATAAAATCATTTTTGAAATAGCACTTTTGTTGTGTGCATATGCACTATATTTTTATAAAATTTCTAGATTATATGCATATTAATGATCCCTCTGGATTTTTGCCTACATAAATAATAATAACTTTAGAGGTCAAGACCATGGTGAATAAAGAGTCTCTTGGAATGCACAAATCCTACAATTTAATATGATGATATCTTTAGTGTTATTTATCCTATCATGAAACTCACTTTTCTTACCTAATTTATCAGGGTTGACAACTAGTATTCATATTGAACATTAATTTAGTGAAAGGTGAACTATCTCCATACTAATTTAGGATTTTTGTTTTGAAATTTAGTTGACATTTAGTGGTGGTAACATTAGTGATGGTGATGACATTTAGAGACATTTTGCATTTTTTCCTAAATCCCAGCTTTCTAAGTCATAGTTCAAGGCTAAATCCCAATTTTCTTGGATTGTAAAGGTGGATAATAAAATACAAGTGTAAGACTTGAGACTCATAGCTTGCAAACCAATGTCCCAACTTCAAGTCCCAACTTGCTTCTTTCATATTATATTAAAGCTACTAAGTGCCAAAAAAGTAGATCAAAAAGTCAAAATCCCATTTTGGAGGAACTTTTGGGACATTAATGAGTGGTGATATAAATCCCAAATGATTTGTGCATGTATAAAGACTCTAGATTTGAAGCAAGATTGCCAATAACTAGCTTTGAAGTGCAATACAATTAATTGGTGGGCATGTGAGAAGATTATTGAATGAATATATTTATATTTACAGCATGGGAGGGATAATTCACAGTCATATAATTATTTTTTAGATGAATTGTCACTCCTGCTACATATTGTTACAAATAATTTTAAATTTCTTTTAACAGTAACTTGGTTTTTTCTAACAATTGTTAGCAATAAATCAATTTTTTCATCAGTATTTAGCTTAGTTATGATTGTACCATATATATAACTTAGTTCTGACTATATCATATATGTAACTTATTTCTGACGATATCAGACATTGAAACTAAAGCTGGGTCAAACAACTTCAATTTTGTTGTTATATGATAATTCCTTATGGCAATTGGGATATAGTTCATCTTATTAATTCCTTTGGAGACATAGGTGTTTGCATTTCATGTGAATTATTAGCATGGCCATGAAACAATACAATTTGAAAATTATTCTTTGTAAAAGTTCCAACTTTCTTCAATTTATGATTTGGTAGGTGGATATCTAGGGCCCACACGTCTTGTTTTCCTTAAAACACATAGACAAGTTCCATTGAAAGAAGAAAAGGTACATCAAACCAAAGGACAAAATGTTTGTAGGAGAATTATTTTCTAAAATAAAAAAAAACAAAAAAAACTACCTGAACCAACCTTGTACCCGCAACCTTGGCTAACTTATTCAAGTACATTGTTCCAAAATTTCAAAGCAAGTAACCTCGCCAATTGCAAATTCAATGTATTTAAACTTCAAAATGTAAGCTTTTCTAGCCCTTCCAAAACGTGATGTTTTGTCTTTCAACATTTTTAGAAAAAAACTTCTATGTCCTGTAACTTGTGCATTTAGTCAATATGTTGGAATGGATTGAAAACATACTTTAAAATTTTAACCAAAAAAACTTTCATATTCATCTTTAAGAATATTGTAAAATGGAAGGCAGTATTGAATGAAAGAATAAAACTAATTTGCTAATACCTTTTACAAGAAATTGAAAATTGTTTATCCCAATTTTGATAATGGTCTAATGAATAGTTAATATCCTTTTTTTTTATTTATATTTGAATTTTTTAAGATGGAAAGCAAAATCTTGACGATTTTATATTTTTTTTACCTTCATTGCCCGCAAAAGAAAACTCCTCATAATTTTAACTTCATTACTTGATATTGAATGGTTCAAATTTTTTAATTGGTACCAATCCATAAAATTTCTAAAAGATAATTAATATATTTTAGAATGTATTTGTTGTTGCCTAGTTTGACATTGAAATTGGTAAAAAACTTCTAACTCTGGCAATATTTACTGGAATGACACTAAACAAAGCTTCATAGGTTGATTGTAATGAGTGGCATCCATTCAAAAAAGTCATGCTAAACTTCTAAATCTTGAAGTCAATAGAGCTTGCCCAAGTTATCAAAAAAACCAAAGTACTAGGTTCCTTGGTCTTTTAGGGGTCAATTAAATATTTGGCACCATAGTGCTAAAGCTACTATCTAGGTATGATATTGACTATTAGTCTTCTGCTTAATGCCACCTACCCCGGCATAGCTATTAATGGAATATAAAATATTCCGCATCATTTCATTTGGGAGATGAAATGACATGGAATATTGTGCATGATTTTGTTGAGGGAAAGGCAGCCTCGTTGAAGACTATTGAAGGTTATGAAGTGTGGCTAGTAATAAAAATCAGATTATAAAAAACATTATATATAAAAATCTGAAATGGTGGTCGAAGCCAATCTAGAGCTAATTTTATTGTTTGGATTCAAGGATTGTCTATGTGCAACATTAAGTGCAAAGTAGATAGTCGTGGACCCTAAAGGACCAAGGCCATTATTCTGCCAAAAACATTCAAAGCTGCCATTTCTATAGCAAAGAGTAAAAAAAATTGAAAACGTTTTTTTTTTCACATCTAACCATAGGATCTTACCCATATTTGTTTGGCTTTGAACATGTTTAACTTTGAATTTTTGCACTAAAGAGATTTGAGCTTTAAATATTAGTAGTAGAGAACTGAATTGAGAATCTAGCAAAATAAAAAATAAAAAAAACTTAATTTTCATTATTAAGAAAATTGTTAAGTAGAAATAGGTACCAGATAGAAGGAAAATCTAAAATATTAATATCTTTAATATGGAATTAAAATACCCTAATTCCAATGGTGAGATTGTTCATGCAAAAATTATCTAAATTGGACATATGAGATGTTTTTCGGCATCTACAATTTTTGTAGATGCCGAAAAACATCTCATATGTCCAATTTGGATAATTTTTGCAAAAGTTATTGGCCTCCAAAGTTTGCTAGTCAACCCTGATTCCGTCCGATTCGTCCGATTCGTCCGATTTGTCCAATTCTGTCCGATATGACAACTCTGCGTAAATCTTCAAAATTGTGAGGCACACAACTTAATCATCCAAGGAAATTTTCTATCATACTATTGAATCTAGTCAACCATCAAACCTCCAAACGATTGTGCAACACGACCAATCACAACGTCTCCGAAACCCTACATAAAGCAAACAATCACTCACATCGTTCGGAATCCAGTTGCTTGATGTAGGGTCTCTTTACCCTTTTTGTCATTGAAATACCTAGTGCTACCTACACATCAGAGAGCCACGATAGAATTGACTGCAAGGATTATACCTAGTAACCGCCTTGCATTGTACTCAACCGCGTCGGAAATATCCTTTAACTCTTTGATTGTTGAAACATCAAAGGTAACATTCTTGTTGATTAAGTCTGCCGCCAAGGTCTGCAAGAACCGAGTGAAAATCTGTGACGTCATGGTCGTACTCTGCACACCCTAATGGGCATAGGAAACAACCAACCAATGCCGGAAAATATAAGTACAACGCTAAGCCTTCAAAACAAACAACCTTCTCTGGAACAGTAAACCAACTTCCACACAATCAATCAAGCTCCTTTGAGCAGCACAACAGCACTAAGTGAAGTTGCTCCATGAAGTTGCAACAAGCTTCAAGCAATTGACTAGCGTAATTTTATTGCATTTTTTAGATTGCTCGAACTGTGCACGTCATAGTTGTCACATTAGATACACCGTCCGTCCAATCCATTCGATATGTCCACCTGTCCAAGACGTCCGATGACCCTCATTTGCCCAATGTGACTACTTTAAAATAGTTACACTATTTGTTCGGCCCGTCCAAAGTGTCCGATATGTTCGCCCGTTCGGGACGTCTAATGCTCCAAAATCGCCTAATGTGACAACAATGGTGCATGTATTGATCCAGCAAACTTGCGCAAGCTAAGATTGATTAGAAAACAAGTGTATGTAAATCCGATCCTTCATGCATTGAACATCTAATCCACTCTAGTCAGCACTTATGCCATGAAGTTGAAATAAGCTTCAAGCGATTGGCCAGCGTAATTTTCTACATTTTTTAGATCGCTCGAACTGCACATGTGTTGATCCAGCAAACTTGCGCAAGCTAGGTCGTGCTAAGATTGTGCTAAGAATCAATCGTGTAAACAAGCTCACAAACAAGCTCACCTTCTTGAATCAAGAATCAAAAACAGTAATCAAGAAGTACACACTTTTCATTGCAAATCAAATCCGTATGAACTTACCTGCTGACTATGCTCGTTTTTGCAACGTAAGCGTAGGCAACACAAATCGCAATGAATTGGCAAAGTCCTAAATAAAGTCGTACACAATCAGTGAGAACAATTTATGAACCATCTGTAAATTCAGTTTTTAAGAATGAATACACTCAACATCTTAAGAGACTTTGCATAGCAATACTTACACAATGCTTAACAAGCATTTGCAACGATTCATGGAAATGGAGCCGGATATATAGTTTCAAGGCCTTCGAAGCAAGATGTGAAGTAGTTTGTTCTTGTCATTTTATGTGAATAAGTGAATATGAAGAGAGCTATTTGATTCTTGATTACAAGTACAAGAGGTTACTTGAAAATGTTAATTTAATTTAAATTTCTTGATCTTAAGCTACATAAAAATGGATCAAATTTTATTGATTGCATTTCTTACACTATATTAAATAAATTATAAGAATTTATCTATTTTTTTTATAAATTTGGATGTAATATTCAAATTTCAATGGTATTCAAAATGATATTTTAAAAATATTATAATAATTATAAAATAAAATAAAAAATAAAAAATAATTGGGACTTTTAAATGCTATAAAAATATTTTTATTTTTATTTTCAGATATTTCAAAATTGACTTATCAAAAAATTATTGAGATAAAATTTCTAAGATAAAATTCTTTTGCATTTTAAAAACAAAAATTAAATTGGAATCAATTATTCATTCAATAAAAACAACTAAGAAGGTCAGAAGTAGTTTTGGAGGTTTGAAAAATCAAATTAAAGGTATAAGGGTTAAGTGTACTAATCAAGCCTAGAGCTAACCTTTACAAATACCAATCCTACTTTTGGATGTAAAATGAACAAATACAATAAAAACAATGGTAAGCGATACAAAGACAATATAAGTAATAAGATGGAATTGAGATTATTTTTGGTAACTAATGTGTCCATCTAGAATACTGTAGAAGTGGCAACTATGTGATGAAACATTTTCAATTACATTTTATTTCTATTTCATCCAGGGTTGTCACCGTCACGTCACGTCTGGACGGACGTGACTCTGACGAAACGTCAGGATCCAATCCTAGCGTCTGTTTGTATCCAAAATAAATAAATAAAAAAATTATTTTTTGGACGACCTGTCCGTCCCTGTCAATAGCCGTCCCGGCTAGGTCGATGGACAGACCATCCAGGAAGAAAAAAGAATTTTTTTTTTTTTTTTTTTTGATCTCGATGCAATCCCGATGCGTCTGAACGCGTCTGGACTGTCGCTAACGCAAATACCGACGTAAAAAGCCAACGTCACATCAGAATGGACAACCCTGATTTCCTCTCTTAATTGTAAAAAGGTTTGATACCATAAATATCTTTTTTTAGTATGCATTACATTGGATTTTGGATTCATCTAGGTTACATTTGCAGCTTTTTCCAATTGTAACCTTAAATATTGTATGACCAATTCATTGAATCTTCAAAACTCTGAATATACAGCCTTTTGCATTTTGATTCATGAGTATGAACCAAATTACAAAAATTTTCATCATTTATTTATAGAGAAAGAATAAAGTGATTTTGTTTCCATAAAGCCCCTCTTCAATGTTCATTGTATTAACCCCTAAAGGACCAACATGTGTTTTTTGACAACATAGAAATTTTGGACAGGTATGTGTGACTAGAGATTTGCATATATTGGGCTGAAATTTTTGTAGAAGGTGGGGACGAGGAATATCTTTCATATGCACCAAATTTCATGACATTTGGAAATATGAGTCAAAAGTTATGGCTTAATATGTTACTTTTTTTTTGTAACCGGGCAGTCCGGGTAGATAAAAAAAAATCACTTTTTTCAAAAAAAAAAATTTGAAATTGGTTTATTAGATTTATATATACGTGGAAAGCTTTGAATCATTCCATTTTTATCAATGAGTCAAACGTTACAAGGATTTTTAGTTTGCGGGCAGTTATAAATTGTCTACTCCAAAATAAACTTTAAAGTCGTTTATTTTACTCACTTTTTTAATATTTTTCAAAGAAAAAAAAATCGTAGGATGTAGATTGTTTATTACAACATTGCAACCATTGGGATTGGCATTTTTCAATTTCATAATTAACTTCTTAACAATTTAGTGTTTTGAACCATTCTCTACTTCTTTCTACTTACTATTTGTTTCCTATATGTTGTACAATTCCAAATAATCTGAAAATTTTCAAGCATGTAACCAACTTGCTCTTAAGAATTAATCCAAAGAAGTACAACCATTTTAGAATTTTTTTCATAATAATCTAACCTTGTAAAGTGCAGCTGCCTGGTTTTTTGCAGGGACAAAAAAAGGACTTTTGCCACTTCAAACGCTAATATCTTCCAATCTACACGATGGAAATTTCTGAAATTTTTTCCACACATCTCCAAACTAGAGTACTACAAGATCCTATGGTTACATGTGTCCAAAAATGGTATTTTTCAAAAATTTGATACTTGTGCTAGAAGTGGCAGTTTTGGAGCATTTTTGGTGAAAATATAGTCAAGGAACTTTAGATATCAGATATATCAGATATATTGATCACAAAAATAAGTCAATGGTCTATGTTCATCAAAAATTTTTTGGCAGTTTGGCATAGTTTGCATCAGCCTTTTTTTTTGGCACTGTGGGACCAGATTGCACCATTTCAAAATAAATGTCTAGGCGTTTCAACCATACACTATGTGTTTTGGCTCGGCTCTGCCTCAACGGTTCCATGACATTTGAATCATCTGGTCCCTATTGAGAGGATCGTCACTTTGGCTAATCTGGAGCGCTTGGAACTAGAAGGTATTTTCTCACACATTGTGGCCGCGTAGTCTCTTGCAACAAGCGCTCTAGGATTCGCTTCTTGATTTGAGCAGAGCGGCATTACTTAAGGCTCAAATAACTGCTAGGCTCCAACCTCACCTTGCGGCCTCTGCGTGGCTCAAATTTGATAACATTTGGCTTCGCTCCAAATTATTAGCGTTGAGGGAAGGTGGCATTATAAAGTGGCAAAGGTGTGGCCCTCCTGTTTGTAGTTTTACCTAGGGTTCTTTGATTTCTTTGTTTTCTTTGGTCCTTTTTGCTCATATTCTCTTCTTTGTCCAGCCTCACAGCTTGGCTATTTTGTAATGTGGTTTTGCTTAATGTAGTGGATTCTTCCCATTTGTTCAAAAATAAATAAATAAATAAATGTATACTTTTTGCCAAATAAAAGTAATCTTTTTTTACTAGAAAATTTCAATTTCTATTAAAAATGTGGATGAAGTCGCCAAACTTGGATGAAAAAATGCATTAACAAGATAGAAAAGTCTTTTTTTTGTTCCAAAAAATGGATGAATGTAGAAATACAATGCCTCACCAAATTTTAAGTGATTGCCATGTTGACTCTTTTTCAAAAAATAAAAAAAGAGGGCTGGTTTGCATAATGCAGTACATGACATGAGCTATCTAGCCAAAATGTATCTAGAGCAAAGGAGAATCGTTCAATGAGATGCTTTTCAAAGTCCTTGTCATTCCATATTTTATGCGTGGGCAGAATGTATAATTGAGGATCTTATCCAGAATCAAGAAATTGCATACTTTAAAAGGTTATTATTGTACATAATTCTCCTAAGCTTTGAGCCGACCTGTAGGAAAAGGCACCTCTCAAATGTTAGAAGCTACGTAATACAAATATACAATCTCATTTTAAAACTTTGATAATAGTAAAAAATTGGTTATTTGTAAGAAAGTGTATTGAATATAGGTGTGTTGATATTAAATGATTTTGACCCATTCCTTCATATTCATAAATATTGTGCCTGTTAAGATCTCGCTAGGTTTTTTTTACTAGCAGTATGGATGTAGTGACATGCTAAAGCCTTCTATTTTTGAATTTTTTACATATTGTGAGGGCTTAATTTTCTAAAGTGTATGTATTGTCATAGAAAAAGTTATAACCACACTTGCCTTAAAATAAAATACTTCAAAATTACTTAAACTAATTATTAGGTCTCAAATAATAGGGCATATTAGAATATTAGCTAACAATAGGGGTCCGATAATTCAACTACATAAAAGAATAATACCCTGTGAAGTTTATAAGATGATGTCTCTTTGGAGCTGGTAAAAGTCATTTGGAAGACTTCCTATAGTAACTAATTACCGTTCTTTTAATAAGATTCCTTTGAAAATACATTGTATACAAAAAGGGGTCAATTGCATACTTAAAACTTTGTTGATTCTTGTGTGTGACATTAGAGAAAATTTCAGGCCTTTGGAGGGTTGCTCCATAGCCCTCCGAGGTCCCTTGAAATTTACTTTTTTTTGGCTCAAAAATTTGTTTTTCCCCAAGTTCCGCCTAGCTGAAACTACAGAGGCAGTGGCGCCTAAACCGAAAGTTACGAGTAAATACATATATATATATATACTTTTAATCTTAAAAATTTTATTAAAAAATAAAAATAAAAATAAAAATAAAAAATTCGCAAAAACTGACTGCTTCGACGAGCAGTCAGCTGGAGTGATAGACCAAGCTTTTTAATAGCTCGGTTTGTCACTCCAAAGCAGCCTTTTGGAGGGCTGACATTTTTTCTAATGTGTTGAAAATGTGAGGTCATATTGTATTCTAGTCAAAGCTCATCTCTATGTTATGAAAAAAATTAATAAGTGATTTTAGCACAAAAATCAAAAAGTCTCAAAAACACAATATGTATGTACTTTTTTCACTACTTTGATCAATGGCAAAGTATTTAGATTTTATATGGCAATTGCATTTTAAAAAAAAATAGAAAATATACAAAACCTCTAAGTATGGATTGTTGAAAGTGAAAAAATTCTCATTCCCGTATGACATTTTCATAGAGTACATGCATTTCAATGTGTACACATAAGGATATTCATAGCAAGATAGATTTAAGTCACCTCTTTTAGGGATTCAGATGAGCATACAACTCAATTCATGCATTGGCTAAGGAGCTATTAACTCCTAAATGTTTTTGACTATGTTTTCATCCAAACTGCTCCAAAACTACCATTTCTAATACAAGTACCAAATTTTAGAAAAAAAATGTTTTTGAACTTATGTAACCGTAGGATCTTGTAGTACACTAGTTTAAAAAGATGTGGAAAAAATTTCAAAATTTCCCACCATGTGGATTGCAAGACAATAGCATTTGAATTGACAAAAATCCTTTTTTTGTCAATGCAAAAATCCGGGCAGCTGCCTTCACAAGGCCACATTTGCATGAAAAAATCGTCCAAAATGGTGGTTACTCTTTAAATTAATTCTTCAAGTCAAGTTGTCTACATGCTTGAAATTTTCAGGTCATTTGGAATTGTACAACATATAGGAAAAAAATAACTTGTAGGAAGAGGTAGAGAATGACTCAAAATACTAAATTGTCAAGAATTTAATAATGGAATTGAAAAATTCCATTTGCAATGCTTGAAATGTTGTAATAAACAATCTACATCCAAGGATTTTTGTTTTTTTCCAAAATACTGAAAATTGAATTAGATAAAGGACTCCAAAGTTTATTTTAGAGTAGAGATTCCATAACTACCCTTAAACTAAAACTCCTCATAATTTTTGACCTGTTGATCCAAATGGAATGATTCAAAGCTTTCCAAGTATATATAAATCTATAAAATCAATTTCAAATTTTTATTTTTCAAAAAAGTGTTTTTTAAAGAATTTTTTTGAGCTGCCCGGATTGCTTGCCAAACGCGTAAAATTACATATCATGCGATAACTTTTTACCCATGTAGTCAAAAGTTATGAAAATTGTTGGGCCTTGAAGCTACTCTTTGGGCGCATCTTGTGTGACAGCTTTAAAGGGAAAAAAAATTCCATTTGTAGTGAGCTGCCCAAAATTGCTATTTTGCTAAAAAAATGGTGTTTGGTCCTTTAGGGGTTAAATGAGCTGCTAGTTACGGAATAGTTGCGTGGTCCGATTTAGAAAGGAATCAATAGCTTCTTGAGGTGACTGTTATTGGTCATTCCTAACTTGTAGGCTTTGTATTTGGACACTTTGGTAGGATGTGAAGAACCGACAACTTTTCTCTATCCAAAAGATTCGTTGACCATGACTTTGGAGATTCAAACTTCTTGGACTCCCCAAATACAAAAGCTATTCCGTCTCAAATTTGGACTCCTCACATCATAGCAATAAGAATGTGTAGATAAATTAGTTGGATGTTTTTCTTAAAACTTTTTGAGTGCTTATTTGGATTTTTGATAGGCTTTTTTGTGAGTTTGTATTTCAATTTGGTAATTTTGAGTGTTATTTTACCAAGTTGCAATGCAATTATGAAGCTGATTTTGAAGATGTCAAGTCCAATTTGGGTGGTTTTCCTTTGCGGTTAGTATTTCTAGTTGGGCAGTTTGTCAACTACCATTCTAGTCCCTATTAGATCCTTCTTTCCAAATTCATTTTCACCCACTTGGAGAGAGAGAGAACCAGTGCGAGTCCCGGCCAGTTTGAGCCGTGTTATATTTTCATTTTGTTGTATATGTATCCAAGGTTGGACAAGTGTGTGTTAGTTTTGGTGTGATGATATGTGAATGTGAGAGGTGGAAGTTATAAGTTGGTGAAAACAATATGAGTGTTATGTAGTGGAAGTTGGAGTGATGCATGTTAATGGAGAGATAAAAAAACATGAGATTAAATTGAAGATTGTTTGATGGAATGCATTAGAAGTCTAAATATCAAGTGAATGTGGAGCTAGTTGAGAGTAAGCTTCTATCAAATTGGAGAATCTAAGAAGATGTTTAATGGTGATTTATTCATCAATTTGGTTAATATAGTATGGCTTTGAGCCAAATTGAGTGGTGTGTATGTGTACGTGTTCTTGGTGAGCTGTGATAAATGAATGTGTTAACCCCTAAAAGCCCGTTGTCCCTTCGGAGGACAAATGCGTTTTCGGGTAGGTACCTATGGGCAAAAAATTTCTCCTGATTTTTTGAAACTTTTTTGGAGGTAGAAAAGCTTATTAGCTCTGTGGGAATATAATGTTTTTCACAATTGATGCCTAGGATCAAAAGTTATGACCAAATAAGCTCAAAAAAGGGGACGAGGGACAGTACGGGCAGCAAAAAAAATTTGCACTATTTTTTTTTTTTTTTTTTTCTTAGTATTTTTTTTCTCACAGATTATATTTTTGTTTATCTGGAAAGCTTTGATTCATTTCATTTGGATTTGTTATGAGAAAGTTATGGACATTATTGTTTTTTGGGCAGTTAGAGCATCTTTTTGAAAAAATAACTTGTAGGATACATTTCTGAATGCAATTTTTAAAATTTTTAAAATTTTTTTTGGCATGGTTTAATTCACTTGCTAGAACAATCTCACCATTGGTACTAGTGCATTTTAATTCCATCTAAAATATATTAATATTTTAGATTTTCCTTCTATCTTGTACCTACTTCTACTTAATAATTTTTTTAATAATGAAAATTAATTTTTTTTGAATTCTATTTTTGGTAGATTGTCAATTCAATTTTCCACTACGCGTTTAAAGCTCAAAATTCTATAGTGCAAAAGTTTAGGTTAAAAGTGTTCAAAGTCAAAAAATCTAGTCCCACAATGTGCTGAAAACGTGGCTGAAAATCTTGTTTTTTTTACTTTGAACATAGATATCTCGCAATAGGTGCGGTCAAAAATTCTGAAATTTTTTCCACACATTCTTATACTAGTTAGGTGCAAGACACTATGTTTAGATGTGCAAAAAAAACATTTTTAATTTTTTTTCACTCTTTGCTAAAAAAATGGCAGTTTTGGGTGGTTTTTGGTAGAAAAAAGGCCTCGGGCCTTTAGGGGTTAGTTTAAAATTTGGGTTGAAAATTGAGAATTGTGTATAAATTTGGTGTGGAATGTTGTTGTACTTTGAGTGATTGCTAACTTTTTCAAATTGGGTGTCATTGTCTTCTATTTTCGGATTGTATTACCTATTTTAGAAATAAGTCCTATTAGCATTGATTTCCTACTTGATTGCCTCCTTTGGAATGAATTTATTATACTAATAGGATAATTTCCAAATTGGTCACTATCCTTCTTCAACAGAACAAGACTAGATATGGAATCATACTAGTTACATGCTTTGTTCTGCACTTGCCATTTTCTATTGTCGAGCCCATATCCCGTATCTGCATTGTAGATGCTCTATATAGAGGTGGCAATAATATTCATTTGGTGTCATAAAGTTGAATGTTTTTATATTTATAATTTATTTCAATGTTTAATTTTTGAGTGAAACTTTAGTTGCAATTTTTATAGAGATACCAATGTCCAAAGCTACCATATTCACAAAATTGTAGAATGTTGGTAAAAAAACCATACTTCATATACATGTAAAACATTGTAGTGTTTTACATTTGGCACTTTGTTTCACTAAAGGACCAACCAACCATCCTATTCACAAATGGTTTGAATACTTTGTAAATTCCTTAGTGATTCAAAAATTCAAAAATTCAAAAATCCATTTCAATAATCTTGAAATGGCATTCTTAAAAATTGTGTATTGAAAATCTACTAAACAAAACTCAAGACATTCATTTTTTGAAATGATGAGTCTCATTATCACATCTTGCAAAAGAAAAAAACCTCCTATAATACCATGCTACAATACCAAGGCTTGATGCTAATGGATGGTCCAATTAGATACCAAGCCAATATCCATATGGGGCGTTTATCTTGTAGCTTGATGCTTTTTCCAAGTGCTACTTCTTGAGTACATCATGTCTCATTTTCGTTGGGCACCACAACTTTCAAGCACTTTTGAACCATTGAGAGATAGACAACAAGAAAACATCAAGAAAGAGAAAAATCATCTCACACATTAAATTCGTAAAGGAAAAATAAACCGCGGAAGAAGAATTAAAGGGCATAAAATAACTGCCAACATGCAGATTTTGAGTAGTTGGCAAATGATGCACCCCAAGTAGGATTGGAAAGGGAACAAGGAGCACTGGCCCCGAGACCAACCCACGGGCTGTGCTTTTGGTGACGGGAGGATGAATGAAACAAGGATGCATGAGCACGGGAGGACGGATGAGACCGAATTCATTCATCCGGACCCAATCTGGATGAATGAAGCTGAGTGAATTTCATCCATCCACCGGAACACAGGAAACGAACGCCCCCCGTGGCCGGCCCCCTCTCCCCGCTGGAAGCTTGCTACTCATCTCTCCAGCCAGCGTCGTCTGTCGGGCGTCGTCGCGGTTGTGCGAGTCAGTTTATTGAGGCCTCCATAGCTCAGAACCTCCAGTCCGCGCCTGCAACAATCGAGCTTTCTCGGTTCTCCCTCCTTTCTTTTGCGAAGTGGGTCAGTACGTAAAGGGGTGTCCGGTTCTCCCTCTTTTGGCAGAATGAGGATCCGGAAAGGGCCGCGCTGCTGTGTGCCGCTGGCGCCCGGCGCTGCGGATCGTTCGTTCTTGCTCAAGGAGTTTGCTCCTGGGGAGGACAATAATGCTCGACGTGAGGATGATGAGAAGCCGCGCAACGGGGACGTCCTGGTCGAGGCGCGAGGTGGTAGTGGTGCTGCTGCATCAGTTGCAGCTACCAGTGGGGGTCACGACTGCCTGGTACTATACTGCTGCTGGTTTGGAGCCCGGTTTGGGGATTATATATAGTTGCCGCTGTGTCACGTGAGGGGCGTGGAGCAATGCTGTATTGGACAATCCCTAGCCGTTTCGAATGAATTATATTACTGTGAGCTCTTGGTCGTCGTTATTTCTCACTATTCGTACGTTTCGTGGGGGATTTTTTTTGTGATCGGGCCAGGGATCTGATGTTTATCTCGAGTTGAATGAATTGATTGCGAAATGAAGCGAGTTGAAAATTGAGGGTAGTCATACATGCAACGACGATGAAGCATTGTTGCTGTGGGAAGTTGGTTTGATTTGGAGGGAGTCCATGTATGTATGTTCGGGGAGGGAAGCGTGTGTGTCTGACTGACATGACTGGCGGCATGCCGTGCAGGACCATCGCGCCGCGTCGTCGTCATCCGGGACGATGGAGCGCCTAGAAGTTGATCGAGTGCAGCGGAAGAGGTTAGTACCTTCACTGCAGCAGATCTTTCGACATTGCTGGCCAGCTGTTGTTTTCCTTGTCGAATGTCGGCCGGGGGCCAGGGCGAGATTTTGTTTCTATCGCGAGGGATTTGAAAACCAACAGGAATCAGAAACGTCGCGGTGCAGTTGCTTCAAGCTCTCAGGATACTTCCGTGCCTACTGATTGAAACGCCGCTGCAGGACTTTGTCCGAAATCAGTCCCTGTTCTGACGTCTGACATTATTGGAAACCAGCAGGTTGTCAGCTGATGGATATTCCCAAAAGCGCCGCACCCGGGGCCCGATCGCCGAAGGTTCTGGTATCATCTCCACTAGCTCTATCATACAAGCGGGTAAGATAAAATTTCGCTCGTGCATACTCAATTCGTTGCGTATTGAGCAAGAAGGTGCAGCACCGTCGCGATAACTTAAGACCTTGAACTGTTTTGCTTGATAAGCGACGCTTTCTTGGGTTGGTACAGTCCATCTCACCCTAGGTCCGGTAGCTTGCGTGATCGAGAGTCTCTCGGGAAATAGTTTTTAGGGCGAGCTTGGACTGGTGCTTCTCACCAGTCGAGGGTTGTCTAATGTGTGCTTAAATTGCTCGACACGGCGAGTGCAAAGAATCACGACGGGATGGGAGGATAATTCATGCCGCTTGAGCAGTACGTCAGATTCAATTTAAACCTATTGTGTATCCAGGTGTGAAGTCCGCGAAGGCCGAGCTCGTCATTGATGAATCATTTTCCTCCCCGGTCGCTAGGAGCCCTTCGATGGATTGCAGCCCAGCAATGAAAACCATAGGTCAGCCCACTCTTTTGTTTCAGTCTTTGAAGCGTGTCTGCTGCGAAGCTGTGAGCACGGGACTGACAGCGAAAGAAGCCGTCGCTAAAATTCAGGAGCAGCGATTACGCGGTTTGATTGACGGGGGTGAGAGACTGATCGTCCAGGTCGCGAAAGCATTCCGTAGCTCCTCTGCATTCGTCGAGCGCGAGGAACGTGGGCGGTACTTTATGCAGGAGTCGTCGGACCTGGATGCGTGGGAGAACTTTCAAACGGCAGACAGTAGACGTGAGGAGGCCACGGTTGAACCGAAGTGCGCTGAATCGGAATTCGAAACAATCATAAAAGCTGCAAAGCAGTTGCAAAAATTGCAGGAGCCGATTAGTGTAGAGCCCAAGGTGGGTCTGACGAACAACTCTGGGACAGATCGCTGGGCGGTGGCATTGAGAAGCAAATCGACCATCAGCAGGGGGAAAGTAGAGCCGCCGTCCACATCACAGAAGGCGAGTCCTTCGTCGCCGGGCCAGTCCGGACCGCGGTGCAATCGGGACGATGGCAAAGGCTGGCGATGTGTTCGGATGGCGGAAGCAGGGTTTTCTTTGTGCAAGTATCACCGGGACCAAATCCGTAGGGCCGAAATTCGTCGAAGGAAAGCACGGAATAAATCAAAGAAGCCGCAGAGTCCTGTCAGTCTTTCTGGGAGCCCTGTCCAGCCGGCTGGGAAACCTTCAATCCCTACTTCGAAAGAAGTTGCGAAAGCGTTTAGCGCATCAGAGAAGACTGTCAACGCTAAAACGATCGATTCCGAAAACGAGCTGCCTGATCACAAGCGTCGACGATTTGTAAAAGCGAAGTCCTTAAAGTCTTTACTATGAATGTGGAGGCTCAGAGACCGATTTTGTGAGTGATGGTGTATACAGTAAAGGCTTCATCGGCCATTGTAGTGAGAGTTTTTCGGACCAGTTTCTTGTACACTTGCATTCTTTTCAGTAATAAAATCCCCTTCTCGGTTGGTGTTAACCGATTAGGTAATGGACTTGTGATTTCCTAGGCATGCTACTGTTAGTTCATTGATTGATGCAGTTTAACTGTCGATAAGACATGGATGCAGTTTTAAGAGCGTCTGCAAGGATATGGACTATTAGGTTTCCGTTGCCAGAGCTCGACTCTCTTCGCTGTCTTCGCTAGCTAGCTGCAAAGAGCATCAGGAGAATAACATGCTCGTGTACACGTGGTCTGGCAATCGCAACAGAACAGCTTCTGGGTTTGAAACAGTAGGTCGATGTAAGCTTAGTTCATGGTAGGATTCTGTTGTGGAGAAGATTCTATAACAAGGAAGTACAGAGCGTGCCTATGGCATCTAGGAAAGGATGCAAACAAGGGAATATATGTAATGAATGCGGCAAGGCATGTCCCTACAAGGCGTATATTACTGTGAAAGATTATATCATTTTGGCCTGCAAGGCAGGTGCACATTTTTCCCTCATAGTTCTGAGCAATTTTTGCAGTAAAAATGTAAGAATTCGATGAGAGGATATTTTAAGCTAAACAATTCAAATGGATCAGAGATACTTCTACTTCACGCAGGACCAAATTCCTTCCAGATCAGCAATAAATGGGACTGGCTAGCTATTCCCATCAACGAGCAGTGACGAGCAGTCACCTTCTTCGAATCGAATCTCTCCTTTTCTTCTTCGAGATTAGGCCTTGAAGGAAGCAAACGTCTCAGACAGTTAACATGGCAATTAATCAACTCGACCGGCTCTCAATTTCAGGAGGTTTCCGCCCGGGCTCGTTATCATGATCATTTCAAGCTTTCGTGCTACATTGTTGCTCACTGCATCTGAGCCTCAAGGAAGCTATACTGTTGTGATCTACTCATTTTCTAATTCGTAATTCGATGCTGGGGATGAATGGAGGACCAATTCGACTTAACTTACCGATTGGTGCACGTTGCCGCGCCGACATTGTTTACCAGGAGATCGCCTGTCGTGTACAGTGAGTCTGCAGCCACGACTGCGTCAAATTCTTCTCAGCCAGATATGATTAAATAGAATTTTCTCTAAACAGAACACTGTAGTCATGGATCCGTCCACAATTAAGTACTGAAATTTAATGGAAGAAAACGGTTCTCCAATTCACTCCGCTCTCCGAATTCTTGTTCAAAGAGAAATAATTTGAACGTGGGTTTACGTTTTCCTATCTTCTGCGAATTCTTACTGAGATTTTGAACAACGAAAACAACAAAGAAATGCAGTTAACCCCAAAGTGACAAAGAGGACAGAAAGTGTCCTCACAGAGTTTCAAGTCCAGTTCAAAGTGCTGTAACTTTTGCATTCAAGGTCCAAATTCAATAAGACTTGTTGGTAAAGTTGTGTTCTCCCTTCTAGTTTGTATGTTAAAATTTTCAGATCAATTCAAGATGTATTGCTTTTTTGGAAGCCAATCGAAGTTCACAACTTCAATTTGAGTTCACCAAACTGCATTTTAGGGCTGCAACTTCGGGGCCTTGTATCTCCTTCATCCATTGCTCATTTTCAATAAAATGTGTTGGATTTTGTTCCCCTTGAAGTATACTTATTGTGGTTAAGTTTTCATGTCAATCCCAGTTGTTTTTAATGCTTGGGAGCAACTTGAAGTTCAAAATCCTGCCATTTTTGGAGTGTAGTGAACTTTGACGGCTTGTTTCTTCTTCATACAGAGTCCATTTTCAATAATTCTTTTTGGAAAAGTTGTGCATACTAGTCTAGTTTTTGTGACTAAAATTTCATGTTAATCCAAGAATTAATGACTGACTGAGAAGCATTCTAGTAGAAGGAGGTTCAGCTTTAGATGTGTTTTTTGCAAATTTTCTTGCTGATTTTTGACATTTCAAAGCCATTTTGTAGACACAATGATTCAATTGAATGAATTTTTTTTTCACCAACGTGTTTGTATACTAGTTTTGAATCTTTTTGTAGTGTAAAGTTTTTTCATTTGAGTAGGTTTAGAAATCAAACTTCACCTCCAAATGTGTTTTGGGGAATATTTCAGCATCCATTTTCAACACTAAAACATTATGATCTTGCAATCTATGTGGCCAAAAGACTTCAAATTTTGTACATGTCATCTACAACATGTACATTACAAGATTTTACAGTTGAGATTGTATAACTTGAAGACATTTAGATCCATAAAGCTTCAAAGCAATGATGTTTTTGAACCCCAGAAATTGAATGTCACTTTGGGGTTAAGAACGCAAAATGAAAGAAATTGGAAGAGCTCGTTTCCACAGGGAGCTTACTCGCAGTTCCCGGTGAGCTCACAGGGAAACTCAGCAAGTATACTTGTGTCGTCCTTCCTCCATTTCCAGGTGTACCACTTCAACAAGTTGGAGGTATGCTCAGCATTAGGGTCGGTCTTAGCGGGCACCTTCGTATGAAAGCTCAAGAGTTGAGGCTCCGAGAGTTGCATGGAAGTTGGTACACTAAAAACTATATTTAGTGTTGGATTGCATTTAGTGTAATTACCAGCCTAATCCTTCCATCATTTTCCTTGTCTTCAATCTTTTCCTTTGCAAATTCATTTTTTTAATATGTTCTAACACTAAATGTAAACATTTTCGGATTTCAGATTTACCATAGAGTATATTTAGTGTTAGAAATTACATTTGATGTTACTTACTTTAGTAGGCTTAATGATATTTAGTCTCATGGTTCGTAAATAGTGTTCCTAACACTAAATATAGTTTTTAGTGTAGTTGTGGGAGCATCCATAACCGTCCATATAAGCAATTTCGAGGCACCTTTTTCTTGAAAAACATATATTTCTGCAATTGAAAATCATGACTTTTCAAAAAAAACAAATTTTTGGATAAAGCAGATAATTTCTATGAATTTTCAAAGGATAATTCCCTAAGGCACCCTAAATCGCACTCTAGTGGAATTACCTGGTTCTAATACCAAACCTAAAAACATCATAACCCAGCAATTTATAGTTAAGCATGGGAATGGTTTCAAGGTACTTTTGGGACACTATTAGGGAATCCTACAATACAAGTGTGGGTACGTGGCAATAGATGACATTTGAGGGCATTGGGAGACCATGAGTTCCCGAAGAGTTCTTTGTGTTTTCAGATTGCGGAAACGCAGCTGCAGCAGCTGCCTGATGTATTCGATATCATGCCACGTCATTTTTGAAAAAAAAAATACATATATATTTTTTATTTTTCTTAAAATGATACAAAGTATTTGAAACCTTTTCTTTTTCTTTTTTTTTGATAAAAAATAAATTCTGATGGCCCCTACCGTTGTTTGCAAAATCAGGCCAGATTGGGGAATGAGCCTGAAACGGTCTTCTAATGCCCTCAAATGTCATCTAATGATGGGAAAGGATGTACCTATCTTATTTCTCTTTTTACTATTTCTCTTGGCAATGGACAATGCTATCATCATCTATTGTTTGCATTCACATTCACAAACATGGATGTAATATCCAAATGTGACTGAATACTCATTGCTTTCATCCTCAAAGAGCATTATCTTCCTTAATTTCTCCAGCAATTTCATCCATTGAGAACAAAAGGTGATATTTCTCTATCTCATTCTCCATAAAATATATTGATGTTTTTTATTGTAATATCTCTTGGAAAACAATTCATATTTATAAAGCATGCATAACTTGAATACATATCTAATTCAGATACAATAGACCATTTAATTTAATTTCACTAGGCTTATAGTAGTGCATTTCAACATCCATTTAAAGCTTACATATTATACAACTTGCATCATTACATCACCTTTTTTAGTTAGATGATGTTTTGCATATTTTGCCCTATAGAAGTTATTGACTTATTCTTTGTTACATCATTGTTGCAATTTGCATTCTAGTTTATATGGATATAGGCATAAATTGAATTTCAAAAAACCATATAATCTTAAATGCATTAGGAAAAATTCCAACCTTCTAGATTCTAGAAGGCCGTGAGTTCTACACCTACTCGGTGCAATTAAAGGAAAAAAAACAAAATAAAAAGTTATTATTTTTATTATTTAATATTATTTTTAATATTGAAATACTAGGTGCTAGTAGTGCCACGTCAGATTTTTATTTTTTTGATATTTCTTTATTTTTATAATATTTCAAGAAGTCTTACCTTTATAAATTACTTATCAACTCTTCATATAGGAAATTTTTGAACCTCCTATTTGGTACCACCACAAGAAAATCTTGCGGCATTAGATCCAGGGCCTAAAGTTGGCGTGGGGTCTAAACTGTCTCACTTTAGACATCAGATAGCTGCTCCAGCCACTCGTTAGCCCAGCCAAGGTGAACATTTTTGGGGGCTAATCTTTCGTTAACAAGAAAATCTAAGATTTTCCCAACTCCGTGTACAAAGGGGCTAAAGTGGGGTCTAATCTTTAAAAGACTAGACTCGGCTAATGCCACAAAACTTCCTTTACATTGCTCATGTTACACATTCATCCACAATAGCCTAATTTATTTTGTTTTTGTAGCAAGGCTTTTACATTGAATAGGATCTATGCTATTTGTGGATCCTTTTTTAATTTGAGGACATTATTACTTGTATGATTCTTAAAGTTTATTTGGACTCCTAGGAACGTACAAGTCTAATATACGAGCCTCTTTGCTATAAAAAGTAACTAGACCTAAAAGCATTTGAATAAAAAATGAGCACTGTTTCCATTCTCAAATTAAGTACTTTTTGGTTGGATCGTGATGAAAAACAAAGGTGTATTTTGGATTTTATGATGCATTCATAGAATTTTAATTGAATAAACAATATATTCTCAAAGTATTATACATTGGTGTTTCAAAAATCAATCGTGGATTCTCATGAATAGTGGGTGTATATGCATGTCTGGCAAGAAATCTATGTAGGCTAGTCTCAAAAAGGAGTCACAATCAGGATCATTTATCTTAGATAAACATATTTTACTTTGTGTCCTTGATTTTGTTGCTCTCTACAAGTGACATTTTATTATATCATATTTCAAACACAAAAATTACTATATGAAATAGGTCTTTGAAGTGATCATTTTATTTTTTGCTTCAAGCATGTTATTTCTTTTTAGTTTTTATTTTATTACTTAATAAATCAATAAGTCTGGCCATTTAGTTAAATTATTGTTGAGCTATAAGATAGTTTTGTAGCCATCTCAATTTTTTTATGTTTCTTGATCATTTAGAGATTAAAAAACATATTATTAAATTTTTTGATCTTTTTAGATTTTTATAGATTCATTTAGAATTACTCATGAAGGTCCCTCT
This sequence comes from Neckera pumila, assembly GCA_963969595.1. NCBI lineage: Eukaryota > Viridiplantae > Streptophyta > Bryopsida > Hypnales > Neckeraceae > Neckera > Neckera pumila. The sequence continues at coordinate 12,182,619 of OZ018415.1, forward strand.
AACATGCTTTGGATTGATGCATGATAATTTCAAACTTTCATTACTCATAATCAAAAGCATTTCAACAAGAAAAAGTTAGTATGCGCCAATAAGATTTAACATTTATAGAATGTATAATTCAAGGAAACTATGGATAAGATAATGTGAAAATTAAAATGATTTTTAATTTTAAAGTAGCATTGAAAAAGAAAGGTTCATAGATTTGAACAATAAATATCAAGAAAAGAATACAACTATGAAAGCATCAAATTAAAAAAATTTCAACAAATTTCACTAAAAATTCATAATAAATTTCAAATCAAATTTAGAAAAAATTATAGAATTGAGACTTCAAATGTTATATAAAAATATTGATAATTGTTATATGATAGATAAAATATAATAACTAATATCAAAAAATTCAAAATCTATAATTTTATTTTATAGATGAACTCCAAAATGTTTCTATATTGAACTTGATATAGCAATTTTTTGCAAAAATGGAGAGAATATATGTCTTTAACAAGGTAACTTTTTAAAAACCAAGGGTAGTCCAAATTTCTGAAACTGTGAAGATGTAATGTAAAATTTTGTATTAAATAAAAATTTTAAAATTATTTAAAAAATAATTGTAGAACATGATCCAGAAATCATATCTATATACTTGAATCTATTTTTATATAGTTAATTTTATCAATATTTTATCCTTAAAAATTTAAACAAAAAATTCAAAAATTTCCTTAAATTAGTATTTTATTGATAAAGTCTTATTTAATTGATTTTTTATTTCAAATTTATCATTTTGGAAGAACAACACTTTTAGTACTAGTGTTTGAGATTATTAATAAGATAGACCATGATAATTTTGCATATTACTTTTTCATAGTTATATGCATTTAAAAACAAATACAATATAGGTTTGCATGATTGTACAAACTAGTAGATCAAATATCACTAATAAATTTTTGAACTTCAGAAACAAATTGGTGTGTTACTGTTTAGATTCATTTTTTAAATGAGGTTAAAGAAAATAATACTTAACATTTTATTATTATATAAAGACACTTATTGTAAAAGAACTGTTTAATTAATTTTATTATTTCACTTCAATTTTGAAATAATAAATAAATATAAATGCATAAAACACTTCTTTAGTGTAAATGATGATGGATTGCATTAAATATATATTGGTCATTTAATGATGCAAAGAATAATTGTTGTCTAAATACTATAAATTAGGAATTCACTTATCATAGTTTGGCATGACTACAATCTTATGAATTATTTATTATGCAAAATTCATCCCAATTTCAATGTTTAAAAAAATTAATAATTGTACACAAAAATATCCCTGCACTTTTAATTTGGATGTAAATTTCAAATCATACTTCATTATTCAATATGAAATTAGATTTTCCAAAAAAAATTTGTTTCAAATGCATCAATAAATGCGTATATTTTGTATTGACACAATCATTTAGAACCACTAATGCAAAAATTTAATTTGATTTGCTTTGAAATTTCATCCTTTCATAATATTATTCAAATGAAAAATTCATCTACCATGTTTTGTAAACGAAGTTGGAATTATGAAAAGGTATGAAATTTTTTTTGTACTCCCTAGTATTTATAAAAACTTGATTTTGATGTTGCAAAATAAGTTTGCAATTATGATTTAAAAATACACACTGCATGTTCTCAAGCTAATTATCTAATGTACCTTCTATGTTCTTTTATTAGATTTTATTTGTCATATTTTGATGTAATGAAAATCTATAACCTTAAAAAGGTATAAAATGGGTATATTTAAAAAAAAAATCAAACAAATACTTTTGTTGGAAATGATTCTACAATTCCTTGTGCATTTTTAAAATGAATTTTATCTGAAGGAGGATCATCTAAGAAAATTTCTTTAGCAGACAAAGGGAGAAACATTTCTTTGTTTTCTATACGTTTGATCTTTAATCCTTTTATATCAAATAGTTTACCCTCTTGAATTTTCCCAGACACATTTTTCATGTATATGACTATTTGTTTTGCACCTTGAAATTCATGTTCACATTTTTCTTTGAGTTTCAACCACCAAGAATTTATCTTTAGATCAATTCCAAATTCTTCTACATTGATCAATGGAAACAATCCTTTTGGAAAATTGAATTTTTCAATTAAAGATTCAAATTTAGCTAATGCTTCTATACCAAAATATATATCAACTTCATTATCAAAACTTGAACTAGGAACAAGAATAGTACCTAGTTCTTTTGCCATTTCAATCCTAACCTTCCATTAATAATGAATTTTTACATTAAATTTTTAATAAATAATAATATTAAAAGTATTACTCCGTATGATTTTGAAATCTTCATGCTTAATGAAAATTTATGAGGTTTTGAATTTCCAGAAAGCAAAAGCATCATGAATTATAATAAGGTATACAAAAGAATAATTTAAGAATGAAATAAAATAAAATAAAATAAAACAAGCAATTTCCAAAAAATCATATGAAATCAATATTTTGTATTTTATTATATCAATAATACAATCTATAAATCTTGAAAAAGGTTAGTAATTCCACACTAGCAAAAAAAATAATGTAAAATTGAGGTTTGATGATTTGAATTTAGAATAATCATACCACACTTTCAAGTTTCTAAATCTTGTATAATTTAAAGAATATCAAAATGCCATATCATATTTGATTTCTGTATACATGGTGGAAGCTTAAAATAAAATAAATATGGAAGATTATTAAAAATATGATAGAATGTAAGTAAATAAAACATGATTTCAATATAGCTTATATTATATATTTTATTTTACATTCTAGTGATTGAAAAAACACGAAAAAAATGGATTTAATGATATTTTCTTCATAATTTTAACAATAAATGGTTTATTTATCTTCTAACCAAAGTTAAATCTAATAAATTAAAATTAAAATTAAAATTATGAATATATAAACATATTTTAAATAAAATCATTCTTCAAATAATTAATTAAAAGAATTGTAATTGTTTATTTTTTGAATTAATTATTGCTTATAGAAAATTGTTACTTACTTTTTAATAGTTATGATCTAATAAAACATACTTTCAATTTTTCAAATATATATAAGTAATTTTTTATCTTATTTCAATTTTTCTAATTTTTAACAAATTGCTTCTAAATTATATTCTTTCTATATCAAACTCTTGTAGTGAAGAATCTCATTTTTAAAACTCCCTTGGTATCAAAACAATCCAAGTTCCTATTTCAAAATGAAATTTCATTCAATTGTAATAGTATTTAATTTAACAAATGTAAATATATAAATAGACTAATAGATTTTTAGAAAGTATATAAATTGTAGTAAATCAAAATTCCAACTTGCAAATCAATTAGCAGTCCCAATCTTCTAATTTTTAAGATTGAAACATCATAATTGATTAAAAATCTAAAGTAATATAGGTTGTTTCAATTTGATAAAGTATATTCTAGCAACTTCCCTAGCAAATTTTCCAAGCAAACTGCAAAACATCAATATTTGAGCTACTTTATCATACTAAAGCGGATTTGGTGAGGAAAAATTGAGAGATCCAAAATTTAATTATTATCTTTCACTTTAACAACTTAGAGGTTGATTAAAAGTTTGACTTGATATTGTAAAATATTGAAATGCTAGAATTTTTAAATTTATGTGCTAGGTGCCTAGGTATATTTTAATGTCATCAATACATATCAATAAAACTCTAGAACAAATGCACTTAAGAATTTTGGGTTTACAATTACAAGAAGGTCCCTAAGGTTTTCAATTTAAAATAAATAAATTAATGTGTAGTTGGAATCCTACAAGTTTTTAGATTTGCATCTATGGCAAGCTTTGCATTGATTGGACTAAAATTGCTAACTTGATTGGATATCTTTGGAATTTAAAGATGTAAATTTACATTCAAGAAGTCCTTATTTTTTATTTCTTACTTTAAAAAAAAAATTTAGACTTGACTTTTTATTTGACTTTGGCTTAAACTATTTCAACTTTAACTATTATTTTATTTTTATATTTATTTCTTGAAATAGAATTTATCTATCTATATTCTAGACTGTTAAATCATTTTTTTTTTTAATTTTCTTGATTTTTTTGTTTGTGACATGTATAGAAATCTCCTAGTCCATTTGGGTGGCAGGGACATTCTTGGTACCATCAGAAAGGCTCAAGATGCATGTGCAATCCTTGTTTCGGACATTCCTGACTCACAGGGCACACAATATTCAATTTCTAAGTTCTTTTGGCCCCCCCCCCAAAAAAAAATAGATGATCATTCAATAGTTGGGATCATTAAAAAGGTCTTTGCAAGGAAATGTGCACAAGACAAATTTTCAATCATTTCCACTCACCTGGCAAAAGATAGTGAATTTCAAAGTTATTACGGATGACTATTACAAACACGCTAGGCTTAAGATAGAACAAAGCTTTTCAAGATGTATAAAAACATGATCTCAAAACAAGACAAAATAGTCCTTTGAATAAATAGGAAAGAGTGATTTTAGATTATAAAAAGAATACAAAGTGATGATTGAGTAATGGAGTAGAAGTCAAGAGATGTATTGTTGAGACTAAAGATCTTTTCAATTTGGACTTCACATACCTTGGGGGGATTACTAGGGGAGGTATAGAAGATGTAATCTATAGGATTGTGAAACTCATTTCAATCCAATTATTACAATTTAATTAGTTTTAGGATTGGATAGTCATACTTGTGTATTTTGCATTATAATGAATATGGCCTTATGAAACATACCAAACATTTAAAAAAAAATTAATGCAAGGTATTGCCTCTTATTGTATTAGGTTTTTTTTATAATTGCTAGTCATTAGAGGAGATTTGAGGCCTCCAAGAGCCCGAAAGTTATCCTGCGTTCCTGCAACGTTCCCACGCAAGAAAGCTGTTGCCTGATGTGGTCGAGAGAGTGCCACGTCATTTTTTGAAAAAATAAAAATAAAAATAATTTTTTTGGGCCTTAAATGATATTTGGGAGATATTTGGGCCTGAAATTTTTGTTTGTTTTTTTGGAAAAAAAAGATTCTGACAGCCCTATACCAGCTGTTCACAAATCTGACCATATTGGAGAACGGGTCTGAAACGACCCTCCAATACCCTCAAATCTCTTCTAATGAGTATGCATGTCTTTGGATGATGCATAATTTTGTTATGGAATCCTCTATTTTTTAGATATGGGTGGCAAGTTGTCAATATGTGCTTTGGGTGCTTTTTATACATTATTTTCCTCTTGGATGGATGTATTTGGATTGTCCATTTGTATGTGCCACCAAACCATTGGTATTGCACTTGAATTCTATATTTTGTAAATACTAGGACTCAGACATTTTTATATGCCCTATACTCATATGGTTTTCAGTACTTGTTCAAATATTCAAATGTCAGGTGGTGGATGAGGTAACTAATTGTTGTGTTGTGCCCTAGTGCATTCACTACAACGCTATTTTTTAAGAATTTGAACATATTTTGGATGACAATGGTGGACCTAAGTGCCACAAATTCAAAGTTCCATGTGTATGCTTTCACTAGAAGAAACATGTGTTTTAGATGGCGTTTTGTGATTTTTTCAGACGGATTTTATATGACATTGAAAAAAACAACTTCTGTTTTTTCTTCAATAATCACGCTTAATATAACATCCAAATGCTATCTTAGACGTGATTATTGAAGGAAAAATAGAAGTTTTTTTTTTCAATGTCACCTAATATCTGTCTGAAAAAAATCACAAAACGCCACCTAAAACGCGGGTTTCTTCTAGTGTATGTAAGAAAAGAAGCGTGGCTATGAAAGTGCACCACTAACTTGCAAAAATTAGTTATGTAAAATTTAGAAATAACGTAGCTTTGATTTTAACTTATTTGAAAAATATATATAACAAATTATAGGGTAGAAAAATGACCATTATATTAGCGAATTATGTAATTCAAGGGTACCAAAGCCCCAAGAATTAAAATATATAGTTTATATTGGATTCATGTGGTTTTCTACTTTTTTGCTAATGCCACTCAAAAGAAATCTTTATTGTACAAATGTTGAAGAGCTAACATAAGAATCTACAAAAAAATATCGGATAAAAAAACACATTTTTGTATCTTTAGGATGTGTTTGCTTTCATTTGTTGTTCAAAATTTGAATGTTTGGTCCTTAATCCCTAGAAGAGTGAGCATGATCCATATTCTAGATTATGAATGTACTAAAAGGCCAACCACTAGAGTTGCATGAAGAGCATTTTATAAGGGCAAATTTTGTTTATTTTTTAGTGGTGTGATTAGAATGGTCATTCAATGCTTTATGATTTGTGTACAAGTTGTGAATGATTTAATTTTATGTCAAGATGGATACAAAAAAATCCTTGTCTAATTGAAGGTATTATATCCAAGATCTTCCTAAGTCAAAATTTATTTTACCTCAAATGCCCCATATCTGCATTCCCCAAACTTTGGAACTCAAAGGAGGAAGGGGATAAGAACAAGGAGCTATGAGCGCTTTCATCGAGGATATCCACAAACAAAAAATTGCTTTTGTTTCTAGACATTAATAAAAAATAAATCTTCATGATTGTTCTTGGAAGGTAAGTGGAACCATATTTGTCTCATTTATTTTAGAAGCTTATCCTTGTCCATTATTCACCAACTTCACATGGTAAGGGGTCTATCCAATTTTTTTGGTGAGGATGGTCCATAAGGTCAAAGCACCAAAAACCAACCCTATATCAATGGTATTTCTTTCTAGAGGCATGGTAGTTATTTTAGAACCTAAATCTAGGTAGACCATAGATAGCTTGTTGTTTGATGACCAAAATGATAAGTTATCTACAGTCTATCTACACAAAATAGTGAAATTAGGTTGCCCCACATTAATTTCTCATATCTAACACTTTCAGACATGGTCAACTATAGTCTGGGGCAACCTAATTTCACTATTTTGTGTAGATTTAGTATCTAAAATCATTGCTTTACCTAGAAAATGACGCCGTTGGGTAGAGGGTTGGTTTTGGGTGCTCCGACTTTAAATAGTTTAGGTTCTAAAATAGCCATATAATATTGAGGTTCTCTTATACTTTTCAATGTACCATCAATAATTAAACAATGTATATTTCTTAAGGTGGAAGCCTTAGTGTTGAGTGGGTTTTAACCTTTAGAAACTGATAACTAATTAAGGTTCCAAAATTATGAAATGACTTTGATTAGATCCAAATTCCATTTTAGTTTCAACAAAAAATTATTAATTTTTTTTTCAACGAGACAATAAAGTAATGTTTTTCACTCAACACCTAAAAAATGGGCTTGATTGAACACATCCTTGACTCAAAATTACCGCAGTTTTTCAAAACCAACCAATGAATGGTGAGAAGTTTTTGAAACATTCAATGAGAGTTGAAACATTTTGTGCTTCAATGGGGTCCTTCCAAGGAAGTCTAGTGTTATATATAGACTACAATATGTTCACAACTTTAAAAATTCATAAAATATTATTTAAAGGTAAAAAATTATGATATTGTTTGGATTGTATTCCTCATAAGGTCTCTAACAATCTCTTAAAAGAATTGGTCATTCAACTTTGAGGTAGTAGGATAGAGAAAAAATATCGATTATACCTCAGTAGCTTAAGAAAAGACTTCAAATCAATACAATGAGGTAGAGTTTTCTACAAGCACTCGTGTTCTAAAAGCGCCTTCTAATACAAAGGTACATTTTGCTTTCTTCAATATTCTAATAGAGTATATTTCAGGAGCTGGTCGCTTCTAAGGTAGGAGGCTCAAAAATGGAGCATCTAAGGGCTGGTCCCCCTTTTTCATGTATTTCTTTAGACGGGAATATTTTTAGCTCAATTCTCAAACAAAGAAAATTTGATGAGGAATCTAACCCAAGTGGTTTCGTATTTTTTTTTATCATTTTTGAATTACTTCTGAATTTTCAAAAGAGTTGGATTGTAGGTCCCTATTTGTGAGCCTAGGTCTTTCATAAACAGTTCACTTGCATTTCTAAATAAAAATGGGGAAAGTAAAGAGAATGACTAGCTCTTGCAATTAATAATGCTTTTTTTTTTATTCAGTCAATGACTATACTGGTCAATTTCAAAACCAACTCATGTCCATTTCACAGCCATTTATAGGGTCCATTCTTAATGCTCGCTCTATTTTACAGCCTCCTACCTTAGTGACTATTACATTTCAACTTCAAAATTCCTAACAAATTCCAACAACTTGGATTAGATGCCAATTTCATTTTTTCTTCCTACAAAATTTTACTGAAAATTGTTTCAAGGAGATTAGCTTCCCCAAATGCAATCAGGTCTCCAGAGGTTGCTTTAACCCAAAAGCGACGCCAACGCCATTCCATAGCATTTGGATGACACTAGGATGAGCTAGGAAGAATTTGAAAGCATTTTTTCATCTATATTTCCTTAGGTGACCTTCCATGTTGGGTTTTGAAGAATATTGAATTGAGTTTGTAGTTGTGTGACTCTTTGTCTTCAAATAAATTAGAAGTTAGTAAAAAAACGGATCACAAAATATGCTATTCTAGTGTATTTTGGGTGGTTGTTACTCCTTGCTCTAAATCTGAAATTTCTCCACAACAATGATATTTTTTGAATTTGAGTCCAACTAACAAAATGAAGGCCATCTACTCTAGTTTCTACTCCAATTTGAATTTTGGAAAAATTCCTAATTTTGAATATTTTATTGCAATTTGAACTTTGAATGTATTTTCAATGTCTATTATTCTCTAATTATAGAATGACACGGAAATTGAGTTTACACCATGATGTTTGTCATGGTAATATACACACATGGTGAAATTTTCAGATTTTTTGAAATGATTTTCTATTTGATGTGATTTTTCTTCACTTTTTCTTCAAAAATTTTCAAAAAAATCAATTTTTCACAAAAAAATCTAATTTTTTTTGTGAAGTTAAGAAGACATGTAATTTCATCTCTGAGAAATAAATACAAATTTTTTCATACATATCTAATTGCAAAATGGCAACAAATTGAGTGATGGACAGTGAGGCTTGGAATCAGTGGTTATGGGCCCGTCATTTAGGGGTTAAGAGCAGACTACCTCAGCGCAGCTCCGTTCGGAATCCTGATTGCACATCCCACCGATTCGTAAGTTAGTTGTGGTTACTCCAATCTATTCACAGACCCCACACGCGTCAGCCTTTCTAGCCTTGCAAACAAGTGTCAGTCAGTAGCAGCGCGACACGTGTATAAATTCATTTCTGTCCATCCAAACTCAGTCTTCTCTGCAATTTTATAATCTACTCCGGAGTACTACTGACTCTCAATCTACGATTCCTAGAGTTTCTAGATTCACGACACGATGCACCCGAGGAGAGATAATGCCTCCCCAGAAGATGCTTGCTGGTAGCAACCTGGAGAGACTCGGATTCAGAAAGGCTTCTTCAAATGGCCCACAGAAGTACAGGGCCGGTGATCAATCTACAGTACGGGAAAAGAAGGACTACAATTTTTATAATTTTTAGAAAGATGGCTTTATAATCTCGTTGTGCTGCATCAGCTTCAGCAGTTCTGAAGTTGTCAGCAGCGTTTGCTAAGCTTATTAGAACTCTGTTGTTGTTTTCTGCTGCGAGATTTGTTGCGCTCGGGCTTCGGAGCTTCAAAAGAGCGAGTGCTTACTAATTTGAGATATCTGAGATATCAAAGAGCGGTTGTGTGATATCAAAGAGTGCTGAATTTGAGATATCAAAGAGTGTTGTGTACGTGAGTTAGCAGGCAGAGAAATCGACGCTGGTGTTTCTAGCAGAAATGGGCAAAGGAAGCTCCGGTGCGACGTTCTGGGAGGTTTTGCTCGCTATTCTGTTGCCGCCTCTCGGCGTTTTCTTCCGATATGGTTGCGGGGTGAGTGCAGTTTTCTAGCTTCGCAATTTTAGTTGGGTTCTATTAGAAAGTCGTCTCATGGGTGTTTTCGTAGCAGATTGTAATTTTTCGGAGCTGTTAACGAATGGAGTTCCTTATTCTGTATGTCGCAAGAGTCCTGAACCGATCGAGCCAGCTACAATAGATTTTATTTTTTACGGAGTATTTTTTATGCTGTTCCTCTTACCTGTTTCTAAATGTTGAGGAAACGATTTTCTTCTGCGCAAGACTTGTATCCGTCCCAGTTGCAATTTCTTTGTACTTTTAGCTGTCATGGTCTCTTTGACAGGGGAGTGGAAAAACTTGATGAGTTCATTGTGTAGGTGCTGACTGAGAGAACGTCTTGTACTTGGTGCAGCTGGAATTTTGGATTTGCGTACTGTTGACTATACTCGGGTACATCCCAGGGATTCTATATGCCCTGTATGTCATCGTCGCCTAGGCCCGGGGCGTAAGCGATGGACGAGTTTGCATGCCTATGGCCTGGAGCAACGTACGTCGAGGAATTTGTTATGTTAAAGGCGTAAAGGCGCATCACGAAATGAATTTTGTCGTCAATTTGAAAGATCTTTTGCCGTGGTTTATTTTATGGAGGTTTACCGGATCGGGCGCTATTCTTCATGGCTTCCTCAAGAACAGTAGTGGTCAGGTTTTGTGAATACTTGTACGATCAGTTGTGTATAGAAGGGCGTGCACCTTCTTTTGTTGTAATAAATTCCATACTTTAATCCATATTTCTTGTTACGATTTGTACGAGTCTTGAGAGGTCTCTTGTTTTGCTTCACTGTATTCTCTGTTCTTCCATTACAAATGGATTCTGTAAGCAAAAACCCTGAGTAACGAAGGTGTGTGACCGTCTTCGGAGTTATCGGACCTCGGGCAGGCTGCGTTCAGACGTTCAGACCGTACCTGCGTTACGCGAACTGCCTTTCGGTAGGACGTGCTTCTCTTCCGAAGCTCAGGTGTCAAATCTGCTTGTCCCATCTTGTTACGAAACCGCGATGAGGACACACAAGTGTGAAGTGGCTCTAATTTAATGGTATGAAAATTCTGTGAGACCTGTAAGTGATCCATAGAATGGCTTGTTGTACTGTACAGTTGTAATAGTAGCGACATACTATCGTAAGTTCACTTGTGTTTTCATCACTTTTACCTGTGCATGTCACACCATTCTCAAGACAACTCTCTCCGAAACGCCCAGTATTTCCTTTGTGGAATCGTCTGGTTCTCTTGTTATTTGAGTTGAGGCGTTCCTAACGTTCCTTCCCCTCAGCCCTCCGGTGCTGTGCCGTCTGTACGTTGTGGACTAGAAAAGGACAATGAAGGACTAAAGTCTTCTAAAAAGATTTAGGAAGGTGCAAAACTACCGATAATCTAAGCAAGTTGCTAATTATCTGGCCAGCTAATATTTACGCTGCAATGCAGCCCACTCCATTTGGTAGTGTTTGGAAGGCTTCGGAACAACCGAGAGTGAATAGAGAACATTTCTCCATCAAAACTGCTTTTGGAAGTTGCTTGAAGGTTTTTGCTACCAAGGATTTCGAAAATTCCACCAAGATTATCGTAGATTAGACAAGGAAAGAGTTTCCAAGCTTAGAGCTGAGGCTTTTGAACTTAAAACTACCCTGGAAACTACCCTGGAAACTACCCTGGAAACTACCCTGGAAAGAGAGAAAAGTTTGATCAAGAGAGTGGAAAGAGTTCTCTCTTCATAGCATTCTTCAACTTCTTCAAATGAGCACACATGTCAATCTGTATGCACATTTTCATTTTTGCACAGTACTCCGTACAATATATACCGACTATGCGTCGGTACAATTTCATCAACGTCTTGATCTATTACACTCTTCAAATCCATCCCGTGACTTCAAATTTTCCTCTGCTATATTTTGTAAGTTTAATTGCATTCTGGTTGAGAGACTTTTATCAAATATTGAGTACTTCGAGTTTTGGCGTGTGCATTGCTCTATTTCTGTTTTTGTGATTTGGTGTTGTAATTAAAAAAATTTTGCTTCTTGATCGATGTATGTGTTAGAAGAAATGAAATCCAATGTGTCAAATTGACGTCTTTGAGTAGTGAAGTTCGATTGAGGTGGAGAACTGGTAGGGTCAAAGACTGGCTATGTGGTGGTACTTTTTCTTTTTTGCTTACAACCCTACGCACATAAGAAAGATCTTTATTAGAGAAATATAAAGTTCTAATGTTTAGTTGAAGCAACATTAGATTAAAATAATCTGATAATTGAGTTACTGTTAAGTTGATGTTACACTAGTATATTGCAAGTCAATGTTGCTGTGTCAATGTTGCTTGCATAATAAACTCAACATCATATTGACAACTATTCTGTGGCAACAAAGTTCAGCCCCTTATTCCAAATTTGCCTGTGCTACCTTTTGTAAGTAATGCCATTCCAATTCCAGCGGTTGCCGAAATCCGAGAGGTTAGGGTTTCAAAAGTTTGGCAGAACATCCCGGTCTTTTGTGTTGAATCTGTCATCTAATCTTTTTGAATTTGCCATCAAACCTGCACTTGTTCTCGTACCGGTACCTTGCAATTTTTTGTATTGCAACTTGTCATGACCTTCTTATAATCTATAATGGATGAACTAATTCATGATGAAACGTGCATTGGTGTAATTGGTGTACAAGTAGAGATTGCCTAGAAATAGATATCTCTGGATGGTGAATTTGAGCACTGAAGTTAGACAACTTCATTAAGATGACAAGTGCACTATAGTGCGTGAAGATAGATAGCTCTCACATAAAGATAAGTATGTTAGAACTTGGAGTTAAACAACCTCCTAGAGACCTGAACCAAGTAGAAGAGGGTGATTGCCCGAAACACCTATACTATTTGTTGCATTTTGCAACAAGACTCATAATTTTTTTCTAGAGTACCTTAAAATTAGAAAAATAATTTTTACTTTATTTAAAAAATATGGCTAATATATGTACATACCTTTAAAATTAAGGTAACCACCAAAGGAAAAGCCTAGGAAAATTCTCTAAATAGAAGATTTAGAAAAGTGCTAAAACTCAAGAAAATTGATATTTTGATGTTTAAATTAGTTAAAAATAGGAAAAAATTTAAATAAATAAAATAAAAATTGCCCATTTCTAACAACTCTGTAGAGATGATCAGTCACTAAAGGAACCACCAAAAATACATTTTATACACTTCAAAATGCAAGTTGAATGAAGCTCTATTTGTGACTTCTACACTATATAAAATTAAGTAGTTTTAAAATTGCTTTGGATGGTAGCTATACGTCTACTAGAAGACCATCTCCTCCAAACCTTAGCTTTAAATTTGTTTTTTTGGGTACTAAATAGTACTAAAAAATCCCAAATTGACAAATGTGACATAATATTGGAGACTATTATTAAATATCAAAACATTTTAAAATATAAAAAAGATGTCTAATAGTCTTAAGTGCCTTGCCTATAAATCTTGAGTCATTTGGAATCAAAATGCAAAAGTTATAGCCAAAAAGCTAATTAGCACGCCACGTGCGACAAAAAATAAAACAAGTGTTCTTGCAATCATTCAAGATTGAGATTTGGATAAGATATGGAATTCATATTAAAATACTTCTAAGTATGAACTAGGACTTTTACTTCAGTGGATTGTTCTAGATAGACAAAATCAAGAATAGAAAGCTAAAGGTAGAAAAGAAGTCTTAGTCTATTTTAATGAAATCAATAATAATCTTTTATTTTTGGTAGTCTCTATTATTGTATACAACACGTTTTAAGCTCTTTGTAAAAACATTCTCAAGTGTTAATAAGTATGTTGTTGGTATTCACAATTGGGAGGTTTGTAACACATCCTTTCCTCTCTTGTGACAATGATGAGGACTAGCAAATTGTTGTTCACGTGTATGCGGACAAGGTTGCCCTTCAGTGAGCCCCAACAGTTTTTGACATACTCATCTAGGATGCGACGACTAAGGGCGCATTTTGAAACCAATAAGTCTATACCGCATCTCAAGCTCAAGCTCAGTGTGGCAGACATAGAGGAGATCATCAAGTTCATCAACAAATTGATTACCATGAAACAATAAGCTATTCAGTATTTGCTGCCCTTGTTGTAACGAGCCTTGTGAATATTGGCCCCCTTGTCATGACAAAGTATAGTGATCACCAGGCCAATCTTTGACGGGAGGAGGCCTAGATTTCTCAACTTAGGGCTTGCATCTCTACACTGGAAGTTGATCAAGAGAGTGGAAAGAAGAGGAAAATTAATGAAATGCATGTGTCCAAGTGACTGTCTTTGAGTAGTGAAGTTCAATTGAGGTGCTAGCTTAAACAATTGGCTATATGTTGTTGCTAGTGATTATGCTCTTTAGAAACTAAGAGCTTGCATAGGTCACTTTCATTAGTTGATGATTGTCAAATGTAGTGCCCTGCAAAGAGAGATAGAGGAGGTTTGTATGAAGTAGCATTGTCTCTTGATTTGGTAATTGAAAGTTTTACACATTCCCTTTTGCTTCATTTCTCTGAAGTACTATGCCTCTAGGTTTAATCTAGTAGATGGACAAGGTGGTGTTGAATATTCACAAGCTTAGCTTGCATTATCAAATCACTTGGTTCTTGACGAGGCTCAAGATTTTGTCATTGCTTTGACTAATATTGATACAAATCTATAAGTCAAGATTTTTCTTTATATTTGCAAAGACAAAGGTAATTAGCTATTCTTTATGACTTTGTCCCTGCCAAGAATGCACATACAAGCAAATTGAAAGTTGGCTACTTTATGATAGTTCTATTTTTTGTTGCTCACGGCCCTGCGCACATAAAAAAAAAAACTATTAGATTGACAAAGTTCTAAAGTTTGTTGAACTAAAAAAATAGTCCTCATAATTGAGTTACAAACTATTAGATTGACAAAATTCTAATGTTTGTTGAACCAATAAAATAGTCTTTTTAATTGGATTATAGCTAAGTTGATGTTTGTATGTAGCAAGTGGTTGTAACCTAATCTCAATGTCTTAGTTAAGCCAATTTTAACTTGACATTAGTTGAAAAGTATTTGTTGGCAAATAAGATTAACAACTTCGTCAATTTAACGGGGATCTTTTTATTTTTTTTCAAAAAAATTGAAAATTGAGTTAAATGAAGGACTTCAAAGTTTAATTTAGAATAAAGATTCTATAACTACTTGCTAACTAGAACTCCTCATAACTTTCATCTCATTAATCAAAATAGAATGACTCAAAGTTTTTTAAAATCTAAAAAAAACAATTTCAAATTTTATTTTATTAGAAGAGATTTGAGGCCTCCAAGAGCCTACAAGTTATCTTGCGTTCCCGCAGCGTTTCCACACTGTAGAACCCAGGAAAGCTGCTGGGCTGACGTAGTCAAGAGAGTGCCACGTCATTTTCAAAAAAATAGAATAAAATAAAATTTTGCTTAAAATGATATTTTGGGCAAAATTTTATTTTTTATTTTTTATTTTTTTATTTTTTTTATTTTTATTCTTTTTTATTTTTTATTTTTTTTTGAAAAAAATAATTCTAACAGCCTGTACCAGCTGTTCGCAGAATCAGAACAGCATTGAGAACGAGCTTGAAACAGCCCTCTAATGCCCTCAAATCTCTTATAAGGCTTAAGAAAGTTATTTTTAAAGAAATTTTTTGAGTTGCCCAAGCTACTCATCAGCAATGAAAATTACATATGATGCAATGATTTTTTAACCTTGAAGTCATAAATTATGAAAATTGTTGCACCTTAAAGCTATTTCTTGGAAATATGTTATGTGAAAATTTCAAAGAAAAAAAATATAATTCTTTTTGAAGTGAATTGTTCAACATTGCTATATTGCCAAAAACCATAGTTTTGACCTTAGGGGTTAAATTTTATTTTTACTTTAACCCCTAAAGGACCGGTTGTCTCCTCGGGGGACAATTTAGGTCCGGGCAGGTTCCTACAATCTCAATTTTCAGTAATATTTTTTGGGATTTTTTGAGGTTGTGTATTTTTGCGAGATCTTTGCGAATATATAATTTTTATTTTAATTGATGCCCGAGAGAGAAAGTTATGGCACAATAAGTAAAATTGAAATTTTGCGGGCAGCCCAAAAAAAATCACAAAAAGTCAAAATAATTTTTTTCAAATTTTTTCCCTCAAAGATTATATTTTTGTCTACATGTGAAGCTTTGTTTCATTCAATTTGGACTAATAATGAGAAAGTTATGGACAATCTTAGTTTTTCGGGCAATCTAAGCATCTTCTTGAAAAAATAAGTTGTAGAATTCATTTTAGAATGCAATTTTGAGAATTTTTCAATTTTTTTGTTAGACAGGGTTAGATTTTCTTGCTAGAACAATCTCACCGTTGGGATTATTGTGATTCAATTCCATCTAAAAGCTATTAACAATTTAGATTTTTCTTCAATCTTGTACCCACTTCTACTTAACAATTTTTTAATGAGTGAAAATTAGGTGCTTTTTTTCCTAAATTTTTTTGGTAGATTCTCAACTCAACTACTTAACATAATTAAGTAGAAAATCGAAATCAGTAGTGCAAAAAATTTGAACTAAAAAGATTCAAAGCCAAAAAACCTAGTGAAGCAAGGTGGAAAAAAACTTGTTTTCTTCACTTTAAATGCATATATCTTGCAATCTACGTCGTCAAAGTTTCTGAAATTTCTTCCACATATTCATATACTAGTCAAATATAAGATCTTACGGTTGGATATGCAAAAAAAAACAATTTCTTAAACTCTCTTCTCTTTGCAATAGAAATGACAGTTTTGAATGGTTTTTGGTAGGAAAATCACCTCGGTCCTTTAGGGGTTAAAAAACATTTACATAAAATTTAAACTAGATTAGATTGGTAGATAATAAAGCTTTAACAATCCTAATCCTAATTTTGATGTCACTCATTGCTTCATGCAAATGCATTTGTTTCTTATCACTTGCTTCTTACCACATTCAAACTCTTCTCGCAACAATTACAATTGCATCATCAAAATCTACCACCCTTAAATTCTAAATTTGCCTTTGCTACCTATTGTATGTGTAATTCCATTACAACAATTGTAGCAATCCGAGAGATTAGGATTTCAAAGTTTCAATAAAGCATCCCCGTTCGTGTTGAATCTATCATCTCATCTTCTTTGAATTTGTCATCTAATCTACACTTGTTTTTGTATCTTGCAATTTTTTGTGTTGCAACGTGTCATGACTTTTGTCATAACCTTTGGTGGATGAATGCTTTGAGAGATGAACTAATTCATGAGATATCTCCAAATGGTGGATTTGTTCACTGGAGTTAGACTAGATGACAAGTGAAGTAGAGTGCATGAAGATAGATAGCTCCTACATACAGATAAGCCTATGTTGGAACTTGGAGTTAAACAACTCCAAGTAAAAGATCAAGATTTGGATAAGATATGAATTCATATTTAGAATATTTTTAAGTAAGACTAGGACTTCTACTATTGAAGATGATATTAAGTAAACTCAAGAATAAAAACTTAAAGGTAGAAAAGAAATCTTAGATTACTATTTTAAGGATTAACTAATAGTCTTTTATTTTTGATAGTTTCTATTAATGTATATAAGACGGTTTGAACCCTTTGTATTGTTTGTTAGTATATATATATTTGTGTTCAAGGCTTAGTTGGAGTCCATTGTGAGAGGTTTATTTAGAACACAACCTTTTGATTCTCTCTTGTAGCAATGACGAGGGCTAGCAAATTGTTGTTCACGTGCATGCGGATGAGGTTGCCCTTGAACAGTGTGCGCAAACAATTTTCGACATACTCATCAACTAGGGTGCAACCAAACAGGGCAGTGTCTCCAGAGACCAATGAGTTTGTACACAATCATATCCTCAAGCTCGATTCCACAACCACGGAGCTCCTCAAGGAATTAATCTACACCAGGCAACGAGGAAAAGCAACATCATCTGCAGTTTCATTAGTTCCACTCATTTGCTTAGGCAATATTGTAGGTACCTTTGTGGGGCACTATGCTTGGGACAACTATGTCAAGTACTACATGGCCAATCTACAATCAGAGGCCTAGATTCTCAACTTAGGCAGGGGGCTATTGATTTCTAGACTGGAAGCTGCTAAAGAGAGTGAAAAGAAGAGGAATCGAAACTGACTACAATAGAACCTCTCTAAAGTCATAGAATTGGTATTAGTCTAACACATTGCATTAGAGAGGTTATTACATTAAATAGGGAGGGTCATGATGTTCATACGTGGTTCAGATTGTTAAGTTGGAACTAGCAATCAATACTTCTTGACATCATTTTATTGATTTAGAGAGTATTGGATTAAGGAGGTTCTACTATAGGCGTGTCTCCAAGTGATTGTCTTTGACTAGTGAAAGTTCGACTGAGGTAAAGAGCTACTAGATTTAATGTGACCACATGCTGTTGCAAGTGATTGTACTCTTTGGAAACTAAGAGCTTGTAGAGGTCATTTTAGGTATTGAACATCAAATTCAATGTTTTACAAAGAGAGGAGTTTTGCATGAAATAGCATTGTCTCTTTGAATTGGTAATTGAAAGTTTTACATATTCCCTTGCTTCATTTTTTTGAATTACTGTGCTTTGGGGGTCTACACCAAATAGTGAAATTAGGTTGCCCCAGACTAATATCTCGACAATCACATTATATCAATATCGGAATTCCTATAGAAGGGTGAAGTGATGTGGGAAAACATGTGTGCTACATGGGTTGGTCACTTGATTCGTGTCTCCGGATCAAAGATGGCTTGTGCCTCCATCTGGCCAAGTCATGAGTCATGAGGTAACATAAGGTTACTTCTCTGGGGTAAGGCAACCTAATTGTCAAGGCAACCCAATTGCACTATTTACTATAGTTAGTGGTGGTGAATATTCACAAGCTTACATTATCAAATCACTTGATTCTTGACGAGGTTCAAGATTTTGCCATTGCTTTTAATTACTTTTCCTTTTGGCAACGGCACAAGGCACACTAATTCACACTCTAGGAAGAGGTATCTAATAGCCTATCAATAGATTACAACTGAAAGAGGGCATTTACACAGTACTCTTTAGATTAATATTTGTGTCCCACTAATTTTAATATCTATCTGATAAACCCGTGTTATCAAAGTCTTTATTCCATTCACAAGCAGATGGTTCAAGTCCATACTGTAGATCTATTTGAAGCAAAGATATACTCCGTACTTTTTTTTCCAAGCCAGGTTCGATAAAACCTCCAGGTTGAGTAATGTAGACTTTGTGAGTTAAACTACAGTGCAAAAAGGCTGTATCTACATCAATTTAGTGGGCAAAGAGATTATGAAGAGCAGCAAGGGCGAAGTAAGTTAATTCAACCAGGACAAAAGGGGCAAACTTTGATGATGAGCAGCACATATTAAATTTGAGAATGCAAACATCAGAACTTGTGTCATACAATATTTAAATAATTGACGCTTAGTTATGTTAGAATCTCCATGACAATTGTCCGACAATAATTTTAAAAAAGTAGCCAGTACTGTATAATATATAGTACTGAACTCAATGCTTCAAGTGTCAAAATTAGGTCTCGTTGCCTAACAATTCTAAGGAGTCACTGAAAAACTCTAAGGTAAGTCTCACTTCTTTGATGTAATTCATCATGATAGATTTGCATGTCCCTCGCAGACAGGGTTCATTCTTCTCATGCATGGTGCACTACAAAAAGGCTATTACTCTTCCTAATTAATCTGCCAGCGGATTGTCATTCTGCTTGTGAATGTAAATCAGGCAAACAGTAACTTATTCCATCATTCTCTACATATCTTAAATCAGGATACTCATCTCAAATTGCCATGTCTTCCTCATCGTCAGAATCCGAGGAGTCAATAGCTGCCTCCGGCCGGTCATGCTCCAGCTCGTGTGACAAAGTGTCCTTACTCGTGCTGTTAGTTCGGCCAGTACTGCCGAAAAGTGCTGAAGGCAGGGCAATCTTTGCTAACAACAAGCCAAGCGTGATGGATAATCCAACAATGAAATTGTCAAAAACAAAGCCCATTCCTGACAGAACATCATTCCCAAGCATGGCAGTCACACCTTGGACGCCAATGCCGCCAGGAACCAGCAACAAAATGCCAGAGAGAACCATCACAAGGGGCAGGTCTCCAGTGAACCGAGAGTACGCCGTTCCGGTGATTCCGACCGCGAAGGCAGAGATTACAGATGACGTACTTGACGACAGCTTCAGACTTGTCGCCTCGGAGACCACGTAGCCCACGAAGGAGGCAAAGGCCATTCCTGGCCACTGGTCCAGCCTTGCGTTCAACAAGACGTTCGAGGCGAATGTATATCCACTGAACCAAATGAGCTTGAACCAAATAGGGAGAGATGGGGACACGCATTCGCCAGAGACGGGTTTCGGTGCCCATACCACGAGATTTTCGCCCATAGCAAGTCCAAAGCCAAGCTGCAAAGTCGAGAAAAGAGCGTACATGATGCGTGACGTTCCCGTCACATGAGATTTCGCCACCATCTCGCTCACGCCAAGGGTGAGTGACAAACCCGGCAGGAGTTGCACCAGGGCGGAGAGCGCCATTGCAAAGTAACAAAGGTCATAGCTTTTGAAGTGCACTTGGAAAACCCGTGCCAAAAACGAAACAACAAGAGCTGATGTAAATTCCAATACACTTGCGTAAAGAGTTGACTTGGATGAAAGGATGTCCAAGAGACCAACTGCCAAACCGAGAAAGAAGGAGAAGAGGGTGTCCCATAGACTTCCATTGAAGAAGAGCGGCGAGGACATGGCTGCTGAGAGACAAAACCCAAACAGTCGCCACCATTTTCCGAATTCGGGAGGGGAACTTGCAATTGACTTCAGTCTCCAATATGCTAACGACAAAGAAGCACCCTCATTCCCTACCCCATTTGCAAGCTCATCCGCCCGACCAAGCTTGTCGACATCGAGGTCTGCATCAACTGTGAGCATGTGGATCTCCTTCTGATTAGGATCATTTACATCCACACCTACACAAAGAGCCAATCCCCAAGGCGCATGTGATTAGCTCCAGTAAAATCACCTTTGAACATACCAAACTTAACCATCTATCCGCAAGCTATATAAGAGAGAAACAAAAAAAAAAATTCCTGACAGAAGTACCTGGAAAAGACAGCAGAATCAAGGATGGAAAAACAGATATATTCGCCTTGATGTTCATCTTGTCCGCAGCCTTGTCAATTAAGTACTCAGTTCGAGCAGCTGAGCTTCCATACGAATGTAGCGACATCGCAAGACGTATCAGAAACCGTCGGCGTAGCCCAGGGCTGGTCCGTCTCGGAGATTTCGCTTGTAGTTTTGATATAATTTCCGCCTCAGTGTAAGACCTTCTTTTGATACTTCCGCTGGATCCATCCACCGAGAGATGATTTCCATCAACCACGTCACGCTTCCCTGATACCCTAAGCAGCTTCTCCTTCACGCTGTCGGAAAACATGGCTGCTCGTCTTCAGATTCTTGTTTTTTTGGCAGTTACAGTAGTAACATCTCCATTATAGTCTGCAAAGCGAACGGAAAAGTCGACACATAAGATAAATCTGGAAACTTGTGGCAAATTTCAATGCAGGTAATCCGGAAATATGCTCTAACTGTGAGCGACAAGCGCACTAAACTAGTCCATACCATGTTCTGAACCATCTGGTGACCACTGAGTAACAAAATGAGCCAATAGTTGACATAAGCATCCAAGTTTCCAAACAGTTGCAAACAGGTCCTTCGATGAAAAAGGACCTCAATGAAATTAGATTGTTCCTTCCAATCGGCTCAAATTCGAAGCACTGTAACCTAATCCGCTCAAAACTGAACATTACTTCGAAAGAGTTTCTTCAAATCACGCGTCTGTATCTTCAGACGAGTAAATCCTAGAGTAGCCAAGATGCAGTTAGATCAACTTAAGAAATGTAGGACCGAAAAGTATCAACAGTAGAGACAGTGCATATATACTACACAGAAAAACTTATATTAAAAAGAGAGAAGAGTTTGACAATACTCTTAGGCATGGCGCAGTATGAAAATCACAAAGTATTCAAAAACTAAAGACAACTGTCTGGTAACCTAATCGCTCAAATTCAAGTAACCTATTAGGACATTGAAACACGATGTCACATTAGAAAGTTAATACGTAACTAGGAAAACATAATAGGCATATAATGCAAACATCACATAATCACTCCTGACTCAAGCATTACTAGCTCGCCAATGGAGGTAGTCATTTGCACAAAAATGACTGACCACCACCATCATCACAAGCAGTTTGTAAGTATACACAGTTAGAAGTACTAGCCAGCTCTGATACATACGGAGACCTAGATTAAAGATTACTAGAACGTATCCTGTCTTCCAAAGTAACATCACGATTCAAGTTCATTGCACCTTCCACAAACATTACAACTCATCACCCACTCATCTCCAGCATCACAGGTTCATGACAAAGAGCGAAGTCTCGGACAGACACACACGAAGCCAATCTCTGTCCTATTGTAATTCTCTCTCCCCCCCCCAAGATTCTGCCAGCCTTTGACAAGGTAAGAAACAGTCAGCATATCAAGTTCAGAAGGCAATTTCATGCCTAACTCATATTCACTGCCATTGTTTCGCTAGATCAAAACGCCTCATACGATATAACTTATCGAATAAAAAAAGGGCGGGAGGCCACTGACTGCGCGTAGCTAGACCTAGGGAAAAAACTCATTTCGTTGTCATGTAACGTTTGTTGTGTGAAAAGCACAGCTTTGACTTCAGAGCACTCACCGTAACAAAAAGCGAAGCGAAAAAACAAGGTTACGCAATAGGGTTTTTATGAAGCAAAAACAACCATCCAAAGGCAAGAAAACTTACGAACAAATTCATGCAGGAGCACACTCTGAATGAAAAAATATTCACTTCACGCTAAACGACACAAACTCATATCTTAAGGAAACTCCAACAAAACAACGAACTAACGTTCAAACCAAAACATACCGACTATTTCGCAACCAAACTCTCGACAAAATCCCAACCTCAACGCTACATTTGAATGTACCAAAGCAAATGAACTCCAAATTGCTCGCAAAAAATCACTTCAGGAAGCGTGGCAATCAACGGAATACCTAAGCGAAATCGGAACAATGGCGAGGTGCTTCATGCATATGCGAATTCTTCCCTTAGCGAGGCATCGAAATTCATGGTGAAGAAGGGCGGTGGGGCGTGAATGGACGAAACTATTTCTCGGTAGTTGATTCGTCCGACGATCGTCGAACTCTCTATTTTCCATGAGTTAAACGAGTGACACGTGGATGTGCCACATGAGCACGAGCTGACTCTTCTTATCCTGGTGACCTAATATCACCGGTCTATCCCTAAATGACCGTTTGTAGACGGTGGTTTCCCCTCTTCAAGTGGTGATCACCGGTTTCTGTCCCTCGAGGTCTCTCCTTCTTTCTGGTGCTGTTTTTCGTGCTCTGTTGCTTTTGCTGGAGCTGTCTTTCTGGTCGCCCGCTCTGCGCCTGAAAAAAACAGCAAATCTTTTCTCCGGAAGGTGCGTGTTTGCTCAAGGTTTTGTGGATTCGTTACCACTAGTTGTATCCCTGTGTGCTTCTGATTTGAATTCTTTAGTTTGAAGCTCTTTTTGCCGTTCATTTTTGGTTTAGTGTTTACCCTAAATCCTAGTTGTGCTTAGTGGTTTTGGAGACAAGCTGTTCGGAGGAAGCTCTTTGCTGTTATGATTGGTAATGGTTGGCGGAATCTATGGAGATTTGCCGGGGTGCATACTTTGTCTGGAACTTTTGATGGTGGAGAGTGGACGATGAGTTGTAATTTCCATGAAAAGTGTAGGCGATGAATGTGACTCTCGCATTTTAGCTTCTAGTGTTAGGGTTATAATCGGGCATCATCGTTTATATCTAGTTGGATATGTATATTCAATATCGGTTTTTGAATTTGAATCGAATTTGAATTTTCCTTTCTTCCTGGGATTCAGTTGGACCATGTCAAGGTTTCTCGATGCTTGCGGTAGTTCGAGTTAGGCCTCTGCTGAGATAGTATTTTGAATTTGAATGGATATTCTTGAAGGTAAGAAAAATGGTGGGCTCAGTTTTGAGTACTGCTACTGTGTCATATGGTTGATTCTTTTTTCGTTTTAACGGAAGCATTTCTGTGTGCTGATGAGGCACAGTCCATACTTAGGTTTAAATCCCTTGCAACTTGGCTGACGCTCTTATTTGTCTTCTCTGGTGTGTTTTCTAAAGAAGTCAGGAGCCATATGAGACGGATTTTTGCCAACTGCTGAAGAATATCTGCTGCTTCCTTAAGAATTCCGTAGTTTTGAGCAGCAATGGATGACATGGATAGTATCACGGGAAATTCCATCCAAATAGCAGGGGCTACCAGTTTAGCAAGCCTAGCAGCAGGGCTGGGATGTTGGTGGTGGCTACCTGAACGGGTTGAATTTTGGGGCAGTATTACAATGCCGAGGGAAGCCGGCATCCTTCTCATTCCGGTCTTGGGAATCGTGCTCACTCTCATTCTAGCCCTCTTTGTGAAGTGCGACCCGCTCTGTGAAAACCTCGACTCGTCCTCTCAAACTGCCATGAGCGTCATCGTCATGTCGCCAAGCTTGTTGTCCCCTGTTCTCCAGGTGATCGTCCTGTGGGCTGCCTTCACCAAGCATTCGTTGGGCACTACTCCCATTGTTTTCCTTTTTAGCATCTTCCTGGTTATGCTTGGTTTGGCATTCAACTACATTGAGCAGAACCACGTCGTCGGGATTCGGGACCCCTGGACGCTTGCAAACGCCCATGTGTGGGAGGAGGTGCATAGCCTGGCAATGAAGCTGTTTGTGCTTGCGGGACTTGTGGGCATGGTGGCGGTGTGGTTCATCCCGGCTGGGTATTGGCAGCTCCTCTTCATGGGCGTTATTATTCTTGTTCCTGTGATCACCTCCTCTGGGTACTCGTTCTTGATTCGAGAAGATGCGCAGTACCAATATTTAGTCAGGTAGATTGGGCAGCAAGCCCATGGTCATCGATTCTTGAACCAGCTGAAGAGCCGATTACCAAATCCGGCAAGTTTGCTCTCTGCTCCGCTTCTACATTTTTGTTTGGTTCATAGTTGCCTGTGCTCACCACCGAAACCATCAACGCAGGGGCATATTGCCGCAAAGAATGTGCCAGAAGGATATAAATAAGAAGATTCCTGCAGAAGAGCAGCCGACGATGACAAGGAGAGAATATGCCCGAAATTGAACACCTTGTCATTTCTAGTTAGAAAGTTGCAAAGAGATAGCAGTTTCAGAAACTCTGGTGGTCTATATCACTGTTCGGACAAGGTTACTATGGTTCAGGTATTTCATTTTATCCGTTTATTTTTATGAAATAATGCTGTTTGAATTAGGGTTGTCTTTGTGGCAGCATAGTTATGAGTGGGTTGTAAATACCGTTGTTTGTGTAACGTCTTAGTGATGTTATCACGGTGCTTCTCCTTGCGGTATAGATCCAGAAGCATCGAAATTTGCAGGTTCTGGATCTTGTAAGAGACTATTTATTTGTCCATTTCAGTTATACCCATTATCAATTCTTAGCGGATCTTATCAGTTCTAACATGGAAGTTCGTAGATGGGAAACCGATTGTACAGAACCCTCTAATTTGCAAGCCTATTTTTGCAGAGAAAAAAACTTTTGAGAGAATTTCGTAAAATTCCATGGTTCTTGAGTAACATGACTGAAATTTATACAGATAATTGGTTTGAATTAAAAAGTTGTTTCTTTGGATTGCGTTAAATTTTTAGATACTTCGACCATATGGATCGGAAGATTACAGTATGTATTGAGTCGGTCAATATGATTTTGCAGTTATGGAAAGTAGTCACTGAATTTGTGATCAGTTCGAACCCTAGAGAGCAGGTGATGACAGGCATGTATTGGAGAGTATTGTAATCATGCTGAAATTAGTTTGGAATTTCAGCATGATTCTAACATGCCAAGGATGGTAGGATCATGATCGGAGCTTATGAGCTGAGAGGTTTAACTATTGAGTCCAAATACATAGCGACTTTGTTTCCATTTCCACGTGTAAATTCTGTAGAATATTCTAAGGAATATTAGAGCGCTGTGATCCATTCTTGTGTACTTATGAAGTCAAAGCACTTGACCTTCGAACACCACGCTGGTCACCATGGAAATCATCCTTTTGGGTACCGTGTGATTCATTTGCTTAAACAAAACCAAGAGCACTTATTGGAGGTCAAATTATGGTGCAAGATCTCCTTTTTCATACAAAATTCTAAGGATGAAAACCTACACTTCTATCATAGAGAGATTTTCTATCATCCATGAGATATTGTAAGGTGTTGTATCATTATAGGATTAAATGCATAGAAAATTTCACAAAATTTTTACAACTTCATGAGATTAATCTAAATACATCCTTATTTAGAATATTCTAAAGCTTTATCGTTTCATACTCCGTATCTTCTTCAAGGTGAAATTCTTCTTTCAATATAGAATATTCTAAAGCTATACCTAAAGTGGTCCAACTAAACACTTGAATATGGTTTGCAGACTTAATCCTTTTAATTCCTAAATCTTTTTTGAAATATTGTACATTTTCGCTTGTATTTCTATAGAAATATATTACTTAGTTTAATTCATCAAATAGGCCATAAACAAAGGTCGTCTTCTAAATACTCAAGTATTATCATTTTGGATGAATGAGAAGTCGTCTGGGACAAACATTGCATGAAAGCACTCTATTCATCATCCAGAGTTTGGACTTTGAAGTGCTTCGAGGTTAATAGGTTTTAACTTTGTTAGGTCTTTTGGCAATTAAAAAAGGATTTCATATTCTTTTAGCACAAACTAGCGGTTGGCACTTGCTATGCTATGCATTCATCATTAGAATTTTATTAGAATTTTTATGTATTAGATAAAATGCAGAATAAAAATTTCAATAAATCTTCAAATAAAAATTACTAAAATCTTTGTATAATTTTGTTTATAAGTAAGCATATATTGAAATGTACAATAGAAATTTATTGAATGATGAATGAAATATATGCAATGGTGAATACTGTAAAAGATACACATTTATTGTAATGCATTCAAAAGTTGACTCAATTGTTACAAACAGTGGGAACTCCAAAACTTGGTGAATTGAAAAGAAAAACTTGTAAATTTCAAAAACTTCATGAACAACTTAATTGTTGTGAAATCCAAAATTGCTTCAATTGAATAAATTTCTCAAATCATTTGCTAGTAGCAATAGAATTTTGAAATCATAAAAGCTGTAAAAGTGATATTACAAAGGTGATTGCAACTACTACTCTATTTCTGTAATATAACATTGTGTGAAAATATTATTTTTATGTATGCATGATTGAAAATATTTTTACAAAATATTAAAATTAATTATTTCAAAGACTTATTGAAATCATTATCATGCATTTTATTCAAATATATCAAAATTTTACTAATATGTGATACAATGAATGCGTAGCATAGCAAGTATGAGCCCATATTATTAATGGTAGCATTTGTGATATTACAGAGGGAGTTATGATTTTAGTAGTATGATTTTTGAACATCACACAAATGATCTATTCATTTTTGAAGTATTGATTAAAATCAACTTAGACTCTCATATTTTGTGAGTATAAACTTTGATTTAGTGGGCCTAGCCGGCCTACTTGACATGGATCAAAGGACCTAGTGCATGTTTAGAAGGGTGTAGAGCACATTTTATCAAATGTGCAATTAATTTTAGAAATTAAGAAGTTTAAATTTAATATTTATGAAAAATATTAATGTTTTTGAAAAATATTAATGTTTTTAGTAGGAGATCCAACCACATGGATATGATCTATAGATAATATTCCACATTTTAAATTGAAAAACACTGATTAAATTATTATTTTAAGCTGCATTTTATAATATAGTCATTTGCTTTATTACAATCTTCAAGGACACTTATGGATTACCATTGTGACAGAGTTAGGAATTAAGAGAGCTACATTAACATCCAAAAAGATTAAAACAGCCAACTTCTATGGTCTACAATGAAAAGCTATATGTTGTTGTTTTGACCACCATAGTATACTCCTATTTTTCCGTAAATGATTTATCCAATATACTTGAACAATATTCCTTGATCTGTCATTGTTTGTAAGAAAAAATGTGATTCTCATAAATCAAACAATGTTCATCAACCAAAGGTTTCACAATAGCTCACCCTACTTTATGGAGGGAAGAAACTCCAACTAGTAGTTGGCTTAATTGAAGAGCCGGTTCATTTAAGGTCCTACAATGAATCCCTATTATATATTCATCCCAAAGCACCATTATTTGTTTGGTATCACCTATATTTGGACCTTAAATTGGTACCTTCATTCACAAAGCTACCACAAGCTCTGAAGAGCAATCAGTGGGGAGTTGAAGCATTTTTTGTTTCAAGGATAGCTGTGTGAGGGGACTTTAGTGGCAAAAATAGTATGATTTCAACCTTGGAAATTAATAGAATATTGTGCAAATGTCAAAACATTGTGAAACAACTTGAATTGGTTTTCATGAGGAAGCTATTATTCTTACCTAAAATAATCATTGCTAAGACCAATAACCTAGAATGGGTAGAGAAACATGGCAATCTTGGATGTTTCTATCAGCAACTCTAAAACTACTTATCTTCATTAGGAGGTCAATTATACTTACCTTAAAAAATCATCAAATGAACGGTATTATTTTCTAAGCTATTTAAATTGGAATAAATAATAGAGTTTTCAATCAAGTGAAGTGGTTGGAAGATGACTTTTGGTTCAAGAAATAATGCCTTGCCTGAGTTGGCAAAGATGAATTTTACCCTTAATTCCTGAAGCACATTCCACAATTTGAACTAGAAAAAGAATATTGGACTAATAAGAGAATTCTATGGGTGCTCAAGTCACTCAATGTGCTTTCTATTTGTTGGTAGTTATGTATGTCTAGGGTTCAAAATTATGTAGGTCGGCTTCTATGGAACAATGACTTTTGATCTGTGTAATGAGGCTTGACTTTGTACTTAAATCTTGCATTGAAATCCCTGATTTGTAGAGAAAAAAAGTTTGATTAATCATGGAACGCTGGGTTGGTCACCATGGAAATCATCGGCTTTTGGGTCCCACTTCAGACTCGACCTTACTAAACCAAGCTTGTCCAAAACAAGTGTTGGATCTCATCAGTCCAGCACTGCCTTCTTTCCAAACTCCAGTAAGAGCCAGTTGCCATTGGGGAGTTGGAGGGGTCCAAGCCTGGAACCTCCAGCCTCTAGATCTGTAAAATTAGAAAACAGGACTGGACCTTCTGGAGCCTCCGTCGGACCTTGCTTTGTGAAGTGTACGTGAGGGGGAGATTTCAGATTTTTTTGCACGCTCTGCCCGTGGTCAAGCTGGACGGGCCTGCAGTTCCTGCTTCCAGTGGCAACAGGCTCTAAGGTATAAAGAGTGCTGGCGGAGTGGGACGGAGATTGGGAGATGGAGGACAGGAGGAGGAAGAACACCCGGTTGCTTCCGGCATGATGAAAACAATTCCATGTACTGTGACGGAGAGCCTACCCAATGACTTCACTTAGGAATAGAAAGCTTAATTAGACCGTTCAGTTGAAGGCTTCCGTCCCTCCGTGGGGCCCTGTTCGGAACAGTTCTGGGCTAGCATACTGTATCCAAACACAGAGAGATAACAACAAGCCATCGATCGGTACTTCGGTAAGGTACTTCGGTGCAGGAATCAGGACTTGAGGGTGGTTCGGAGACTGACTTGGGCGCTTGCGCAGGAAGTTCTCGTGGAAGGGAAAGCGTCGTGTAGTGGGGGAGGAGCTGCTACATGACCACCACGTGACTGGAAAGCGCACGTCCAGCAGCAGGGCCATGAACCTCTTTCCAGTCCTCTTTCCGATCCTGGCAGGTAATGGACCGAGTTCATTGCCAGAGCTGAGTGGCTGCTTTTTATCCTGAAAACCGAATAATAATGAATATACTGGTGTGCCCTGGGCCCTGGGCCGTTGCCAGAAAGGGCAAATATAAAATCAAAAGTAAAAGTAATCATTTCTTAACCCCTAAATGCCCGATCGGGCACCCAAATGTGGTGGTGTTTGCAAAACTTTAAAGTTAAATAAAACCTAACCAATTGCTATTTTTAGTAGTTTATATTTTTAGAAAGTTCTTCTTAAAGTCTAGTTTTAGCATCGAAAATCTCGATCTTGAAAATAAATGATAGTGATTTTTTGATTTATGATTTTGTACAAGGGTTTCCAATGCAATCTTGACTTCCCGTAGTGTTGAGAGCTCTTGGAAATGAGCCTCTTGGAAATGAGCCTCAAGTACACTAGATCTTGGAGGAAAATTTGCATTCAAAATTCATTTAAAAAAATTACAAAGTAGGTTTTAAGAAGCCGTAAATTGATTGGGGTTATACAAGTTAGGCTCTTTAATCTTTAAAGGACCAAGGTGATTTTCCTATCAAAAACCACTCAAAACTGTCATTTCTATTGCAAAGAGAAAAGAACTTTAAAAATTGTTTATTTTTGCATATCCAAACGTAAGATCTTATACTTGACTAGTATATGAATATATAGAAGAAATTTCAGAAACTTTGACCATGTAGATTGTAAGATATATATGCATTTAAAGTGAAGAAAACAAGTTTTTTTGCACCTTGCTTGACTAGATTTTTTGGTTTTGGATCTTTTTAGTTGAAATTTTTTGCACTACTGATTATAATTTTCTATTTATTTATGTCAAGTAGCTGAGTTGAGAATCTACCAAAAAAATTTAGGAAAAAAATAACTCAATTTTCACTCATTAAAAAATTGTTAAATAGAGGTGGATTCAAAATTGAACAAAAAACTAAATTATTAATAGCTTTTAGATGGAAATGAATCACAATAATTCCAATAGTGAGATTGTTCTAACGGGAAAATCTAACCTAGTCCAACAATTTTTTTTGAAAAATTCTAAAAATTGCATTCAAAAATGAATTCTACAAGTTATTTTTTCACTAAGATGCCCAGATTGCCCGAAAAACTAAGATTGTCCATAACTTTCTCATTATTAGTCCAAATTGAATGAAACAAAGCTTCACATGTAGACAAAAATATAATCTTTGAGTCAAAATTTTGAAAAAAAATTATTTTGACTTTCTGTGATTTTTTTGTACTGTCTGTTGAACTCCATTTTGGCTTACAGTGCCATAACTTTTGCTCCTAGGCATCAATTAAAATAAAAATTATATATTCACAAAGCTCTTGCAAAAAGACACAAACTCAAAAAATCCCCAAAAATCCCACTAAAAATTGAGATAGTAGAAACCTGCCCAAACCCAAATTGTCCCCTGAGGGGACAAATAATCCTTTAGGGGTTAACCTCAGTTTTTTGTCACCAACTTTTTAGATTTGACTTGTGAAAAGAGGGCTTTACATCATTTTTGCAATTTTTAACACCCTCATGGTCAATCATTATAGTCTTTTGCTCCATAAGTGATATTGTTGTGTTTTCTATTCCCATGTCATATCTAACATGTCTAGTTTGAATTTGTACGGTTACAATTCAAAAAAAATTGATACAATTGATCAAAATGTTGGCATTTTGTTCAATTTAGAGCAAATTCCAGATTGCCCAAAATAGGCCTTGGGCATTTAGGGATTAAATTAAAAACTTTGAAATTCAATATCGTTTTTGCTGTGAGTTGGAATGCCATGGAACAAAGTCAGTGCACCCTTCCTTGTTAAGGGCTTTTAGACGGTACCAAAAACACAATTGCAAAGTTCTGAAGATCTCAACGTAATGAACAAAACAGTACAAAACAAAACAACTTCATTTGAAGTATAAATATAAGTATCTCTCAATGCAAGTCAGGAGCTCCATCATTACTCATCGGCAACAAAAATGTTTTGGGGAATTTGTCAATTTGTTGCTAGAAATTGATCTGGTTCAAGACCATCGACTAGGAGGCTATAAGAAATTTGAGGTTTGGGGGAGCAACTTTTTGTCAAATCTATTCAAGCTTGAGCCAAGAAATTTGTCAAATCGTTTTTATTTATAGTAAATTATATAAGGATCAGAAGAATTTAAAATACCAAAAATAGGCTTCCTCATCCTACAATTGATTAGTCATCAAGGATATGTAATTATCTAAAAAATTCACATTGCTCATTAGGTCCTCCTCTGATTAATCTATCATACCTAGTGTATTTATGATACACCTAATCGTATCCAAATAAGCAATAAAATATTGTTCCAATTATTATATTCCCTAATTTTTGTTGGACCTAGCTTGTTGGAGGTTGTAAGGGTGTTCTAGATTCCCTTCTTACACATGTTTTGGACATCATTTAATATGAATCAATTATAAATTTTCAAAGTTTGTGTTGGAAATAAGCGTATCCAGAAGCAACCCTAGGTTCTCATGAATCCAGGTAGTACATTTAAACAAGAACCGGGTGTAGTTATTACCTTAGGATGAAATGTGCATCACAAGAACAAACGTTTTTGCAATAGAGATGTCCAAATTTGTATTGCAATGGGCTTTTCTACTTTAACCTCGATTGAGGTAGAAATGTACTCATTGATACTTTGGATACCTTAGGTATTGTACATTAAAGTATCCAATGTACAAAGTGGCGGATCAAAGTGAGACTCACCTTTGAACAAATCACAAATTTGTTTATGCGGATTGTGTTGAAACAATGCTGCACAATTCAAATTTCTACATTTCTACATTTTCTTGTCTATAATGATCAACCTCTTTTCATGAGAACATTAGGTTGATTCTCAATAATGGATTTCAAGGATTTTGAAAATCTTTAGTTTATTCCTATAGTACCTCAAAAATGCATGTTAAAAATTCCAAATTCCAAAATTCTCTCACAAAAGACTTGACAAAAAGAACCATGCTCAAATGCTTCTTTAGAAAACTTTAGGCGTATTTAGATACAATCATTTCCATAAGTGTTTTAGCTATAAAAATGTACTCTAACATAGTGGTACATTTTGCTTTCTCAATTCACCAACAACATACATATAGTAGACATTCAAGACATGAACGCTTTTAGTGATCACAACATTTCAACTTCCAAAAATTCTTAACTAATTCTACAAAGTTCCAAAAAATATGAAACCACTTTGGTTAGATGGCAATTCCAATCGTCTTTCAAGAATATACTGAAAAATGTTTCAAGAAGTCTAAATTCTCCAATTTAATTTTCAACTTTTAAATGGGAGCCTTATGAAGCTCCTACCTTATATTTTAATGATGGCAACTAGAACATGGACACCCTTATGCGTTAGGATTTGACACTCTTCAAATGTGGATGGTAAATGCTAAAGGCTCTTCACAATATTCTCTTAAGCCTCAATCTTAACATATCAAAGAATGGCCTTTGGTGGCTGGTTGGTATGTTTTTTTCTCTTTGTAGTAAAATTCCGTTTCATTTGTGCCAGAAAAAATAGAAAAAAAAGGCCTTTAAAATCGTTGTTCACTTTTAAATTTAGTTGTTAAATTTAGTTGTTGTATCCTTTACTCTACTTGATGAGTAGTCATTCAACTATTTACTATTTATGGATCATATTTGGTGAGAAGGGTGGAGGACAAAGAAATTGAAATCCCTTCCAAAATAAATGCAAAATTTGAGTTAGGCAAGCCATGCTCTTATGGCCGCACGTACCTCAACAAGGACACCCAAACCTCCATGGACGATCCACGTGGTGTCCTTTGAGAAGCCTGCCAAGAATCCAACTCACAAGTCAGCAGGAAGCCAATGCCATCTATCCGTCCATCCGTAAATAACTACTCGCCACAGTAACTTACTAGTCAGTTAACTCACTAACCAAGCGCGACTGATCCAGACATCCACCGGCAGTGTGAACGGAGGTCCCTACTCCGAGATTTTTCGATCTTCCTCCCCGGCATTGCCAAACATGGCAGGGACGGGGGTTGTTGCGCAATTGCAATGACGCAGTGCGCACATACTTGCGGTGCCACTCGGAACTAGTGAAGCTTACGCACCATTCAGGTATTGTGAAGCTCTTCACCGGTGTGCCGCTTTTCCTTGTCTTGGACGGAGTTTTTAGATGAAACGAATTGTCAGAGATTCCTTAGTTTTGACTTCGACTCTGGTGCAAGTGCGCTATGATTTTACTTCGTCTGCTCGTCCTAGGATGGCACTCATTGCAGAGATTTTCGTGTGGTGATGGTTTTTGTTAAGCGCGCGGGGAAGGATTTGATGTTCTGTGAGAGTGTTCAGGTGGATTGCTTGAGTTTTGTTTGTTTTGTTTTGCTTTTGTGCAATTGCTTTTGTGCAATTTCGAATGGTGCTGGCTGGTTGAGAGTTGGATGGTTCGTGTTGTGGAGTTGAATCGGTGTGGTGTGCATATGAGGTTTTGTACACGGCCTTGGATCATTTCGTCGTGGAGTTTGAGATTCTTTGGTCTTTGTGAGCTGGATTAACATGGATAGTAATTTTAGAAGTGTGAGAGGTACTAGAGGAGAGAGAGATTGTTCTAAGTTTATGTGCAATCAATCGCTTGTTAGGTTGTACTGAGTATCTAATCTGTGTATAGATTAGAATTTTAGGGAGTGTGGAGAGGTACTTCACCTTTTGTACCAAGTCTTTCTGAGCGAGTGAAGTTTATTGATTCTATCGCAGACAATTGTCCAGATCTAAATTTTTCCGGAACAATTCGTTCCGATGTTTGTCGGTGACTTGTTTATTGTGTGGTTGGAGATGAAAGAAATGAAAAAAAGCTCATTTCTGAAACTCGAATGTTGTACCTGGATAGAAGATCTTTGTGTTTTCAAACCCTGGATAGCTTAGGAAAAGTGATGAGAGCCTCTCTTTGTGACTCTACGTCGTTGGCAGCTTGGTCAGGATACTTGAGTAGTTCTTCCGAGGTGTCTTGTGTACATTTACAGTGAATGTGCGAATCTGTGACTACACGAAAGTGTGAGGTATCTATCTGTATGTGGCTTGAATTTCATCGATGAGAATATGCACTGATCGACGCAAGCAGTGCTTTATTGCCTTTCACAAGGACGCGCTGTTATATGCCTAGGACTGGATTGGCTTTAAACTTTCACCAAGTAGCTGATCCTTCGCTGTGCTACAGGTTTGGTAAACTGAAGTGCACTTGATAACCAGACGACGAATTGCTCCAAGTAGAATTTATCTGAGAGAGCAGTGATTTTGTTGGCCACCATTCAAAATGGGAACTACTGCTCAGACGGCTCCTCCACTGCAAGTGGAAGAACATGGTAATAAGGATCATCAGCCAGCCCAACTAAAGAGTTTGGAGGGTGGCTGCCTTTCTTTGGTTGTGCTTGGTGCATCTGGAGATCTTGCAAAGAAGAAGACCTTTCCAGCCATTTTCAATCTCTACAAGCAGGTACAGTAATCTGCGTCAGCACTAATTTCCTATTTAATGTGCATACATTTACTCTTTCTATTGCCGCTATCTATACACGTTATTTTAGGTTATTCGTGTACGGGTAAGTTTGTGAAGGCCCCCCAAACATAGTTGTGTAATCACCCCGGTAGTCACATGGCCTAGTACTAGAGCAATGTAGGTAAAGAAATAAGTTTCCAATCAAAAATTTGTAGCCTGAAGTTTCTTGGTTTAAAGTTGCGACTGTAAATAGAATGAAAGTGGAGCATCTGCCTCCACCACATCAATCATGAGGGATTTGACGATCCCCTCTTCTCTATTAGACCCAGCTGTGTTCGGGCTTGATGTTTTTCATTGAGGCACCCACTTCTGAGTGAATCCGCATTAAAATTCTTGACGAAGTTCTAGTGCCAGGAATATCTGCTGCTAACATGGATTTCGATTTTGAAGGCTTTTGTTATCTGAGTCATGTTCATTCAATTCCTCGGGATAATAATGTTGCGCAATTTAATGACAGGGCTTCTTGCCGGACGAGTTGAGAATTTTTGGGTATGCGAGGTCCAAAATGACCAATGAGGAACTGCACAAGAAGATTCGTGGGTAAGTTTTTCCTTGTTAGCAATCCTTTATGTGCTCTATCTCTCTTTGACCTCTTCATGTGGCTCACAGAAAGGCGTCATTTGCTGGAATTTTGGAACACAGTTATTATGTTTGATGTTGCCAATGGCATGCTAGATTGAAAGATTTGATAGTAAAATATCACGATCTATAGCCTGTTGAAGTTCTCGCTAACCAGCGCGAGCATTTAAGAGAATCTACACTAAACGCGCAAAGTAAAATGAGAATATCTCTACTATACGTCATTCTATTTAGAGGTCGAATTTGCATACCAAAATGCCATTTAATTTTGACGTCTCTCGTTTTATCTATGGATTTAGAGCTTCTTATCTTGTTTGCTTTCAGGAACTTGAAAACCGATAGTACAAGCCTGAACCCTGAGGGCCAGATCAAGGAATTTCTCAACAAGGTATTCATGTCATTCACGTTGTTGGATGATTGTTTGGCGACTTGAAGTCACTGACGCATAGAACTGATCATATATCAGTTTTTTTAACTCTATGGTTCCAGGGATGGGTCTTATTTGTAAAGCCTATATATCATCAAAGCTTTTGTGAATCATGGTCAATTTGTGCTTATCAGAAGTGAAATTCTGCAGGTTACATACCTACACGGGGCTTATGATGCCGATGAAGGTTATATCAGTTTAAACAAGGAGGTTGGCCAATTTGAAAAGGAGAAGAATCTTGATGATAATCCCACTCGTCGACTCTTTTACTTTGCTTTGCCCCCTTCAGTGTATCCGCTTGTGAGCGAAAGGGTTCGGAAGCACTGCATGAATCAAAGTAATCTCCGCTTATCTCAAGTGAACTTATTTTTATTTCCTTCCTCTTCATCCTAATAACAGTTAGTTGTCTAGGTTCTGTCCTAAACATGGGCACCATTTTCAGTTTGTCGAAAGCACTTGTTCGCTGAGCTAAAAGCCTTAATCTTTTGTCTAGGAGTCATTTATTCTAATTTTATCCTATATTTTCTCACTCTATCTTCAACAGGAGGATGGACAAGAGTCATTGTGGAAAAACCTTTTGGGAAGGACTTGGATTCATCTGAAGCTTTGAGCTCTGAGCTAGGAGCTCTCTTCTCAGAAGATCAACTTTACCGTATTGATCATTATCTGGGGAAAGAGCTTGTACAAAATTTGGTATGTGTATTCCAATTGCCTTAATATTTTTATTTATTTTTATTTTTGGCAAGACTTATAATTACTCTCACTCATCCTTGATGTAGGCAAGAGGTTTTGGGCTTCCAATCAGACTTTTGAATCGACTTTTGGAGTTGTTTTGTAATGTGGTGATGTGTGGTGATTTGTGCAGTTAGTCATGAGATTTGCCAACCGCTTCTTTGTACCTATTTGGAACCGGGACAACATTGCTAATGTCCAGGTACACAATACTCCTGTCGTAGAAGCATGAATTTATCGAGATGCTGTATTTTTTAAGTTGTTTGAAAATTGGTGAGCTTTTATGACAGCATAGTGATAGCGAAGTGTAATTTCGACCATCAAATCCTGGAATTTTGAATGAAGATATCTGTATCCCTGGTCTTTGTTCCGGATAGATTGCTCCGGTATGAACTATTACCTCGTTTAGAATTATTAACTTACTGTTCTTTACATGCTATTTCGCAGTTGTGAGAGACTAATGTGCACATCAGTTGTACAGATACAACTCTGATGATCTTTCTGGTTATTCTTGCAGATTGTATTTAAGGAGGACTTTGGAACCGAAGGACGAGGCGGTTACTTTGATGAATACGGGTAGGTCACTTCAGTGATTGTCATTTTCAATAGATTGATGTACCAGTTCCGCACTACAGAATTTTTTTTAATGCGGGTGTCTCGTTTGAATACTTCCAGAATGCCATTGTGAATTCATGTTGCATTCGGTTTACTGTGCATCTCGAGATATGTAGTAGTCACCAATTCTTTTTTTCTCTGCAGAATTATCCGGGACATCATCCAAAATCATCTCATGCAGGTTTGGATCAGAAGATTAAGAATTATATTTGTTGATGAAGATCAGTCTAACAGGGTTATGTGAAACTCGGAACTGGAATTCCGGGGAATTTATAATCCAAGTTGATTTTCGCTGATGTGGGATTTTCATAGCTCAGTAATATATCCAGTTCTCTGTCAGAGTCTGGAGAAGCTGGAGAATTTTTTTTGGGTTTTTGATGACAATCATGATGATTTGGCTACCACCACGCAGCTTATAAGGATATTTGTGTGAGGCAGGTACTGTGTCTGGTGACCATGGAAAAGCCAGTTTCACTAAATCCTGAGCATGTTCGGGACGAAAAAGTCAAGGTGCGCGAATCATTTTGGATTTTGATTGCAATCTTCGTGTTGTCACTGGCACGAGCTTCACCTAGTTGTCTCGTTCTTTTTCTTGCAGTTTTCAGTAGCTCATGTGGGAATTTGATTTGTCTAATTTCATTCACTTGTCTACCAACGTGAAATACAGTATTCTTATTAATTCTGGTTATTTATATATTTGGCCTTGTCTGAATTATATTTTTCACAATATTTTTACTTTGCTGCAGTCTTTGGGTTTATTCAAAGACATATTTTTCACAATATGATCAATCAAATTGATCATTTTAGAACTATAATAATCTCGGTCCTCTAGGAGTTAGTCAATGTAATGGAAGCACCACAAGCATTATTTCTCCTCTGTTGAAAGGCTCATAATTTAATTTCCCAATGGGCAGGTGCTGCGTTGTATTGAGCCAATCAATAATGAGGATGTGGTGATTGGGCAGTATGAGGGCTACAAGGATGACCCTACTGTTCCAAATGATTCCGCAACTCCTACTTTTGCTACTGTTGTTTTGCGTATCAACAACGAACGATGGGATGGTATGCACTTATTTACGTACAAGTCTCTGTCGGATAGCCCTTTATGAACATTAGTTATCTTCTGCGGAAACGAAATGAATTGTCCCTGACCATATTCTGATGCATATTATATGCTTGTTGTAGGCGTACCCTTCATCATGAGAGCTGGCAAGGCTTTGGATTCTCGAAAAGCTGAAGTTCGTGTGCAGTTTAAGGATGTTCCTGGGGACATCTTTAAGTGTGAGTATTTTCCTAAATGCCTTTTTCTTGAGGTCAAATCATCCCCTCATTGTGACAAAAGAGAGGCTTGTCAATGAATCAATGAATCATGGAATCACTGTTCATATCATTAATTACCAATGGTAGAGCTCACCCTTCGAGAGTAGTGCCTTTATGCTCATTAGATATCCTTTCCCTGCAGCTACTCTTTGTAACAAGGGATTTGTTTTCACACTTTCGCATTTGATACCTGAAACCTTTGATAACTTAATGTTATCTTTGCTGTGCATAGGCAAGAACAAAGGTCCCAATGAGTTTGTAATGCGTCTGCAACCAGATGAGGCGATGTACATGAAATTAACGGTTTGTATCATACTTCTTCATTTATTTGTAATTGAGGTGCTCTCAGTATTTCTTATCTATTTGTAATCGACATTCTATAAAATTCTGTAATTTTTTCGAAATCAAGGAAACTATTGTTTCAGCTTGTTATGTTTCGTATGTCTTCATTGGAGAAGATTAAGCTAACAAACAATGGAATATGGATGACAGATGAAAGATCCGGGCTTGGACATGGATACGACTTTGAGTGAGCTGGACATGTCATATGCCAGTCGCTATAACGATGTCGTTATCCCAGAGGCTTACGAACGCCTGATTCTTGATACGTAAATGCCTCCACTGTTTCTGTATCATCGATTTTAGAGTGACTATTGTTGATCATTGTTGCAATTGCCTTGGTGTGCCGCTACAGCTATTTAGTGTGCGATGACCTCTTCGTAGTCCTATAAAGCATTAGGAACACCATGAATTATTGTACTTATTAATCATCGTCACTTACTCAATTTTTGATCTTGTGGTGGCCACTTGTTGTCTGTGTGACTATTCTCTTGATGGTGATCCTTAGTTACTTACCTTTACTAAAAGACATTCATGCACTCCATGGTACACTCTTTTGGTTTTATATTGCGTCATGGAGCACATTAAATAGTATAACGTGTAGCTGGGTACAGAGCAGATTGTTCTATAGGAAGGAACCCACTTGATAAAGTTTTTACTAGCAACATAGTATTTAGTGACGTCTTCTTGTGGTTGCATTATGTGCAGTATTCGTGGGGATCAGCAAAATTTTGTGCGAAGGGATGAGTTGCAGGTATTTTGATAATATTTATCCCATACCTCATAATCAGCCTCAATTTTATGATGAAATTCTGATTTTACACAGAAATAGTTGCGGAGGTGATTCTCCTAGTCCCTTGGTCTTTGTTGAAAGTTTGATATTAATAATTGTTTTGTAGAGCAGTGTACATACCGAATTTATCTATATCTACTGGTGTTATTGTTCTGACCTATTTATCTGTAATTTTGCCTAGATTGCGTGGAAGATTTTTACACCGCTTTTGCATCTCATCGATGCTCGGAAGCTCCCGCTGATATCCTACAAGCAAGGCTCTCGAGGTCCGGCTGAATCTGATGACTTGAATGCGCGGGTTGGATACGTGCGAACACCTGGTTACATTTGGAAGCCAGCTACATTGAGGGCAGGTAACGCAGCTTTGTGACTCTACTGTTCGTTTTATTAGGATACTGAGTGTGAGATATTTGAGGACTGAGTACGCTTGTGGGCATTTGTAGTGAGATTGTAGCTTTTCTAGAACGGACCTGAGAGATACCTGTGCATCTTGAGTGATGGAGGTGGTGAATCTTTTCACTACAAATTAGGATGCATAGGGAAAATATGCACTGTTAAGTACGTGCATCTGATGTAGCTAGTCTGTAATGAAAATAACCTGTCCATGTGTAATGGTAACAGTTTTAATCTCCTCAATTTTTCAAACATCTAGTTTTGGAGAAGTTGGATGTTGGGGAGCAGGGTTCTTTTGGGGGGCAATTTATCACTCTGACGTACAGATTCTGGCCTCTCCTGCTTGGTCCCTCCAAAATTTGGGCACTGCAGTGAGGCGAGCGCGAGGCTCACAGATCCAAAAAAACCCACTGTTGAGGAGAGTAAGTGGTTACCTTTATGAAAATATTTTGAGATTATGTGTGGACAATATAATGAAGGTATTCTAATTTATTGAATGTTATCTGTATCATGTTTCACTTTGTTGCTTTTGATACGTAGAAAACGCAATGGATGATCTTTTGAGGTGGGGTACAAATGTGATGGCCTTGATCTATTTGTAACAAGTGGATGGGATGCAGTTTAGCTTAGCTTAGCATAGCATACCTTGTATGTTTCATTACTAACCAGTTGGGAATGAATGATATCATCTGCTACAATGGAAAGGTACGAAAATTCTTATGTCCTGTCACTCAACCTAAAACTATCAGCCTCTCATTACCTACATGTGAAAATCACTGGCACATCATGGATTGCCATACCTGTGTCATTGCCAAGAGTGTAACTTAGGCAGTGGTAGATTTGTTACCGTCATGGCAGATTTTCCAGCACATACTTAGAAACATCTCCCAGATGACATTAAAATATGACTCAAACTATGACTAATATATGTCAATGACGTCACCCAAAGTACTATGCTGAGATACTTGGCAACAGCATGGATGTCCAGCAAAACCACTTGACCCCATTCATCAACATCAGGAAGCATCTCACAAATCTTTTGGAATCTTGAAGGCAAAAGGGAAAAAATTTCTGGACATATGACCACAAAAGCTGATGCTACAGCTGGGAAAGTCATCACCCAACAGCCAACCCCCCTTGCAGAGTTCTTGTTTTCATCACTCAACCCTTGTCAAAAAATGTTTCAGTAAGAGATTTTCACAACCAAGATGTACTGTGAATTCACTAAGTCCCCATAATGCTGCATATGCATAACTTAGTAGTGGTAGGCTGATGTTTTACTTTACACTGCAATTCTTACTAATGGAAATTCAGCAATTTTGAATCTTGCATGTGCGTGTAGCAACTATGGTGGACAAAACCCTGCTCTACCTGCAAAATCATTATCAAGATAAAAAGAATGTCAGATACACCTCATAAGTGCCCGCTATCAAATGTATATATCTATAGTACTTCCATTGATAATTTAACCCTTTAGTGACCGTGGTTGATTTGGGGGGTGAGTTTAGTTTTTGAATACCAAATTTGGAAAAGGGAAATTTCATCACTATTCCAAGGAAGTAATCCTAGATCAAACCGTAGGAATTGATGTTGTAGGTTTTATCCGTTAAAAAAACAAAAAGTGAACATGATCTAACGGTGCAATTTGTTGTGAGTGATCTTCAAAGTGCGATGCATCAAATCAGCCTTCAACTGAAGCAGCATAATACATTATTGCCCATAACTTTGGAAACATGCCTCCACAATTCATGGGATTGCTGGGCAACGTTTCTATCGTTCTTAGGCGTCAATTACAAATAGAATTATATGAATTGCTGAATATATATGCTGATTTAGAAGGTATGACTTAGGTTGGCCCTCTTGTCTTTGGACAAGTACAGCTACCTTGTTATTGCATAGAATTCTTTGAAATTGGATTTGTTTGGAGTGCATGCTGAAGCTCTATTTGTG
The DNA here is from genome assembly GCA_963969595.1 of Neckera pumila. Classification (NCBI taxonomy): domain Eukaryota; kingdom Viridiplantae; phylum Streptophyta; class Bryopsida; order Hypnales; family Neckeraceae; genus Neckera; species Neckera pumila. Next base: position 12,225,100 of record OZ018415.1, read on the forward strand.
TACCTCTTTGAGTTTTTTCAAATACCATGTATTGAGGGCAGTAAAAGACTAAGAATCCAATATTCAACCCAAAAGTGGTCAACCAATCACTAAAGGGTTAAACACTCACATAACTTTCAAAGAATACATTCAGTTATAATACTTTTTGGCTACTTCAGTCAATTTTCTTTACTTCAACATTCTAAGAAGATTTTGTTTCCTTATGTGCAAACTAACAAAGATTTTGTTTCCTTGTTTTTATCACTCAACCCTTGTCAAAAATGTTTCAGTAAGAGATTTTCACAACCAAGATGTATTGTGAATTCACTAAGTCCCCATAATACTGTACCATTACAAAAAATATGAGGCCTCCACAAGGCCGCTAAGCCTGGATCCCCGTGGTGATATTATGGAAAAAATAAAAAATAAAAGAATTGAAAACTTGAAATGTGACAACATGGTCGTATTTTGACCACGTCAATGCCATGTCATATTTATATATATATATATTGCAATTGCATCCTGTGGGTGCCGAAAATCACGCACTTACAGCCTTGTTGAGGTCTCATATTTTTTGTAATGATGTTTAGTAGTAGATAGGCTGATGTTTTACTTTACACTACAATTTTTACTAATGAAAATTCAACGGGTTTTTTATTTCTTTTATTTTTATATTTTGACACAAGTGTATTGAAGAGCACATTGCAAGGATTCCGTCAAGTAGGAAGGTTGCTTTCGTGCCAAATAAATACAATCTATCGCCGCCAAGTATCGAACCTACAACCACGCCATTCGATCTCAGTATCTTTCCACCATCACCCGGTAGTTTAGGGTCATCTTGGACCAAAATTCAACAATTTTGAATCTTGCACTATAGTGGACAAACCTTGCTCTACTTGCAGAATCATTATCAAGATCAAAATAGGATGTTAGATACACTTCAAGTTACCCCATAAATAACTGCTATCAAATACATATTTATAGCACTTCCATTGATAAACTAAATATTTACATAACTTTCAAGAAATACATTTATTAGACTTTTTGGCTACTTCATTCAATACAAATGCAATAGCCAAAAAATTTCAAATCAATATTGCAATTTGTCAGAGTTGTGGCCATCGTTATCACATTGGACAAGTTAAGGTAACTATACCGACCCAAACAGGCGGACACATCGAACGGCTCAAACAAATCGAACGAACAATGTAACCACTTTAAAGTAGTAACATTGAGCAGGTTAGTGTCACCAAATTGGTGAGCAAATTAGATGGTTCAGATGGACGGTCCGTCCAATGTGACAACTATGGCACTGAACTATTGTTGTGGCTCTGCATCCTACACAATGACGGCTAACAACTCACTTCAAAAAGTAATGACAAAAGTGGAGGGATCCAAGCAAACAATCACGGATTTCATCAAGCGCTCATCTATGGTTTTTAATGAATCATGGATGTTTGTTATTCAATTAATCATAAATCTTATTTACAAAAATTTGTTCATGATAAATCACACTAATTCTAATATGAAATTATTTAGAAATTAATTCTACTTTGTAATTTAGCAAACTTTCAAATTACAATGATGGAAAAGTTCACATGTCAATATTCAAGTCAAAATTGACCCTTAAATGTCCTAGGCACCATATTTTGGTGTTGACTAAACTTTGAATTTGAATAAAATCTTATCAAGCTACTATTTTGGTGTTTTCTTAAATAATTGAGTACCCTTAGAAGTCCATTTTAAGCATTCAAAATTTGATTTTGAAAAAAGTCTTTATGATTTTTCTATGGAAGATTTTGTGCAAATGGTGTTCATTGCAAATCTTAAATTTTTAGTGTTAAAGGCTCTTGGAGATGAGCCTCAAATATATATAAGATCTTAGGAGGGTCACATTAGACATTTTTTTAAGAGAATTTGTAGAATAGATTTTGAAAAAGCTCTAAATCAATTATGGTTATTCATGTAATGCCCTTTAACCTCATATTTTTTTCACAACTTCAATTTTGGATTTGTCATGTTGAAATTGAATAAAAAGACTTCAAATTACTTTCTCAGATTTAACACCCTCTTGATCAAACATTATAATCTTTCAATCTACAATTGAAATTGTTGCATTTTCATTTTCCAGTTAATGTATAACACATCTAATTTGAACTTGTAAAGTTACAGTTTTGTTAAATTGATTAAATTTATCCAAATTTAGGCTTTTTTGTTTAGTTTTGAGCAAACTCTAAGAAGCTCAAAACTAAAAGCCTTGGACCATTACAAAATAATTTTAGAATTTGTTTTAGTGTAACATTAGTACATATTGCATTTTTTATTATCAAATTGTCATGGATAGTATACATACAAATTTGATACTACAAAATTCAAAAAGTACAATTCAAATAATGTATTTAAATACTTCTTTACAATATTGCTTTATATTTTATATAATAATTAATAAATGAATATTTTATTATTTTATATACAATTAAATCACTTTTAATAAGGATTAAGAAAACCTGAATTATGTATTGTTCTATTCTTGTATTAAATCACATGATTATCATGGAAATTAGTTGTATTAGAACGCAATAATAAGAGTTATCATATATGAAGTGCATATATTTGGTCTCTTTGTCTATATATGTTTGTATATTTGTCTTTTAGTGTTCTGTGTCTTTTGTAAAACCAATTTCAATTAGCGTCATAGGTTTGCCCTAATTTATCTTTGTTTTCAACAACTATTCTTGATATAGAGGCCCCCCAATAGTGGGCTAGGCATATATTGATTTGTGTCTTTTGTCTCAATTTAATGAATTATACTAGTATGTCATGTGATGTTGCTATAGTAAAAGAAAAATAATAATAATTTTCTAATTTTTTTAATTCACAAAAACTTCAAAATTCAATGACTTTCACATTGTAGGCCCCAATGCCACCAAACCAAGCCTGTGCACCCCTCCTCGTTGAGGGCTTTTTGACGGTATCAAGCACATGGTCCGAGATATCTCAACGTAACAAACAAATAAAATAAAATAAAACAAAACAAACACACAGTCAAACTTGAAGATATGGATAGATGGCCTTCGTAGACAAAAATAAAATCCATGAGAAATAAATTATAAAAGTTTTCATTTCAAGTTTTTGTGAATTCCTTCTATTGCTCGCCAAGTTTAAATTTGGGCTTATTATGGTATAAGTTTTGCTTCGGAACACCGATTGAAATTAAAAAAATATATTCCTAGAAAGTTAATAAGTTTTTCCATCTTATGCCACCATTACAATGCATTAGATAAGAGCATCTCTTGCAGCCCTCCAAACTATTTGAGGAGTCAATCAAGATCTGTCTAATTTAAAGGGGATGGCCACTTGAATCTCCAACAGTACAACTCACTAAATATACTTCCAACCAATCACACAAGTCACAGATCTTGCAAAAGCAATAAGTAAGCTATGACAGTTGCTAATTCCAAGAGAAAATATAGCATGTAGTGACCGTAAAGGTTTGCACCAAATATGGATTATTTTATGTGTTTAGTAAAGGTGGAGCTTGACAAATACTACACTTGATTGCTTATCATCCAAAAATGAGAGGAGAGGGATTCTTTGGAGGGGTGCAGGAGATGCTCTAATCCAAGAAAATACTTCAAGCCAAAATTTATAATATACAAATGAAAATTTTTTACAGTTATTCATTGCACTAGGGCTCTAGTGCTCTCATGCTACTAGTGACGCCTATAAAAGATTGAAGACTTTGGCAGGCCGTTTTCCGGCTTATGAGACCTTGGTAGCAGAAATTCGATCTTCACCCAAAAATGTGAAGATCTGAAAATGTGGGACTACAAATTCAGCCATAGCCTTCTTGTAAGGTAGTATGCTCTTAAAGCGACCAATTAAGCCTACCTAACTCATCATTGACAGTAGAACATACTTCAAGCAACATGTCAGTCCTTCCTGGATAGGGGTCGCAATTAGAACACGGTTGGTTTTAGGTGTAGTTACCTTACATGCTTGAGGGTTTGGGGCAACTCTCTATTGTTGGGCTATCCTCCTCAGCCTGCTCGATTGACTTTGACAAATTCTCAGAGCTTCACAAATAGGAGCCTGTCCTTGCGTCAGGGACAAGGGAAATGTTTAGGTCACGGATGTGATGTTTGTTGGCCGAGGGCTAATTAGCTGCATTCTAAACACAAGTGGGCTTTAGTTGGCTGGAAATCCTTAATGCTTGCAAAGAAGTCAAGGCACTAGGTGGCTTTAACCCCTAAAGAACCAAACGGCGTTTTTTGGCAACAATAACGATTTGGGGCAGCTCACTATGGATGGAAATTTTATTTTTTTTCTTTGAAATTTCACACATTGTGTGCCCGAGGAGTAGCTTTAAGGCCCAACAATTTTCAAAACTTTTGATTACATAAGTAAAAATTTATTGGATGATATGTCATTTTCAACGGTCGGCAGGCAGCTCAAATTTTTTTCTAAAAGGTCACTTTTTTAAAAAATAAAAATTTTGAAACTGGTTCTTTAAATTTATACATATGTGTAAAGCTTTGAATTACTCCATTTTGATTTACGAGATGAAAATTATGAGGTGTTCCTAGTTTGCAGGCAGTTATGGATTCCTTACTCTAAAATAAACTTTAAAGTCCTTTATTTAACTCAATTTTTAAATTTTTTTGAAAAACATAAAAGCATAGGATGTATATTGTTTATTGCAACACTAGAACCATTGGGATTGACATTTTTTAATTCCATAATTAAATTCATAACAATTTTGTGTTTTAAATCATTCTCTACTTCTTTCTACAACCTATTTTTTTCCTATATGTTGTACAATTCCAAATGATCTAAAAATTTTCAAGCATGTAGTCAACTTGATTTGGAGAATGAATCCAAGGAGTAACCACCATTTTGGACATTTTTCATTTAAATGTGACCTTGTGAAGTGCGGCTGCTTGGTTTTCCGCAGGGCCCAAAAAAGGATTTTTGTCAATTCAAATGCTAATATCTTGCAATCTACAAGGTGAAAAATTCTGAAATTTTTTCTACATACTCTCAAACAAGTTTACTACAAGATCCTATGGTTACATGTGTCTAAAAATGTTTTCTTTTCTAAAATTTGGTACTTGTACTAGAAATGATAGTTTTGGAGAGTTTTTGGTGAAAACATAGTCTCTAACCTTTAGGGGTTAATTGGCGCCACCACTATCGCAATTTTTGTTGTACTTATTGCAAAGGTTGCAGAATAAATTGAGCGCACGATCCTTTCATCCCCTCAACTTGTGCTTCCAAATAGGTAAGGAGACTGGAGGTCATAGGGTCTTGGGTAGGGTGAGTCTTCACAAGCTCAATTTTATACAAAAAGATGTCTAAAATAATGGTGCTTCTTTGCATTTCTTTTTTCTAGATGAGTTGGCTACATGCCTAAAAAAATTCACTTCATTTGGATTTGTAAAACATATAATCGAAAAAGGATGATTTCCATGGTCATCGGTCTGTTCGTGGAAATGAACCTTTCTGGTACCATGTGAATCATTTGCTTGGAGAAACTCAAAACCACTCATTGGAGATCAAACTACTATGCAAGACCTTTCCTTTTTACACAAAATTCTTAGGATGAACATCATTCTGCACGTCTATCATCCATCGGACACTTAGTATATGCGGCATCCTTCTAGGTTTAAGCAATATTGGGAGTTTCCATTTTACACCCCGGAATCCAAGGACTACCTTAGCATTTTCATTCAAATATTGCTTGACAACCCAAGCAATGCACTGTAAGCTAAAGAATGGAAGGATTCAGCCACTCCAGCACTGCAAATTAATTGAAGTCAGAGCAAAAGGTATGCCGGTGGAGGGATGCTTGCCGGCCTTCCACCCAAAGATAAGCTGCACAGTGAGTATCATTTCACAGGACAAGACCCAATGACGTGGAAATGATCCTAATCAGAAAGCCTAATGTCTGAGGTAGTGGCCAATCCCCGTGTGATTACCGCTGGCTCCACCATTCGCAATTCCTTTAGACGAAGCTCATCTCCTTTGTCGCCCTCGCCGGGATTGAATTTGCAAGTGGAGGTGCTCTTCTTGTGGGGAGCTTGATTTCGATCGAAGCCAAGCCAAGCCAAGCCAAGACCATGAGCAACCAGGAGGGCGAGAACAAGGGCTTTCTGTGGCGCCTGCCGAAGCTGCAGACACACAGTTGGGGCAAGATGGGTCCAGCGTTCGGCTTCGGCATCGGCTGTGGCGTCGGCCTGGGAGCCGGCATCGTTGGAGGTATGATGTCGAGCACGTTCGGTGGATTGGAAAACTCGTGGTTCGATGTTTTGTGTTTCAGTTGGAATTTTGATTTGGACGGCCTTGGAAATGGGGGTGTGGGTGTATTTGAATTGGGTTGTTCGATTGGAGTTGCGGAGGATTTTTTCTTGATGAGCAGAGCGTGAAAAGTGAAGAAATCCGAGCAGGTAGGGTTGCGAAAGGAACGTCCGTTTTGTAAACGAATTGGGCAAAAGAATCTGAAATTTGTTGTTGGCAGACTGGTTATGTTGTCAACGAGGGTAGCTCCTGTGTTTCGGAATTAAGTGTTTTTTAAAACCGCGGTACCATCTCGGACATTGCATTCGGTTACACTCTACCCCCCTTATTCTGACTCCTTCTGACTGCTTGGGAGACAGTCATAGTACAAGTCAAATAGTTCGAATGTGAGACAAGGGTGCTACAGGAATGGTAGGGTGGCAATTGTGCAGGATATTCCAGAATGTCATTGAAGAGAGGGTCGGATTAAAGAGGTCTGAATGTAGAGTTGACGCTGAAATCTCATACTGACAAATTGAAATTGATCGAATTTACGGTACTGAAGGCAACTTGGAATCAGCCATTGCATGGGCTTCGGAAATGAGTGTTAGGCTGTTTCCAAGTGTGCATTTGAAAGATTCCGTGTTAGTCGCCAGTGCGTCGGCAAGTATTTTCTTGATCAGTATTTTTAAGAAAGAATGGACCTGCTCATTTTATAAAAGCGTGCAAGATTGGTAATCGAGTGGCATGTCGTTGGGAAGAGAAGTATTTCATTAATCTGCATAGCATCTCATTTCTTGCATCAGGATTTTTTTCTGTTGACGACAAACCCTAACCTGTTGCTAACCAGATCGATCTTCAAACTTTCCAATTACTACGAGTTATTAGCATGCGAAAAATGGATATCCAGTAGAGTGGCCGGTTTCGGATCTTTCCGGACTTACAAATTTTGTATGTTCGAACCCTCATAACGTCAGGGTTGCAGGTTAGGCCTACATGATGTGGTGTTTGACATCTGATGTCTGAAGCTTTTTCAGATGGGTGTCGGAACATGTTGTGTAACCGAGTTCAAATATTGTGGAATATTCTTTAATATTCGAAGAGCTTCTGTGCATAGTTTAAGAATGCCCTTGTGTGACAGACTAGGATTCTGTTTGATATGTCAAAAATACATTTTAGAGCTTCAAACTTCTTCGATTCTCATGTTAGACGTCGTGTTTGTCTCTCTTGGAACATAATCTTGCATACAAACATACAATATCTGTAAATAATCCAGTATCTACCCAGAGTTACATGTGGGAAAAGAATTCAGTGTCATTGTGTGATAACTTCTGACTATCTTGCTTGTTGTGACTACCTGAGCTCGCTAGAATTCCTTTTACCTGTCTGCCTTCACATTTTAGAACTTCAAACTTCTGCGACTCTCATGGGCTGTTGATATGCTTTTTTTGAACGCAGGCGCAGGGATCGGCTTAGGATTCCCGGGCTTACAGGTCGGATTTGGAGCAGGAGCAGGATGTGGAGTGGGAGTCGGAGTCGGATACGGTTTGGGCAAAGGCCGAGCTTACGATGACAAGGGCACGTACAGTAACATCGGACGGCTGCCGAAAAGCCCGACTAGTAGTATTGCTGGCTCTACCGGGTGAGTGTCGACGTTTCCTCGATTCCCTTCTGCTGGTTGGTTTTCCCCTTCCGATTCTGAGGAGCATTTTAGAGTCTAAGCAACAAGCTTGAGAGGACAAGAAATCCTTCACCAATGAAGCTTGTTATTTCAATCTTTTTGTTTGGACCTGTGCAATCCTAAGTGGCTTGTATAATCTATTGGCAACTTCTACTTCAATCAACCATCATTCCACTTCTTGCTAGTGTTTAGAATCAAATTTTTCAAGAGATGTACCTTTGCAGTTGTAGATTTGATGACTCTTTGGTGTCACTAACTTTTCCTATTGTAGGCCGGAGTTTGGTTCTATTGTGGATGATCTCGTCTCCGGGTTGAAGAGGGCTCTAAGTGGCATTCAAAGCAATGATGGAAAGAAGCCATAGATTTTGTATCATCTCTATCATGGTTGTGTTTTTATACTAGAGGTGTTAAATCTTTTTGTATAGATTTTCAACCAAGGGGTTGTACATTAACTTGGATTGGTTGTAATGTTTGAACCATATGACTACTGGTCTTTTTTTTATTCCATCTACACCATTCAAGCACACCTATTTATTTGATTTTATTGTCTCTAGAGACTAAGTAATGGTTTAAACATGTAGGAAGATGTGGTATCCAATGAAAATGAGACTAGTGAAAAGCAAAAATGTGCCAACATCCTAAAGAATCAATTTCTTGTGTAGCATGATCACAACTTGATTATAGAATTGGTACCATACTAAGCTCATTGAGTATGATATTTTTTCAAATGTTCAATCTATGAGAAGTACAAATTCATTTGAAAACTTTACTTTTATATTTGCAATAGAGACTTGCAATTAGACGCTTGTTCTTTGAATAAATTGCGTGACAAGGATTTTAAGGGATGTTTATGTCTGAAACACTTCTGGAAGCTTGCTCAAGTGATTGATAGTAACACTTCCGGTACTTATGGTGACCTCAACAAAGCCAATTATTTATGTCACAAAATAGGACTACTGTGACCTCAACAAAGCCAAATTATTTATGCCACAAAATAGGACTAGTGAGTAATCACTTTTGACATACATAACATACGCACACAGTTAAGGCCAGGGATGCGAAAGATTGCGTCCTTCCAGGTGATCACGGGCAGTCAAAAGTCAGTTCACTCTACAGAGATAAGTATGATACTGAATTGCAGTTGTGTAACTTTCATAATCTGCCCTACTTTCTCGAGTAGTACCTCAATCCCGGTTCGTGATTTGGAAGACTCTGAGCAACAATTTTCGGTTGGAGCTGAGTACTTTGAACGCCTGAATCTCGGACGGCTTGTAGCCACTGAAGTCTTAAATGTCCATCCACGAAGGACGTAACTGTTCATGTTCTTGAATTTCATGAACGCCATCTCCGCCTTTGAAAGAGAGGCCTTCTTCAACCCATAGACAAGATCTGTCGCTATTTCTAAGAGGACCTGATGTTCTTCGACCTGATGCCTGTGCCTGCACTCATACCTCACCGGGAATATCATTATGTTGTCCTTTACTATATCCGGAGTCTATAGATGAAGGCATGATATAGGTTACCGTTCAGAAATATAATCTAAAACTAATGCCCAGTCAAAGTGTCAAATTACTGGATGTTGAATCCTTCGTAACTAGGTTGAATCTGTAAATTTCTGTAGCTTCCGATGCGGGACAAGCACTAAGTGCATAGCAGGTTACAAATGTACAATAAAATTTCTGCAAGCCACTGCAAGCTCCACAAGATTGGAGTTACACTTACATATCCGTCAGAAAAGGAAAAGCCGAACATCAGTACGTGTTCAGCAGTAGGGACTTGAGAGACTTTGCTTTCACGAAAGGTCGGCGTTCATCATATGCCAATTCGTCGTCTGTAAAAGGGAGACAATCGCTTGCTGTGAAAGGGAGAATATCGCTTGCGTTCGGCATGAAACGTGCATTGATGAGATATCTGGACGGGGAAGTCTTCTCTGCAACGACTGGTTCCATGTCAAATTTCGATCTCTTCCGACGACTTTGAGCCCTGCAAATCTGTTCTCGATGATACTTGCACATAGTGTACCCGCCTTCTGCTGGCCGAGAGCACCTCCATCCTTTCCCGTCGTCACGCTTGCACTGAGATTCGCTTTGGTCCGTCTGAGTGACATTCTGTGACTTGGAGGCGCTTGAACTGGCTTTATGGTTCATCGTTGTGACGTCTGTGAAGTTTGGCCCAACTTTTGATCGTCCGAGGAATCCCTTAGTCTGGTTCTGAGCTGCCTCATGATTTCCGCAATGGATGGATGGGGTTTCACTCAGTTCGACAACACCCGAACAAAGCGAATTGGAGTAGCTCTTCTGCATATTCTGTAACTGTATCGCAGCTTCTATCATGTCGCTGCTTGAAACCGTTTCCCCACGACCAATTTCTGAGTCTCCTATAATCAACGACTTATTTTCTTCACCAGCGGGAGAAACCTGTGAGACGATTTTCCCTCGCTCTTCGAGTTCTGCGAATTTGGAACTATTACGAAATGATGTAGCCACTTGCACAGTCAATCGGTCATCTCCTTCAATTAACCCCGGGACGACTTGCTCTAAGATCGGGGCAACACCATCATGACCATTCAGACCAGCATTAGCTGCTCTAGAGCAGATTGGAAGCAAAGATTGCTCCAACAAATCCGGCTGATCAGATGTGCTGCAGATCGCCCCCGTTGTGACGGCTGGCTTATGCCTGGTGAAGACAGATTTCGTCCTCGGCGGTGTACCTGTCAATTTTCTCAAGATCAGATCGACATCTGAATATGAATACTTCAATAGTCAGTTCAATTTCCTCATGCTGAACGCCCCGCACATGCATTGAAAGTCAGACGTTGTAAACCATTAAATGTAAACCATTGAATTCCGACTAATTCAATCGAGTAATGAGAAATGCATTATGAATCAATGCAATAATTAAATTAGAAACACGGCTTGAGCTTAGGATGGCCTGTACGAAAGAGAGGACTAGTTTTATGTCTGTACCCTATGGGAGAGTAGCCCATGTACGAAAGGGTAAACAGAAGTTCAGAAAATTAAACTGGGAAGAATGAATGTGAATGTGCATTATTTAAGGTGAACTTGAAACCTCAAAATTCGTAGCTCAATAATGTGAATGTCAATAAACAATTACCTTTGTCGTGAATTAATGAGCGCTCGTTGAAATTGTCGTCAGCTGAAACCCTGCCCTCCAGCATTTACGAAAATCAGTGCCATCGCTCTAGGACGAGAAGGATATGTTTTCTCTCAATCTTTGTCTGAATATACTTATACGAGTTCCAGAGAGCTCAACATCTCTTGTAGCCGAGTAGTCTTCCTAGTCTAAGAGACAACATCTAAGGTTCCAATTCTTGTGAACATGTGTCGATCACAGCTATGGCGCCTGAAACAGCACCGAGTAGTGGATAGAGCCAGCAATGCGATTTCCACAAGCAAAAAAATCGGTCTCAGGAAGAAGACGTACCTGTTTTTCTCTAGATCATGTTCTAGACATTTATTTCTCACCGGAGATGCGCCGATTGCATGTTCCTGTCGCAACATGGAAGAGGTCATGTTGTCAGTGTTGCATGCAGACAATGGACCACTGAAGCGACAAGAACACTATCCAATTAAGTTACTTATTGAAGAAGTAGCTATCAACACAGTTGGACTGAAGTGGCAGCAATTAACCAGTAACAAAAGATAATAGTGAGTCAAGCACGCGAACCGACATTGCTAACTCATTTCTCAATGCCAGCCGAGAGTCTGGGAGTTACAACAGTTCCAAAACTAAACCGCACCCCCCGAGTCCAACTTCTGCCTCTAAAGACGTTGATAACATACAATTCAACAGCGCACTGTCTGTCTGTAATTTGATGCTAATTCTAGAGTCCGAATTTCGGAAAAACAGTCTCATAAAATAACTCCAATCGCGTGACACCAAACCAACGCTAATGACGTGGTAACTACTAACTACAATACACAATTACCAGTACCAGGTCCTTGACGTCGTTGTCTGCAACCGGGCGCGGAGCAGCAGCAAGCGCGACGAGACGCAGCATCGCCTGATTCGCCTCGACGTCCGGCTCCTTGACATCACCGTGACATCCTTTCTCCCGCTGCGTCACGGTCGACGCCTCCTGCTGCTGCTGCAAGAAGGGACGATCGGAAGGCGCCAGCGGCAAGCACCGATTCCCCTTCCGGATCCTCATAGCGAAGAAGAAGAAAGGGAAAAAATAAAATAAAGACTTCCGCGAGGTCCGAGAGAACCGACAATAAAATTAAAATTAAAAGGCGCGGAGAAAAGTCGATCAATGGCGATTTTAAAAGACGCAACAAGAGCGGAATAAAAAAGCAAAACGCGGGAGAGATTGCAACGAGGCTCCGCTACGCCATGGACGAAGAAACACCGGCCAACGCAGGAGCAGCAGGCACACTCCAAAACAGCAGCAACAACAACAAAAACTCTAGAGCGCGGGCGCGGCTGCAGGTAAAGCAAATGGAGGGAGATAAAGGAGGGAAGCAAGCCAGGGCCGACTCCCAAAGCAGCGTTTTGAGAGAGAGAAAGGCGTGGCGATCCCTCATCCATCCACCGCTACACCCACATTCATCCGGTTCTCATCCGTCCAGACTCGCTTCGGGAGTTCTGATGAGAAGTGAAGGGTGCTGGCTACCGTACTCACGTTTGAATGACTGCCAGGAGCTCAGGCTGTCTCATTGAATTTGAGAGGCATTTAATTTTATAATAATCCCTGTCTTGGATTTTATTTTCAATTTTCCAGGGTACCGGTAGTGGAACTTACAATCTTGACTGGAGAAATGACGGAGCTATTTAATTCATAAATGGGTTGATTGTGGATGAAACATCATCTTTTCATCCAAATATAAGAATATTCATCGAGGTGCGACGATGTCAATTTGGCTTAGGTTATTGGTTGAATTGTTTCCATGTCATGGAGAGCACTTTTCAAAATATTGCAATATATGTTTTCAACTTTGCTATTGCATGAACATTCACTACAAACCCTAATCCTTGCTTAATTTTAACTAAGGTGAAAATATCCCAAACCATCCAATCATGTACCCATTTCTAACAAGTGGACTTCTATTGAAAGTGTACCCATACTTAAGCACAATTGGTCTGACTGCTGATTCTCTAGATTTCGGTATTATGATCAAGTTATGTGACAGTTTTAGTGGTGTAGGGAGTTACATGTCTTGTCCAAAAGTTTGAATATTTTTGAAAATTCATGATTTTCATTTGCTAATACTAAAAAAAAATTCTAGAAAAAGTACCTCCAACTGCATTGAATTGCTTATTTTGACGTTTTTGGATGTCTGCACTTTAGTATTCAATTTTTTTATGAGCTGAAAGAAATATTTTGAAGAAATACATATAATGAAATTGAATATTGGCTTGAATAATTGAAGTGTATATTTGTTCTATTATTTAATGCTACTTGTCACAAACATGATGCTTTCATTTGCTAACTAAACTTATGCTTGCAAATACTTTTGACAATGTACACCTTCAAAACATGTGAGGCTACGGTTGTTTTTGGATATTGTTATGACGTGCACTTTAGATATTCATAGTTTGTTAATATGGTATTGGAACATTATAGACTAAGTGAATCTCTTTCAATTATCGACAAAGGCACAACAAAAAATTAGATAGTTTAAAAAAATAATGATGAAATGTTCATTTAGTTCCTTTTAGGTATGCTTATCTAAGATGTGGTAATTTATTTTAAAGGATCAAATAATTGTAGATAATATACATTTTATAATTATTAAGTATTTGAAATTGCCTTTGCTTTTCTAAAAATAATAATCATTGTAAATGATTTATCATACATTATAATTGATAAAGAAGTCAAAGCATTGGCTTCTTTATTCATTTTTTTTCCTTTTAAATTTAATGAGCTTCCAACTTTGGTGGAAAAAAATTAAAGAAGTTTTGGCATATTGAAACAATGTTGCTTGTGATCCTCATATATCAAAATGATTAACCTTACAATCCTACAATTGCATCTAACAAAATTAGTGTTTTTATTATTTTGTATTCCATAAAATTGATCACCTATGAGCAATTTTGTAGACAAAAGACCAAGTGTTCATTCACTTGACACTTGAAAACTTGGATAGGATCATATAAAGTCACTTTTTATGAATGTCTCAAAATTTTGACACAAGATGGAAACATTCACACCTTCATGGGAATTATTGAAACTCCTATTGAATGTCCAGATCAAAAATTATGATGTCCAAAAAATCCCAGTAGTTTGGGCAATTTTGGTATCTTCAGCTAAATTTTTCATCTACTTTTAAAATTTGGCAAGTAGATAACTAATACGGAGTATGATATAGTATGAAATTGTGAGGAAAAAAACTAGATATAGTATAAAAACCTCATACCACTTCAAGGAGTCAAACTCTACTAACATTGCTAAGCAAAGTTGAGAAAAAATTCTTGTAACATCAAACACTATTATTTTGAAATCTACAAGTCAAAGTTCTTGAAATTTTTCCTACAACTTCTAAATGTATGCCTCTAAATTTTCACCATTTGGATTTCAAATAAAACATTCTTTCACTACACAAGAAATAATCTAGAAATGTTTTTAGTGTACTGCCTATTCACTTAACTTTTTTGCATGCAAGGTAATTTAGAATAAATTATGCTCCATATTTACTTTTGAAACTATTCATGAATGTACCTGATAGGATTTAGACATTGGAAGCGTTTGAATGCAAGTGAGGGCCGTTTCAAGCCTGTTCCCCTTGCCTGTAAGAATTTATAAAAAAAACAGAAAATAAAAATAAAAATAAAAATCTTTAAAAGGGAAAAAAAAAATTAATTATTTTCTTTTCAAAAACTCTGGCGTGGCACAATCTCAACCATGTTAGATTGTTGATGTGGCACGTTCCCACAGTCAAAAGCTCAAAATAACTCGTGGGCTTTTTTAGGCCTCAACTCTCTTCTAATGACTCAATATTGAACAAATGCAAATCTTGTTCTTGGACAAATGCAAATTCATCAAGAACAAAAAATTTATTCCAAAGTCTACTGAACCTTTTTTTATAAGAATGAAAAGAAGTATTTAATTCTTACTTCAAATGTAATAATTTTTCAATACATAGGGGCAAATTGTTTGAAAATTTTACAACACATTGCTGTAATATTCTACTACACTTTTGAATGATTGAAGTTAAAAAAAATATTTTTTCAATTTGAGTCGATGTATTAAAAAATTACAATTCTTGACAATTTGTCTTGGAAAACACTCCTAAATAATTCTATAGGGTTAAGGGATAAATGTTTATGGCTTTGCAAGAATCCAAATAAAAAATCTTCATGACTATTTTTAAGTTCTATTTTTCTTCCTATCTTTATGTAAATTGTACAAATACTTGTAAAACAACATAAAGAATAAAAGGACCAAGCTAATCATATATATAACTTTCACAATAAGATCTTGGAGACATTTATCATCCGCCACTAGATGTTGAGCAGACTCTCTATCAGGTTAATCCTTTAAGTCCTAGAGAACCACAAACTAGTTTTTAGAGTGAAAAAATCAAAAGTAACTCATAATATGAAAGGGAAGTAAGTTAGGAAATGAAGATCACTAGTTTATTTGATAGATAATGAATTAGATCAATTAGATATGGAAATTACAATTGCATGCAACAATTGTGTATTTTTATATGTTTTTTCCATTTTTTGTTGAAGAATTGGATTCAACTACCCCCATTTAAATGTTGATCAATTACAAAAAAGTGTCATTGAACCTTTTGTTAATTTAACAGATTATGTATCTGTCCATGTCAAGTATTTTTTGTATTAAGCATGTATTTTAATGCATTGATGGTGTATTTTTCAATGTTGATTACTCTGTATGAATTGTAAAAGTAATGTCTATTGAATCTAGAGGCCCTTGAAGTGAATCTTTTATAAGGTTGCTAGTACTGCAAGCTTGTATTTACACATTTTCATATATCAAAGTCAACAATGTTGTATGCGCTACTAAGAAATTCTAAATTCTCTCATGACTAATGGTAGATCATCCTAATTGCACATTCATTGTCTATCACTCATTTTTCAATTTTAAACAATTATTTTTTTCATTTTAGCTCTTCTAATTTTTCTAATCACAGGTATGCTAAAGATTCTATCTATGTTTTTGCTTTGACCAAAACAACTCTAGGTCTTAACCCTAAAAGACCAAAGAGCCCATTTTGAACTTTTTGAGAACTTGGATAGGCTCTATTGACTTCATAATTTGAAATTTTTACATGAATTCTTTTAGGATGGATGATACTCATCATAATCTACATGTGAAGCTTTGTTTCATGTAATTGAGATAATATTACAAAAGTTAGAAGTTTTATTTGATTAAAACATGCATGCAGAAAAAAATATTCTAAAAAAACATTAATTATTTTTTGGTTGATTGTATAGATTGCTCAATAGAATAAAAGATTGATATCTACTCAAAAACATTTGAACCATTCAATTCTAATAATGAGGTAAAAATTGTGAGGAATTTTATTTTGTAAACAATGAGAGCTAGAAAAACATATGAGGTTGTCTCAGTTTGCTCTCAACTTTGAAAATTTTCATATAAATGAAATAAATAAAGGATATTAATTGTTTAATAAAACATTCTTACTATTGGAAATAACAATTTTCAAATTCTTCCAAAAGTTATTAGCATATTTGCTTTATCTTACATTCAAATAAATACCTTCCACTTTACAATTTTTTTTTAAATGAGTGTGAAAGTTTTTTGATTAATATTTCTTACAAATATTTTCAACCCATTTTTCATTATATAGTGACTAAAATGCACAAGTTATAGGACAAATGTTTTTTTTTCTAAAAATATTGATAGACAAAACTTCACCTTTTGGAAGCATAAGCACATGTATTGAACTTGCAATCGGGCTTGCAATCTATCAGGATATAGTCACTGTAAAACTTTAAAAGAATAAACTTGAACAAGTAAACCAAAGGATTCTAATGTCCTATGGTTGGATTTGTTAAAAAAAAATATTGATGAAGATTTTGACCTCGCTTTGGGAACAAGTATTTTGAAGCAATTCTGGACTTCTAGAAATGAAAGAATTTTAGGGCTAAAGGGCTAACAAAATGAACATACCTTAGTAACCGACATTTATAGAGCTTATCTCAATATTATTTAGCATTGTTGAGCTGGCATTCGCTAAAGAATTGAGAGGGTATGTATGTATCTACCTACATGTAGATGGTTTAACCTTGAAAGGCCCTAAGGGTCCTTCTATACCACCCGTATTCAGCTTATAACTCTTCAATTGTGCTTAAATGTAGAATTGTGATACATTATTATTAACGAATTATTGTGATAATTAATTTACTTTATACAAAAAATTAATTTAACTTAATTTAAATTAAATTGGTCAATATTTTTCTGATCAAATACCACTGAATTTGTAATATATTATACGGCCACATACTTAGGGCTTTAGGCCTTTCAAGTGTTAACTTGTATGCATACGAGTGCCATCAACATATCCAGATATCCTCCGTAGAGGTGACCAAAAAACAAGCTTGTGAAGCGAGGCCAAGGTGGAGACTATACTTACCATATATAATGGCCCTGAAGTCTACAAGAATGGCATCTGGATGAGCAATGAATATGAAATCTTCATCCAGATCAACAGAGTTCACACAGGGCCGTGGATGTCTGGAGGGAAGCAAAGATATTTCTACAGTGATTGTTATGTGGCATTTACAACTAGTGTTCTTTATTGGTTTGACAACACCGTTTGCTGTTTCAGAGAAGATGAAGGCAAGCATGGCTGTCAAATCTCATGCCTAGAAAAGTCCTTGGCGGGTGGATTCTCTTATGAAGATAATGACCAACTTTCGTCTGTGTTGATGTAAGTTACAGATTACATTTCAATCTGCAATTGAAGCTTGACATTGAAAGGTCTCCAGAGCGATTTTGTGTATTTGGCCGACTGCCACGAAGCAGGGTTTGTAGTGCAGACAACGAGCATCCAACAACTACTGTGCCTGTTGCGGCACTATGGCAGGATGGACAGATCCTGGATTACGGGAACACGAGCTCTTCCATTTTATTTCATTTTTTAAGTGCGGCGTTTTTTCGGCATTTCTTTTCTGTTTTCCTTGTTTAAAAACTCTGTAAGGGTTCGTAGAAGATAGGAAAACGCTAAACCACGTTCAAATTATTTCTGAATAAGAATTCGGAGAGCGGAGTGGATCGGAGAACCGTTAAATTATTCCATTTTTTTAGTAATTAATTGTGGACGGATCCATGACTACAGTGTTCTGTTTAGAGAAAATTATATTTAATCATATCTGGCTGAGAAGAATTTGATGCAGTCGTGGCTGCAGACTCACTGTAGACGACAGGCGATCTCCTGGTAAACAATGTCGGCGCGGCAACGTGCACCAATCGGTAAGTTAAGTCGAATTGCTCCTCCATTCATCCCCAGCATCAAATAACGAATTAGAAAATGAGTAGATCGCAACAGTATAGCTTCCTTGAGGCTCAGATGTAGTGAGCAACAATGTTGCACGAAAGCTTGAAATGATCATGATAACGAGCCCGGGCAGAAACCTCCTGGGAATTGATAGCCGGTCGAGTTGATGAATTGCCATGTTAACTGGCTGAGACGTTTGCTGCCTTCAAGGCCTAATCTCGAAGAAGAAAAGGAGAGATTCGATTCGAAGACGATGACTGTTCGTGACTGCTCGTTGATGTGAATAGCTAGCCCGTCCCATTTATTGCTCTTCTGGAAAGAATTTGATCCACGAACAAATTAAATTGGACCTGCGTGAAGTTTTGATCCATTTGAATTGTTTAGCTTAAAGTATCTTCTGATCGAATTCTTACATTTTTACTGCGAAAATTGCTCAGAACTACGAGGAAAAGATGTGCACCTGGAAGGACATTATGATTTAATTTTTCACACTACATATATGCCTTGTAGGGATGTGCCGAATTAATTATCCCCTTGTTTGCAACCTTCCCTAGATGCCTTAGGCACGCTCTTTACTTCCTTGTTATCGAATCTCCACAACAGAATCCTACCATGAACTAAGCTTACGTCGACCTTCTGTTCCCAATCGTGAAGCTGTACTGTTGCGATTGCCAGACCACGTGTACACGAGCATGTTATTCTCCTGATGCTCTTTGCAGCTAGCTAGCGAGGACAGCAAAAAGAGTCAAGCTCTGGCAATGGAAACCTAATAATCCATATCTTTGCAGAAGCTCTTAAACTGCATCCATGGATGTCTTCTCGACTGTTAGTAGCATCAAGCAATGAACTAACAGTAGCATGCCTGGGAACATGTCCATTACCTAATCGGTTAACACCATCCGAGAAGGAGATTTATTATTGAAAAGAATGCAAGTGTACAAGAGACTGGTCCGAAAAACTCTCACTACATTGGCCGATGAAGCCTTTAGATATATCATCAGTCACAAAATCGGTCTCTGAGCCTCCACATTCATAGTAAAGACTTTAAGGACTTCGCTTTTACAAATCGTCGACGCTTGTGATCAGGCAGCTCGTTTTCGGAATCAATCGTTTTCGCGTTGACAGTCTTCTCTGGGGCGCTAACGGCTTTCGCAACTTCTTTCCATGTAGGGTTTGAAGGCTTTCCAGCCGGCTGGACAGGGCTCCCAGAGGGACTGGCAGAACTCTGCTGCTTCTTTGATTTATTCCGTGCTTTCCTTCGACGAATTTCGGCCCTACGGATTTGGTCCCGGTGATACTTGCACAAAGAAAACCCTGCTTCCGCCATCCGAACACATCGCCAGCCTTTGCCATCGTCCCGATTGCACCGCGGTCCGGACTGGTCCGGCGACGAAGGACTCGCCTTCTGTGATGTGGACGGCGGCTCTACTTTCCCCCTCCTAGTCGATTTGCTTCTCAATGCCACCGCCCAGTGATCTGTCCCAGATTTGTTCGTCAGGCCCACCTTGGGCTCTACACTAATCGGCTCCTGCAATTTTTGCAACTGCTTTGCAGCTTCTATGATTGTTTCGAATTCCGACTCAGCGCTCTTCGGTTCAACCGTGGCCTCCTCACGTCTACTGTCTGCCGTTTGAAAGTTCTCCCACGCATCCAGGTCCGACGACTCCTGCATAAAGTACCGCCCACGCTCCTCGCGCTCGACGAATGCAGAGGAGCTACGGAATGCTTTCGCGACCTGGACGATCAGTCTCTCACCCCCGTCAATCAAACCGGGTAATCGCTGCTCCTGGATTTTAGCGACGGCTTCTTTCGCTGTCAGTCCGGTGCTCACAGCTTCGCAGCAGACACGCTTCAAAGACTGAAACAAAAGAGTGGGCTGATCTATGGTTTTCATTGCTGGGCTGCAATCCATCGAAGGGCTCCTGGCGACCGGAGAGGAAAATGATTCATCAATGACGAGCTCGGCCTTCGCGGACTTCACACCTGGATACACAAACGGTTCAAACTGAATCTGACGTACTGCTCAAGCGGCATGAATTATCCTCCCATCCCGTCGGTGATTTGCAGTCGCCGTGTCGCGCAATTTAAGCATACAATATAAAACCCTCGACTAGTGAGAAGCACCAGTCCAAGCTCACCCTAAAAACTATTTCCCGAGAGACTCTCGATCACGCAAGCTACCGGACCTAGAGTGAGATGGACTGTACCAACCCAAGAAAGCGTTGCTTATCAAACAAAACAGTTCAAGGTCTTAAGTTATCGCGACGGTGCTCCACCTTCTTGCTCAATACGCAACGAATTGAGTATTCACGGGCGAAATTTTATCTTACCCGCTTGTATGATAGAGCTAATGGAGATGACACCAGGACCTTCGGCGATCGGGCCCCGGGTGCGGCGCTTTCGGGAATATCCATCAGCTGTCAACCTGCTGGTTTCCAATAATGTCAGAAGTCACAACCGGGACTGATTTCGGACAAAGTCCTGCAGCGGCGTTTCAATCAGTAGGCACGGAAGTATCCTGAGAGCTTGAAGCAACTGCACCGCGACGTTTCTGATTCTTGTTGGTTTTCAAATCCCGCACGATAGAAATAAAATCTCGCCCTGGCCAACATTCGACAATAAAAACGGCCAGCAATGTCGAAAGATCTGCTGTAGTGAAGGTACTAACCTCTTCCGCTGCACTCGATCAACTTCTAGGCGCTCCATCGTCCCCGACGACGACGACGCGGCGCGGTGGTCCTGCCACGGCATGCCGCCAGTCATGTCAGTACCACCGCTACCAGTGGGGGTCACGACTGCCTAGTCAGACACACACACTTTCCTCCCCGAACATACATACATGGACTCCCTCCAAAGCGAACGAACTTCCCACAACAACAATGTTTCATCCTTGCCCTTGCATGTATGACTACCCTCAATTCATTCAACTCGATTCATTTCGCAATGCAGTCAATTCAAGACAAACATCAGATCCCAGGCCCGATCACGAAATAAATCCCCCACGAAACGTACGAATAGTGACATGTATAAATAACGACGACGGCCATGCGCTCACAGTTTTTCATTCGAAAGCGCTAGGGACTGTCCAACACAACATTGCTCCACGACCCCTCTCGTGACACTGCTGCAACTATATATAATCCCCAAACCGTGTTCCAAACCAGCAGCAGTATAGTACCAGGCAGTCGTGACCCCCACTGGTAGCTGCAACTGATGCAGCAGCACCATTACCACCACGCGCCTCGACCACGGCGTCCTCGTTGCGCTGCTTCTCATCATCCTCCCGTCGGGCATTATTGTCCTCCCCAGGTGCAACCCCCTTAAGCAAGAACGAACGATCCGCAGCGCCAGGCGCCAGCGGCACACAACAGCGCGGCCCTTTCCGGATCCTCATCCTGCAAAAAGAGGGAGAACCGGACACCCCTTTACGTACTGACCCACTTCGCAAAAGAAAGGAGGGACAACCGAGAAAGCTCGATTGCTGCAGGCGCGGACTGGAGGTTTTGAGCTATGGAGGCCTCAATAAACTCACGGCGCAACTGCGACGACGCCCGCCAGACGACGCTGGCTAGAGAGATGAGTACCAAGCTTCCAGCGGGGAGAGGGGGCCGGCCATAGACAGACACGGGGGGCGTTCATTTCCTGTGTTCCGGTGGATGGATGAAACTCACTCAGTTTCATCCTGCCTGCCACATTTCGTGCATCCAGAGGGGGTCTGGATGAATGTACTCGGTCTCATCCGTCCTCCTGTGCTCATGCATCCATGTTTCGTTCATCCTCTCGTCTGCCGCAAGCACCAAAAGCACAGCCCGTGGGTTGGTCTTGGGACCAGCGCTCCCCTTGTTCCCTTTCCAATCCTACTCGGGGTGCATCATTTGCCAGTACTTGCAACTACTCAAAATCTGCATGTTGGCAGTTATTTATGCCCTTTAATTCTTCTTCCGCGGTTTATTTTTCCTTTATGAATTTAATGTGCGAGATGATTTTTCTCTTTCTTTATGTTTGCTTGTTGTCTATTTCTCAAAGGTTAGAAAGTTGTGGTACCCAATGAAAATGAGACATGGTGTGTTCAAGAAGTAGCACTTGGAAAAAGCAAGATTAGGGCATTAAGCTACAAGACAAAGGCCTTGTATAGACACTAGCTTGGTATTGTAGCTTGAAGTATTATAGGAGTTTTTTTTTGTTGCTAGATGTAATAATGGGACTCATCATTCCACAAAATGAATGTCTTGAATTCTGTTTAGTAGATTTTTGATTTGCAATTTTTAAAATTGCCATTCCAAGATCATTGAAATGGAATTTTGAATTTTTGAATTTTTGAATCTCTAAGGAATTTACAAAGTATTCAAAACATTTGTGAACATGATGGTTGGTTGGTCCTTTTGTGAAGCAAAGTGCCAAATGTAAAACACTACAATGTTTTATATGTATATGAATTATGATTCTTTTACCAACATTCTACAATTTTGTGAGAACAGTAGCTTTGAACTTTGATATCTCTATGAAAATTACAACTAAATTTTACTCAAAAATTAAACATTCAAATAAATTATAAATTGAAAAAAAATCAACTTTATCACACCAAATGAATTTTATTGCCACCTCCGCAAAGAGCATCTATAATGCAGATACAGGATATGGATCTGAATAGAAATGCAGGTGTAGAACAAAGCATATAACTACTATGATTCTATATCTAGTCTCATTCTTATTGCTATGATGTGAGGAGTCCAAATTTGAGACGGAAAAGCTTTTGTCTTTTGAAAGTCTAAGAAGTTTGGATCCACAAAGTCATGGTCAATGAATCTTTTGGAGAGAGTAAAGTTGTCGGTTCTTCACATCCTACCAAACTGTCCAAATACAGAGCCTACATGTAAGGAATGACCCGTAACGGTCACCTCAAGAAACAATGATTCCTTTCTAAATCAGACCTGACCACACAACTATTCCGTAACTAGCGGCTCATTTACGGCTCATTTACGGCTCATTTAACGACTCCTTAGTTAGTGCATGAATTGAGTTGTATGCTCATCCTAACCTTTAAAAGAAGTGACTTAAATCTGTCTTGCTATGAATATCCTTATGTATACACATTAAAATGCGTATACTCTATGAGAATGTCACAAAGGAATGAGAATTTTTTTCACTTGCAAGAGACCATACTTAGAGGATTTGTATCATTTTCTATTTTTAATAGCAATGCAATTGCTACATAAAAAAATAAAATTACTTTGCAATTGATCAAAATAGTGAAAAAATTACATACATATTGTGTTTTTAAGACTTTTTGATCTTTGTGCTAAAATCACTTATCAATTTTTTTTTGAACATAGAGATGAGCTTTGACTAGAATCACACACAAGAATAAACAAAGTTTGAAGGTTGCAATTGATCCCTTTTTGTATGCAATGTATTTTCAAAGGTATATTATAAAAAAAAATGGTATTTAATTACTATAAGAAGTCTTCCAAATGTCTTTTACCAACTCCAAGGAGACATGTCCTTATAAACTTCACATGGTACTATTCTTTTTTTGGTTTAGTTATCAAACTCCTATTATTAGCTAATAATATATAAAGAGTTTGTCTTCTCATCTCTGTGGTAAGTGACACTTGAAGTTACTGCCACTTTTGAGGTGCTTGTTAGCTAATATTTTAATATGCCCTATTATTTGAGACCCAATGAATATTTTAAGGTCAATGTTGGTTATAACTTTTTCTATGATATAACACTTTAGAAAATGAAGCCTTTACAATATGTAAAAATTCAAACATATAAGGCTTTAGCATGTCATTACATCTATACTGCTAGTAAAAAGAATTAAGCAAGATCTTAACAGGATACGAGGCACAATATTTATGAATACAAAAGAATGGGCCAGAATCATTTATCTTCATGTGCTATATTAGACCTAATAATTTTCTACAACAAAATTTTTGCAACTTTATGCTAAATATGATATCAATACACCTATATTCTATACTCTTTTTTATAAATAACCAATGAGATTGTATATTTCTATTATGTAATTTCTAACATTTGATAGGTGCCTTTTCCTACAGATCAACTAAAGGCTCATGGGAATTATGTATAATAATGACCTTTTAAAGTATGCTATTGCTTGATTTTAGATAAGGTCCTCAATCATATATTTTATTCAAGTATAAAATATGGAATAACAAGGCCGTTGAGAAGCATCTCATTGAATGATTCTCCTTTATTCTAGATAAATTTTGGCTGTATAGATCATGTCATGTACTGCACTATGCAAACCAGCCTTCTTTTTTTATTTTTTGAAAAAGTGTCAGTTTGGCAATCACTTAAAATTTGGTGAAGCATTGTATTCCTACATTCATCCATCTTTTGGAACAAAAACCACTTTTTTGTATCTTGTTCATGCACTTTTTCATCTAAGTTTGGCGACTTCATCCACATTTTTAATAAAAATTGAAAATTTTTGATGAAAAAAGATTGCTTTTCATTCGGCAAAAAATAGACATTTATTTTGGAATGGTGCAATCTGACCCATGGAAAAATTGCTCCATAGTGCCAAAAAAAAGGGCTGATGCAAATTATGCCAAATTGTCATTCTTTTTTATTGAACATGGACCATTGACTTATTTCTTGTAATCAATATATCTGATATCAATACAATGAACATTGGAGAGGAGCTTTATGCAAACAAACTCACTTTATTCTTTTTATATGAATAAAAGATGAAGATTTTTGTAATTTGGTTGTTTTTATTGACTTGAATCGTTGATTTGACTTAATTCTACATTAAAAATGCAAAAGTATTCAATCTTAGAAATTTTAATTTGATATGTTTTTGATATTTCAATTTTGAATATCTAAAAATAACCAAAAAATTTTTATAGCATTTAAAAGTTCAAATTATTTTATTCTTATTTTTTTATTTTATAATTACTATAATACTTTTTAAAATATCACTTTGAATACCATTGAAATTGAAATGTTACATCTAAGTTTATTAAAAAATTGATAAACTTTTAGAATTTATTTTAATACAGTATAAAAGATTCAGTCAATAAGATTTGATCCATATTATGTAGCTCAAGGCCAAAAGTATTAAATTAAAATTCGTATTTTCAAGTAACCTCTTTTACTTGTAATCAAGAATCATAACTCTCTACTTATTATCTTATTTACGTAAAATGACAAAAACAAACTACTTCACATTTTGCTTCACATTATATAGTTGTTAAATCTTAAGTGTCCTAGCTTCTATATTTTGGATGAAAATAAAATTCAAACGTGTCCCATACACATTAGGAATTCATCCAAACTCTCTAAGATTCTTTATTGTATATTCCTCTCATTTGTATAACATAGACTTTTAAGCCTACCACAAATTGTTCTACAATTTAATATTTAGAAATGCATTTTACTTTAAAAATTGACTTTTCTAGATCAAATACATGCCCTCTAAAAATGACCTCAAAACAATACTCAATCTTAAAAGCTATATAAAATCACCATATTTAAAATTATAAAATTTCAATTATCATCAAAAAAAAATTTTGTACAAGAATCACTACCATTCAATTTACTAACCACTATCAATTTTAGTAGCAATTTCAAAATTCATCACTAAGCTATTGCTTCTAAGTTGTATTTCATATGAATTCTTTAGGTTTTGGGAATTTAGCGCACCGCAAGGACAACATTAGGAAAAATTTTAGCCCTCCAAAAGGCCGCTAAGGAATTGATTTTTGGGACCCTTGCAGTGCAATTTCAAAATTTTAAGAAAAAATATTTTTTCTTAAAAAAATATTTCTTTTGGAAAAAATTATTAAAAAAATAAAAGATAATAAAAAAATAAAAAACTAACATGGCACTACTAGTGTACGTCAACATCTATTTTTTTTTAATTTAAAAAACTAAAATTAAAGTTTTAAAATTTTTATTTTTATTTTTTCTCATAATTGCACCGGGTGGGTGCAGAACTTGCGGCCTTTTGGAGGGCCTTGAAATTTCTTGTAATGTTAGACATTGAAGAATAAAAAATGTAATAATTGAATAAGGCAAAAAATTTGAAAAAAATTCCATATGCAATCCAAAATGTTTTTGAAAGAATAATATTCTATGGCTTCAAAGATTTTCTGACATTAAGAAAATAAAATGATTGAACAAAAATCTATTAATTTGAATTCTAGAAAAACTTACAACTGAAAACAAAACAACAAATGACTAGAAGGTTAATTAGTTTTACAAATGGAATCTTATTATTAAGTTTGAAGCTTTATTACTTTGGATTGATTTATCAATCAAACTTCATGTTAAAAATAAAATTTGTGAGGGAATGTGGAAGAAATCCAAAACTATGTCTATGTAAATTATAAGATAATTGTGTTTAAAATGAAAAATATTCTTTTATACCCAATCATTCTGCATTTTTAGATTTCACATGCACTTAGTTAAAAAAGTTTGCACTAGTAGGTTCTGATATTTAAATACTCATAGCAGAGAATAGAGTTGAAAAACAAGTAAAAAATTTAAGTAAAAAATTCAGTTGATTTCATTCTTCAAAAACACGTCAACTTGAAGTAGAAAATAGAAGGGAAATTTAGGTCGGCACCTATACATAATTCTAAAACGGAATTGAAATATTTGAATTCTACAGTGAGATTGTTGTAGCAAGTAATTTACATGGTATAAACCATTTTTGTTTTGAAAAGTTGATTTGAAACCAAATTGAATTCATCAATATTTTTAGAAATTTGCCTTGATTGCCTACAAATCAAGATTCTTTATAAGTTTTACATCACTAATCCAAATGGAATGGGCCAAAGCTTTCCACATAGATATAAATCAATTCTATTAGATGAGAGGTTTTGCATTTCCTTTTTGTGGCCAAACTTGAGCATTTTGTGCTTAGGAGGATATAACTTTTTTCCAAAACACAAGCCCAAACAGCAATTGAAGTATGAATTTTATTCCAAATATATATGTATATATATAAACATTCCTTCCAAAAATGCAAAAAAAAATCACAATAAAATTTGGAACTTGTCTTATCCAAGACAAATAGTATAAAATGAATGACTATTTTGGGATTCTTTAAAAATGAATAAACCAAATCATATAGGAATCTAATAAATGACCTTTTTTCTGTCTATCTACCTTAGTGATAGACCTCATCTTTTTGAGATTAATGGGCAATTTAGGGTAGGTTCTAACAAATTTTTTGATTGATTCTTGGTTGTGGACCAAATGGAAGGATTTGGGACAACATTACCTATTTTCCGGTTTAAATTATTTTAGGTTCAAATTATTTCAATAGTAACAAGTCCATTTAAACTAGGCAATATCCATTCAAAAAGGTACTTTGGATTGATTCAATGTATTGCAAGCTTCCAAAAATCCTATTGATCATAGATTCTTGACCAATGATACAATGGACTAGAGTAATTTGATTTGCATTAATTTAAAGCAAAGTATCATGATGCTTATTAGAAAAAAAATAGGCAATGGTTTGAAGATGTCAAAGGTTATCATACTTAACAAAAACAAGACATCAATTGCCATGTCAAATTTTCAAATTTGACAAGTCTACATACCTTAAGAAAGTTCTTAATTTTATGAGTCTAATTTTTTGGAAATGATACACCTATTCATCTAGGAATTTGATAACTTTTGGCTCACAACCTTGGTGTTAGGACTTGGTCTTTGGGGGTTAATACAATCTAGTGTCAATGGCGTTCAAACACATCATTTTCATTCTTAGCTGTGGACTATATGACAGACTATAACAATGTTACAATGTTGACTATAACAATATTACAATGTTAGCTATTACCAATTTGAACTATTTTAGATCCAAGTTGCTTAATTAGTAACAAATCCATATATATCCAAGACTTCACTTGCATTAGCCAATTGCATCAACCAATTGTCAATTATCAATGTATAAAGGGCACATATGGAGGCAACATCAATAGGCACTCAACCAAGTTCTTAATTTCCAGTGCTCTTGCCTGGCTAGCTTAGATCTCACCATTTACATGAAAGAATTTTTTTGAAATGAATTAAAAGATGACATATCATATAGATTGTATTGTAGGCAAGGTTTTCTTCTAATAATTATAGTAGCATCACATAATTTGTTTTTTGCTAATATTTTTTTATCAATTACTTTGTGAGTCCAACCAATCAAGCAATGACATTTGTCACTTGTATTCAAAAAATAAATCCAAATTTTTTGCACTACTACAATGATCAAATATCTAAATATTCATTGTTTAAATTTCATTATTACTAGTGTGCCTTGTGCCATGTCAAAAGTGATTACTAAGCCCTCTTCAATCTCCTCAAATAAAAGTAAAAGTAAATTTTTTTAGGTTTTTTATTAAAAATTAACTCAAAAATCCATAAGGTTTAACACCATAGGTTGAAACAAAGCCCATGTACCCTCCTCTCATAGAGCTTTCCAACAGTACTAAGAAAGCAATGGGGGGACGCTCTTATTATTATCTTTTAGATTGGATTGATCCTCTTATATTGTATACTTTCATAAATCTAGTTTTCTATCTATTATCTATAATATCTATTAGGTGAATGAACGTAACATTGATGAACTTCAAGCAAGGAACTCTTGCTTCCACAAATCAAGGCTCCTTTGCCAGTACAGTAAATCTTGAATGCAAACTTTGCCCAATGAATTGTGGGTCACTGTGACACGACCCCAGCCCTCCCTATAATCATGAAAACTTTGGATCGATATTTCACCATTACTTAGCAACTTCGTGCTCCGTAATATCTTCAAGATAAAACTAGCGGACAAAACAACAAGCTTCCAAAGTTCGAAATTCTCCTGTGCAATGGAGAATTATATCCTGAAGTTCCAAACTCTCATGTTGCAGTGGAGACTAGAGAATCACAGAAGAAAAAACTTCATCGAAAGTAAAATTTATGAGAGAATGACGAAATTACATTTCCAGAGTAGAAAAGATTCAACGCTAAGTCAAGCCAGTACGTTTTCCATTGAAAACTGTAAGAAAGACAGGTTTCAGACCCAAAAGTATCTCATCAGTACAAGGCACAGGCATCCGTCACTTCACTTCTGAGCACCTTGATTGGATTTCTTTTGTCGTTTCTTCGGTCTACTTTCTTCCCTTCTCTCTGCCAATTTCATTCTAATATCCAAAACCTTCTTGCTCGCATCTTGAAACATTGCATCTGACCGCGTTGCAAGCATATTCTGTACAACAGGAAAGAGATGAGAGTTTCATCACTTCATCAAATATATCAGAATTGACACATTTTACTCCAGTAACGCAGACCCGCAGACCTCTTTCATATGACCCTTAAAATGACATTCAAGAATACCCTGCACACTTGTCAAACTAGCATTGGCTGTAGCACACTTGTCACACATTTAAAACTATTTCTGAGTCATTATTTGAGACCTAGACAGTCAGATTAAAAAGGCCAGGGTGTACTATCCCAGCATTACAAATCAATGGTGTGAAGACACCATCCCCAATTTTCTAATGTCTTCTTGCATATTTAACAAAGAACTAGGCATGTAGCCATGAGTACGTTGATCCCAGAGTAAGAAGTGCACCTGTACAAGCCCCATGCCAGCTGAATTGTATCCAAGGACATCCTTCAATTTCTGCATAGGAATCTCATTCAATTCAGTCTCACTTTAACAACAAAATTCTGGATTAAATTTTTTTGTAGAGGGAAAATGATTACAGACCTGCACACCAGCGTGAATTACAGGATGGAGAGAGGTTAAGGTGGCGCGGGCTGATGAAGTGGCAGTGAGCTGTGAATGGTGGATTCTAACAAGCATAACAACAACTCGACATACAAGCTCCACCTGCCAAAACCATTTGCCAGAGCTTCAATAAATCTAGAGATCATCAAATCTGAATTACATTTGTCATAGTCTAACCATTAACATTGGTAAATCTAAAACCACGAATCGTATAGAGCTTAAGCTGCACACTCTCGTACCTGAGAGCCTGAACCAATCCATCCTTGCGTGTAGGTCAGCAACTTCAAAGCATCGCTGAATGGTAACGACTGTCCATTAAATCAAGTCAGCTTCAGTGGAGCATACTGGAGAGGTAGTGCAACGAAGGAACTGCATTACTTGCAATCTCAAAAACCATTTCAAACAATCAGGCTGTTCCGTATAGGACATCAACTTCAAAAAGATAAATTTCAAACTAAGCATAAATCACAGCATACCAGAAGTGCTTGTTCAAGGTCACTTGGCCGAACGCTTGAAATGGCTCGCAGTACGTAGGCTTCGGGAGACAGTCCCAACATTAACACATTGGGTTGAAATGTATCTTCGTTACCATTATTGGACTCCTGCAACACATGCCATAATACATCAGCTCACGCACGATGCAATTATAGCTACATCAACAATATATCCAGAGACTTCACAAAGATTATCACTTCAAAAAACACCTGAAAGTATTAGTTCACCTAGATTAGCCTACATTAGCAGCTTCATTCAAAGTACAAACAGTCCTGGTCATGTTCAGAGCTTTAACCCCTTCGTGTCCAAATGGTCAATAGTGGCCGCTTCCATATCAATAGACGTTGAGACAAATCACTTAGAAAGCTTCACGGATGTACCAAGAGAAAGAAGAATCATAGCCTACATTTTTGAACGAAACATTCTGTTTTGAAAGTTACGATAATCGACTATTAGCTTCCAAAGTGGAGTTTCAATTTTTGGCTTGGGCACTTTCGGGGCTAACACGGTGTCTGAAGCGAACTCTCAAATTCTTCAAGATAACAAAAATTTGGCAGAGTTAAGACACACAACACATGAGTGCACACCTTATGAAGACGTAATCGTTCAATTTCAGAGTCGGCCATGTCCACGGCTTCGATAATAGAATCAGCTGCAGACAGAGTTTCCTGAGTACGCTTGCTACCAACTTCCACACCAAGCTCAGGTCCTTCATCTCTGTTATTATCTGTTGCCTCAAACATAGTCTCCAGTCTCTTTTCTCTTTCCTCCTACACAGAACAATAGCCACCAAATTCAGCTTCTCACTGAACAGGCAAAGTGCTCCACAGTTTTTGGAATAAGCAAATGCAACGATCATGACACAGGCTATTCAGCATTACGAAGGAATCCCAAAAGCAATAGTAAGAAAAAGGGCTCCAATAATCCATCGCTCCTAAATTTTAAGTGCCCGACAATAAGTTTCAAGAAAGCTTATTGTCGGTTTCGGTTTTGATCGCGTCTGAACATTCTTGGATTATGGCACTAATTCTAGAGAGCGAGAAATTGCAGAGCAAACCTCAATAAAAAAGGGTTCCTCCGTGCGGTCCCACCGTCTAATTGAACGATCATGGGAACCAGTAACCAAAAAGTCACCATGAGGACTGACAGCGAGACACCACACTTCCGCATGATGCCCTTCCAGTGTAAGCAGAAGTTCAAATTTATCTGCGTCCCAGTACTTTACAACTCCATCCTTTCCAACACTGAACATGTAGTGTGTCTTTGGCACAAATTGAACCGCCATTACACTGCCAAAAAAGGGGAATAAAAACTCAATAACATTAGGTATAAGAGGCTAATATAAGGCAATTTCGCTTAATGGATTCTGCGTACTCCAGCATAAATAACATAAAGATGATTATGCTAGCATCTGTCTCGTGGTAAGCACAAAGCAATCAACTTAACCTTGGCAACTACTTAGTCTACGCAGTCCTCAAGCGCCCCTACCGTCTACCTTGAGTGACTCTAATGCAGCTTTTGCTCACATTTACAATTCAAATCGGGATAATGGTTGGTTGAGAATGCAAAACCTGTCACCGTGAGCAAAGAGAGATTTCCGGCAATCACCAAAATCCATGCCCCAGATCTTGACATTCTTATCAGCAGATCCACTGGCAAGTACGGCCCCATCTGAAGAAATGTCCATCGATAGAACTGGTAGCTTGTGGCCATAGAGTGACACAAAAAACTTCAAAGTGTCTGTAAAAAATATCTGCAGCTCACGAAGCCAAACAAAATTTAGATTTATAGTAAAATATTTGAAGTACTACCACCGACCATTCCCCACGTGATAAAGGAGCAAAAAAACAGAGCAAATATATAATCCTATGATACTAAAATGGTCATGTTTCTAGGGAGTCATTGAGCAAGATAAAAAGATGAGAAGTGATACCGATACAACCCAATCTAGTACCTTAATTGTAGAGTCAAGAAGAGCAACTGCAATGTATCTAGCATCGGGACTGATGCGCACACACAGTACGTCATCTGCCATTTGCAATGTCCGAGTGTTGCGTATATTCAACTGCTTAATTCCCACCTGCTTGAAAACACCGTACTAGAGTTAAGAGGCTAGTTAAAAATACTAGCTAAAGATACTAGCCAAAAATAGAGAATCTTTGAATGCTCATCCGAGCATCAACATAAAGCAGAAAATTCGAGATAAATATGGCACTCACCTTGTCACCCCCTTTCACAAGCTCGTAGTCCCAGAATTTAACATTCTTGTCAGCACTCCCACTAACGAAACCTGAACCATCTGGCATGGGTGCTAATGACCATACAGCACCCCCATGGGCTTCCAAGACTTGAGTCCGTTCAGCACCTGCTATATCAAAAATTTCTATGCCTCCAACCTTGGTACCTAAGATTGCTTGTCGATTTCCGGGAACAATTGTGCCAGAAAGACCATAACCAGATTCTATCGTTCGAAGACAAACACCTGATCTAGGATTCCAGATTTTAACTGCATTGTGACTTGCAGTCATGAGGGTAGTACTATCTGCGCTCAAGGCTGCCACTCGTACATCCGACCGATGACCGGAAAGCTCAATCGAATGCACTCGAGAAGTGGACTCCTCCTGAACCTCATAAACTTCTAAGCTGTTATTATGCAGCGCTAAGCCAATAGATCCTAAAGTGCCTTTCCTGGGCTCCGCAGGAGAAAACGAAAAGGATGAAATCTTTTGTTTTAACCTAATTGTTTGTAGCAACTGAAACTCGTCTGAGGCTGATAGGTTTTCAGTAATATCGGCCACATCTTCATCAGGTTGGTTTTCCACTGGCTCTCCTTTCTTAGCAGCTTTCTCTCGGCTACGTTTCTTTCGTCGTTTGGCCTTCTTTAAAGCTTCAGACTCATCACGAACCCGATATAAATCAATCGTTTTGCCAGCAGCTTGGCACCCTAGTAGGGAACCATTGTGATTGAACTTCAAAACTGACACACGATCTGTGCCCTGACGCTTGATGCTCCCTAGAGGAATCAAAATATCCCACTTGCTTCTCGGTACCTCTTTCGTTTCACCGTTGAGAATCTCTGGAAGCTCGGTTTCCTCGGACACCGCATGCACCTCCTTTTGCGCATCCTGAATATTTACGCATGCTCTGTTCAACGCTCTATTCATGCTCTATTCAACGCTCTATTCATGCTCTATTCAACGCTCTATTAATGCTCTATTCAACGCTCTATTCATGCTCTATTCAACGCAAAACTCCATCCTTAACAGTAGAAATCCATAAAGTTTTAGTCATATACGGCTAGCACCCTCTAGGAACGAATCAGGAGCACTAAATTATTGAAGAGCTGGCCCGCTAGTGAAGCAGTTTATTCCACTGCCAGGCAATCATTACACAAAAGCCCACATGCAAACATGCAAACCAAAGGCCACTGTAGATGAAAGGCATTAAATAAAAATGCCGCATGTGCCAAGAAAAAGAAAAAAGGCACTAAATAATTCTGAAGTAGGCCACAGCCGCCCCTTGCTAACATAACATGAGCTCAAGATTGAGCACGATAAGGATCTGGATTCCTTTTCTCGGTTCACTTTCATTGATTCCAAGGGGTGTTCAGGCAAAACGTTATGCTGTTTTCTAAAGTATAATACCGGAGCATTCACAAGTGTCAATACAACCTACCTCATTCTTAGTGATTGTAAACACTCGAAGCTCAGCATCTGCCGATCCTGTGACAAGATGACGTTCCAAGGGATCGACATCCAAAGCCCAGACTGCACTGCGATGACTCACAATCCTTTGAACACAGCTTTGAGTGTCCAAATCCCACACACGAACGTGCGTGTCCTTGCAACTGCTGACAAGCTTCTTGGTCGTCTCCAAGAAAACGAGATCCGTCACCTGTCCATTAAGCTCCAGACAATCCCTTTATCAATAATACACAAGGTAGGTAGAACCATACTACCATTACAATTTCAACTCATAATACAGATGTGCCATGAATTCATTACAAGAATGGCTGCAAATGTAGAGACCTGGTCACGGTGACCTTTCAGACGGTAGAGACCAGTCTCTGCCACAGCATCCCACACAATGATGTCGGTGTCCGTGCTCCCGGAAGCCAACAAAGCCCCAGTCTTGTTGAACGCCATAGCTGTGACCGCCCCCTTGTGTCCCGTAAGAACCATCTCGCAAGTGCCTTTGACAGTATCCCAAACGCGAATCGTCCCATCCTTGTATCCCACAGCGACCTACACCAGGAATAATGCTGTGAGTGATTAGCGATGGACAAGTGTCCAGAATGCATTCATTGTACAAGGACTGAGAAGGATAACCTGAAGAATAAGTCGATGAAAGGAAGGAAAACACCAATGCCTAATCTGTAATTGAAAATTACGAATTCTGGAGAAGTTTGACAAGAAAAGACAGATGAGAAAAGATAGAGCTAAATACCCCATCTGAAGAAGCCATTGATTAAACACCGCAACCTCACAAACTAATTCATCGTGCAAACCTTATAGTGCAAAGCAATAGGCTCCACTCATAGAAAATCCCATACTTCATTCATTGAGCAAAGACTGAGAAGAACAACCTGAGGAATAGGTTGATGAAAGAAAGAAAAGGATACTTCTGAAGAACTACCTTCACCGAAACCATGAACAATTCAGCACTGGAAATCAAGGCAGACGACGAGAGACGAACAGCAAGAGCTAAATACCCCATCTGAAGAAGCCTCTGATGAAACAGCAGTCTCACAAACACAATGATTGTGTAGATCTTGTTTAGGAAACGTTATAAACTGCACTCATAGGGTCTTTTTCTCTGGGTGCAAGGAGAGACAATAGGGTTTACGGTTCACTAAGAGAGCAAATGCTTGGCGACCATCACTCCCCTTGTTTTCTCATTCAAACCGAATACAATTCACCTCACTCACCAATAAAAAAGCATTGAAAAAAACAGAAGTGTCACAAACTCATGCATTGTACAAAGCAGTAGACTGCACTCACAATCGTTATCTCCGGATAAATTGAAGAGTTTAGGCCTCAGGATTTAGGATTCAACAGAACAGTCGTTCCAAAATCCACGAATTCACTCACCAATGAAGCCGAAGAAGGCATAGACGCGACGGCCGTGACAGTGGGACGCTGCGTTTCTCCGGAAGGCACAAGCTGGTTGACGCACCGCCCTTGCTTCACATTCCACACAAGAAACTGCTCCAATGCACCGGCTAGCAGCAATTTGCCCGACTGGTCGAAGCAGACGCGCGCCTCGCCCGAGGCCACCAAGCCAAAGGCGGCGGCTTCCTCGTAGCGGAGATACGCCTTCACCATCGCTACGAGGGAGAAGAAGGTCTGGACAATGGTAAGACGACGGGGACCTTAAACCCTAAACCCTAAAAAACCTCCTGAAATCCTCCTGATCGCCATGGCTGCAAAAGCGCTGCAACTACGAAGCCTAGTGATCCTTAAACCCTAAACCTTGTAACCCTTTAAAAAAAAATGTAAACCCTGCAACCCTGTTGAGGTCTCGGACATGTAATAAGGAAAATGAAGATTGGAGAGGATCCAAAACGGGGTGCCGGGGTCTGCCGCTGGGGTTTAAGCCTATGGCTGTGGGTGGACGATGAACTAGAGCGGGCACGTGCAAAAATTTGAATCACAAGCATGCCCTAGACACTACCTCCCGTTACATGAGAACCTCTCTTAGAGCATTCCCACTACTGTAGTGCGTTCCTATCCCCATCCCCATATATATACCTTAAATCAGGCTGTTTGTTTGTTTGTTTTGTTTGTTTGTTTTATTTGTTACGTTGAGATCTCCCGGACCGTGCATCCCACGGCCGTGTGCTTGGTATCGTCGGAAAGCTCTCGCCGAGGAGGGGTGCACCGGCTTGGTTTTGTGGCGTTTGGAGCGGTGGTGCAAAAGTTATTGAATTTCAATGTATTTATTGATTAAAAAATTAGAAAATTACTTTTACTTTGATTTTGGTGGTGTTCTTGGTACTGGGAGTGGAACCAGGAATAGATGAAAATTGGGCCAACGGCACAGGGTCACACTAGTATACCTTAAATTTGGCTGTTTGTTTTGTTTTGTTTTGTTTGTAGCATGGACAACTTCCTGACCGTGCGTCCCCCGGCCGTGTACTTGGTACCGTCCGAAAGCTCTCGCCGAGGAGGGGTGCACCAGCTTGGTTTCGTGGCGTTTGGACCTATGGTGCGGAAGTTATTGAATTTCAAAGTATTTATTGATTAAAAAATTAGAAAATTACTTTTACTTTGATTTTGGTGGCGTTCTTGGTACTGGGAGTGGAACCGGGAGTAGAACTGGGAGTAGAATCGGAAGTAGAACCACGAGTGGAACTGGGAGTAGAACTGGGAGTAGAATCGGAAGTAGAACCACGAGTGGAACTGGGAGTAGATGAAAATTGGGCCAACGGCATAGGGTCACACTAGTATACCTTAAATGAGGCTGTTTGTTTGTTTGTTTGTTTGTTTGTTTGTTTGTTTGTTTGTTTGTTTGTTTGTTTGTTTGTTTGTTTGTTTGTTTGTTTGTTTGTTTGTTTGTTTGTTTGTTTTGTTTTGTTTTGTTTTGTTTTGTTTTGTTTTGTTTTGTTTTGTTTGTAGCATGGACAACTTCGTGACCGTGCGTCCCCCGGCCGCGTGCTTGGTAGCGTCGGAAAGCTCTCGCCGAGGAGGGGTGCACCGGCTTGGTTTCATGGCGTTTGGAGCGGTGGTGCAAAAGTTATTGAATTTGTAAGTATTTATTGATTAAAAAATTAGAAAATTACTTTTACTTTGATTTTGGTGGCGTTCTTGGTACTGGGAGTGGAACTGGGAGTAGAACTAGGAGTAGAATCGGAAGTAGAACCAGGAGTGGAACCGGGAGTAGATGAAAACTGGGCCAACGGCATAGGGTCACACTAGTATACCTTAAATGAGGCTGTTTGTTTGTTTGTTTGTTTGTTTGTTTGTTTGTTTTGTTTTGTTTTGTTTTGTTTTGTTTGTAGCGTGGACAACTTCCTGACCGTGCGTCCCCCGGCCGCGTGCTTGGTACCGTCGGAAAGCTCTCGCCGAGGAGGGGTGCACCGGCTTAGTTTCGTGGCGTTTGGAGCGGTGGTGCGGAAGTTATTGAATTTCAAAGTATTTATTGATTAAAAAATTAGAAAATTACTTTTATTTTGATTTTGGTGGCGTTCTTGCGACTGGGAGTGGAACCGGGAGTAGAACTGGGAATCGAATCGGAAGTAGAACCAGGAGTGGAACCGGGAGTAGATGAAAATTGGGTCAACGGCACAGGGTCACACTAGTCTGGATGAAGTGGAACAAAGATGGGAATAGGGATACAGAACCCTCACCAATTCTTCCACATGCATTCCACTATTTGTAAATTACAGCCATTTAGAAGTCAAGGTGTAACTGTAGAAATAGTAAGCAGGGCAACAACACAATACCAGCACAAATCAAGGAAGGGGAGATCAAATCAGGGTAGTATACATCGTGCACTATAAATAAAATCTCATATCCGGTATACTGCATCTCAGTTCCCTATCGAGGCTCCCATTTGGAGAATTGGAGCCCCCTTTCCCTAAATTTTTTGGGACACAACATAACAGTGGGGAGGGTTTCTTCCCTATCCAGATGAAAATCATCCGGATATAGATAGAGAAACCCCTTGGTGGGGATGCTCTTAGTGCATAATATGCAAACAGAGAATTAGTAGGTGGGTTCAATTTAATATTATTTTTTCTCCAAGGAGTGTAGTTAGAGGCCATGTTAGCTAGGTGCCATTATTGCACCTGTACAAACTGTATATAACTTCTCCTAGTGCATAGTCTTTCTATGCAATAAGACAGGTTCTATTGTACCTGCACTACTTGAATTAAAAATGCTATAAGCTCTTACTATTGATGAAACAAAGGAATCTAATTATTTACTGTAATAAGATCATCTTTTGGAAGTTTTTTGAATTTGGGACTCTAAATCTGCTACAAGGAGGATTTGCCTCCTATTTTGCTTCTTAATCATTCCAAAATAGGAGGCAAATTTTCACATTTATCTGCCACAGTGGAGTCTTTGCACAATCTTGAATTTTTGATCACATGTATCTGGTATAAGAATACCTACACAATGAGGTTGAAGCTAATTATGTAGAGGCAAATTTTCACATGTATCTGCCACAATGGAGTCTTTTATACATGAATTTTTGATCAAGTATGTCTAGTAGAAGAAAACCTACACAATAAGGTTGAAGTTAATTATATAGAGAATTTCAAAAATTGTCTTGATTGTGTATTTATAAGGTTTGTTGTTTTATTCCTAGATGCATTGAGCTAAGCTGAAGCCGCTAGTAGATATCCATTACATATTGTTTAAATTTGAATGAGCGTCTCCCTTTAATCATGCAAGGATGGGCTAGTCGTTGTGGAAAGTATCATTTTTGGTATAGTATGAATCATTATCCATTAAAGAAGAAACAATAGGACTCATTAGAGGGCAAACTATTTTACAAGACCTCTTTTTTTTGCACAAAATTTTGAGGATGAACATCTACACTTTTGTCTTACATGCAAGGATTCTTTATTGTCTAGTGAACACACTTAATGTTTGTAGTGGCATTTATAATTGCAAGGTCAAAGTCACCTCTAAATTGTTGTTTTCAAAATTAATGTAGGTTTGTTTCTTCAGTCTTCATTTCAAAAATCAAAATGTAAGATCTTATTCACTATTAACTATTTTAAAAAATTTCTTGATCTTGAGTGACAACATTAACATCCACCCAAGAACCATTCTTGGATAGAAGTCACTTTCATCTACATCACTTTGTACTTCACTCATTCAACTTTGAATAATTCATCATTTGGTTAATTGATATTGTCTATCATCTCATAACAATAATAGCAACTTTCTTTCAGACCATGTAAAACAATTTGAAAAAAAATCCTCCTAGCAAAATTTGTCTTCTTTGTCAGAATTTAATATACAAAATTAATAGTAAATGTGGTAAGATATGTGCACTTTAAAGTGATTATCTCCTAATTATGACACCTATCTACAACCATCCAAATCTTGAAATCTTGAACAGTTGTAGATAGGTGTCACAATTGTAGAAAGAGTCATTTTAAGGTGCACATATCCTAACCCCGAATGATCCAAGTGACCATTTTTTGTTGCTGCCCCTTTGTTTTAAACTACTTGTTCTCAAATTTTGATTTTTTTTAAAATAAAAATTATTTTAAAAAAACAAACTGCGTTATTAATTCATTGGCGGTAGTTTCATCAAATTCCAAGTTAAACTCCACCTTGTGGAATTTTTCAAGTTAAGTGGTGGAGTGTAGTTTTCAGGTCATTTTTTGGGGTTTGTTTTGAGCATGGACTAAAAAGTCAGCCAACCAATGTGATTCTTGCCTACCTCAAAATGGCAGATCCACTTCAAAAAGGGCAAATCTAAGGAGTTCAAGGAGAAGACAATTTTCCCATGCTCTTTTTTCTTACAAACACTACTCTCATTTTATGAGTTGAAAAATGCTTGGAATGTTGTGAAATTTTACATGTACATTTTCAACTCTCTTATCTTTCACTAATCACAAAAGGTTATCATTTTGAAATATTCTTACAAAGACATGCTCCTTCAAAGTGTGCTGCCATGCCCTGTATTTCCATTGACCCAAATAAAACTTCAACTTTAAATATCTCCTAAGGTTCAAGTATCTATGGTTCATAACATTCAATAGCTCTGTATAATGGTGATATATTCTACATCCTATTAGTATGTCATCCTAACAATGTAGCTACTGATGAATTAGACAGGTAGAGGATGTAGAGGCACACCATCACTGTAGAACCAAGGCAACATCAACTTAAAAGAAAATGAGTATAAAAATTGCTCAACTTCATGGCAGTCATTAGGAAAAATTTCAGCCCTCAAAGGGGCTGCGAGTTTTGCACCCGTGTGGTGCAATTATGGAAAAAATAAAAATAAAAAATTATTTTTTATTTTTAAATTTTTTTGGTTTTGACCTGGCACTACAATGCCACATCAATGCTACGCCAAATCGTTTATTTTTTAACTTTTTTTCCTAAAATATTGTATTTTAATATTTTTGTTGTTATTGTACCGTAGGGGTGCCGAAAATCAAACACTGGCAGCTTCTTTGAGGCCTTAGACTTTTCCTAATGTTTGGTCCATTTTGAAAGTATACCCCCATTAGATCATTGGGAGAATAGGGGTTAGAAAAGCACCAAAAAACCAATAGTGTATTCAATTGTGTCAATTTTTACATATAGCAATTATACCAGAACATAAATCTAGGTAGACCATAGATAGCTTATCATTTTGGTCATTAAACAATAAACTATCTATGGTCTACTTAGATTTAAGTTCTAAAATGACTACCATGTCTAGAAATTGACGCAATTGGGTACGTTGTTGGTTTTGGATGCTTCACCCTAGATGCTTCACCTTCAATGCTAACAGTTTTTTTTGTTTTTTTTTCATTTTTTATAAAGTGCCAAAGTGGAAATATAAAATAAACAAGCGGTGGAGGTCTGCTTGGGGATTTTAATTTAAAATTTTGCTTACTGTGTACCCCTCTGAGTACGTCTATAGAAGTACTCTAAACTTCAACATTCATCCACATATTGGATAGAAAATATCACATTAGCACATGATATTGCATGTCCACCATTCTATTTTCATCCACAATCTGGCGATTTCATCCAAGATTTTTTTTTTAATTTGAAGATATTTCAGCAAAAAACTTCACAATTTGGCATCATTTTTGAGCCAAATAATTTTTTTTTGTGGTGCAATCTGGCACTATAAAGCCAAAAAAACAAAACCCTGATGCTGTGTGGAAACCGTCTTCTTGTACTCTACAGTACAACCAGGGGATCTAACTTAGCTGCTATTGGTTAACGCCACGTCAGAACAATCGACCGGAACCACCAACCCGAACCCTCCACGTCACCTTTCCCCACCCAATACCCAATCACCTCCGACGTCAGTCGTTAGAACTATTACGACTTCCTTCCTTTTCTCTTCCTTTGACCTAAAATCTCCGTCCTCGCGAGTGGCTCCCCTGGGCCGCTCTCGCACGTCGTCACACACAAATACACACACTTCGCGTGCGCCATGAGCTTGGCTTGGACCTCACCTCCCAAATTTCCCTCTTTTGCTCACTTTGGGTAGACTGACGGAGTTGCGAGCTTTCAGGCGCACTTCGTCCGGGGGATGGAGGTGAAGAGGCGAGCCTGTTTAGATCGGTGACAGATTGGATTTGACCCCTTGTAGTTTTGAATTCCTTCAGGGTTGGTGAGCGAGAGAGAGAGCAAGAGATGGAGCAGCAGCAAGGAGGTGGGCAGGCGCTTCTTCACCAGCATAATAATTATCAAAACTACCCATCGTCATCGCTGGAGACTTCGACGACCACGTACGCGGATGGTTCTTCTTCTTCGCTACCCTTGCTCCGGGCGCAGTCGGAAGGTTCGGCGCTTTTGCCTCCCCCTGCGTTTCATTCCCATGCTCATGACGGCCATGCTCATCATCATCACGAGTTTCATCAACCTAATGCAGGTGCGCGCTTGCTGTTGGGTGTTTTTTTCTTCTTTCAATATGAACCCTGATCTGATCGCATTCAAGTGTAGTATGCTGGAGTTTAGATGGTTTTGTGAAGCGGTAGCTGAAATTGTGTTCTGGGTTTGTTGACTTGGTCAACTTTTTCATTTGTGTTGCTATGGTTTTTGGCGATGGTGTTCACCAACCTAACTAGGTGCGTGATCTAATGGAAAAAGAATTGACATGTGTTTACTCTGATCCGATCGCATCCAACTGTAGCTCTTTTTGCAACTTGCTCATACTCAGATTTGCTGTGAAGAGGCAGCTGAAATTGTTTGTTGCGTTTGTTGACTTGGTGAAACTTTGGTTAATTAGTAGATCAGTGAAGCTTCTTAAATCTCAAA
Organism: Neckera pumila; assembly: GCA_963969595.1. Lineage (NCBI taxonomy): Eukaryota > Viridiplantae > Streptophyta > Bryopsida > Hypnales > Neckeraceae > Neckera > Neckera pumila. The sequence goes on from OZ018415.1 coordinate 12,267,679, forward strand.
CCCTATCGAGCTGCGCGGGTTGATCACGTTCTTATGAAGATACCATGGCCGCTAATCTACTAGTCTCTCCTTTTTGTTGCATCATTTGTTGCAATGGAACCTCGTTAATCTTACCACCTACATTTCACTATCTCTTAGTTTAATGTGTGACAAGTGTTGTAGATTCATGGATAGTGTGGTAAATGTGAGGAATACTAGTGTTGAGAATTTCATAATTAAGAGATTCGAGTGTGTGCAGGAGGGTTTCCAACTGCGAATGGCGATCCAGGCTTTGGGGCTCCTGGATTGCAGACAGCGCAGTCAATGCCGGTGATTCCGATGGGACCTCCACCTAGTGGAGGCGGAAGTGCGTTACCAAGCTTTGGCACACCATCTCAATATGCAGGCCCTCCAGGTCCTCCGGTGTTCAGTAGTCCGCATCGGCCTGCTCCCCCTGATTTCAATGCACAACGACCTTCCAATTTTGCAGAGATTCCTCTGGCTGCGCATTCATCAGCTCCACCAGTTGATAACGGCTTTTCTCGGTCAGGAGTATTGGAAGAGGAGTTCGATGCGTACAGCTTGTCTGCGTCTGCGCCCTTCGTGTTATTTTCAGCTCAAAAGGTTTGCATGTCTAGGGTTTCATATCTAGGGTTTATTGACTATTTTTTTAACAGAATTTTGTTATTATTTCAGGGAATTCTTTCGCATTGTGCTGCTGACCTCGACACTTACAGCAACCAGGGGCTTTATTTGGGTTCGTACAATTTTTCTGTTCAAATCGTGTGCTTGCAGATCTGACATGATTATTTGCGTTACATGTGTTTTGTTCAGGTATTAAATGAGAAGAAGCTCATGAATACGGCCAGCTTGGGATTCGGAGCTCTGGTCTGTCCAGGAAGAGAGACAGAGCCAGGTCCACCTGTGATTATGCATGAGCCCTTCCGTTGTCACAATTGTGGTGCGTATGTTAATCAGCACAGCACTATTGCACCGCATACTGGGCACTGGAGCTGCACGTTCTGCAACAAATCTAATGACAGCAACGGCGAATACAGGGCTCCCAGCATTGATGAACTGCGGAATTGGCCGGAACTTGCGACAAGCGTGGTTGATTACGTAGATTCAGGTATTTTTTTGGTCCTTTCGCAAAACTAGTTCATTGGCTAGCATATTGATACTATTCATTCAGGTCTTTTTTTGTCTGTCTTCAGCTCTTATCAGGTTTTTGTGGATGGAAGCTGGAGACCATAAATTTAAGGTCGTGATCTTTTTGCACTAAATTGCAACGAACTTGTCTCGAGGTACGGTTCTCCTTTTTTTGATATTGAAGGATTGTGCATACAGGAACTCGACGTCCTGGATTCGTGTCAGTTTCCGAATCCAGTATGACTGCGCCAGTTGTGCTCCTCATTGACGATAGCCTTGATGAAGAACATTTGACGCAGTTGCAGGAGTCCCTACATACATTCCTAGATTCTCTATATCCAGGAACACGGATTGGAATTGTTACATATGGAAGAACAGTATCTGTTTTTGACCTGTCAGAAGCAGAGGTGGCTGCAGCAGATGTTCTACCTGGTGATTCTAGCTTAAGTCAAGAGCTGAAACAGATGCTTATATATGGAACAGGGGTGTATCTTGCTCCTGTTCATGCGTGTCTTGCTATTGCTCACAGCATTATTTCTTCTCTACGTCCATACCGAGGTGGTTCGGTCGAGTCGAAGAGAGAGCGATGCGTAGGAACGGCTGTTGAGGTGGTACTGGCTCTGATCCAAGGCCCAGCAACAGACCTCCCAGTGGGTACATCCAAGCGTTCGGGTGGAAGGAGTCGGGTGCTGCTCTGTGTTGGAGGGCCAACGACATTGGGCCCTGGCTCCCTTCCTTTCTCTAATACCCACCCAAACTATGCTTACATGGAGAAAAAAGCTATCAAACACATGGAGCATCTGGGTCTGGAAGCACGTCGCTTGGACATTGCAGTGGATATTTTTTGTGCTGGAACTTGTCCTGTGCGGATTCCTACTTTGCAGCCTCTAGTTAATGCCTCGGGGGGTCTACTGGTACTGCACGATGATTTTGGGGACGTGTTTAGCACGAACTTGCAACGGGCAGTTCGGCGCTCTACAGGTTTCAGAGGGATTTTAGAGATTCGCTGTTCTGATGATGTGGCAGTGACTCGTGTGATAGGTAAGCTATTCATCTGACTCTTATACTGCGTTTGATTGTATGGGTCATGATTTTTCAGGTGGGGTTTTCATCATTTAGCTCCTCCGCATGTCAATGATGGTGTTATTGGGTGGAATGACAGGCCCGGGAGAGGAGGCCCGTGGAGATGCAAGCTCTGAACATTTTAGAAATGATACGTCTACAGCTGTGCGCTTACTCAGTGTTGAAGATTGTCAAGCATTTGCAATTGTGATGGAATTGGAAGATGATTTAGAAGATAGTCATGTGTATTTCCAGATTGTTGCGAGATATACCAGTATGCATCAAGCAGAGGTGACTAGGGTTGTGACAGTACGGTTGCCGACGACTGATAGTGTGTCAAACTACTTGCAGAGTGTAGATGATGAGGTACTCTACCTATCAATCAGATTCTATTGTTTCATATTTATTTTGTGCTATTTTGATATCCTTGCTAGCTGTGCAAGATATTTAGTCACTTTTGTTCTTTTGTAAAGGAGTTTCTTTGTGAACAGATAGATCAATACTGGAACTTTTCATATGCCACAAACATCATGAGTCATGAAATTCTGTTTTGTGGTAATAACGCAGGTGGCTGCAGTGCTAATAGCAAAGAAGACGGTATTGGAGGCAAAGACTGCAATAGATGCTGCTGACATGCGACAATCAGTAGATGAGAGAGTTAAAGACATAGCCTTGAAACTTGGAACTAATACTGCCAAGTCTAAGATTCGGCCATTTCCTTCAAGCCTTTCAAGATTGCCAGAACTCTTGTTTCACTTAAAGCGTGGGCCTTTATTGGGCAGCATCGTAGGCCATGAAGATGAGAGGGCGGTTTACAGGAATCTCTACTTGCAGGTATGCGCGAGTTTCTTATACTTCTATTTCGTTGTGCTGATGTGCTTCCTTATTGAGGTTTCAAGTAAAAAGCTAGCCAGACAGTTATTGAAGATGGTGCAGACGATGAGATTGTTATCATTTCTTCAATTTCGGTGGGCACCTTTTGTTAGGTGTTTACCGGTATATCTTGATTGCATCTTACTGGTATTTTGTTTCATCTTTAGGCACTTCAAGCTCTGGTTAGAACCGTAGTTCTTCTTGTGATAGTTGCCTATCTTTAACTGTGCAGGCTGGGTTTGAGTTGTCATTGCGCATGATGGCCCCGAGGCTGCTCATGCATCGGGAGGCAGGCACATTCGAGGAGTTACCTGCCCATGATGTGGCTATGCAGTCGGATTCTGTGATTGTTTTGGATCATGGGACTGATGTCTTTATTTGGACGGTGAGTATTTCGCTTGTTGTGTACGTCCTGGAGTAATTTCGTACTCGAAAGACCAAAACTGTTGGCTAAGTCTAGAAATGTATTGTACATTCGTCTGTGCTTTTCCAGCCCTCGGACAGATCAATCAAATCTCCTTGTTCTTTCTTAGGTCCTAGGTTCTTTTGGAAGGTTGCCAAGCCCTTGATTTTCATGTTTTGGTGCCTGTAACTAGTTGTGCATTCATGAATAGACAATGGTTTTGTTTTCCAAGCTCAGATGAGTCACATATGACAACGTAGTGGACTTTCGTGTTTGATCTCTACGTGTAGGGTTTGAGAGTTGTGGCGGATGAAGCTAGAAACGCAGAAGCACAAGCAGCTTGTCGCACTCTTGCCCAGGAACTCACCGAGCAGCGGTTTCCAGCTCCTCGGATGCTTTCGTTTAAGGTCAAATATTTGGCCCAAAGCTTGATAATCTTTTGAGATTTCACTGGATTATTATACATGTTCAAGGATGTATGAAAACTTCATTGTCATCATTGATGCGTTAGTTTTTTTTCCTTAATCTGTGAGCCCGTTGACATGAGCACCAAAAGTTTATCCATAGTGTCTCCTGGGAATCTAACTTTTTTTTTGACTTGGAATAATTGGAATAGGAGGCAAGTTCTCAAGCCCGATACTTGCAGTCAAGATTGATACCCGCACACAAAGATCCTCCTTATGAGCAGGTTTGTAAACCTTTCTCAAATACTGATTTGTCGAACTCTCCACCGTTCGCTGTATCGGTTGTTTTAATTCTTAGAGATCCCTAGTGAACTGTGTAAAAACATCATCTTAGATCCACTTCATGTATTAAATTAGGGCTCCGTTCGTGTACACTGCATACTGTGTTATGAAGGGGTACTTGAATATGATACCATAGTCAAGTACTATAGTATTTTATTACGGATATACAAGCGAAAGTAAGTGGCAAGAAAAGGCCTCTGGGATGTTTAAGGATTGAAATGTAGCACCTGCGTTTTTTTGTTTTGGTGCTTTTCTAAAGTGCTCTCAGGATTTATGTTGTCCAGACATATAGTAGTTAAAGACCGTAGAGACGTAGAGACCCATCCTGTTCATATTGAATGATTACTTTTGAGGAAACAATAATCTGGTAAATATTTTGGCTCAAAGATGAATAAATGGTCCTGAAAACCAAACTCTAAGCCTAATTATTCGTCTCTCCTTTCCGTATTGAGAGCACTAGCCCATATATGATTTGGCTGCATGTTCTCATAGTTTTAAGAAAATCATGAATGTCAAATAAAAATCAAATCAACGTTAATGAAATGGAATCTTAAAATATAACCATCATTTCGTTTCATGACTGACGAACAGATTGGGCCTCTATGAGGCTCTGGACATTAACTGTTTCCAATAGCGACAAACGATATTTTGGGCTACCAGGAGATTAACATCATGTTGACATGGTGTTTGTGGTCTCAGGAGGCTAGGTTTCCTCAATTACGAGTCCTTACTGCCGAGCAAAGAGCACGTTTGAAGAGCAGTTTTGTGCCCACTGACGACCTGAGCTTCACAGAATGGATGAGGCGTATGAAGCTCACTCTTCAATGACCCAATGTAATATTTCCTTTTTTATTGTCTCGTGTAAATGCCGAATTCATTCATCCTAGAATTTACTATTCACAAATTAAACTCGTCTATTGTCTATGAAGTGATTCGTATGAGCTTTCATCACTTTTTCGATCCCACTCTCTAGCATATGGAGGATGTATTCAAGCGATTGTACCATGTTTGAAGAGGCTTGAGGGCAAATAAAACAGTCCGTTACTTTGATAACAGTCGATGGGGGATAAAAACTCGTGCAATTGATACATGGATTGGGTGAGGAAAGCACACCTTGTGCCCTGAAGAATTTGTGAGAACATCAGCCCTGACACGTGCAATTCGGTGTGAACATTAACCCATACACGCTACTGGATTTTGTGCAGACAAAACTTCGAAGTGGAAAAAATCTTTCCAATTTACTGTACTTCCAGTAGTTTGTATATTGGGTGAACTATCCTCAAACCCTAAATATTTAGAGCATCTAATATTTTTGAAAGAAATGTGGTTATGGATTTTCTCTTCAGCTTTTGGGAAGGGTGTTAAATGCAAAATTGAAAAGTTCTTGGATGAGTCTCAATCTCATAAAATATCACATCAAAAGTTCATGGAAGTTTTTTCAAAGTAGATTTTGATTTTGAAAAGATCTCTCCTTTTAAATGGATGAAATTGTTAGAGTTTGCACAATTTTTTCAGAAGTGGTATGTTGTTGTAAAATTTGAATGAATATACATGCCAACAAATAAATTAATTTTCATCCATAATATACATATTCATCACTGTAAGCACCTTCATCAGATGGTGAAAATTGCTAGTATCCATTCTCACTGATTTGTACTATTTGTAAAGATGTAAAATTAGTGTCACTTACAAAATTAATATTACACAAAATTTCATTTTTGTAGAAATTGGTACAATAAAATATTATTTCTTCCTATACTAACCTCTAAATGCTCTAGGCATCAATACTTTTAAGTTAAATAAAACCTAACCAAATTGTTATTTTTAGTAGTTCATACTTTTGTAAAATTCTTCTTGAAGTCTAGTTTAGCATCAAAAACCTGATTTTGAAAATGATTGATTACAATTTTTCTATTCAAGATTTTGTGCAAGGGTACCCATTGCAATCTTGACTTTCCCTAGTGTTATAGGCTCTTGAACTAAGCCTCAAATACACTAGATTTTGGAGGAAAAATCACATTAGAAATTCATTTAAAAAAATTGTAGAGTAAATTTTGAGAAGCCATAAATTAACTGGGGTTGTGCATGTTAGGCCCTCCAACCTCATATTTTTTTGGTGACCAATTTTTTAGATGTGATATGCAAAAAGAGAATTGAAAGATTTTCATAGTTTTAACACCCTCATGGTCAAATATTATAATCTTTTGATTTGTAAGTGATATTGTTGTATTTTCTTTTCCTATTGCGATCTCTAACATGTCTAGTTTGAATTTGTACGGTTACAATTCAAAAGAAATTGATGCAACTTATCAAAATATTGGTTTTTTGTTCAAATTAGAATAAATTCCTTCAGGCTCAAAACAGGCCATGGGCATTTAGGGGCTAATTCAATTATTTTGTACACATTTGTAACTTTGGTAAACTAGCATCAGGAGAAGGATGGCTAAAAGTGCCAAGGTTCCAAGAGCATCCTACAATATAATTGTACATACTGGAGTTTTGAATGTCCCAAACTACCAATGGTAAACATTACAAACTTAGAGCTCTATACATTTTAGATTCTATAATGTTCCAGAAAACATTTGTTTTAGACGCTAGTTCTATTATTCTTTCAAGAAAAATTTATAGAAACATATGTCAAGATGTTAAGCTTCTTCAACAAATAAATGCAATATGTTTTATACTTTATAAACCTCCTATTGTCCCTTCCAACCTGTAAAATTTGTCTCCTAATCTAATTTTTGATGTTTTGACAATGAGCAGTCAAGCTCTCATCTTCAGATTATCCCATACCCTTTGAAGGCTTACAATGGATAATGGATTTCAATATAAAAATGATGTCTCCACCTTCCATTCCTACAAATGTTAGTGATGCAATTTTTTCATTTTATCATCAAAATTTGTTTTTGATGGTAGGTGGTTAAATTGCATTGGTATATTATTCAATGGATTTTTTGGATTTTTGGCAAATCATCTTTCTTTATAATTATTTATTGATTTGTATGTTTGGTCTTAGATTAGCAAAAGAAAATAAATTTATCATGAATGTACTGCCACTATCCTGATACCAAAGCTTACATTAATGATGTGTGGATGAATTTCGTAGATGAGGATTCCAGAGAAGAAAAGGTAGCCTTTCTAAATGCTACTGAATATTATGTGGCAACAATACAGGGTACACTAGTCTATACCTTAAATTTAATTATTTGTTTGTTTTTATTGATATACTGAGATCTAAGAAAATACGAGTTATCTAGTGGCGTTCTTTGTACTATTGGAAAGCTCTTTGCAAGGAGGGATGCATGGACTTTATTTTGTGGCATTTGAACCTACGGTGTAAAAGTTATTGAATTTTAAATTTTTTATGAATCATAAAATTGAATTAAATTATCTTTTATTTTAGAAGATTTATAACTTTTACATCGCATGTCCAAACTTCACAAAACAAAGCCCTTGCACTCCAATTTGCATAGAGCTTTTTATCCGTGCCAGTTGCATAGCGTTTGAACCTATAGTGTGAAAGTTATGAATTTTTTTAATTAAACATTTGAATTAAATTTTATTTTATTTTTGAAAAACCATAACCTTCACATAGCATGTCCAAACGCTACAAAACAAAGCCCTTGCACTCCTTGTGCATAAAGCTTTCTATTCATATCTAATCTCATACTTTAACTCCTAAAGTTCCATGACTATGTTTTCACCAAAAACGCTCAAAAATTGCTAGTACAGTACTTGCCATTTTTAGTACAAGTATCCAATTTTTGAAGAAATTCTTTTTTTGACACATAATAAAAGTAAGATCTTGTTGTAGTATGCTGACTTGAGAACATGTGGTAAAAATTTCAAAAATTTCCACCGCGTGGATTGCAAGATATAAGCATTCAAATTCATTGAAACCATTTTTTAGGCCCTTTAAAAAAAAAGGCAGCAGCACTTCACAAGCTCACTTTTCGATGAAAATATGTCCAAAATGATGGTGCTTCTTTGGATTCTTTTTCCTAAACAAGTTGACTACATGCTTGAAAAATATCACTTCATTTGGAATTGTACAACATATAGGAAAAAATAGTAAGTAGATGGTAGTAAAGAATGATTCAAAGTACTAAATTGTCAAGAATTTAATTATAGAATTGAAAAATGCCAATACCAATGGTTGCATTGTATAATAAATAATCTACTCCCTCTGTCTCAAAATTAAACTAGTGTTTCTTTTGTATTTTACAAAGAAAACATTGGTTTTATTTTGAGACAGAGGGAGTACATCCTAAAGTTTTAGTTTTTTCAAAAAATATTGAAATTTGAATAAGATAAAGGACTTCAAAATATATTTTAGAGTAGAGAATCCATAACTACTTGCAAACTAAAAATCTTCATAACTTTCATTCATTGATCAAAATGGAATGATTCAAAGCTTTTTACATATGCATAACTTCAGAAAATCAATTTCAAATTTTTTGTTCTTGAAAAAAGTGTTTTTTTCTTATTTGCTCGGACTATCAAATTACAAAAAAAATAACATATTGAGCCATAACTTTTGACTCACATTTCCAAATGTCATGAAATTTAGTGCATATGAAAGATATTCCTTGTCCCCACCTTCTTTCAAAGTTTGGGCCAAAAATATGGAAATCTCCAGTCACACAGCCCAAAATTTCTATGCCAAAAAATGCATGCTGGTCCTTTAGGGATTAAATCCGATTGCCTGTTTTGTTTGTTTTGATTTGTTTGATACTCTGAGATCTAAGAAACCGTGAGCCTCTTGGCAATGTCCTTGGTACCATTAGAAAGCTCTAATTCTCTAAGCAAGGAGGGGTGCATGGACTTTATTTTGTGGTGTTTGGACCTACGGTATAAAAGTTATTGAATTTCAAAGCTTTTTTAATTTAGAAAATTCGATCAAACTATCTTTTATTTTAGAAAGAACATGCTTTTACAATACGTGTCCAAATGCCACAAAACAAAGCCCTTGCATTCCTTTGTGCATAAAGCTTTTTATTTATGCCAATTTCATGGCCTTTGGACCTACAATGTGCAAGTTATGGATTTTTTAATTAAAAAACTGAATTAAATTATCTTTTATTTTTGAAAAAACATAACTTGTAAACACATTGCATGTACAAATGCTACAAAATAAAAATAAAGCTTTTGCACTCCTTTGTGCAAAAAGCATTTTATTTGTACCAAGAACACAACTTCTCACACTACGGTATAAAAGTAAATTAAAAAATTTGAAAAACTATTTTTCCTTTTATTTTAGCAATGGCAATAGCATAAGGCATACTAGTATTAATAAATGCACACATTTTTGGATAAATAAATAGATTTTCACCCACTTGGCACATTAAAATATCTATTTTCACCCACTTTTCTAGTTTTCCTACATAGAGAATTTTTCTATGCTTTTTCTTCTTGAGGTACCTTCTTCTTACAAATATATACCTAAGTAAATTTTTAAAATCATTTAAAAATAATAAAATTTCACTACTTTGAAAAAAAGTCATAAGTACTATACAAAATGCAACAAATAGTACAAGATACTATTTGAATAGAAGGTCAGCGTAAAGAAACATGATATGGATATTATATATAATTTTTTTTCCAATACTTTCCAATATAATTAGATCAACAATGTGATATTCTAAGTCTTTTTCTTCATCTTTAATTGTAGAAATTGGCTTCAACTGCCTTTATGAAGTGTTGATCAATTACAAAAAAAATGCAATTGAATTTGTGTCAATTTCAAGTAGAAGATTCTGTATACGCACATGTTAAGTGTTTTTTGTATTTAAGCATGTATTTCATACATTGAAGATGTCTTTTTCAGCATTGATTGCTCTATATGATCATAAAAGCTATGTCTATTGAATCTAAAGGTCCTTGAATTGAATCTTTTGTAAGTTTGCTAGTGTTGCAAGCTTGTATTTGTATATTTCTCATACGTTGAAATCAGCAATGGTACGTACACTTTTAAGAAATTCTAAATTTTTGCAATACCAACAATGGAGTGAATGCAAGAAACACTTGTACTATTTGTTGCGTTTTCACTATTTGATGCTTTTTTTTCTGGAGTACTTTAAGCATAGAAAAATAATTTTTAACTCTTTTAAAAAATATGGCTAATGTATACACCTTTAAGATGAAGAAACCTTGGGAAGGAAAAGCATAGAAAAATTCTCTAAGTGGAAGAACTAGAAAGTGCCAAATCTCAAGAAAATAGACATTTTGATGTTTTAATTAGTTAAAAATAGTAAAATAAATTAAATAAAAATTATCCACTTGCAACAGCTCTATGGAGATGGTCATTCACCAAAAAAACCATCAAAATAATGTTTTATGTGTTTCAAAATGCAAGCAACAAGAAACTCACTTTGTAGACTTCTACACTACACAAAATTAACTTTTTTTTTAAATCCCTCTCTTGGAGAGCTAGAAGTCTATTAGAAGACCATCTCATCCAAATTTCAGCTCCAAATTGGATTTTTTGGGTACTAAATAGTACTTAAAACCTCCAAATTGGAATTTGTGACATAAAACTGGGGGTTGTTTTTATTTAGTAAAACATTTTTGAAAATTGCCAAAAAATTAGGCAAGGTGTATAGCAGTCATGAGCACCTTCCCTATAAATCTTAAGTCATTTGGATTCAATATGCAAAAGTTATGCCTAAAAAATAAATCAGCATGCAAGGTGTAACAGAAAATAGTACAAGTGTTTCTTGCATTCACCCAATGGATCATCCTAATTTTTTGCACACCCATTGTCTATTACTCATCTTCCAATTTGGTTTGGTAATTTTTTCATTTTGGTTCCTCTACCCTCAATAATCTCACATTTGCTAAAGATTTTGTCTATATTCTTGCTCTGAACAAAACATTGCTCGAACCATTACAAAAAATTTCAACCCTCCGGCGGACTGCTCTAAATTGAAAAACCAAGATATTTCCAAGCTTGGTCTATCAATCTAAAAAAGCCCCCTAGTGAGATAGAACTTGGTCTAGGTTCACTAATATTTGGCTCCAAACTCCAATTTTAGCGACTAGGGTTGGCTACTCAATTAGTTGGAGTAAAGAAGGCCCTCCCCTCTGCTCCTTCATTTGATTCTTTGTATTCTTTGTCTCATTGCTCATCTTTTCTTCATTTGTCTAGCCTTTGGCATGGCGGTTACTTTGATTTTTTTAATACAATGGTTTTCGTTTGTTATCAAAAAATAAAAATAAAATTCTAAATTTTTTTTGATATATTTTCAAACAAGTTTATTACAAGATCCGATAGTCACATGTGTTCAAAAATGTTTTTTTTCTATAGTTTCAAGCAATAAAATGGTGATCCAAAAAGTAGACGCTGAAAATATTTTAAGTCTTGTTGTAGTACAGGATTTAATCTTGTTTGACCACCCCGGCATTTATGGGGAAAAAACACATGTGCTAGTAGCAAACAATAGTTGTGCATAGAACCCCTCATTTTCTTTTAGTGGGATGTGACTGATGATGCGGAAGGCATCATCTAACATGGTTGCTTATATGTTTGTTGAAGTGGATGTGATTGGTGACTGGGTACCATTGATGTAACAATTGCCGTCCAACATGGTTGTTGACATGGCATAATAATCTTAAAAATTAAAATTATGTTATTCTGTTTTTTTCCCTTAGACTCTCAACTCCATTGTCCACCGTGCAGATTTAAAGCTCAAAATTGGGTAGTGCAAAAAATTGAAGTTAATAAGGTTTGAAGTTGAATATTCTAATCCAGCACTGTATTTTTTTTAAAAACATTATTTTTTCACTTTGAATGCAAATATCTTGCAATATGTGCGGTCAAAAATTCACATTATTTTTCCACACATTTTTATACTATTCAGGTGTAAGATCCTATGATTAGATGTGCAAAAAAATGAATTTTCCAATTTTCTTATGCTTTGGCAGAAAAAAGGCCTCCATCCGTTTGCGGTTTCAATTCAATTATAATTACTAAAATTAAAAAAATTCTAAAACTGTAATCTTCAATAGGACATGACACTTTATTCACTTTGTCTCTAAGAAGTAGGACATTATTGAAATAATTACATGATTGCAGAACCAAAACCATCTTCAATCCATATAATTAAACCGCTTTGAATAAAAAAAATTATTTTCTTTATTGCAAAAGAAAAGGCAATATAACATTGTGATAATATAGAAAAATAATTGCACCCTAGCAATTATAATTCCATACTTCAACAAATTTCATTGCATTTTGCAATTGAAACGCTCGTTTTTTTATCGTTATTGAAAATTATTTTTCCAATTTTCTATAAATTAAAATGTCAAGGTATCTATTTTTTTCAAAATTTGAGCTTACTTTGTTTTGTGAATAACTTCTAACCTATTAGAAGTTATAAAAGTTAATGATAAGTTTCGAACTTAAAGTGTAATTGTTTTTACGATTTAGAGTAAGAATCCATAAAGCAAGCCCTCATGCTAACGAAAATTGGACCGTATGGCGTGGTTCCAAGAGATTAGCTTTGTGTGATGTGCTTTAGGGAGAGGAGGGATACATTGTGTACTTGTGCCAACTACCCAAGGTTGGGGTTCAATGGTAAGTTTTGAACCTAAAGTGTGGGTATTCTTAAGGGTTTAGAGTAAGAATCTATAAAGCAAGCCCCCATGCTAGCGAAAATTGGGTCACATGGCGTGGTTCCAAGAGATTAGCTTTGTGTGATGTGTTTTGGAGAAAAGAAGGGTACATTGTGTACTTGTGCCAATTACCCAAGGCTGGGGTTTAATGGTACGTTTTGAACTTCAAGTATGGGTATTCATTGATAGTTTAAGCTTTGATATTTAACTTGTATTATATTTCTTGATTTGAGTGTAGGCGTCAACTAGCAAAAATGATGGAAAATTTTTCTAAAAGTTTTCCATGTAGCAGCTCAGAATTGCTCAAGGACCACATTCAAACAAATTAGACCATTGCATGTGCTGTGATGTCAACATTCCCATATACTTGAGCCATTTACAGGGCCACTATGAAAGTCAGCACCACAAAATTAAGGAGACCATCCACAATTTGATGCCTATATTGGAAGGTTATGGCATGGGTTAGTTGAAGAAGCTGGATGGGACCAAAATGTTCTAGTGTGATGAATGTGACGAGGAGATGGAGGCCAAGAACAAAACCTTGATAAAGCACATTGAAAAGCATGAAAAAATAGAGAAGCTAATCACAAGCGGGGGCAAAGACGATTTTGGTGGTGCTGTAGATATCAAGATTTTCAAAATGAAGACTTGGAAGATGGATCATGAAAAAAGTAATCTTGGACTAATCCTACAGATGCGTGAACTTGAAAGGTTGGAGCCACCTTTCACCCTAGGGAGGAAGGACCATCCGCATCCTTTATTGGAAGTGTGAGGAATCATATTTTTTCTCCAAACAACCTATCGAGAATGATCAATGTGGCATCTATCTTGGAGAAGCTGAGAAATAGGGTGACAAGGTCTAAGGACAAAGAAGGTAGCGACATGAAGGCTTTTGAGATGCGTAGGGCAATGGGTAACACAAGATGGTATCATTCAATACTATAATCTTTTTTTGTACAAACATTTCAATTAAAGTTCCATACATGTAAATATTGTAATGTTTTGTTGACATGGTTGTTATGTTTTTGCAAGTACAAGCATGACAATAACTTATTGTATAAATTCTCTGAAGAATTGACTTCTTTCATCTCGGAGCAATTGGAAGCCACATATCCAGCTGTTTTCCTCTATTTGAGGAAAATCATTGAAATCGAGTTTTTGGGCGTACAAGTAACCATTGGGAATTCACCCTTCACTTCGTTTGCCATCACGAGGAATTATCAAATTCGCCCCCATGTCGACCAAGACGACTACGATCTAGGTTTCATTATCTGGTTGAACGATGATACATTTGTTGATACTTACACCCCACTTTTTGGTAAATTTTTGGTAAATTTTTGGTCTTTTTTCTCTATTGAATATTTGAAGCACTCATGAGTCTTGCTGGGTTTATAGGTGATGCAAAAGAAGACAAAGGGTGTTCTCTTTTTGCATTTCCAGAGTACGACATTTCGTTCTACCTAGGCCATGGTAATGTCCTCTGTTTTCGGCCAGGACAGGTGGAATATTGTATACGGTGTTTGGAGGATGGAAACCAACTGGAGATGTCCTTTTTTCAAAAGGCATCTTTGCTCAGGCAAGTGAACAAGTTTAAGCTCTTGGATACAGATGGTGTATTGAAGGATGTAATTGAAGGGAAGGGAAAGAAGACAAAAAAGACTTTGTATGAGAATAAGGTAGATTTTCTACACTGCATAGAGATATATGCCAAGGAATTGGTAGCTGGACCTTATTCAATGAGCGATGTTTGAAAGACCTCCTATGCTTCAGGCATTATTGTATACGGCCTTTATATGGATTTTTGTTCATCTTTTATCAACCTATTGTTTTGGATATAGATTTCGTATTATTGCATTGTGCATGGTGTTTTGATTGCAAAGGCTTATTTTCATTGTGATTTTGTATATAAATTTGACCTCTTGCCATTGTCATAGGCTTGTTTGTTTTATAGTGATTGTATTGTGTGTTTCAATTACAAAGCCTCCTTTTGGCTTCATACCTTTCACTGTATATGGGTTTGACCTCATGCTTGTTTGTTTATTTGTTAGTGTGGTTGTGTTGAATGTTTTGATTGGGAAGCCTGCTTTTGGCTTTCATTGTATAAGTCCCTTTCCATTGCATACAAATTTGGCCTTTTTTCTTTTTTTCTTTGTTTTAATTCATTTATGTTTCATTGTATAAGTCACCTTCCATTGTGTATAAATTTGGCCTTTTTTCTATTTTTCTTTTTGTCTTTGTTTGAATTAATTTGTGTTTATTTGCTTTAGTATTAGATGGCATGTAACTTGAGTCGTTGATTTTCTACAAACATAAAGAAATCAACTTTATTTGCTACCCAAAAAGAGTGAAAAAAATATGTTGCAATGAGTCATTATGGAATCATAAAACAGAATAAGAAAAAAGATACTATGGAAATAATATTCTACAGCATTTCAAAAATGTGATCAAACTTTTTTAAGGAATCAAATGTTGATATGAAATCTAAAAAGATTTATGTTTTTGTAGAATTTGGAAAGAAAAAGATAAACATGGGAACGAAATTCATCAACTTTGACAAATTTTAAAAAATGGATGTTCTATACAATAAAATCAAGGTAGTGGATCATATAAAAAACAAGCAAAGAATTTGAATTCCACGAAGGTAAGGATAAAATTGGAAGATGTTAGATACAAAGAAACTTGATGTGTGAATTGAAAATTCCATCATTGCGACACAAAACCACCAAAAAACCTTGAAAAGTTTGACATATAATCCTATTAAGTGGATATAAAATTTCAATCTCGGTTTTGTTCTTTATTGCAAATCAATGGTTTAATGAATCGTATAAAGAAGTGGAAGGTCCAGAGTAGGGATTGAAAAGTATTATAAATCATTATAGAAAAATACTTGAACATCAGTGTTAAAAGTCCACAAATCCATAGCAAAAATAGTAGGTTGTATGGAACAAATGAAGACCATTTAAAGAATATCAGGTTAACTTTTAAAAATAGATCTTG
Organism: Neckera pumila; assembly: GCA_963969595.1. Classification (NCBI taxonomy): domain Eukaryota; kingdom Viridiplantae; phylum Streptophyta; class Bryopsida; order Hypnales; family Neckeraceae; genus Neckera; species Neckera pumila. Next base: position 12,283,501 of record OZ018415.1, read on the forward strand.
TAGGCATGAAGAGCATTGTGGTTCTAGGAAGAGGGATTTAGGGCTTGGTCTAGACCAAACCTCTAACCTCATTTTAAATATTATTAACAGCTTGGAATAGCATTTGGAACTCCAAATTGGATTTTATTTTATTTCTCAAATTTTTCCTCAAATACAATGTATTTTTGTTCGATGAAATTAAATGCAAAAGAAGGATTGATACTTTTAGAGAAATATATGCAGGAAGGGGAAGGGAAGTGAGCACTTGTGGAAATTGCATGGGTACTAATTGGTGATTAAAAACATGACAAAAAATTTGGACTACATTTGAAAATGATTGCTGGGGCTTAAAGAAGTAGACATGGAAGAACAATCGAAGGGTTTAGGATATGATAATTTCAAATGACTTTGATTCATGGGCACTATAATCGGATTCAAAGGTAAACCATAACTTACTGAAAATGAATCTATTCAATGAAAAAGTCGAGTAATGAGGTTTAAGAATAAGGAGTAGAAAAAATCAAACAAGACGTGTGGGCCTTAGAGAATGACCTACAAAAATAATATCCTACATCAATTCCAAGGGGACCAAAGTATTGTAATTTTTGCATCTGATGTTTGAATTCAATGAAACTTGTTGGAAAAAATTTGTGTTGTTTCTTCTAGTTTGTGTGGTAAATTTTCAAGTCAATCCAAAATGTCACTATAAGAAAACAGAGTTTTTTGTGACGTTAGCTGAAAACGTGAATGCCTTATAAAACAGGACTTGGACTAGGAAGATTTGGACATAGAATTTGAAATTTGGGGTGACGTTCCTATAAACATAAAGATATCCATATGAAAACAAAGTAGTGTCGTTCATGACGTGCATGCTGAAATGTAAATTCTGAAAAACTTTTGGGCTTTCTTGAGACGTCATAAAGAACACATTTGTGCCACACTGCCACGTAGACAAGTGACCGGGTTTGGACTTCCGTTGACTTTGCTAGTTTTTGCACTCTTTTGTGCATAGAGCATTCTATTAGTGACAATTTCATGATGTTTGGACCTATGGTGTGAAATTTATAGAAACATTCAAATTAAAAAAATGGAATTAAATTATATTTTATTTTGAAAAAAACACAAATTTTTCATATTATATCCAAACGCCATAAAACACAAATTTTTCATATTATATCCAAACGCCCTTTTACTCCTTTGTGCATAGAACTTTCTATTTGTATCAAAATTGTCACCTTTCACACCTCAATAAAGCCCTCACATTCCTTTGTGAATAAAGATATTGATTTCAAAAAATTTATAAATTAGAAAACCAGAAAATTGTTTTTACTTCTATATAGGTTGTGGCAACAGCACAAGGTACACTAGTTGGTATAATAAAACTTGTTGTTTTTATTCAATAATGAAACACTCTTTAAAAACATATTGCTGTAATTGGAAGTATTAGGATTAAACTCCAAGTTTGACTTTACTAAGATGGCTCCAAAAATAAGTTTCGAAGGGTAAGGCAAGCTGATTGAATAGAACGTAATTTTTGACTTTTTCATTTCATTTTTCATTGTCCGTGGCAAATGAAAGCTCACTTATGAATCAAAATTAAATCTTTTCAGATCAGATTCTTGAGCGCGTGCCAATTTTTCTGGTCTTATCATATACTTTTTATGTCACATACATAATAAATTGGTCACTAACTAAATGATAGCTAATCACGGCAAATATGTTGAAAGCATATCACAATATGTGTTGCTGAATGTTTCAATGACAAATTGATTAACCCCTAAATGCCCAAGGACTGTTTTGGGCTACGTGTAATTTACTCTAAATTGAACAAAAATTCTAAACATTTTGATAAGTTGTATCAGTTTGTTTTTTAATTGCAATTGTGCAAATTCAAACTGGACATGTTAGAGATTTCATAGGAAAAGAAAACACAACAATATCACTTATGGAGTGAAAGATTACAATGTTTGACCATGAGGGTGTTAAAATTGCAAAAATCTTTCAATCTTCTTTACACAAATCAAATCTAAAAAGTTGGTGACCAAAAAAATACAAGGTTAAAGGATCTAACCTGGATAACCCTGATCATTTTATGGCTTCCTAAAAATCTACTCTATAATTTTTTTAAATGAATTTTGAATGTGATTTCCTCTCCAAGATCTAGTGTGTTTGAGGCTCATTTTTAAGAGCTCTTAACACTACAGGAACGCAAGATTGCAATGGTACCCTAGTACAAAATCATGAATAGAAAAATCACTATCATTTATTTTCAAGTTTTTGGTGCTAAAATCAGACTTCCAAAAAAACTTTCTAAAAATATAAACTACTTAAAATAGCAATTTGGTTAGGTTTTATTTAACTTCAAAGTTTTGCAAACACCTGATTTGGGTGCCTTGGGCATCTAGGGGTTAACTCCTAGGGGACCAAGGGGCCTACTTTGAATTCTTTGGTAACTTTGGTAGACTAATTTCACTTTGTCATTTGAATTTTTTGCATAAAATTCTTTGGAAAGGTGCTATTATTCATAATCTACGGGTGAAGTTTTGTTTCACAACATTCTAATAAATTTTGCTATACTTATGAGGTGTTTTTCAATTTTCAATGTCCAACCCAACAAGGTAAAAATATAAAAAAATTAATTAATGAATTACTTTTCAGAGATTGTGTAGATTGAAAAGTGTTCAAAATAATTTGAACCATTTAATTAAAAATAATGAAGTACAAATTATGTGGAATTCTATTTTGCAAACATTGAATGTAGAAAACACAGTGGATATTACTTTTTCTTCTCAATTCTAAAAGTTTTCAAATAGTAGAAAGATTCAAGTGATTTAATTGTTAAGCAGAATAGTTTATCACAAAAATAATCAACAATTTTTAATTTCTCGTGAAAGTTTTCAACATATTCGTTGTCTTTATTATTCAATAGCACCTTTTACTTCACAATTTTTTAAAAGTTGAATATAAAATTTTGGGGCTTAAAGTTATTTTTAGCCTATTTTTAGCCCATTTCCCAACATACTGAAAAAATGCAGCACTTATAAGAGATAGGAGCTATTTTCTAAAAATCATCAAAAATTGAAGTTATGCTATTGAAGTTTTAGGCACTTTTAAATATGCCTACCCCAATGGTTGTAATGTTGTAATAGATAACATATATCCTATGATTTTATTTTTTTCAAAAATATTCAAAATCAAATTACATTAACAATAATTGAAAAGTTTATTTCATAACATTGAATCCATAACAACTTGCAAACTCGAACTCTTCATAACCTTGATCTAATTAATCAAAATGGAATGATTCAAAGCTTTCTATGTATGTATTAATATATAACACCAATCAAAATGTCATTGAAGTTCTCATAGAAGCGATTATTTAACCCCTAAAGGACCGAGGTGATTTTCCTACCAAAAACCATTCAAAACTGTCATTTCTATTGCAAAGAGAAAAGAGTTTAAAAAATTGTTTTTTTTGCATATCCAATCGTAAGATCTTGTACTTGACTAGTATATGAATATGTGGAAGAAATTTCAGAAACTTTGACCACGTAGATTGCAAGATATATGCATTTAAAGTGAAGAAAACAACTTTTTTTCCACCTTGCTTCACTAGATTTTTTGGCTTTGAATCTTTTTAGTTCAAATTTTTTGCACTACTGATTTCGATTTTCTACTTATTTATGTTAAGTAGTTGAGCTGAGAATCTACCAAAAAAATTTAGGAAAAAAAAAATTTAATTTTCACTCATTAAAAAATTGTTAAGTAGAAGTGGGTACAAGATTGAAGAAAAAACTAAATTGTTAATAGCTTTTAGATGGAATTGAATCACAATAATCCCAACGGTGAGATTGTTCTAGCAAGAAAATCTAACGCTATCTAACAAAAAAAATTGAAAAATTCTCAAAATTGCATTCAAAAATGAATTCTACAACTTATTTTTTCTAGAAGATGCTTAGATTGCCCGAAAAACTAAGATTGTCCATAACTTTCTCATTATTAGTCCAAATTGAATGAAACAAAGCTTCACATGTAGACAAAAATATAATCTTTGAAGAAAAAATTTGAAAAATATTATTTTGACTTTTTGTGATTTTTTTGGGGCTGCCCGCAAAATTCCAATTTTACTTATTGTGCCATAACTTTTGCTCCCGGGCATCAATTAAAATAAAAATTATATATTCGCAAAGATCTTGCAAAAATACACAACTTCGAAAAATCCCAAAAAATATTACTAAAAATTGAGATTGTAGGAACCTGCCCGGACCCAAATTGTCCCCCGAGGGGACAGCCGGTCCTTTAGGGGTTAATAATTTTAAAACAACCCACCAAGCCATAAAAATTACATACCATGCTATAACTTTTTAACAATGCTTTTTGAACTTGTGAAAATTCGTGGTCCTTAATCCCTAAAGGACCAAGGCCTTCTTACTGCCAAAAAACACTCAAAACTACCATTTCTATAGCAAAGAGTAAAATAAATCGAAAAATTGTTTTTTTTTGCACATCTAACCATAGCATCTCACCTAACTAGTATGAGAATGTTTGGAAAAAATTTCAAAAATTTTGACCGCACAAATTGCAATATATCTTTATTTAAAGTATAAAAAACAAATTTTTTCATTTCATTGCAGGACTAGAATTTTTGACTTTAAACATTTCTAACTTAAATTTTTTGCACTGCAGAGTTTCGATCTTTAAATCCTTATAGTGGAAAATCGAATTGATATAAAAAACATTTAAAAAAATTAATTTTCATTCTTAAGAAAATTGTTAAATAGAAGTAGGTAAAAGATAGAAGGAAAGTCTAAAAGATTAATGTCTTTTAGATGGAATGAAAATGCACTAATTCCAATGGTGAGATAGTTTTAGCAAGAAAATCAAACCATGTAGAAGTTTCTTTTTGAAACATTGCATTTAGAAATGAATCTAACAAGTTATTTTTCAAGAAAATGCTCTAATTGCCCCAAAAAATTAAGATTGCCCATAACTTTCTCATAACAAATCCAAATGAAATGAATCAAAGCTTCCCAAATAGACAAAAATACAATTTATGAGAAGAAAAAACTTAAATCTTTTTTTAAAATGTTTAGCAAAATCTTTTTTGCGGCCTCCGCTCCCTTGTTTTGAGCTTATTTGGGCATAACTTTTATTTTTGGACACCAATTGAAAAAAAATTGTATTCTCACAAACGTCATCGTTTTTTCTATCTTAAAAAAAATTCAAAAAATTAGGACAAAAATTCAGCCCGTAGGTATTTGCCCAAAATTGCATTCGTCCCCCACAGGGACAATGGTCCTTTAGGGGTTAAAACTATAATATTCATATATTCCTATAACTTTTCGCATTCACTTTTTTGTACTACTAGTGAGCTCAATCAACATTCCACAAATTGAAACACCTACATTTGGATACAAAATCTTGAGTAGAAAAAAAATTAGGAAGAAATAGTGAACATTCATTTTCAAAATGATCTTTTAGATGATTATAAAAATAGGATTTCAAAGGGATCCACCGAATTTAAAAAAAAAAAGAATAGTACTTTGGTAAGATTTTATTCAACACCAAAATGTCATGCCTTCCCAAAATTAGGGGCATTTGGAGGTGGAAAAATTTGATTAAAATATGATTATTAATGTTTTGGTACTTGTGTGTCCTATATCTTTTAATTTCTATATGAATTGGGTTGCATATTTTGAAAGAGTTATTGAGGGAGTGCTTGGAGTCTGATGAGGTTTTGGACTGGTTGTTTGAATTCTAGATTGCAAAAGACCAACACCACATCTAGAAGAAGGTGGATTGGTAGAGCATTCCAATGCCATGCGGGGCAATGTGTACGTCATTTGAGCAGGAATTTTGAAGTATAGATTTAAAAAACAATGTCATATAGAGCAAAGCTTTGTGGTTGATAGAGACCTAGATCTTATTCTACATCAGGCCGGATTGGTGGCAGATCCAACGGTGAAACAGCAAATTGATCCAATTGGATCCTCCAGGGTAAGCAGGCTCACATGCAATAGTACCGGTGATGGCGATCTGTTGAAGTCATTAGAAAAATTTTGAGCCCCTTGGAGGGTCGTTCCAAGTTGACACTTGACCAGCCATGCTATTTCATGCATGGCTGGTCAACTTGGAAAAGTGCTCTTGGTGAGCAGTTAAAGTGTATGATTGCTTGCCGGAGCAATCAGATTTTGAAGAATTTTTTTTTTTTTTTTCTAGATCCTTTTTCCCAGTACTTATGTATGAACAAGTTGCAAGAGTTTGGTTATCAATCAAAAAAATGTAGTAGTGAAAAATAAAAGCCTTACTATTGTTTTAGAATTCTAATATTCTAGAATAAAGGGTAAAAATTGCCATGGTGTGAGGATCAAAATCCCACCCTCCCTCCCATAAAAAATTGGATACATAATGGAGATAATACAATTAATATCCCATGTTTACAGTTATTTGTGGTTCTTTAGAAGTTCTTTAGCAGGCTATTCTCTGTCAGAAAGATCTCATACTGAAAATATACATATTTATATATTTTTTGTAATATGATTTTTTTTTTTTCAATAAGATACATTGTTTGTTTTAGCTATTTTCCAAAATTTGGATACAAGGAATAAGAGTTCTTCAAAACCAAATTATAACTTACATGCATTTAACGTAACAGATACTTTCAATAGTTATGTTAATAAAGCATGAAAAGAATCTAGATGGATTCAATGAGATCACATCTGAGAGACTGACCAAATATAGCCGTATTAAAAGTTGGATGAACTGGTCCATGAAATATAGGTTAACTTTGACAGTACTAACAACAAAGGTTTAAAAAGTGGCACTCCTAGGATTATGGGGCCCAGTAATGCCGGATTAAATACATGTGCTACTAAATTATCGGCCATGATTCACTAACTTAGCTCCACTGGATGTATATAGACCAATATTAGTGCAACCAATACAGATTGCTATTGAACGTTGGAGTGGAGCCAAAATATTTTGTTGTGTACTATGCTGCTGAGCTACGGTGTTATTGGGAAGATTATCGTCACAAAGTACTACTACTGCTACTACTTCACAGATTTTGATGTGGTTTTTGAGTATTGTAATTGTTTTTTATCTTATATTTTTCTGGTGATGGCAATAACAAGCGTTTTGGGTTGAAGAAGCCTGTTGCATCCTCACTAACATAACATTGGATTGTTTGTATTTCTGGGATGGGCACAACTGAGCCCTACAACTTTTCAGAAGATTTGGGAGACATTTCAAAAACGATATTCACCCATTTGTTGTTGTTTTTAGTCCGTGCTTTTGAGACTCTTTCTATTTATGAGACTCTAGCTATTCATGAGACTCTTTCTACTTGTGAGTCTCTATCTATTTGAGAGAATTTGCCTTTTTGAGAGACTCTATCTTAATCTTTTGAGACTCTGAATAATTTTAGAGACTCAAGACTATACATAAGTTATATAAACTTATATTGCATAAATTAAGGATGGTATGTGTTAAGATTGCTCATAAAATTGGATGGCCTTGCCAAACTGATTAGTGAAACATTGAAGGAGAGAGATTGTCTAGCAACGTTTCAAAAATACTCTGTCTTGATAGAAGGATGTATGAAGCAAAGGGCTGATTTTGTACCGAAATAGCTCCTAATGTATAGAAAAATGATAAAAAGATACTCTGAGAGAAGAATGTAGAGATAGAAAAATACTCGCAAAACAGTTAAATATTAGAAGAGATTCAGATAAGTGCCCAGAAGCTAGGATGTGCCAAAAAAAAGATTTTTAAATTCTAAATTTGGAATTCTGGGTTTTCATTGTGCCATTGTCACAGCATTTTCAACTGCGCAGAAATAGGAAAAAATCTATTTTTTCAGTCCCTTAAAATTAAATTTCAGGGTACTAAAGGGATCCGTGGAACAGCCCTCCGGAGGGCTGGAATTTTTTCTAATGCTACATTGGTGGCCAAAGAAGTCATTGATCAATACCTATTTGAGGCTAAGAAGTTGAAGCAAGATCTAAGAGACTCCAACTTGGATGATTGTGCACTGACTAGAAGCTACATTCATGGGACCAAGATATTGTGCTAGATGATTGTCATGTAGGTATAGTGTGGTATTCAAAACTACATGTTGTAGAGTCTATTGTTGTATCTAGATGGATGTGTAATTTGGATTGAAGGTACATTTCTCCACAAAACTTGCCATAGGATGTCCGTTTCTCCTCATGAATTTCAGGTTCTCAGATGTTCAATGAAGATGACTTAAGGAAAAGGATTGTTAAAGAAGAGATATTCGCTGTGACAAGGGAATCAAGGACCTTCGCTGGAGGGATTTGTGTAGGATACCTTTTTTTCATAGGGCTAACTCGTCATATAGTAGAGATGTCCCAAAGAAATATAGGCTAGAAAGGTTATAGAATTCTGTTGTTCAAGCTAGAATCACTCAATTTAAGGTCAAATGCCTGACATTGACAAAAATGGAAAGAACCTCTTCTAATGACGCTAACATTGTAAAATTCTATCATAATATACTGAATGCGCATAGAATAGGGATATTTGGAGGTAAACTGGCACTTTGGGATTTCTTCCAAGATGTGGCCTAAAATTTGAATTGAGATAATAGGAGGAATAGATTTACAAAAAATACAAAAAAATTTGCGCAGACCATGAAAGTCTATGGTGGTAAACAAAAATGTGATCTATTTCACTTTAACTTCACTGGTCCCAATTTCTGTATTAGTAAAAGAGACATTAAAAAAGGGATGAAATTTAAAATTGGAGAGCATAAAGAATTTTTCATTGCCATAGCTTGCATGTAATTAAAGGTTAAACACGCTAACAATCTAAATTGGATATGTTGGCAGGTTTTTGTGGGCGTAAAGGTGATCATGTCTGCATCACATCTTTCAAGCAAGAAGTGGACTGTGGCAAAGATGGATATAATAAGATTGTTGAAACATTCCAGTCTAGCCAAATAGAAGGATTTGCTAGAGTCATAGTTATTAACCCACTTCATGAGAAATTGCCATGTCTAGTGTTGACTATTTGTTGCACAGGCAACTATTTTGGCCCTAAGTGGGTGAAGCGTTAATGGAATTTGATAGACTCTTTATGGGTCAAAGAATGCTTGTCCATAGTTGGGCCTATAGTTGGTCATGCAAGTAACGGTAATAGTCGTAGGAGGCAACTCATGCCTCAAGACTATAGATCCAAAGAGGGATCTTGGTTGGACTCGGGTTGAGATGGGTGGTTATTAACTGCATCTTTGAACTCTGATGGGAATGCCTTTAGATTACACGATTAGGACTACATCCACAATAAGAAAATATTGATCAATCGTTGTTTTCTTCCATACAATGCATGCAACTTAAAGGCAATGTTTGTTTGTTGCAACACGTAGGTCATGTTTACAATTATTTCAAAATTGATGAGCATGGTCTTAGATAAAAAGATGTTGATTGTAAGGATGGGCAGAATTAGAAGTGTATCGTTGCAAGAATGACCTTCTATTTTTGTTCCATTTTGGCTAGTACTCTCAGTACAGCAATACTATGAGCTTTTGCATACAAATTTTTAAAATTTAAAATAAAATATGGATAATTAGTATGACACTAAAAATAGAATATGACCAAAATTTCAAACCTAGAAAAATCTAGGTCAAAAGTTATTCACAAAAAATATGAACTAAAATTTTGAAGAAAATACATACTTTGACGTTTTAATTTGTAAAAAATAGGGAAAATAATTTTCTTAAAAACTAAAAGATGAAATTTGGGAAGACTTCATGATAATGAGATTTCACCAAAAAAATAATGTTGAAACCATCTTCAATGCTCAGAATTGCTCGCACAAAGGAGCCCTCTTTGCATGGATATAGAGGATATAAAATAAAATATTTTTTAATGCCCCTTGGTAGAAACATGACTTTCTAATATAGAAATATACCATAGAAATCTCATCTCCATATCATTAAATTTGAGGACTCCTTAAGTACGTAGTAAGAACCTCTAAAACTCAAAACGTGACAAATTAGTTTATATGATTTTTAAATATAAAATGATTTTTGAAATTTTTTGAAAAAATATGAAATATGATTAAACTCATAAGAAAAATCTTTAATAAAAACTTCAAGTTCATGCAAATCATGCTTCAAAAGTTATTGCAAAAGGAAGCTTCAGCAGTGCTTTTTTGACAATGTTTCGGTACTAGTCTTTCTTGCAATCACCCAGGTTTGTCTAAAGATTGTATCAAGAGAAGGTTAGATCATATCTTAAACAATTAAAGGAGTATGGTGATGTTCACAGAGAGTGGACTTTGAGGACATAGTACTACCTACAAAGTCTTCTGCTCTCCAAAGCACTCCTTATGGTCTAGGATTGTCCTAAGCCGTCAAAGTATCCTTCTTTTTCTGCTTGTAGAGATTGTGGTTGAAACATGGATATCGCATTGTCTAAGCTAATTCCATGGAGATTGTTGAGGCTCATCACTTTGTTAGTCAACAATGCTTTATTGAGATCCAATTGTCTTGTTACTTTGCTGTATTGCTCATATTCCACTTCAGTGATAGGTATGCATACTTGTCGGTTCCTCTGCACTTGACTGGAAGCAATGCTTGTGAATTTTTTTTTCTAAAATGGGTGGCATGAATATTAATGAGAAGGCTTACAATTTTCATGAGTTGACCAATATGGCCAATAAGCTAAATTATCTATTTGCTATTGAGTACGCTGAGAATGGATTGAAGTTCAATAAGTAGCACAACAAAATGGAGAACGTGTGGGTCAAATTGCATCCCCTCCAAGAAGGCAAGTTTGCATGCAACCTAGGAGATTATTTGGAAATCCCCACAAACGATGTTGTGGTGCTTGCTCTTAAGGAGCAACTAGTGGAGGTCCAACATCTTTTGAGACACTTAAACATGGCTCCTTCTGTGCATGCAAGGCCTAATCTGAAAGTGTGGTTCAATAGGCCGTGGAAGGTGGAGAAGGCACATGAAAAATTCATGAAATTCAAGCCATCTTCTATCCTTGTTTTGGGAGAAGATGGTGGCTTAGAGGTGCTTTGCTATAGTTTGCAAGTGACATGCACTTACCCGTGGCTGAAGATCATTTGGAACCCAAATTATTTGATAATGACAAAGATGCTGAAATTATGGCCGGAGGTGAGGTAAAGGATGCAATATCAAATATGTTGACTTGTCACAAAAGAGCATATTTCATCAGCACCGTCTCCTATTTAAGTCAGTCCTACCATTGCATACAATGGGTAGTATATTATTTACAAATCCACCTTGGTATCTCAACAGAATGGCAATCCATTTCTTTCAAAAGATAGATTGACTAGAGTCAAGCATTCTATATACTTTAACAACCATGATGATTATATTTCCTCATCTTCAAATATGTGCCTTCTAGGCATTGGAATAGACTATGGGGTCTATTTTATGTAGCATAGTACAAACACAATATCTTCTATTGTCAAGTCAACTTTAAAGAGGAAATAGGGTTGGCAATCCAAGGCCAAGAAAGTGGGTAATGCGACCAATATTTTAGAGGGTGTTGATAATAGAATGTGGTGGATAAGACGTGTTCAATCACTAAGGAGGGCGCATGGTAACCAATGGGGACTATTGCAACAACCCTTGGACTTGATGAATTTGACAAGAATGGGAAGTAAAAAAATTGTACCCCATGCAATTGGCAAGTTATGCTAGCTATAGAATTTTCTTAAAATACCCAGTCTACACAAATTCAAGTATGACCATACTGACACAAGGTGGATTGATGTTGATACTATCATTCCGTTGTAACTTTAGAATACAATGGCAACACAGATGTTCACACTCTAGATGCTCAAGGTGCAGATGCCTTGGATGAATTTGTGACATCTTGAAGCTAATTTTCATTTTTTGAATGTGTTTATGAATACAAGTATCACAAATGTATTCAAACCGTGATAGGCATTTGGCAAGATTGCATGGGATTTCACTCTAGCCAAGGTCATTCCAAATTTCCATAATTGAATTGAATTATTCATCAATGTTCATTATCTCTTTCACAGGATATATCACGTTTTAGAGAATAGCATTCAACATGAACATAAATAAAACTAACTAATATGTTCAAATCCAGCAATATTATGCCATCAAAGGAAGAAAGGAAAAAAAGGATTTTCAACTTACCTTGACTTTTAAAATGAGAAGAGAAGCTCTTATATACACATTAGGTGGTTGGGGATAGAACAAATAATAGGAGCTCAACGGCTTATAAGTCACGTTAAAGTAGAAATTGCGTTTAATCCCTGAAGGCCCAAGGCGTTTTTTCTACCAAAAAACACTCAAAACCGCCATTTCTATAGCAAAGATTAAAAAATCTTGAAAATTATTTTCTCGCACATCTAATTTTAAGATCTTACACCTAATTAGTATGAGAATGTGTGGAACAAATTTCAAAAATTTTGACCACACAAATTGCGAGATATCTGCGTTTAAAGTAGAACAAGACGTGTGGGCCCTAGAGAATCACCTATAAAAATAATTTTAAATAATAATTTTTAACCATAAATACTTAAATTTAGAATATTTATTGCCTCTTGTTATGTTATAGCCACTTTTGTTATTTTATTTGCCTAAAAATCACACCCTGTGTCAAGATGGATTGTAGTCAGCAACTGGCGACATTGAGAAATTGAGCAAAGATGCCGACTTTCAGAGTGTAGCCACCCCGAGAAGGCTAGTGGTTATGGTAGATTAGATGTGAGTCCATCAACAAATTGACCAACTAGATGTACAAAATTCAAATGGAAGAGTACATTACAGAATGTCATAGGTATGTAGTTTATTTTTTTGTTGAGCAAGAAAATCTGATCAAGCTTACTAGCTTAGCTTGGTCTCCGTGCACAACAAAAGAAAGGAAATTGATTTACTTGCAGATGGAACTGACACAACAACATTGTAATAAGGCTTTCCCGTGCTCTTGCTCCAAATTACGGTTGTCTCTCTCCAATTAGTAATCCCGATTGCTTTTAAATTTCCAAGAATGTCAATTTTTTGTTCCTTGGCCCAGGCAACCTGCACCTTCTATGCAACTGTGTCCAAGATTTCCATGGAATTGTGCTCTATCCATTTGCACAATAATTCTTTTTTAACTTTAAAAAATCTTCACAGAATGATAAGATCAAGAGACGTCCACTTCCAAAAAAAAACTGAACCCTAATGCTTTAAAAGGAACCAATAACAAACCCCAACAAATTGTCTTAGCTGCACAAGTGATTAATCCACATGTCCACTTTTCAAACTCTACAAAGATAAAAGATTTACATTACAAAACATGTGCAAAGGACTCAATTTTGCTCTTCTGTTCGACCTACATCTTGTCCAAGAATCAGCAAATTTTTTTCAAATTACCAGCTATTGCCATTGCCATCCTATAGATAATACAAACCATCACCTGTGACATTGAATGCTTGACCTAATCTACAAAATCAAGAATCAGTGCATCTAAAAACCTAAATCAAGGTCTCATTTTTGCCGATTTCTTGAAACATTACAACTACGTGATTAAGAAATTCAATTGAAACTAGCTTACTTCTCCCTAAACATGTATAGCAACTTCAAATCTTGATGAAAAGCACTGCATTCATTCTAGAGTCATGATCTCTTCACTTTTGTAGAAGTTCTTGAATTGTGTGTAGGATAATCTATTCAGCATTCACAAGGAAAGCTCAAAATGCGAGAGTTGCCATAGGTTGCTTGCAAAATGTTGGTTGAAATTTGACACAGTTTCCAATACCAAAAGCTAGCTTCAAAGAATTGAGTCATCTGGGCCTTTCTTCATTCAAACATGACAACCTCCAAGCAAATATCAAAGCCACATTCCCGAATTTCTTCAAGATATGTCCATCATCCTAAATTCTTATTGAGCATTTTTTGACCATTGAGGTAGTAGGTTAAATGCATTGGCTCAGAGAGGTTTCACACGTCCAATGAATGTCAATTTAACCCCTAAAGGCCCAAATTAAAGTTCCCTCGGGAAACACTTGGGATTTTGGGCAGGCTTATGTGACCTGAAATTTTGGCCTGATTTGTTGAAATTTTTTTTTGAAGATAGGGAATCACATTAGCTTTCTACAAAAATATAATGCTTTTTCAATCAATGTCCAAGAGCAAAAGTTATGCCACCCAAAGTCAAAAAAGCAAATCACTGGGCAAAAAAAAAAATTGTAAAAGATTGGATTTTTTTTTTAACTTATTTTTTCTCAAAGATCATGTTTTTGTCTACATTTGAAGCTTTGATTCATTCTATTTGGACTCAGAATGAGAAAGTTATAGACAATCATGTTTTTGGGGCAATCTAGCATCTTCTTCAAAAAAAAAACTTATAGAGTTCATTTTTGAATGCATTTTTCGATTTTTTTTCAATTTTCTTTTTTTTGAAAAAGGTTAAGTTTGTTTGCAAGAACAATCCCACCGTTGGAATTCTGGTGTTTTAATTCCACCTAAGAGCTATCAACGATTTAGTATTTCATTCAATTTTGGACCTACTTCTACTTAACAATTTTTTTATATGTAAAAATCAAGTTTTGACATTCTAAAATTTTTTTCTTCAACTCTCAACTCAAATTTTCAGCATAAAAAAATTTAACCCAAAGGTTTGTAGTGCAAAAAAATCTACAAATGGCTGTCAAAGTCATTTGAAATTGCAGGCCACAATTCAAGAAAACTTCTTTTTCCAACTTCAAATGCTAATATCTTCCAATCCGTATGGTCAAACTTCACGAAATTTTTACCACTTGATCTATGACAAGTGAAATAAAAGATTCTATAATTAGATTCTAAATAAAAAATTGGTTTCTTGAGTGATCGCAGTAGAAATGGCAATTTTAGTGGTTTCGGAGCCAGAAATACCAATTTAGGGATTAATAAAAATATAATGAAATATTTGACAACTTTGGTCCTTTCAAGATGCTCTGCTTGAAACGTAATTCAATACGTGCGTGTCCTAATGTCTTTGTGCAGATTTGGGACACAATTGAGGATCCAAAATTGAGCCAATTTTACGGAAACAACATTAGCAATAATCTTGAGAGTTGATAAGTAAGAATAGGGCATGGCTTACCGATTTAAGCTATGTAACCATTTTGCAGGGGCCCCAATGCTCCGAAGGTCTTCATCTTCAACGTGAACAACATCCAAAAGAGCTACTTGCAAAATATTTTTCCAATCAACATTTGAAACATTAGGGGTTGTCACGCATCCTTCCACTTGCCTAGAATTCTCGAAGAATTGGCACATGGTGCAAGAAGAATGGCTGTGCAGGACGAGCGGAGGTCCAATTCTCCAAGAATTCCAGGCACCCTTTTTTCTCCTCCATAGGTGAAGAAAATGGTCGAAACAATTTTCTCCAAGAATTTTTTGACCTTGCTCCCTCGTTTCACCTCTTCGTTGCCAAATTTTCACCTCGCCGCTATACCGTATTCTTGTGATTGGGTCCATGGAAGCAGCTCAAGTTACCCCATTCTCGATGAAAATTCTCCATCCTCCAAACACCAGAAAGGGGTGTCACACATCCTTTAAGCAAAACGGCTTGCCACTGGCTCCTCCAGGGCTTCTCGTTTCTCTCACAAATTTCTCTAACTTTATGAAAATCCCATTCTCCAAGGATGCGTGACAACCTTTATTCTAACGATTGGTCAGTTGAAGAAAGCCATTGCCACTCAATATTCCCGCCTCTTTGAATGAGCCACTTTGTCTGGGGAAAGTATCACAGAGAACGATGAGTTTAAATCTGCTTCTGCTAGAATTAGCAAAGTCAAGGTGAACAAAAACCTCTCTGAATCCTAAATTGAGGGACTTAAAATCTCTAGGCACATCGCACTCACGCAACAAAAAAATCTTAGGGGTTCAAAACTTGCAAAAACACCGGAAGTTGAAGAGTAAGAATCATTGATCTCTTCCAAACTATTTGCAAGCACACTGCCTTACTTACATCGAGATTCCAAAATGCACCTTACTCAAAAATCACAACTTACGCAAAAAGAAAAATGAGGGTTTTGCCTTGTGTTTCTGGCATTCCCCGTTAAATGCTGACATTCCTAATGTTGGGAGCGTCTGCATTTCCAACGGGTCTCATAAAAATCAATTTTCAATACATTGTGGGACTAGATTGTTTGACTTTGAACTTTTTAAACTTTAATCTTTTGCACTACAAAGTTTTGAGCATTAAATTTTTGTAGTGAAGAATTGAGTTGAAAGTCTAGGAAAAAAACCCTTCAAAAAAGCTTAATTTTCATACTTGAAAAATTTGTTAAGTAGAAGTAGGTATGAGATAGAAGGAAAATCTATATTATTAATATCTCTAAAATGGATTAAAAATGCATTAATCCCAATGGTAAGATTTTTTAAGCAAGCAAACTAAACCATGTGGAACTTTTATTTGAAAAATTATAAAAATTGCATTTAGAAATGAATCCTACAAGTTACTTTTTCAAAAAGATGCTCTAATTGCCCAAAAAACAAGATTGTCCATAGGTTAAGTTCTTTTAAAAAGAAACTAAAAAATTTTGAATTTTTTTTTGCTGCCCCTTTCTTCCTTGTTTGAGGTTATTTGGCATAACTTTTGTTCTGAGGCACCGATTGAAAAAAAATTGTATTCTTACAAAGCAAATCAATTTTTCCATTTTCAAAAAAAGTCCAAAAATCAAGACAAAATTTCAACCTGTATGTACATGCCCGAAATTCCATATGTCCCCCAAAAGGACAATGGACCTTTAGGGGTTAAAAGTAGAAGACCTCATTTAGGCATAGTAAAAGAACTTTTTCCAAAAAAACTTTGAACAGACAAAAGTTGTTAAATTTTGATGATTTTCATCTCCAAAAATCCATTTGAGATTTAAAGTCTCCAATCAAAATTTATGGACAAATTTCAGAGAGAGGTTGGAAGGAAATTTTTTTGGACATTTTCAAGCTTCTTCTTTGAAACTTGTCCACAACTTTTGATTGGAGACTCCAAATCTGAAAAGCATTATTCAAAATGAAATTCATCTTGGTTTAACAACTTTTATTCGTTAAACATTTTTTGGAAAAATTTATTTACTATGCCTAAGTAAGGTCAGAAATTTTGCTTTGAACACAATTCCTACTTTAATTTGACTTCACTATGAGCAGTTGAGCTCCTACTAATTCTAATTTATATTTTCCATTTAGATTATTTGACTTCCTATCACCCCATCAATAGAAAAAAAAATTGAATCCTCAGAAGGGCTGCTTCCCTTTGAGGAGTTCCCTTCAATAAAACACAATGAATAATGACCATTGTCCATCATCAAATGATGAATAATGGTCACAATAAATAAATACTAAAAAAAAATTAAAAGAATAAAATAAAAATAAAAATAAAAAATATTAAAAAATAAAAATAATATTAACAAAATTATAAAAAATAATAGTAACAAAATTATAAAAAATAATAGTAACAAAATATTAAAAAGTATTAAAAAGATAAAAAACAATAAAATAATAAAAAAATATTATTATTCAAAAATAGCAATTTGATTTGAAATTTTGTAATTTTGCATTTATTTTAGTATTAATTTTTTTCAATTTTTCCAATTTTTCCAATTATTTTATTGATTTGTCCCGCGCTAACTAGGCATTGTAGCTCGCTGGCTGGCCCAAAAATAAAAATAAAAACATTCGGCCGGCATTCCTTGCTATTCCCTACTACCGCAAACTCATGGCCCTTTTGAAGGCTCGTTTTTTTCCTAATGTTGTATATAAGAGCTTTCTTATCATTTCAAAATCAAAATAAGTTGAAAATGCTCCAGAAGAAATGTGAGGTAGTACTCAAAGAATTGAAAGTTTAATTGTTTATAGTTTAATTTTAAAGCAATGTAAATCTGGCACCCCTAGTCACCATGCGGATGCTCTAATGCATCCAAAGGGCCCAAAACGGGTCTGAAGCATTCAGTCTTGGTCGAATGATGTCACCAATGGCAATCTCTCATTGGTTGCACGAGTCACTTCATAGGGTTCCCCGTCACATTAGCTACCTATGTGTACTGTAGATCTTTAAAAATAGTGGTGCTCACAACCTTGGGAACATTGAGAGAACACACGACCCTCTTGGGCCCTCATTTCTCTTCCAATGCTAAATTTTAAATAAATAGTGGTATGATAAATTTGCCTCAATTTTCTTCATCTAAAATACACCAATTTTGGTATTTTCTTAGAGGGGATAGACTACCAAGTTGTGTGAGTATGTAAGGTTGGACACCAATAATGGTATATCAATAGTAGATACCCTATAATTTTTTTAAATGGATTGAGCTTTAAAACTAGCTATATTTGATTTAATTCTATATATTAAGACATTTTTTTTATCAATTGTCGTTGAATCTTAAAGATTATCTATTCACTCAGGTCTTCTATTAGTGACCCATTGAACGGGGAAAAACTTTAAAGAAGACAATAGCAATTGGAATTATATTTGTCCAATAAAGTTTTTATAAAATTTTGAAATGCTTTGACCAAATAACTCAAAAGAATCACATGACCTTTCCTAGAACAACATAAACAACACCATGATGGTCATGATCCTCACATAGAATCCGGTAATAGTATTTAATTTAATATGGTACTATTCATCACATTACAATAGTCATCCTTTGATGTTTTTCTCATCTAAAAGGAAGATGTTTTCATTCTAATCACTAACTCATTCCATTATTTTCAATAAAAGGAGCAGTCACTATTTGTTATGTTATGGTCAAATTTCAATTATTCAAGTTAGAATGGAAACTATAGATTGAATGCATGATTGTTATTGGTCCATTATTTACTATGCAGAATGGTGAAAATATCTTGAATGGGTTTCCTACCTCATATGAGGTAATATTTTGGTTGAGTTGGTTAGAACCTTGCATAGTGTTGTTGCTTTTTCAGAGAAAAGTTGCTTTGCATTGGCATGGCTAAGACCTTTGTTCACTTCTTGTATCATATTTTAAGGCCAATGCTTTGTGATTATTATTATAGCATGTACCTATTTTCAATATTTTAAAAAAATGAGCATAATTCTCAATTAGTTTAATGTATACAATTGTTTTTAGTGGATTGGCAAATGCAACTTTAAATTTGATAAACTGACCGTTGAATCTCTATCATTTGAGATCTAGAAGATTTAGACCCTTTTCACACTATGTCCCAAGTTCTAACTTTCTAAATCCTAATTTAAGGTCAAATTTCAACTTTTTTAGATTATAGTAGGTGAATTAAAAGTAAAAATAAAAATGTGGGACTTGGGACTCATAATAGGAAGGCCAAAGTTCCAACTTTAAGTCCCGGCTTGCCTCTTGTATGATATTATAAAAATAAAGCCTTGAAGGACCAAATAGTTGTTAAATTACCATTTAAAAATTCAGGTGGGCTCCTACAATGTTAATTCTTCAATGGATCTTTTTGAAGTTTTGACACAACATATGTATCTTCTAGGTGGAAAAATAATTTTTTTTATGATCGAGTGCCCAAATCAAAAGTCATGTTGGCCAAAAAATCTAGGCAATTCACACAACTAGGAAATCTTTTGCTAATTCCACATCTATTATTTCTCAAAAGTTTGGCGTATATGCAATTCATGTATTATATAATGCAATTATAAGAAAAAACTATACTTAGTGCAAAATTTTCACTTTAGGAATACTTAAAAGTCCATTGATCTTATCAAATAAGGTTGGAAAAAAACTTTTTTTTGTAACTTCAAATGCTCTAATTACTCAATTTGTGTAGTCAAAGTTTTTGAAGTTTTTTCCACACATTTTTACAATTGTCTAGTACAAATTTATATGGTTGAGCTTCAAAAATATATTTATTTTTCATTTTTTTCTCGCTAACTAAAAGTGGTAGGATTTGACAATTTACACCAAAAACACACTTTAATCTTTTGGTTCAAATTAAGTGCTTGAAAATGGGTCAAAAGTCAAAAATCCATTTGGGAGGCACTTTTAGTATCACATCTATATTAGATAGATTTGGAGAAAATTTCAATTCATTGAGATGCATTCTTCTCTTCATTTTATATTCAAAAAAATTATTGAGAATTAGAGGCTGGGTTAAGTACTATATTCATTTTGTTTATATCCAATTGAACCTCTAAGTCTCCCTTCTTGGTATCAAAACTCCCCAAAATTGTTGCTATCTAGGCGTTTTGGCATGATGTGGGACTTAGGATTTGGGACAAAGTGTGAAGCCCAAAGTCCCAATTTTCAACTATCCACCAATCAAATTTTCAGAGTTCAAAGGGACTTAGGACCTAGTGTAAAGTGGCCTTTATCTTTCAAGAATATAAAGAAATTTGAGCAGGTTGAATCACAAGGTAAAGCTTGTTGTCAGTAAAGCAAAGTGTGGCATGAAAGACTTGGTCAGAAGTTCTTCTAGGTCGGACAAAAACAAAAAGACAATTAATTTTTCTAAATGTGTGGCATGCCTCAATTTTGAAGCTTTGGTAAAAGTCATTTAAATTCCTAGTTTTCCTTCAAGCATGAAAATTATAATATTGTGCAAAAAGTCCTCATGCAAACTTCTGTATTGCCTAGTTGCCTTTTGAAGCTCCTATTAACAAATTTGGAATTATGACTCGATCACGTAGGTATTGTACTTCATATATTAAATAGTGCAATCATTAGAAAAATCAGGACACTCTAGAGGGCCATTTTTTAGTTGGTCAGATGTATAAATATAGCAAAAAGTGAAAAAATGTATTTTTTTTTTTAAAAGAGTATTAAAAATTATTAAAAAATTATGTACCACGTGATTGTTTCAAGTGCCATGTTACATTGCAATTTCATTTAAAATTTAAAAGCTTATATTAAAATTAAACAAATAATTTTTATTTATTTTTAGTATTTGCACATCTAAATGAAGTGTCTCATCCTTTTAAAGAGTCCAGATTTTTTTTTTAATAGGAATACTTGTTGGGTGGTGAGGAAATGGTTTGGAAGAAGGTAATTGCCGATGAGAGAGACATACCTCTATTGCACTCAAAGTGCCACTACTTACCCCTAAAGGACGAAACACCATTTTTTGGCAACATAGCGATTTTAGGCAGCTCACTACGAATGGAGTTTTTTATTTTTTTTCTTTGAAAATTTTACATAATATGTGCCCGAGGAGTAGCTTTAAGG
Organism: Neckera pumila; assembly: GCA_963969595.1. Classification (NCBI taxonomy): domain Eukaryota; kingdom Viridiplantae; phylum Streptophyta; class Bryopsida; order Hypnales; family Neckeraceae; genus Neckera; species Neckera pumila. Next base: position 12,304,639 of record OZ018415.1, read on the forward strand.
CCCAACAATTGTCATAGCTTTTGACTTTACGGTTAAAAAGTTATTGCATGATATGTGATTTTCCGTAGTCAGCGGGCAGCCCGGGGAGCTCAAAAAACTTCTTTAAAAATGACTTGAAAAAAAATAAATCTGAAATTGGTTCTTTAGATTTATATAGAAGTGTGAAGCTTTGAATCATTCAATTTGGATCTATGAGTCAAAAGTTATGAGGATTTTAAATTTGTGGGTAGGTATGGTTTTGAAAGACTCCATATCTACCCACAAACTTAAAATCCTCATAACTTTTGACTCATAGATCCAAATTGAATGATTCAAAGCTTCACACTTCTATATAAATCTAAAGAACCAATTTCAGATTTTTTTTTTTTTTTCAAGTCATTTTTAAAGAAGTTTTTTGAGCTGCCCGGGCTGCCCACTGACCACGGAAAATCACATATCATGCAATAAGTTTTTAACCGTATAGTCAAAAGCTATGAAAATTGTTGGGCCTTAAAGCTACTCCTTGGGCACATGTTGTGTAAAATTTTCAAAAAAAAACCCCGAAAAACTCCATTCGTAGTGAACTGCCCAAAATCGCTATGTTGCCAAAAAACGGTGTTTCGTCCTTTAGGGGTTAAGGTAGCAACACCCATAACCCTCATTGTATCCATAATTGTCACCTCTAAAATCTTGGAAGATCTTTGAAAGTTAATAGATTGCAAGGATGTATTACATCTAAACATCAGACCCAAGTGTTGGTATTAAGTGCATTGTATATGTCTCTTTAAAAATTCACAACTTATTCTCACAATGTCCAAATAATACATTCAAAAGTGCACATAAATGATTTTTCTCTTGCTAATAGGGTCCAATAATTAGATGGCTGTCTATTAATAGAAATCATGTTCAGAAGCCTTAACTTCACGGTTATGGGTGCTGCTACCTTAGTCATCTCCTTCCTCTTGTAAATTTTCCATCTCTGGGTCGGAGGATTCCTTCCCTCCTCCAAAGTTGTGATCTTCAGAATTCATCAAATCTTTTATGCAGGATGGGTAGATTTGAGGTCGCTGCTTGAACCACTCATCAGTTTATAATTAGACATTTCACTTGAAAATGTCTTTAGAAGACTTTCTTGATGATTATGTAGAGTTGTGGGCCATTCGAACTGGCACGACCAAACAGGACATATTACAACAAGTTTTCGAGTTTGCTGGTTTGCGGCAAATCTGGTTAAGGGTTTCCCATTATTTGATTCAGAAAGGTTATTGAAACTCTTTGAATTTGTGCTTCAATTAGTATCAAACTTTGCTTGCTTCAGTCTGACATCTGCATCCTCGGAGTGTCCAAGGCGGGCAGCAGATCTAGCTCCAAACCGTAGGCGATATGATTACCAAATTGGACATTACACGTTTTCGAGTTTGCTGGAACGGCAAATCTGGTTAAGAGATTTTCAAATTCAAAGAAATAGTAGAAGTGAGTTTACAGTCAAAGTAAGTGCGGCCCCATGTGAGTATGGGATCCAGTCAACTTTTGTTGTGCTTGCAGTGTTAAGTACTCAAAACACTCAAACTGATCGACAAAGACACTCCAAAAGCGACGGGAGGCAGGGACGGAAGGGGGGGGAATCTCGTGGGACGGGAAGCGCTGGACGGGAGTCAGGCAAAGCAGCCACTGCGCTTGCCGCGCATGCCCCCCCTTTTTGCTCGAAGGGGGGTGAGTTACTTAACGTCTCGCTTCAGTGACTTCCGAACTCTGAAGGTCAAACGACTCTGTACTAGTGACGCAGTTCAGGAAATGCACAGGGCACTTGAAGGAACGATGTGGCGTCACCGTAGGCGTCACTGGGGGCGTCACCGAAGAAGGTCGGCTCCCATGTCTGTCTGCTGCAGGAGCTTTCCAATTTCTTTGGTCTTCAATCGGGGAGCACTGCACTTCAGACTTGCTGGCACCGGAGATGATCAACGCGCCAGCGGCTGAACTCCAAGATGAGGCACTTGGACATTCAGGAGTCAGCGGAACAACTTCATTCACTTCTTGCTCCAACTCATGAAGTTGGTGGAGTCCTTTCTCTGTGGCCTGCGAATTATTATTACACCCACAGATTGTCTCAAGACCTACCATAGCAAATTGTAATGTTTATTTTCCTCTAAATCTCACCGGCCTCAGCATGGACCTCAGCAGATGTAAGGCATGAACCTTTTGTATTTTGTCCTTACAAGTTCGAACCAATTGAATTTCGTCTCGAAGACATGATTACGATGTGCGAAATGAATAGCTTCATATGCAAGTCAAATTAGTTACTGTTGTAGGGAAAGAACCGGTGAATACCTTGTACTCGTAAGCTTGACCTCTGCCTCCAGAACCTAAGCGCATGACCTTGCGCTCTGTGAGCAATCTGATAATCAGAGGACGACGCACAGTTGAGAATTAGAAGTTAAGCCAGTATGGGAAACGGGGCAAAGTTTCAGGTTGAGTCCCCTTTTGTGATGCTGATAAAGAGACAACTGTTTGGAAGTAAGAGTAACAAAATTGATCTTGTTCTGAGCATCTAACAGCCGCAGTATCAAAGTAGAGCTCCTCTGCCAAACTTCTATGTTCCTCAAAGTGTAAGTTCCAGTACGAGTTCCAGTAGATCACGGATTTCCCTCGAATTAGCCCTTTGTAGAGTTTCTTCCAATTTAAATAGTACGGTAACGATGGCCCTTGGCTGTTCATGTCTATTGATTTGAAGCGCTCAAAATTATTGCGGAGTGAAGATAGCTTACAGTCTTAGGGCCTTGCTGGTATCGGGGTTATTGCCCAAAGCCTGACGTATGAGCCTTTCGGGGACGGCCGTCTCTCCAATGAAGCGCAAAATTTGATGAGTAAAACGCTCCACCCGCTTGAATCCTCGAGAAGTTTTTTTCTTCGCGCTAAAAAGTTGATAGAGAACTTTGGAGACCCTCTCAAGGGTCACTGCTTTTTGAACTGTCTGAGTAACCTTAATAATATTGGTCCCTGACTTATCATCGGAAACCATGACTTCGCCGAATAAATTTTCTTCGTCTTTTTCAGAGGAGATTGCTGAAGCATCAGACTTGGCCAGACTCTCACAGATGTGGTTTGTATCAGTCATACTGCTGCTTGCCCCAATGCGGGAAGAATACTCTTCACACCTCGAGAGACTCTTGTTCATTTGGATCTTATTTGGACAGAGGAACATAGGCTTTGATGTTTTCCGGGGAGTGCGATGTTTTCGCACAACCTGCATACACACAAGCCAATTCGATCGGTTAAGTGAAACCTTAAGCAGACGCTAATATTTTCACCAATTAAACACCGGATCTAATGCCTATATATCCTCGGGTATGTCCTATCCTTGATATTTTTGCGTAGCATAATGTTTGGATCTTTACTAAGACACTGAAATTGACATGACGTATCAATACAGTATAAGTGGTTGTTTGTGTAGTTTGTGTAACATTGGAATCAAACATTGAAATACTGCGCACCTTGTACGAGTTTTCTTTCGCATGAAGAGGCATCTTCTTCGAGCTCTTCTGATTGGAGGGCTCCTTGCAATAAGGATGGCTAGCATTTTTCTCTGCGGATGCCATTTTCTTTTCCCGGCGTCGGTCCCATTGTCCTTGATTGAAGCGCTTCTTGCATCAGGCAAATCACAAACCAATTAATGCCCGGGAGTGCAGTGCTAGTTCCGTCAATTCTGGCGACCTTGAATTCGCCATGAACTTCCAAAAGAAACTTTCGAAGCTTGGATGTTGTTCAATGCTAAGGTGGATAAATTAAGCAGTCCTAAATTAAAGAGCAAGTCGTTGATATTGTTCCGCTATACCTTTTCCGCAAAATCTTTTGAAATTTTTGGAGTTGAATTGGACGATTGCTGGTACGAGCGCTTCAAACTGCAGCCAACGTCTGCAAGCAGTGATAGGGCCTCTACGATGCAGACTTTGCCGTAGCCTTTAGAGGTGATTGAGCGACTTGAAGTGTAATAAACACCAGTTCCAGGTGCCATGCAGCTCTCGCTCTGCGGAACTTTCGGGGGGAGTCTAAACTTCAATGCCAGTTTAGGAGGGTAGGAGGATAGGAAGTCCCTACGATTCAAACTTCCTCTCTCAGCGTCTTTCAATATCCCGACCGAAATTGAGTTTTGAGGATTGAGAAATGTCCTCTCGGGACTTTTCTCAATGATGACATAATCGCTGGGCCAGGGGATGTGAGTTTACCGACCTCCGTCACATCCAGTGTGACGGCAGTGCTTGGAGGAGAAAGGCAGCCATGCCATTTGCTAGATAGTCGTTCGTAACCTGCCGTATCCGCAAAATTATTATCAAAAGTTAATGTACGCATCACAAAAAAATCCAGCGCACATGATCTTAAACTACACGATTCCAAGAATGTTCCGTTAAAAAATATTTATCTCAAGATCCCGTTGACCTCATCAACAACGTAAAATCTTGCAACAAATCTCAATCTCAAATGCCATGGATAATTCGTCACACGTGAATAAACCTCTTCAAGCTCTTTGTTCAATAGTAGGAATGAGAGTTATCTTTCGAGCTTGGAAGATCATAGATTCAGGAGCATGCTCAAATCGCTCGGAACTGCCTAATTCTTAATCACAAACTCTAAACGAAAGTCTGTAAGCTGATAAGCATAGTCGTGACACTGCTATACATTTGTTTAATTATCGGAATCTTACTCTTCAAATCTTCCCCGTACACGTCCATCTTCCCCTCCTCCATACCTCCCGCTTCAAATAATCCAACGGTAACAACTGGAATTTTCAGATCTGGAGGTGAAGGTCCTCAACACATGAATTCAAAGTTATTGGCACAATGAGTTCCTATTTGAATCAATATTCAAGCCGCACAATGTGAACACAATTCATATGCTAACTTTGTTCTCAATGTCACATGATGCGAGCAGTTTTCACTAGTTTCAAACCCGAAAGCTCGCTCTGATCAACTTCTATAGTAGCAATACTAGTATTCTGGATAGAAAATGAACATCATCTTAATCACTGCTCAGTCGTTCAAAATGCTTGAGGTTGAACTATTTTAAAGAATGTCGCTGCTAGATGCTGTTTCCAATATGCAGCTGTATATATGTCTCGCACATCTGATTGCTAACCTCTTCACAAATCCGAAGTCATTTGCTCTTCACAATCATCATGATTTGCGAGAAACTCCAGTTTTTCCATTCATCAAAGCTTATATATAATCCTCTCTAGTAAGTGGATGCTCACTACATAAACAAAATCTTAACACCATAACACCATAGACTACAGCAGTAGAATTACTAATATTCTCTATTTGTAAACTGCAAAAAATCTCTATCGCTGCTCAAGAACAAAAACAAACGCCGCAATGTAATTTACCACTCTCAGGTCGGAACAGAGACGAATCAGATCTAATGCGTACACAAAACAATTCCTCATGTCCGAACTCCGAACTCGGTTGTTTAATTTTTCGCATCATGCACTCTAGTTTTCTCATTCATCAAAGCTTAGTAATCATCTCTAGACCGGGCTCTGAGTGGACAAATGAATGCTTCGCTACAGGCAGTGTGTCTCATTATCATACCAGGATCTTGGAGCACATCAAAGAGACACTGCTATGAAATTCTCATTTTTAAGGCAAATTCACTGGATTCCCGAGACCGATTATACTACATAACTTCAAACATACCTCATCTTCACCTCCTCAGCTGCATCAAAATCTTCCTATGAAGGCACAGTCGAGAGAAACATCTGGTTCCAGGGCTCCACGAAAACAGGATCCTGACCGCGCTACAGAAATTCGATAATCGGAGCATTGGCGCGGCGTCCTGGACATTGACGGCTGAGATTTATTTGAAGTAATTCAAATTCAAATTATGCGTTGGCGGGGCCAAAGTAGGCGGACATCCACGTCCTCCTCTCATTACTAGATGAATCCATCAATCTCTCATCCGTCACTCGCTTCCGCCTTTCATCCATAGCTCCGACGCATTCACAGTTTTTTCATGGTTCATCCATCAGATCTGCTAACTCTGCTATCCACACATTACCTTAAGTCAGGCTATTTGTTTTGTTTGTTAGTTATGTTGAAATCTCTTGGACCATGCGTCCCCCGGTCGCATTTTTTGTACCGTCGGAAAGCCCTTAGCAAGGAGGGGTGCACGGGCTTTGTTTCATGGCATTTGAGCGGTCTACGGGGTGAAAGTTATTGATTTTTGTACTTTCAATTTCTATGTGATCCATAAGACATCATTGTAGTTCAAATTTGTACAATTGTTGTTTTTATAATTGATTAAAATTATTCAAATTTAGACTTTTGGTTTGTTTTGAGCAAACTCCAAGAAGCTCAAAAAAGGCTTTAGGCATTAGAATTTAGGCATTAGAATTTTTTAGCACCTTAAAGGTACACATGTTGTATGAAAAATTCAAAGAAAAAAATAAAAATTCCATTCATAGTAAGCTGCCTAAAATTACTATGTTGACAAAAAAAATGCAGTTTGTTGCTTTAGGGGTTAATAAATGAATATTTTATAATTTTACATTAATAAAAAAAGAATCATTTTATAATTGTATATTATGATTAATTTATTTTGAATTAGAATTAACAAAGCCTAAATTTTATCGGACTCTATTTTTGTATTAAACCACCTGCAATTTGGCTGTATTAGAGCACAAAAACAAAATATGAAATATGAAATGGAGAGCCTTAGATTTCCAAAAAAGTTAATTTAAGATGCTTCAATATTTGATTTATTTCTGGTAATTGCTAGTATTCAAACATATTATTCTTAATCAAACATACATATTAATCTACATGTGTTAACAATTATAAATTCAAGTCAAGATTTAACAATTTGTAATCTAATTATATAAGTTTGTCTATTATCTACATAATAAATGTGAACCAATGTTGTTTGAGAATGAAGTCAAGGAGTTGTGTTTATATGAAATATAATTAATTGTAAGTGATAACTTGTGGTACTTTAGAAATGAATAACTAAAATTATAGTTGACATATTTTATTTAGTACATTGCATGTTATCAATGCTTATATATATATATATATATATATCAGAACCTCCTACATTACAAGTACACCAAGTAATTTAAGTATATCCAAACTAACAAATTTAAAACTAACAAGTTGACACTATAAGTTGAAAAAAGGTCTTTGAATCTTTGGGGGTGAAGATCTTACGGTTACAATTTTTATTTTTCATATTATACGTTAACATGGAAGTTTGAAGAAAAAAATTAGTTTTCATTTGAAAGAAAATTATTTACAAAATTAGCCATGTCAAAAACTTGATTTTGGTCATCATGATTTGGAATTACTTTATCTTTTGTCAACTTTTTTTAGAACTCCAAAAAAACTTTTTGTCCCTTGGCATATTGGTATACATCATTTTAGATTATTATACACAACAATTGAAGAAAATTGACATTTATAGAATTAAAAATATCAACAATTTGACAAACATGCAAATGATGTTGGCTCTCACAATATTTGATTTTTTTGGAATTGAGAGCATGGAATTGCATTAGCCATTGTAGAGAGAGTATATCTTGCAATATAGAGCATTATTATATCATAATGCCCTTGCATTTGAAATAATTGTTGAATAGGGCAATACAATTTGATTTATGTTTTACAACTGTATAATGCATTTTTAGGATCAAATTTTCTATTTGCAGATTAGAATTACTGATGCATATAATAATTGGCCCAAAAGAACCACATTTTTTTTAATCATTCTCAATTTCATCAAAAAATTGCCAATTTCATAAAGATCGATGTAAATTTTGGAAAGTGGGACTTAGAGGCCAAATTGAATCTAGCCAAAATGCCAGAAAACCAACTTGGCCTGCAAGTTTCAACAATTTTTCGGAATGTAAAACAAGACACAAATCACCATATAAGGGCATCCTTGTGGGCTAAATTTTGTTTCTAATCTTGTCCAATACAAATTTGATGCTAAAAGTATCTCCAAAATGAATTTTTGACTTTTTGATCTATTTTTTGGAACTTGATTGCCGTATAATATTATACAAGAGACAAGTTGGAGCTTAAAATTAGAACTTTGGTATTTACACTATGAGTCTTATGTTCCAATTTATTATTTTTATTCACCTGTTGCAATCCAAGAAAGTTAGAAGTTGGCCTTAAATATGAACTTAGAAAGTTGGGATTTGTGACATAGTATAAAGGGCCCTAAATTCACCCATTTAGGATGTTGTAGAGCTCTAGAAATGGCCTACATTTTTGTATTTGTGGATTCAGTGCATGACAATGAGAGTATTCAAAGATAAAGGTTTCTACAATATTTTGAGCAAGAACTTTAAGACTATTCTAATTTTGTGGGGAACTGTTTTGAGTCATACTTAAGATTTTGTGTTTGCCAAAATGGTACATTATATGTATTCTAGCATATACAAGCTTATTTGTTGTATTTTAGGTTCTTATACAATGTATATCGTGTATGGGAATGCTTTAGGCACTGACCAACAACTAGGCCTTGTTATCAAAACAATAGGGACTCACTGGATTTGCAACATTGTAATGAAGCATTGCTCAATTTTTATTATTTTATTTTGTTTTTACTATTTAATTCTATTTCATCTCTATTTTATTTAAATATTTACTAAAAAAATTGGATTTTCATTATTAGTCTAAATATCAAGCTAATTTAAGAGAAACATACTTTCAATAAATATGTATAATTTATATTCATCTGCAAGTCATTTTTTTCTTTACATTTCTATTACGATCCTTATATGATTATATATTTACACTTTTTTCTATCAATTTATATGCAATATACTTTTACATGGTGTATGTATGTTAATAGTAAATTTTTATAAATCAATCTTATTGCAAATATTATAAGAAGATGTATATTAAGATAATAAAATATTTATATATTCAATGAATATGGAATAATGTTGTAATGATGTTTTAGCTGTTAAAGAAAATAAAAATGAGATTAAAAATATTTAAAAATAAAAAAGAACATAAATGGAAGGGATTGAAGTAAAATCAAAAATTGTATTGAAGAGAGGTTTGTGTTATAATTTATTGAGTAGAAATCTCTTATATTAATATCTAAAGTGCAAGCTAAAGTGTGGAAGTGAAGGACCCTATTTTTGTAGTTTTAGCAATAAATTAAATAGAAGGATTTTTTTTGAATAGATAAGTGCACTCGGCATGTAACTTCTATTGCCTCTTACTCATCCTATAATGGGCCATAAAGCTCCAGCCTACAGGCAATAGGCAATTTTTGGAACATCATGTGAAGTCATAACTGAAGCATATATATATATTCTGTTTTCCAATGAAAAACAAATTTTGTGGAGCTTACATGTAAATGTTGTCAAATCCTCTTTACATATTTTAGTTTAGGAAAAGGCCCAATAGTTATAATTATGTATTTTTAGTCTATGAAGAAGCTTGGCAATTACACCAGCAAGGCTAAAATCTAATGACATTGCAGTGTCTTTGCAGTGGCCAACAACTTGTACAAATGTGCCACATCAAGCGTGTTCAAGGTTTTTCTTCCTTCTTCTCTAGCTTGGTACATTGATATAAACTTTGCATACTTGAGGCTTATCACCCATCTTCACTCATGAATTTCTTGTAGGAACCTAGATCCCTTGAATCCACTTCTGATCGCAAAATTGTGTGGTACACTTGTAGGTGCTTGTTGTGCAAAAATCACAATTCAAAAAGACCTGTTTTAGAATTATCAAACGGTGATTGTATAATAGTGTTCCAAATAATGTCCCTCAGAGTGCATGATGTTTGATTCTTGTATGCCATTCTCAGGACATCCTAAAGGGATTGAATATAGTACTTTGTGTGGCCAAAACCAACAATGCACCTAAAATTGACAAAATCTAGTATTGTTGTACAATACATTTAATGTTCTTAAATGTATAATTACTTATCTAGTGTCAACTTCTTAGATTTTAATTTGTTGATTTGCATACCTATAAATGACTTATTTCCATTACAGGAGGTTTTAATGTACACATATTCAACTATACATAATATGCAATCTACTCTTAAGTAACATATGCCAGCTATAATTTGAGTTATTCATTACAAAATTATCATAAATTGTCATTCACATTTACCACAAATCATACTTCACAAAATCACAACTTTAGTTGACTTCATTCTCCAATAACATTAGCCCACTTTTATTATGTAGATAATAGACATGCTTTTACGTGTTATAAACTATTATTAAATTTTGACTTGAACTTACGATTGTTAACACATTTGAAATAATATGCATATTTGAATAAGAATAATATATTTGAATACTAGCAAAGACCAAATGTAAAAACAAATATGGAAGCATCCTAAATAATTTTTTTGAAGAGGGGCTCCCTGTTTCACATTTGATAAATCTTGTTATTGCACCCTAATATAACTAAATTGTAAAGTTTTCATGTTGTTAATATAGGAATAGAACTATATACATATATATATATATATATATATATATATATATATATATATATATATATATATATATATATATATATATATATATATATATATATATATATTTAGGCTTTGTTAATCCTAATTTAAAATTATAAAATTATAAAATATGAATTTACTAAAAATATAAAATTACAAGCAATGCTGTAGGGTAATATTTAAATATACTATCTGAAGTGTATTGTTTGAATTTTGTAATATCAAATTTCTATGTAAACTATCTATGATACTTTGATAATAAACAATGAAATGTTTATTACTAACTACACAATAAAACAAATTCATATATTCATTCCTAAATATCCAAGGCCTTATTCTAAGCTTCTTGGAGTTTGCTCAAAACCAAACAGAAAACCAAAATTTGGATAAGTTTAACCCCTAAAGGACCAAGGCCTTTTTTCTGCCAAAAAACTCTCAAAACTGCCATTTCTAGAGCAAAGAGTAAAAAAACTAAAACATTATTTTTTTTGCACATCTAACCGTAGGATCTTATACCTAACCAGTTTGAGAATGTGTGGAAAATTTTTTAGAACTTTTGACCCCACAGATTGCGAGATATCTGCGTTTAAAGTGGAAAAAACAAGTTTTTCAACACATTGCGGGACCAGATTTTTTGACTTTAAACATTTTTAACTTAAAATTTTTGCACTACAGCGTTTTGAGCTTTAAATTTTTATAATGGAGAATTGAGTTGAGAGTCTAGGAAAAAAAAAAAATTCAAAAAAACTTAATTATCATTCTTAAAAAAATTGTTAAGTAGAAGTACGTACAAGATAGAAGGAAAATCTAAAATATTCATATATTTTAGATGGAATTAAAATGCACTAATCCCAATGGTGAGATGTTTTTAGCAAGCAAACTAAACCATTACAAAAAAAAAATTGAAAAATTACAAAAATTGCATTCCGAAATGAATCCTACAAGTTATTTTTTTCAAGAAGATGCTCTAATTGCCCAAAAAACAAGAATGTCCATAACTTCCTTATAACAAATCCAAATGAAATGAAACAAAGCTTTCCAGATAGTCAAAAATATAATCTATGAGAAAATAAATATTTTAAAAAAAAATTCAAAATTTTCCAAATTTTTTTTTGCTGCTCTCCATCCCCACGCATTCCAAGAAATGGCATAACTTCTTGCTCAAAGGTCTAATTTCAAAAAAAAAAAAATCCTCCACATACCTCTTTCAATTCTTCACATTCACAAAAAGTTTCAAAAAATCAGGAGAAAATTTCAGCCTGTAGGTACCTGCCCAAAATCCCATTTGTCCCCCAAACGGACAATGATCCTTTAGGGGTTAATCAAATTAGAAAAAGTTATAACTGTAAAAATTCAAACTAGAAGTGTTATGGATAGTAGAGGAAATAAAACCACAACAATATCACTTATAGTATGAAAGATTATAATGTTTGATCAAGAGGGTGTTAAGACTGAGAAAGTGGTTATTTTGAAGTCTTTTGATTCATTTAAATTAACATATCAATCCAAAATTGAGATCATAAAAAACATATGAAGTTAAAAGACATAATATAAATTACCATAATCCATTCACAACTTCTTAAGATCTATTCTATGATTTCTTTAAAGGACTGTCTAATGTGATCCCTCAAAAATCTAGTGTATTTGAGGCTCATTTTCAAGAGCCTCTAATATTATTTAAGATTTGCAATGGATGCCCTTACACAAAATTTCAGTAAAAGAATCATAAATATTTTTTTGCAAAATCAGATTTTTAATGCTTAAATTAGACTTTCAAGGATATTCTACTAATAAAACCAAAAATAGTAATTTGGTAGGATTTTATTTAACTTCAAAGTTTAATCAACACCAAAATATGATGCCCATGGCAATTAGGAGTTAAATTTGACTCAAATATTGTAAACTTTCATAATATGATAATTTGAAGTTTCACTAAATTTGAAATTTCAAAGTAGAATTAATTTCTATATTTTCTCATTGGAATTAGTGTGATTTACCATGAACAAAATTTTAATAAATAAGAGTTAAGATTAATTGAATAATAGATATCAAAAAGTATTTCAATTTTTTTAATAATAAAAATAAAATAAAACATTTTGTCATTAATTAGAGTCAAAACTAAGTTCAAGTAAGGATAAATTGCACTGGTTAAATTCTTGCAAAACAATTGCAATTGTTTAAATAAAGCAGTGTAGACATGATGGATGAATTTCATGGCTTTTTGGACAAACCATGAAAAAACTATGAATGTGTACTATGGATGAGGGATGAAGTGTATGATAGATAGATGAGAGATTGATGGATTCCGTCCATCATTATGAAATGAGAGGAGATGTGGACGTTTGTTTTGGCCTTGCCAACTCGTTTTTTGAATTTGGCCCCATCAATGTGTTGTTACAATCGTAGCATTAGGGTTTCATCCTTCCCTTAACATCCAAATGGGTCCCTTAACATCCAATTAGGGTTTGCCTCTCCTGTACTAATACCAGCTCCCTTGAGTGCTAATCCATCTGATTTACACAATCGATCCTTTGAATGAGTCTCTCATTGTCCAAGTGAACATGGTATCAGAGCGTAAGATAGATCCTCAAGTTAAGTCTAGACACTAGAGAGATCAAGTCAACATCTTACATAGGTTGAGAAAGTACCGTTTTTTTAGACGTTCGCTGTTGATTTCCAGCACCACAAAGAGAGTGCCGCCACTTAAATCAGAATCTGCAAACATGGATCCAAACATTAGAGAAGTTCTAGAGAAGATGAAGCTTGTAGGTCCCTTGAACTATGCAATCTGGAACTACAAAGTCAAGATGATCCTTCTCTAGGAAGGATTGCGGCAATTCATTGAACCTGCGCAGGACGGTGAACGTGCAGCCACCGCGACCTCAACACCGCGTGGAACCATGATCAGCTCCTCCTCCACGACAGGCGGCGCAGAAGGAGCACTCAACCGGACATCTTCAGCGCCGGCGCTTAACTCGCTTGCACCAGCCGCCACTGTGCTTGCACAAGACCCACCACAAGCAGTCACCGCAGACACAACCAAAGACAAGGAGCTCTGATTTCAAGCAGGGAGAATCATTACATCGCTGGTAAGAGACTCTACTATTCTCTCCATTATACACCTTACAAACCCCACTGCGATTTGGCATAGACTCCGTAGCATGTGTGAGGTGAACAACTCTTCCAGGAGGCTCTTTCTCAAAGAGCAGTTTTACTCTCTAAAACTGAGAAAAAGCAAGGGTATAGCTGAGCATCTATAGGAGGTCAACTCTGTCGTCACTCAACTCGCCAATCTAGGGGTAGGGATTCCGAACAAAGACTTGGTTGACACTACTCTCAATAGCCTCCCAAAATTTTGGACAACTTTCAAAGCCATTCAGAAAGGAAGAGAACATACTGCCTCATTTTCTGAAATTAAAGGACTCCTTCTTCAAGAGGAGCTTAGCCGCAAGCTCAAGCGACAGCGCGAGCAATCCAAAGAAGTCCACTACGCCCACGCCAACTCCCGTGACGCACACAGGGGCCACAACTCTCCCGGTTGCTCCAGCAGAGGTTGGAGCCATCCACAACCAGACCGCTGCGATCAAACAGGACCTGCACAGCAGCAACAATGCCCTCTCGTTTGTCACAAATGCAACAAGCCTAGATACTATGCGTGGGAATGCGCCCGAATCACGATCGAGGAGAACATCAAACAGATGCAGCTCCAGCTCAGCAAACTTCTCTAAATCCGCCCCAAACCACGTGCAAACCAACAGTCTACAATCCATCTAGCAAAAGTTGAGGAGGAGGACTCCTCCGACTACCAGTCCGACTCACCACCACCAGAAACCCAAACCTGCATCAATTCATTCCCACGAGAATCAGACCCTGCTCCGAAGGAACTCCTTGCCTGCTTCACCAACACACCAATAGAGGCCAACTGGTTCTTGGATTCCGGTGCTTCCTCCTATGTAACAGGAGATCCCACACTACTCTCAGACGTATCAACTTCTAGTATCCCCAGTATACAAACAGCCGGTAGCCAGGTCATGCCAGTAGAATCTCAGGGCACTGTACACATTTCCACTCTGTCAGGAGAAATAATGAATATCCTACCATTTCTCTATGTTCTGGGTATTTGTACCAATCTCCTTTCAGTTAGTAAACTCACATATGCCGGTTACAAAGTACTTTTTGACTCCACCCATTGTTATATATACGACAAAGACCATCCTACCCGAATCTTCCTCATAGTCACTCGAGATAGTCACAATACATTATACCGTGTCAAACGACACAATCCCCACTTCATCCTAGCTACCCCCCCGAAACCCCCACCCAAACCTACCAACGATAATATGAGCCCCCCCCCCCCCCCCAGACAGGACTAGAAGAATACAATCCCTGCCCTCACCCTAGCACCAAACTCTCCACCGAGGGCATAAAACTGTGGCACAAGAGACTTCGGCACTTTCACTACCAAGGGATATACCATATGATGAACAAAAGACTAGTTGCGGGCATACCTCCTTTACCGTTCCTCAAACATGTCTGTGATTCATGCATGCTCGGCAAACTCCCAAGAATTGCAATCCCAAAGAAAAGGACAACCAGAACCACCCGACTCCTTCAGCTAGTTCACATTGACCTCTGCGGTCCAATGCCCATAGCCTCCCGCGATGGTAACCGCTATATCCTGACATTCATAGACGACTTCATCCGAAAAACATGGCTCTATTTCCTGACAGAAAAAGCACAAACCTTAAAAAGCTTCAAAACATTCAAGGCACTTGCAGAAACCCCAACCCAGAAAATTGATACCATCTGCAGCAACAGAGGTGGGGAATACACATCCCAGGCATTTGTTTTGTATTGCAGTACCCACGGCATTCAACGCCAGCTAACTGCGGGATACTCCCCCCACCAAAACGGGCTAGCAGAGAGAAAAAATTGCACATTGTTAGAGGGCATTAGAAGTGTAGTTGCAGGAACACAAATTCCAAAAACCCTCTGGCACAAAATAGCTCAAACCATCAACTACCTATAAAACAGAGGTCCCACCCGAGCTCTCAAACTCATGACACCAGAGGAAGCTTACACGGGCAGCCAACCAAACTTGGCACACCTGAAGGTCATCGGATGCTTGGCATATTGTCACGTACTTGACACTAAGCGCCAAAAGTTTGACCCCAAAGCAGTGGCAACCATACTTCTTGGATACGATGAGCACAACAAGGCCTACTGTTGCTATGATCCACAAACACAAAAAATCTTAATGAGCCGTGACATCAGGTTTGACAAAACAGTTCTTAGACTCCCCCATCCCGAAATCACCAAGTCCTTAGAAGACCCCTCATTTCTTTTGAGCTTACCATCTCCCAACATTATCCAACCTGTAGATCCACAACCCTTACCACCCATGATCCACATTACCCAACCTGTAGATCCACAACCCTTACCGCCCATGACCCACCCACAGCCAATATCAATGCCCAACTTGCCCAACCTAATCTCCAATCCACACACAGCCAGGTCACAGGCAGACATTTCCCCACCAAGTCATACTCCCGAACCCACCCTACCAACAGCACCCCAACAACCAGCTCTAGAGCCATGACGTTCAAATCGCCCTCGCCGCCAGAATATACGCCTGGACGGCTACGAGCTATGCCCCTCCCTGGAAGACTTTAATGTGTGTCTTATTACAAGATCACGCACAAAGCCTTCACCAACCCCTGCACTGAACGAACAAGACCATGGCCGAGTTACGTTCAAAACAGCAAAGCAAGACCTAGGCTGGCTTATGGCTATGCAAGAAGAGATGAACTGAATCTGGAAGAACAAAACATGGAGCCTTGAGCCCTTACCTCCAGAGAACAAAGCCATCACCTATAAATGGATATTGAAGTTGAAGCCAGGAGTCAATGGTGGTCCCCCCATCAAGAAAGCCAGATTGGTAGCACGCGGATTTGAACAGAAGCACGGCATTGATTTTGAAAGAAACATTCGCACCCGTCATCAAGTGGGCCACAATTCACACAGCAGTCGCACTCGCGGCAGCACAATGGTGGAACATCCACCACATGGACGTCCGAACAGCCTTCCTCCATGGACTTTTCAAGGAGAGAGTCTTTATGTGCCAACCACCCGTATTTCGCAAACACAGCTATGAATACATGGTATGTCACCTTCACAAGTCCTTATA
This sequence comes from Neckera pumila, assembly GCA_963969595.1. Classification (NCBI taxonomy): domain Eukaryota; kingdom Viridiplantae; phylum Streptophyta; class Bryopsida; order Hypnales; family Neckeraceae; genus Neckera; species Neckera pumila. Next base: position 12,321,292 of record OZ018415.1, read on the forward strand.
CGGCCTCAAGCAAAGCCCCTGCGCGTGGTATGAGCGCATTGATACATCCCTCCATGGCATCGCTCTACAATGGAGCAAAAGTGACGCCAACATGTACCTTATGCATTCAGAGGGGAAAACACTCATTCTAATGCTATATGTTGACAACCTTTTTATCACCTGGAACTCAGACAAGTTCATCAATTGGCTGAAACAGTTTCTCCACAAAGAATACGACATGACATTCCTAGGACACATCAAATGCTACCTTGGAATTACGTTTGAGAAAACACTTCTCGGTATCTTTCTGCATCAAAGACATTACACAAAATCAATCCTATAGGAATTCGGAATGGCGGACTGCAAATCATCCACAACACCGCTACCTAAAGACCAGATTTTGACAACAAACATAGACTCACCTTCCATTGACTCATTGGTAAACTCATATTCCTTACCATAACCCGCCCAGACATCGCCTACTCCATCAATCGCCTCAGCTCCTACATGTCGGCACCTCAGCAAGGACACCTCAAAGCTGCAAAACACTTGTTACGATACCTGCAAGGAATACTAGACCTAGATATCCAATACCTTGCAAGAGCACCTATCAAAATCTTAGGATACACGGACGCTGACTGGGGTTCTTGTCTTGAAACTCAATGCTCCATGGGCGCATACGTGCTCACAATGGCAGGCGCTCCCATAACCTGGCAATTGAAGAAACTATTGACAGTATCCCGCTCCTTGACAAAATCGGAATACAGAGCCCTAAGCGATGGTGCCCAAGAAGCAGTATGGCTGAACAGACTTCTCCGGGAGCTCCAAACCCATGCACAAGACACACCTGCGCATTCTATCAACCCAAGCATCACCATTCACTGCGACAATCAAGGAGCAATGAAACTTGCTCACAATCTAGTGTTCCATGCTTGCTCTAAATACATTGAGATACATTACCAATTTGTACAAGAACAAGTCCTGGATGGCAAAATCAAACTAGAATATATTGCAACCGCTAAGCAGCCAGCGGACACGCTTTCAAAACCCTTAGGGCGCATAAAATTTGCGCAGCACAGGGGGACCCTAGGGTTACGTAGCCTCAGTAATCTTAGCCTAAGATTGACCTCTCCTACACCTGCTAGGCACACAAACCCTGCTAACAACAGTCTGCTTGAAACAAGTACTCCTCCGCCTCATCAATTGAAGAAAACATCTTGTACTCCGCCCCATGAAACCCGATCACTTCGCGAGAGCAATCCGGCCACGAGAAGTACAACCCCGGCCTCCGACCGCGTCTCACAGCACAAACCAATGCCTTACTAAAGACTGCAACGGGGATCTATGTAAACTGCCCCAACTCGTCTCCGAAGTCCGTCCTCTCCCCGGATCAACGCAATTGCCCTACTTCGGCTGCCCAAGAGTGACGTCCAAATTGAGCTCCTCGCGCGCCTCACGCTCCAGCTCAACGCGCCAACTTTCCACAGCCTCGCAACACGACTCCAACACCCGAGCAAAAAATACAAAACACAACCAGAAGAAAACACCAGCAAAGCTCGCCAACGAAATTCCACAAATTGACTTGCGGATTCTCTAGACTTGATGCTACACAACACGCGCCATCTTCACCGAATGTACACATAGATAGAGAAGCCCAGAAATTAGATGTACACACAGATAGCAAAACACAAAAATTAGGAAATCCCAATCTCTTGACTAAGAAGGGGTGTTGTTACAATCGTAGCATTAGGGTTTCATCCTTCCTTTAAATCCAACTGGGTCCCTTAACATCCAATTAGGGTTCCCCTCTCCTGTACTAATACTAGCTCCCGTGAGCACTAATCCATCTGATTTACACAACCGATCCTTTGAGTGAGTCTCTCATTGTCCGAGTGAAGAAAATGTCCATGACGCAACGTCAAAGCTCCCAATCTCTAACATCCTACACTACTAGTATTAGCTTGCCGTGGAGACTTCATTGTGCAATTCCGTAAAGGCATTTCTTGCCTAAATTGAGCATTGGGATTGAGGCACTGGCTTATCGCAATGGAAATTGAGGTTCATCAAACCAGTATTTTGGTTGGGGGAGCAATAGTGGTGACAATTCTTGATACAATGTACTTTGAAAGGAAATTTGATACTAGGTGCGACTCATGGTAAAAGAAGAAATTGATGCCACAAAATTGAACTTTGCGACCTTAGTGGCGCATCTTGTGACAATATGTGTGTGTGTAGCAATTTTTGATGCGTGTCTTGCTACCACTGAAGTCTATCGTGTTGTCTTAGAGATTTGGTGATATATTATCCTTTTGCTTATTGGAAATAGGTGATCAATGCCTTCCCTTACAATTAGTGTCAATAGTAAAACCACTGCAACACATGTTGTTCTTTCTATATGAGCATTTTGTAAATTAAATTTGATCACTTCTACACTCCACCTCCAAATTTCCTAGATCCTCCCTTGCCCCAATTCCAAAGACGTCATTGGAATTGTCATTATTGTCTATTTACTTTTGTTTCTTGAATTGTAGATTGCTTCCTCAAATGTTTTATATAAACAACTAAACACTACTAGAAAATGATGAAATTTTTTGTTGAATTGGGTATTGTATCGATTGATTTTACAGGTTTATGTTGATTTGGCACACGATAATTAAATGGTTACAATTTTTTGTTGATTTGAGTAGTACAACATCCAAATCAACAAAACAATCAACACTTTTTTGTTCATTTAGGCTTACAAAAGTTTTAAATTAGTTTTTGTCATTTGAGCAATGTTTAAATCGCCATGGTTGGATTTTATGTACAATTTTTATTTTACTTTAAACTTTATCATTCACAATTCAATGTTTTTTGAACTCAACAGACTTGGGTGGCCATTTTGGCACAATGGAATAACTTTTTTCAAAAACATCTAAACCAAGAAAAGTTATAAAATGAAGCTAACTTTCATTTGCAAAAATCCGTTTTAGATTTGGAGCCTTGGATTAAAAGTTATTGGGAAAATTTAGAGAAGGTTGAAATGGACATTTTCTTGGACATTTTCTTTGAACACCCCCTCTAAATTTTGTTGATAACTTTTGATTTGAGACTTCCGACCTCAAACAGATTTTTGGAAGATGAAATCTAACTTCATTTCCAACATTTCTTAGTTCAAACTTTATTCAAAAAACGTATTTTACTGTGCCAAAACGGCCACCAAAGTCTATTGATTTACAAAGCAAAAAAAAACATATGCAAAAAACAATATAAATTTAATACAACTCTCATTATATACAACAAAGACTATAGATGGTTCAATGGTTTAGAACCTTGGACCTCAACAACAAGGACCAAGGTTTAAAATCCATTCGTGGCGGCCGCCCATGTGGTGGGGTTGCTTATGTCGCTTGCCTACATGGCAAAAGATGCCTAGGTGGCAACTTTATGATTGATGACATGGCACTTGCCACATGGTAGACTCCCATTCGTCAATTTATTTTTTTATTTTTTTTCCAAATTTTTTCACATGTCCAAATCAACAAGTCAACAACCAAATCACCAGTTCTTTGTTAAAAAGTGTCCAAGTCAACTTGACCAAGACAACTCCAAAGAATTACCAATTAGAGCATCATTTTGTTATTTTTTTTATTAAATTGGTTGTTCTTTTTCTAGTAGTGAAAGGACATCAACAAGTAAGCCTCACTTCAATCGAAGAGAGAAATCAATAGTTTAGGTCACGGAGATCAAACTCTCTCTATAGAGTTCCCTACTACAAGTGGAAATGTGTCACCTCCAACTTTTGTCTAATTTTTTCCTTATATTTTTGTTCGCTCAAAGTCATTTTCCGTCCACCTACTTATTCAAAGCCATTCATCCATCTCCCAAAAGTAATATCCAGTTCGTCAAAATGAGTATCTCATTTGCCAAAGAGCGTTTGTCTGTCCGCCAAAAAGCATTTTTCATTCATTTCTTCGCCAAAAGGTTTCATTCATTTTTCATTCATTTCTGAAAATTGCCTTAACCCCTAAAGGACCGAGTTGATTTTCCTACCAAAACCCATTCAAAACTGTCATTTCTATTGCAAAGAGAAAAGAGTTTAAAAAATTGTTTTTTTTGCATATCCAACCGTAAGATCTTATACTTGACTAGTATATGAATATGTGGAAGAAATTTCAGAAACTTTGACCATGTAGATTGCAAGATATATGCATTTAAAGTGAAGAAAACAACTTTTTTTCCACCTTGCTTCACTAAATTTTTTGGCTTTGAATCTTTTTAGTTCAAATTTTTTGCACTACTGATTTTGATTTTCTACTTATTTAAGTTAAGTAGTTGAGTTGAAAATCTACCAAAAAAATTTAGGAAAAAAATCACTTAATTTTCACTCATTAAAAAATTGTTACATAGAAGTGGGTTCAAGATTGAAGAAAAAATTAAATTGTTAATAGCTTTTAGATGGAATTGAATCACAATAATCCCAATGGTGAGATTGTTCTAGCAAAAAAATCTAACCCTTTCTGTTAAATTTTTTGAAAAATTCTAAAAATTGCATTCAAAAAATGAATTCTACAACTTATTTTTTCAAGAAGATGCTTAGATTGCCCGAAAAACTAAGATTGTCCATAACTTTCTCATTATTAGTCCAAATTGAATGAAAAAAAGCTTCACATGTAGAGAAAAATATAATCTTTGAGTCAAAAATTTGAAAAAAAATTACTTTGACTTTTTGTGATTTTTTTTGGGCTGCCCGCAAAATTCCATTTTTACTTATTGTGCCATAACTTTTGCTCCCGGGCATCAATTAAAATAAAAATTATATATTTGCAAAGATCTCGCAAAAATACACAAGCTCAAAAAATCCCAAAAAATATTACTAGAAATTGAGATCGTAGGAACCTGCCCGGACCCAAATTGTCCCTCGAGGGGACAACCGGTCCTTTAGGGGTTAAAGGTCATTACTTAAAATCTTATGTCTAGGACTATACCTAAAATCTCAATTAAAACACCCCATTTCTTGTAGTGAGAATTTATTTAATGTATACAGTAAGTATACATTGCATTCTTGACTATCAAAGTGTCGTACGGTGGAATCACTTGTAACCGTCAAAATAAGCAATTCAGTATAATTGGAGGCACCTCTCCTAAAAATAAATTTTTTGTACTATTAGCAATTGAGAATTACAAATTTTCAAAAAAATGGATTGGAAACTTAGTATGATCATCATATTGAGAAGAAATTTTTGCCTCTTTTTTATGGTTTTATTCTTCATCATCCCCGTCATCATCTAATTACATTTTCCACATGTCAAATCAATTCTATCCAAAAAGTGTTCTGAAAAGTGAAATAAAGTCATTTTGATTTAATTGTAAAATTCGGACTTTAATTGCATTGATTAATTTGGAACTTTGAAATTGAAAATCATGACAGATTTTAATATTTAAAATAAGAATTGATGTTATATTTAACCTATTTAAGAAAATAGATAACTTCTAATCACTATATTTATTGTATTGCACTACATTCCACTTTAATAAAGTTTCTAAAGGACTATGGCCTTTTTTGTTAAAAAACACTCCGAAAATTGCCCTTTCTATTGCAAAGAGTAAAAAAATTTGAAAATGGTTTTTGTTTCACATCTATCATAGGATCTTACACCAAACTAGTATGAGAATGTGTGGAATAAATTTCAAAAATTTTGACAGTTCACCGTGCAAGACATTTTTATTTATGAAACGTAAAGTGAAGAAAACAAATGTTTTTGCACCTTGCATGACTAGATTATTTGACTTTGTATCTTCTTAACTTAAATTTTTTGTACTACAAATTTTAGAAGTTTAAATCTTTATAGTATAGAAATCTTTTGAGAGTCTAGGAACAAATCTTTTTGAAAAGAAATGAATTCCCATTCTTAAAAAAATTATTAAGTAGAAGTAGGTACAACATAGAAAGAAAATCTAAAACTATTAATATCTTTAAGCCATGGAATTGAAACACACTAATTCCAATTCTGAGATTTTTTTAGCAAGCAAACCAAAGCATGATGTGGATTCTTTTTTGTAATAATTATAAAAATTAAGTTCATGAACAAATCCAACACATTACTTTTCCAAGAACTTGCAATGATTATCCAAAAAACAAGATGTCTATGACTCTCAAATTACTTATCCAAATGGAATGAATCAAAGCTTTATATATATACACAATTATAGTGTGTGAAGATAAAAAAATTTTAAAATTCAAGTTCTTGTGAATTTTTTTGCAGCTTAGTCTCTTCTATTTGGAGCTTATTTGGCATAACTTTTGCACCCGGGCATTGATTGGAATAAAAATTATATTCCCATAAAGCTTTTGTGTTTTTCTGTCTTAAAAAAAAGTTTTAAAAGATCAAGACAACAATTGAGACCATATGTACCTACCCAAAATCCAATTTGTCTCCTGAGGAGACAATGATTCTCCCGGGGTTAAAAGAATATCCAACTTTATTTCTATACTTCATTAATCCCTAAAAGCCCATTGTCCCTTTGGGATTTTGGGCAGGTACCTACGGGTTGATTTTTGGCTTGATTTTCCGAAATTTTTTTTGAAGATAGAAAAACTGCTAAGATTTGTGGGAATATAATTATTTTTCAATCAATGCTTGGGAAAAAATTTATGTCCAATTAAGCTCAAAACAAGGGACATGGGGCAGCAAAAAAAATTTGCAATTTTTTTTTTTCATTTTTCATTTTTTTTCTTACAGATTATATTTTTATATGTTTGGAAAGTTTTTATTCATTCTATTTGGATTTTTTATGAGAAAGTAATGGACAATCTTTGTTTTTGGGCTTTTAGAGCATCTTCCTGAAAAAAAAAACTTGTAGGATTCATTTCTAAATGCAATTTTTACAATTTTAAATAAAAAAAAGTTCTACAAGGTTCAATTTTTTTCTAGAACAATCTCACCATTGGGATTAGTATTTTTTAATTCCATCTCAAAGATAATAATATTTTAGATTTTTTGTCTATCTTGTACCTACTTCTACTTAACAATTTTTTTTAGTGATGAAAATTAAGTTCTTTTGGATTTTTTTTCCCTAGATTTTCAATTCAATTTTCTACTATAAAGATTTAAAGTTCAAAACTTTGTAGTGCAAAAATTTTAAGTTAAAAATGTTCAAAGTCATAAAATCTAGTCCCACAATGTGTTGGAAAGTTTGTTTTTTTCACTTTAAACGCAGATATCTTGCAATCTATGAGGTCAAAAATTCTGAATTTTTTCCACGCATTCTCATACTGGTTAGGTGTATGATCCTATGGTTAGATGTGCAAAGAAAACATTTTTCAATTTTTTGTACACTTTGTTATAAAAATGGTAGATTTAAGTGTTTTTTGGCAGAAAAAAGACCTTGGGCCTTTAGGGGTTAAGAAATAATTGCATGTCATTACAACCTCTTTCTATAATTGAACTTTATATTGTATTGCCTAAAATCAATTCCCTCCATTCATGAGAGCCTCAGATAGATTTGGAATGTATATATCCTAACTCCTAAAGGCCTAAGGCCTTTTTTTTGCCAAACAACACCCAAATCTGCCATTTTTATAGCAAAGAGTCAAAAATATTGAAAAATGTTTTTTTTTGCACATCTAAATAGGACCTTACACCTAACTAGTATGGAAATGTATGGAAATTTTTTTGGAATTTTTGACCGCATAGATTGCAAGATATCTGCGTTTAAAGTGAAAAAAACAAGTTTTTCAACACATTGTGGGACTAGATTTCTGGACTTTGAGCATTTTTAACTTAAAGTATTTACAATATAGAGTTTTGAGCTTTAAATCTTTATAGTAGAAAATTGAGTTAAGAATCCAGGAGGAAAGAAAAATCAAGAAAAACTTAATTTTTATTACTAAAAAAATTGTTAAGTAGAACTAGATACGAGATAGAAGGAAAATCTAAAATATTAATATTTTTTATATGGAATTAAAAACATTAATTCCAACGGTGAGATTGTTTTAGCAAAAAAACTATACCTTGTGGAACTTTCTTTTTGAAAAATTGTAAAATTGCATTTAGAAATGAATCCTACAATTCATTTTTTTTAGGAAGATGCTTTAAGTGTGTGAAAAACAAGATTGTCCATAACTTTCTCATAAAAAATCCAAATGAAATGAATCAAAGCTTTCCAAATAGACAAAAATATAATCTATAAGGAAAAAAAACTATAAAAAAAAAAGTTACAAATTTTTTTTTGCAACCCTCTGTCCCTTGTTTTGAACTGATTTGAGCATTATTTTTTTCCTGGGCACCAATTGAAAAAAATATATATTCCCACAAAGCTTAATATTTTTTCTATCTTCAAAAGTAGTTCCAAAATATCAAGACAAAATCCCATTTGTTCCTCAAAGGGCAATGGGCTTTTAGGGGTTAAGCACTTTGAAAATTTATAAATTATCCATAAAATATCAACAAAATCTTCTTTGGAAAATTGTAGATGTTGTTATTTCAATCTTAGCATTGTTTAAACATTTTCTTTTTGAAATAAGGTAGGATGACCCATTATAGTTCTTTTGGTTGTTACATGTAGAAGAATAATAGTGATCATATTGGAAATTATCCATTTAGTATAATAAGTTTGTTCCAAGGTAGACAATCAAATAGGAAATTTTTATGCTAATGGATTCATTCCTTAACTAGGTAACACAATTAAAAAATATACAATCTTTCATTTGAAAATACTTAAGTAAGCACAATGATAAAATAATTGATATTCACTCACAAACTAAACCAACTGGGAATTATTTATAAGACAACATTCATGCTATACATTCATGCTATACATGTTTAGCTAAACATTTCCAACTTGAACTAATATAAATCAATGACACATTTCTCTCATGAATTAACTATAAACCATTCCTTCAAACATCCAAGTCCTTATTGGCACTACACAATATTTCTTAATTACTTGAAACTACTCATTCTCCTAATCAAAATTCACTTATACAGCATAGACAATAACTACACAATTTTTTGCTTGCCTCCACTTGGCAAAAACTTTCAATTAACTCAAATAATATTCCACATTCCAACTTGGAAATCATCATTCACACTACAACAACATTGCACACATAAAGCCTCACATTTAACTCTTCCTTGCCCATATTTTTGTTATTTAAGGGAATGTTTTTTAATATAAAAGATCATAAAAGGATCGATTAGGCTAAACATATCATCATATTTAATTGAATTCATTTAATGAATAAATTACCATACCATAATTTCTTCATTCATTTGATCAAAAGTTTGTCACCACATGATATTTCCACCAACTAGCGTTTCTCATTTAAAATCCATCATCAAATTCCACACTCATTCTCACACACTAACATACATCACATAACTCAAAAAACAAAGATTTATACATCCACTTGGGATTGGGACTTGCCGCTTGCCATTCACAAAGTGCGTGCAAATCAAATGAATCTTCCCAAACTAATAGGCACTCACAAGCGATTAACTACTAACTTTCCAACTAGGTAACCTAACTGCACAGCCAAAAAAAACAATTGGAACACACAAGCTGCCAACTGAAACTCCAATTTAGACCACTAAAAATCCCAGTTGGACTAGGCAAAAACTGCCCCACAAATGAAAAAATAACACATTAAATCACCAATTTGAACAACAAAACAAGAATTAGATTCCCAACTAGCCAATAAAAACCAACCAATGACCTAAAATACACCCAAAATGATAAAATATAATCCAACTAAATCTTTACATTATACACGTTTAGATTGATTGAATTCACAATTCTTTTGCAATTCTTTTGCAATAGAATGACAAATTAAAGAAATTCTCACATCTATTTCAATCAACTCATTTTTGCAGAAAATAAACAACAAATTCTCAATGATTAAAGCAAAAATATATAGCTTCTCATGGTTGTCCTAAGGGGGCATTATTCTTATCCATTTGGATTCTAATGTGGTACTTATTTTTTTATTTTTTTTATTTTTGAACAAATAGAATAAACTATTGCATTAAAAAGAAAATATAAGTCATCTAAGCCACAAGGGCTGAGATAAGAACCAAATGGAAAAGGAAAGAAATGAAAAGCAAGCTAACAGAACAAACAAAAGGGGGCCTCTTTTGTTCCAACAAATGCTAGTACCATTCTTGCTAGCTAAGACTAGGGACTTAACCCAAACTAAGGACTTAAGCCAAATACGATCAAACTTGGTCCAGATATTTGTTGCATCTTGTGGGTGTTGACAAGCCTAGAGTTGAACCTTCAATTGGGTAGCGCGGCCTAAGCTGAGAAGAACGTCCCATATGGCTATATGTGTGAAGTCCAACAGCCAACAGTACTGAGCAAAAACTTTGCTGTTCCAGAATATCCAAATAATCCAAAGTGAAGAGCCAGCACAAACCATTGGAGGCCCTGGAATCCTCTAGGAATCAAAGAGCCAAATACACACTGGGAAAAATCTAGTCTATCATGAGGACCAATGATAGGTTGCACCTCTCTAAGGTAATAAAGTATAGACTGGCCATAATCCCACACTTCTAGGACTCACGGACAAGCATAAAATTTATGAAGTGGGGTCTCTTTGGTATCAATGTTGTAGGTAGTGTCAATGCCTGGGGTGATTTTGGCTCTCTATAAGTGAATTGCTATTGCGTTGTGCCAAATTGACCACACAAATGTAGATTCTTTTAAGGATCTATTTTGTGCCATAGCTCCTTCCAATTTGGCAAAAAGGTTGGTTCTTTGAACTCCCTACATGTATAGATGTAGTAGTAATCCAAAAGCGTCCATTAAAGATATTTGAATAATGAATAGATCTATTACCATATGTGGAAACTGCATGGTGATGTTCATTGAAGTTGTATAATCTTGACATTTTAACCCAATTCTAGCCCTACAACCCCAATTCCACATCCAAGTTATCATAATTCCAATCTTTTATAGTTTTCACTATACAAAGATGGAACAAGGCACAATTAGATCCAAAAATAGGGATTGCTATTTGGTTGGGGCAATTTTGGATTTGAATACCTTGACTTCATTAAACTTCAGTCCATATTTTTTTATGCTCAATTTTTGTTATTTTGTTACAACCAACAGATGTTGGCTAGATAATGTACATGAATTTTTTAATTTTAATTTTTTTGAAAATAGCTAGATTACTGCTAAATTTCTTAAAGACCACTAGCCCAATTTCACCTAGGTGTCCCGTAGTTTTGATATAGATATCAATTAGTATTCCCCATGTATCACCTGGGTATTGGAAAAAACAATAGCTGGCTCCTTCTCTCCAATGATTAGAAAGCTTTGTCTTCAGTTGAACGTTTTCATTTCCTTGCGCTTACCTTCCTTCTTCAGTGCAGACCAATGAAAGGATCATTTAGTTTCTTCTCAAGCTCTGCCAGAGAGGATAATAAAGGCATTTTTTCTTTTTATTGCAGATTCAATTGGTAATAATAAAGGCTGGTTTATACTTGGTCCCGGATTGAAGGCTAGCCAGAACTCTCCAAGTTTGAACCAATAGGGACACTCAATTTCTCCAAATCCAGCCCAAGGGCTCTATACTTGGGGTCATATTGAACTACAACTCATCCTACGTGTTGCCTTAGGTGGCATGATTTTGGCGCCAAACCTTCCAGCCCCAAGGAAGAAATTAGAACGAGGTTTTGGGTGGCTCAAAGTCCCATCTACGGCCAAATCCTTGGTTGGATAATGAACATCTCTACCATCAATCAATAAAAGATATTATTTTAAACTTTGACCCTTTATAACTTTTGCATATAACGGTATCCAAATGCTACATTCTTTGGTGCATTGGAACCTTTGTTCACTTGCCAGCAAGAAAATTTGAAAATTTGACCAATATACATTCACATAAATTCACATAAATATGACCAGTATAATTCACATACACTTGACAGAATGAATTTACAATTTGGATTTGACCAGTATAATTCACATACACTTGACAGAATGAATTTACAATTTGGATTTGACCAGTATAATTCACATACACTTGACAGAATGAATTTACAATTTGGATTTGACCAGTATGAATTCACAAATTGAATTCGACCAATATGAATTTGACCAATATGAATTTGACTAGTATGAATTCACATGAATTTGCATGAATTCACATGAACTCATGGCAGAGTAACACATGGAACCAACGGAAGAGCAGCGAAAGAGGTGAAAAGCAAGGGCGGCAAAATATTCTCTTTTTACGAGGAATTCTCCACGTCCATCATTCACCTCTGATACTAAAGAATAGGAAGTTGCTATGCTGCTAGCTACAAGCACATGATAGAAGGAGCAGGTGAGCAGCACATTTACTTTGACTTCACTAATTGGAACAAAGGACTTTCACTTATAACTGGCTTTGAGTAACATGTAACCAACAACAATTATTTGATAGTGATGTGCTTTATTTCAAGACTTGATGACCAAGGAGCGCAATTGTTTTAAGTCTATACACAAATTCAGTACGCACTTCAATTTGGTTTGCAATTTAGTACGCACTTCAATTTACACATAACCGGTTGTTGAGTTTTCAGCACTCACGTGGCACCGTCCCATTGACAACCCATCACCATTGCCATTACAAGTTGTAACTCATAACCTTCTCTCCTTTCAACTTGCTTCCTACACCCTTGGATCATGAAGATCAAAGGTTGTGACTGAAAAGTGAACAACCGGTTATGTCCGATAACCTACTCTGAAGGCTTCTCAGTTGTTTGGAAGCTATCGTTCCTATTTGATATCACATATCTAAGAGCTGTGGAAGCTCTTTCGCATGGTTGTACGTGGTTCATTTCTCGCAAGACTAGTAATCTGTGGACAAGAGAGAGGGAATCACAGCAAGTGTAAATTTGGATAAGCTGTGATTTAATCCATTTATTTTTTTGTAAGAGAATATCACTGACAGGTAATCTTAGTGATGTGTAAGCTTTAGCAATATTTTTATACAAATGCAATAGCAAGAAATACATAAACGTGGATTCCACCATGGAGGAATAGAGTAGCTACTAAAATGAGTTCTTTTTTTCTTTTTTTTTCTTTTTTTCTTTTTTGTTAGGCTATTTAGTGACTGATTTATGCATTGATGTAAGAAGACATGAAAAATAGGACCTCGGAAGAGGTGCAACTTGAAGTTTTATTTTCTTGATAGATCCAATGAAGCATAACTAGACTAGTAAGTACATTGATTTGTTTTAAGGTAGCAGCACTTTAGAGCAACAATATTAGAGTTTCAGTGTCTTTTGAGGGGCTAAAGTGTGAAATTCATATGCAAACAATGAAAGATGTTGCAAGTAGAATTAGACTTTTCCTTTGTTTAGAAAAATATGTTATAAAGTTTAAAAAATAACGCAATATAGGTCCCTACAATGAGTTTTAGTCTCAATAGGAAAAAACACATTTGGAGCCTTGATGCAATAGAGGGATTAGAGGCACCTAAGAGTAGTCACTTTGCTAATGTACTCAAGTTTTATCAAGTTTTAAGTAAGAGAATTAACATTTTCACATGGTCATTTGGTTTGCTATGAGGCAAAAAATAGGTGTTGGTTTCAGATTCCTTTTTATTTAAGATGCTGCTATCTTAATAGTGGAATATGACACTAATTTATTAAATTGATAGTATTTTAAATTAGTGAGGTTGGAATAATACTATATTGTACTTTACCAATTTCAATTTTTTTTTTGAGGTAACACTAATTTTCAAGATGACACTAAGTTTCCCCGCTCACTAACTCCCCACTCACTAAAGAAGAAAAATTAGTGTAGTCTATATCAAGAAATGAAGAGACACTGCATATACTTACAAAATATGTTTATGGCAATGTGTAAAGCTCTGGCCCTTCAAGCGTTTAAAAGGATTTTGCTAAATCTAGATCTCCATCGAGCAACTAGAAAGGCAACAATCCATGCGAGACTTGGTTGGACCCAGCAATATCACAAACATCATTGAATTGTAAATCTCTTAAAAAATTTCCTATTGAAGAATTTGATCTTCACCTCCATTATTTTCTCAATGAAAGTATATTTGCTGGTTTTCTATAGACACTTCCATTTCAACCTTGGTGGCCCCTGAATTAGGAGATATCTTCCACCTCGTAAGCCCTTGTGAGTTTGTATTGTAAGTTGTTGGATCATTGTAAGAAACACTTGTTTTATTTTTTTGTCATAGTAAGAGTGATTTTCTTGTCATCCGCTATAACTTTTGAACCACAAGTCCAGTGAACATGAAATTTCTATTGAACATATTTGAAAACAGTATCTTAGGTACGCTTCACATCAAGAAGGAAGCCTTTCAGGCCACCGCTCTTATGGTCTTTCAATAGTGGAAAAGCAATCTGCGTATATAGTTTGGTGCAAAAATAGATACAACAAGAAGTCAAATAGAATGGTGGACCCCAAGAAGTTTCTTAGAAATTTGTCGACATGGTGTTTCAACAATGTTCCACTATTGATGAATTTATACGGCATTCTTCAATTGTTGTTGCTCTCGGTGTATGTTGCCGTCATTCTCAGTGTATATTTATGGTTTCCATCATGAACATACAAAGTAGGAAAAAATTATTAGTCTTACTTGTTTTTCAAATGCTCACGTTGTATTGTCTTGAATAGACATCCTTTGCTGCGGTTCTTGCCATTCATTACCTATTGGTGAGAATTCAATTCTTCAATTTGTTTGTAGCTTCTTTGAGAGCTGGAAGGAAAAGGCCTCGATTGTTTTGGGCATGTGAGAGTTCAAGAATCCCTTGAGATACATTTATTCAGCACTTTCAACTCTCAAGAGTTTAAATCAAGAATGAGGGTTAGTTATAAGACTATTCCATATCTATGTTCAAATCTAACTCCTTTGGAGAAAGAGGATAAATCTTTCAAAGCGCCATTCCCTTGGAAATTAGGGTGGTTGTTGGACTATCAAGAGTAGCTATAAGAAGTACTCTACAAATTGTAAACTTATACAGTATAGAATTGTCTACATGCCATAAGATTTTTGTTCAATTCCTCTTGTCCTTAAATTCTTTGAAAAGAAATTATTTTTGATGGCCTTTTTCTTCAAGAATGAAAGAGATTGCTTTAGATTTTGAGAGATTCCTTGGAATTCCAAATGTAGAAGGAGCAATTGATGCCTCACATATTCTTATTGTAGCACCACATCTTTATACAGCTAACTATTATAACCACACGGTCTTTTACTCTGTTTTATTGCAGGGCATGGTGATAAACAATTGCATTTTCTGGAACTTCAATATAGGATGAGCAAGAAGCATGCATGCTTCTAATTTGTGGGTTCATTCGGCTTTGGAGCATTTTTATGAAGTTGGGTGTTTGAATCCATCTACACTTGTAGGAAATCCTGCCTATCCAACTTGACCGTGTATGCTATCACTTTACAAGGGCCAGGATTAAGTGATGAATAATACCATTAGAATTTTGTTCAAAATTCTACAAGGATGTGCATCGAGAGTTTTTTGGGTATTTTAACCCCGAAAGTTCCATTGTCTCCTCGGGGGACAAATCAAATTTTGGACAGGTACCTATAGGCTTAATTTTTAGTGAATTTTTTTGAAACTTTTCCATCAAATAGAAAAACTAATTAGCTTTGTCGGAATTTAATTTTTATTTCAATTGGTGCCCGGGAGCAAAAGTTATACCACAAAAAGCCTCAAACTGAACTTGACGGGCAGCACAATTTTTTTGCAAGAAGTCAAAATAAATTTTAATTTTTTTTCTCTAAAACTTTATATTTTTTTCTATATGTGAAGCTTTAATTCATTTTATTTGGACTAATAATGAGCAAGTTATGGACAATCTTGGTTTTTGGATAATCTAAGCATCTTTTTGAAAAAGTAACTTGTAGGATTCATTTTTTAATGCAATTTTCACAATTCTTTACAATTTTTTTTGAGAATTTTGTGTTTGCTTGCTAAAACAATCTCACCATTGGGATTATTGTATTTCAATACCATCTACGTGTTATTAACAATTAGTTTTTTTTTCAATCTTGGACCTAGTTCTACTTAACAATTTTTTAAAGAATGAAAATCAAGTGTTTTTTTTTTGAGATTTTGTTTGTAGACTTTCAACTTACATCTTCAACATAAATTTTTTTAAATTCAAAGCCTATAGTGCAAAAAAATTCTACAAATGGCGGTCAAAGTCATTTGAAATTGCAGGTTAGTGTTAAAAAAAACTTTCTTTTTCAACTTTGAATGCTAATATCTTCCAGTCTATACGGTCAAACTTCATGAATTCTTACCACATGATCTTTGACAAGTGAAGTACAAGATCCTATGGTTAGATTCTAAAAAAGTGTTTTTTTTTGTTCTTGGATGAACACAGCCAAAATGACAATTTTGAGTGATTTTTGACAGAAAAATGGCCTTGGGACTTTAGAGGTTAAAAGAATAGTGACAAATTATATTGAAGCGCATGGACTCTGATTTGAAATGGTGTTGCAATCTACAGGCTATAAATCAAACACAAGCTCATATGATTTTTCCCACCACACAAGTGAAAATGTATTAAAAATCAAGCAACCTATAGTATATGAAGGGAATGGGAATGAATAAAGAAATGTTAACTAACATTCTAACTAACTTAATCATTAAACACTAGCTTCTTGTACTAATCTATACCGTACATATAAAGAGGGGTAGGGGACTGTATGTATGCATATGTCCAACACTCCCCCTCAATCCGCTACTCAAAATAAAATACAATGATTATTAACAATTCATGTATGATGGTTCAATGGGGTCTCTGTTCCGAATCTTTGGTGACGGTCCTTTCAACTTCTACAGGGGAGAAGCTGCTTCCCAGCTGTCTCAAGGTCTGTGTTGTGATTGCTGGGACAAGCTCCGTAGAGATCGTCTTGAAGTGGAAGTAGAGATTGGCTTCTTTGTACCTTCACATTAAATGAGATTCGGGGTTCTTAGAAGGCTCTGAGTTCCCTTGCTGTCTGCTGCATTCCCAGACTGCGGAAACGCAGCAGCAGCTGGCTGACGTGGTCGAGCAACTGTCACGTCATTTTTTGATAAAAATGATATATATATATTTTTATTTATTTATTTATTTATTTTATTTTTTGCTTAAAATGATATTTTGGTAAAAAAAATTTTATTTTAAAAAAAAAAATTCTGACATACCCATACCGGTGTTCACTGAATCTGGGCAGATCAGGGAACAGGCCTAAAACGGCCCTCCAAGACCTCCAAATATCATCTAATGATTAGCATGTTGGTGTGCAGAATTGAACTGAAGTGGCTCCGTGTTGCTCCGTGGTTGTTCATTTGTTGAGCCTGCACTCGGTGTGCTAACTCCCGTTCAAACTCATGGCAGTCACAAAGGAAGTGCCCGATGCCACCACACGAGTTACAATCACAAGGAGTGGCGGGACTTTGGTAGTGTGGTCGATATGTACCCATCTATGGATTTCTTGAGCCAGGGCTGTATGGTCGAGCTATTGGTGGTCTCGTCAATGTATATGCTGGTCGATGGAACTGCACGGCGAGGGCCTCAATATGCGGTAGTGATGCTCCATTTGATTGCCAAAACTGCATCTGGATGATTGCAAGAAACACTTGTACTATTTGTTGCATTTTGTCACACCCTAGTTTTTGATTATACGAAAGCTATTTATAACCATTATATACTTTACTTGATTTTTTATTATTTTTTAAAATAATTTACTATTTTTTAACAACCCCGAAAATTTCTCACAATGGCTGATTTAGGGGTTTTAGCATCATTTAAGCACAAAAAAAAACGAATTTTGAGCTGAAATTTTGAGAGGATGGTCTTTTAGTAGACCAATAGCTATCGTTTAAGGGAATATCAAAAACAATTGTTTTTGTGTGGTGTAGAGGTCCACAAAGAGAGCTTCTTTCTACATTTTTTCAAAGATTCAAAACAATATTTTGGTGAATTTTTTTGTCAAGTCTTATCACCAAAAAGTGTTCTCAAATGTTCAATTTTTTATATAATTTTTAATAAAAATTCCTATTTTTTACAAATTAAAATGTTAGAAGTGGTATTTTCTTCACCCAAATTCTGGACATAGAATTCACATAGAATTTGGGTGAAGAAAATACCACTTCTAACATTTTGATTTGTAAAAAATAGGAATTTTTATTAAAAATTATATAAAAATTTTAATGTTTGACAAGACTTCTTGGTGATGAGATTTGACCAAAAATTCACCAAAATATTGTTTTGTATCTTTGAAAAAAAATGTAGAAAGAAGCTCTCTTTGTGGACCTTTACACCACATTAAAATAAGTATTTTTAAATTCCTTTGGACAGTAGCTATCGGTCTACTAAGAGACCATCTTCTCAGAGTTTCAGCTTATAATTTGTTTTTTTGGGTTCCAATTAGTGCTAAAACCCCCTAAATCACCTATTGTGAGAAATTTTCGGGGCTGTTTAAAAATAATACAGTGTTTTTGAAAAATACTCAAAATGATCTAAAACATATGATAGTTATGAGTAGCTCTCCTGTAAATTTTGAGTCATTTGGAGCTAAAAGGCAAAAGTTATGGCCAAAACAAAAATAAAAACCAAGGTGTGACATACCACATTAAGTCTTTCTTGCAATCACCCATCCTTTGCGCATATTGTAGCAGTAGGGTCATCAAATTAAGTCTCCAACGTTGGCATATTGTTGAGTGTATTCACTTGATTGTAAGCTGCTTCATAACTTGGCGGCAAGGTGTTGAGCATCTGTTCCACCAAGTTAGTATAGGGCAATGCCCGACGATAAGGGTATTGCCCGACGTAAAGCACAAGCAAAATTCAATGAAAACCTAGATGATAAATTGGAGCCGGATGAAAAATCCATAATCCCCAATTACGCGGGTTGCCTGCGTAATCGGACATTACGGCGCAGAAACTTCCCCGCAGAATGAACGGGAGAAGTCCCGCAAGTGGTTTACGTTTTGGAGATGCTGTGTCTGACTCTTTTGAATTGCATCTTTACGTCTTGTATTTTGCAGGTTGCGTTTGTATACTTTTCACATTGATTGCTTGACTATCCTATCTATAACTAGCATGTTTTATACATCTTGTGTCTCTCTCCTCTGTGCACACAACAAGTTTATGAAGGACTAAATTGCATCAAATACTAACAACTTCTTCAATCACAGATGGCACAACAACTTGACTATCCTATCTATTGCTAGCATATTTTGTACGTCTTGTGTCTCTCTCCTCTGTGCATACAGCACGTTTCTATGCTAATTCTAAGCTCCATCTTGCTACGTTATGTGTCTCTCTTGCTTTTCCCAAGTTTCCTTTCGTGTCCGTGCACACAGCAGGTTTTCTTATTTTTTTTAATCCTATTGTCTTCTTCACACATTCACAAATAGCATTCCACATTCTTGAATCAAATTGAACGATCGCACAAACTGACAAGATTGTCCCCTCGGGTATCCGTACACACAGCAGGTTCTCTTATCATTTTATCCTATCGTCTTCCTCACACATTCACAAATAGCATTCTACATTCCTAAATCAAACTGAATTATCGCACAAACTGATGAGATTGTCCCCTCGGGGCTCTGATACCATGTTGCAATCTACATGCTATGAATCAAACACACGCTCATATGAATTTGCCCACCACACAGGTGAAAATGTATTAAAGATCAAGCAACCTATAGTATATGCAGGGAATGGGAATGAATAAAGAAATGCTAACTAACATTCTAACTTAACCATTGAACACTTGCTTCTTGTACTAATCTATACCGTACATATAAAGAGGAGTAGGAGACTGTATGTATGCATATGTCCAACAGATGGTTCCAAATATTGTGAGTGCTTGCATCATCCTCCACAATTTGTATAATATTCACAAGGATGAGTTCAACATCAAATGGATTCAAGCAGCAAAAGAAGACATTCATAATTATTTGCGTTCTGATTTCATGTAAAAATATGCTGGGAAATTACATATGTCCCAAGGCTGCTTAGATGAGCTTGAATGTTTTGATAGGAGTGGGGTAAACTTTTTGCGTAGAATGCAGGAAACTATGAACTCAAGATACATGCATATGATGAGCAAAGTGTACAAGACGAATAAAGAATTGGCTTCACAAAGGGATGCAATAGCAAAATCACTCTTTAGTGCCAAAAAACACAAATATTGATGGTGATAAGTAATGGTTATTTTGGTCCTCCCCCCTTCTCTTAGATTCTCATTTTGTACTTCACAATAATAATAAAAGAATATCAAATGGCACTTGCACATTGACAACTGGTTTCAAAGAGCACCATCACTGGAAAGCAGTTGATGAACACTATTGCATGCGCAATTCTTGTGCAGACTCTTCAATTTCATCCATACCTCATGACCGTAGCTAATGTTCTCCAACTTCCTCCCTGTGTTTAACCACTAAACGTCTCAATCATTTTCTGAATGTTTGCACATTTTTGCTAATATCTTTGACCAGAAACATCATTTATCGAAATTTCATGAATTTGGTCATAAAGGAAGGTTGTCTTATCAAAATTCAACTATTGCATTGGATGAATGAGAACTTAGTTAAACAAAACAGTGCCTCAAAGCCCTCTGTTCATCGTCCAAAATATGGATGTCGTGCGCTTCAGGATTAATGCAAAGCCACTCTAAGGCTTTCATGTATTTAGGGATGGTGCCATCACAGTGAAACTCTGAAGTTCAAAGCTGTTTTGTACCCCAAATTTCAATTGCAATTTCTATATGCTTGGTGCACTCACTCAGCTGTCATTCATCTCAATTTTGAGAATGGGATATTACCAAATATTTACAAGCATTGATTAAATGTCTCCAAATAGTCTCTCCATGATGTTTTTTTTTTTTTTTTTATAAAGAAATCCATGATGTTTTTGCGTGTACTGTGAGATAGAATCTCACTGTTGATTGAAAATAATATCAAACTGCTACATTATCCAATACAGTGATGAATAAAACTGAGTACAAATTTGAAACCTTTTCATTCAAACAACCATACCATAAGCATCAATAGATAAAGTTCAAAAGTGTATATCCAAAAGTTGTAGTATGCAACACACTACATGTTACCCCATTGAAGTTTCAAGAAAAGAATAGGTGTGCTTCAAAGGAAAATCAGTTTCAAAGTTAGACATGTTTAAAACTCATTTTTGTTCAACGTGATTTGGAATTTCTTTGTCTTTTGTCAAATTAAACTTAGAACTCTAAAAAGACTCTTTGTGCCTTGGCATGTTGGTATACATCATTTCAAATTGATGTACAAAAAAATGGAAGGAAATTAACATTTATAGGATTTAAAATACCAATAATTTGACAAACATGGAAATGATGTTTGTTCTCACAATATTTAAATACTTTTTTGGAATTGAGATCATAGGATAGCATTAGCCATTGTAGAGAGAGTATAGATTGCAATATGGACCACTCTTACATCTTAATGCCCTTGCATTTGAAATATTTGTTGAATTATAGACAATGCATTTGATTTATATTTTGCAGCCATATAGTGTGATTTTAAATTCAATTTTTTTCTTGAAAGACTAGAGTTCATGATGCATAAAACGGATCCAAAAAATTAAACAAAAAAATAAATTATCATTGTCAATATTGTCAAAAAATTGAAGACTGCCAAAAATTACACTAATCTTCTTCAAATTGATAGATTTTTGACAATATTGACAATGATAATTTCATTTCATTTTTGTAAAAATTGGTACAATACAATATTATTTTTTCTTGTGATAAATCAATTATTTTATACACACTTATGACTTCAATAAATTAGCATCGCACATAGCATTGAGGTCCAAAAGTGTCCTTTCACACAAACACTTACTGGAGTTTTGAGTGTACCAATGGTGATCATTATAATATAAAAGCTCTACGCATTTTAGCATCCACAATGGTCAACAAAGTACAAAGCCACAGAATTTAGATGTTGGATCTCTTTATTTTTTAAGAATAATTTATAGAAAAATATATTAAAGGGTTTCGTTTTTTCAATAATGCAATTAGCTTGTAAATGTGTGCTTGTCATTTGTTTTCTTACTAAATTAACTCTACCTGTAGATTCAGTCATTCTTAACAGTCACATATTTGGTCATTTCCTTATAGTGATCCCAAAATATTCTTGCTCTGCCAGCATATTCAACCCCACTCTATAGCAGTTCCTTAGATTGCTACGGATAGTGCAAATAGCTTGCAGCAAGCCACTCCAAATCGCAATGAAGTTGTAAAGTGTAGAGAGGAGGATTGCATTTACCATTGTGGCACGACTAGCTAGAGTTAGACGTTGAGTGGTCCAATAAGTTAATTTCTTTGTAATTTTGTCCTTGAAGAAGCTATCAATGTTGTGAGTTTCCAATGAGATCCCAAATCACTACTAAAAAATCTGTGACCAAAACAATAGAATTTCAACTCAAATCTGTTGATTGCGTCCGTTGTTTTGAGCGTGTTGTTTTGGCCAAGGATCAACTAAAATCTGTTGATTTTGTTGTTGTTTTGGCCATTTTCACAAAGGATTTTTTTTTTTTTTTTTTTTAAATTAAATTTTTTTTTTTTGAGCTGCCTGGAAATTGCAGGCAGCCCACCACATGGCCGGGCCACCTAGGCAACCTGCCACGTGAGCGGGCGACACCATGGGGCTTCAAACCTTGGACCTCATGGTTGAGGTCCAAGGTTCTTAGCCATTGCACCATGCAAAGTACTAAGTGTGTACATTAGATATAGAATTCTGTATAACTAGTTTTTGTATTGGTTTTTATTTGCTTTGTAAAATCAGTAGACTTTGGAGGCCATTTGGACATAGTAAAACAACTTTTTAAAAAAAACTTTGAACTAAGAAAAGTTGAAAAATCAAGCCAAATTTCACCTTCAAATTTTTTTTTGTGGTTTGAGCCTCCAATTAATAGTTATGGACAAAAACCAGAGAAGGTGTTTGAAAATGTCAAAAATAAAGTTTCTTGCTATCCCTCTTTGATTTTTGTCCATAACTTTTGATTGTAGGATCAAAATCACAAACAAATTTTTGGAGGTGAAAGTTAGCTTGATTTTCAACTTTTTTCAGTTCAAAGTTTTTGGAAAAAAGTTGTTCTACTATGCCAAAATGGCCGCCAAAGTCTACTAAATTGGAAAAACACTGATCTTTTGAATGATTAAGTTAAAAAAATAAGTCATTAAATCTAAAATTCCAATTGTGGTGTTTAACTTTGAAATGGTGAAGGCACCAAATTTGGGTGTCAAAAATATTTTGAAGTTAAATTAAAAGTTATCAAATTACCATTTTTGATAGTTCATATTTTTAAAATTTTTTTTTGAAATCTTGTTTTAGCATCACAAATCCGATTTTGAAACTGAATGACCATGATTTTTTTAGTTTTGTGCAAGGGTGTGTATTGCTAATCTTCATTTTCTAATGTTGAGCACTCTTAGAAATGAATGTCAAATATATTGGACCTTGGAAAAAAATTGTGTGCTTAAATGTCTTCTAACTTTGGAGATTTTGTTAACAATCTTGTTGTAAGTATGTAAAAAGAATTTCAAACCAATTACACCTATTTGACATGGTTGCCTAATGGACTTGTTTAAAGAAAAAATGACCTTTTGAGATATACGGAGTAACTTTTAATTGCCACTTAATTAGATTGGTCTAAAATTTTATAGGCATTGAACTAGTAGTAAAACACATCTTTAAAATATTTTTCTTACAAGAATCATATTCAACAAATATTGCACTGTAAAGGGTCCATCCAAAAATGGAAAATGGATTGAAATTATGCCTTAACCCCTAAAGGACCAACATGCGTTTTTTGGCCGTACAGAATTTTTGGGTAGGTACGTGACTAGAGATTTCCATATTTTTGGCTGAAATTTTAATAGAAGGTGAAGCAAGGAAAATCTTTCATATGCACCAAATTTCATGATATTTGGAAATACAAATAAAAAGTTATGGCCTAATATATTACTTTTTTTTGTAACTGGGTAGTCCGGGCAGATAAAAAAAATCACTTTTTTCAAAAACAAAAATTTGAAATTAGTTTTCTAGAGTTATATATAGGTAAAAAGCTTTGAATCATCCCATTTTGATCAATGAGTCAAAAGTTATGAAGACTTCAAGTTTGAGGGCAATTATGGATTCTCCACTCTAAAATAAACTTTGAAGTCCTTTATCTTGCTCAATTTTCAATATTTTTTGTAAAAAATAAAATTGTAGGATGTAGACTATATACTACAACGTTGCCACCATTGGGATTAGCATTTTTCAATTCCAAAATTAAATTCTTGGCAATTTTGTATTTTGAATCATTCACTACTACTATCTACTTACTATTTTTTTCCTGTATGTTGTATAATTCCAAATGAAGTGAAAGTTATCAAGCATGTAGCCGACTTGTCTAGGAAAAAAAATTCAAAGAAGCACCATCATTTTGGACATTTTTTCATCAAAAAGTGAGCTTGTGAAGTGCTTCTGCCCTGTTTTTCGCAAGGCCCCAAAAATGGTTTTAGTGAATTTGAATGCTTATATCTTGCAATCCATGTGATGGAAATTCCTGAAATTTTTTATATATGTTCTCAAGTCACCATATTACAAGATCCTACGATAACATATGTCAAAAAAAGTTTTTTTCAAAAATTGGATACTTATACTAAAAAAGGCAATTTTTGAGTGTTTTTCGGTGAGAACGTAGTCATGGAACTTTAGGCGTTAAGGCTTTAAGGATTAGTTAATTATTTGACATCAATGTGCCAAGCTTGTCCTACATAATACTAACACTACTAGAAACATCATGACCGAAACAACTAAAATTCAACTGAAAACTGTTGATTTTTTAGTCATTTACGGGGCGTTGTTTAGGACGAAATATAACTAAAAATTGTTATTTATTTTTTGTTGTTTTAGACAAATAGATAATACTAATTTTTTCAATTTTTAATTTTTTTTTAATTTTTAATTTTTAATTTAAAAATAATTTAAGAAAAACAATTTTTTTTACTACTTGGAGAATCTGGGCTACATGAAAAATATTTTCTTTATTTATCCACCATAGGGACAGTGCCACCTAGGCGGATAGGCCACCTAGGCAGGCAGGCCACATAGGTGGTCCCGCCACCTAAATAGGCAGGCCACATTGGCAACCCGCCACACGGGCAGGTGTCGCCATAGGGGTTTGAACCTTGGACCTCATGGTTGAAACCAAGGGTCCTAACCACTAGACCATGCATTATTACATGTATATATTATGGTTGTGGAATTTTATGTATTTTGTTCTTGCAATTGTAAAATCATTTGCTTTGTAAAATCAGCAGACTTTGGAGGTCATTTAGACATAGTAGAACAATTTTCATTCAAAAAACTTTGAACTAAGAAAATTTTGAGAATCAAGTTAAATTTCATCTCCAAAAATCCATTTGAGATTTGGAGCCTCCAATCAAAAGTGTGGACAAAATTCAAAGAGGATGTTTGAAAATGTCAAAAAAATGTCCCTTCCAACCCCTCTCTGAAATTTGCCCATAACTTTTGATTGGACGCTCCAAATGTAAAACGTATTTTTGGAGATGAAAGTTAACTTGTTTTTCTAACTTTTCTCATATCAAAGTGTTTTGAAAAAAGTTGTTCTACTATGCCAAATGACCGTCAAATTCTGCTGACTTCAAAAAACACCAAATTACAAATAATTAAGTTAATAAATAAAATCTAGAATGGACACAGTATTCCATTGAATCTAATTTTCAACAATCTTGTTGAATTAAAGTATGTATAACGAATTCCATTGGATCCTTGGAACTATGTCAACAATCTTGTTGAAAGTATAGATAAAAAATTTCAATCCCATTGAATCTAGCTAATTGTCATAACCTCCTGGATTTGCTTGTTTATAAAAAAGCAAATCCAGGAAGCTATGAAGATTCTATAAGATTTCAAAATTAAGAGCCTTACAATTCTTTTATAAGAGCCTTAGAAGATTCTACAAGAATCCACAAGATTCTATAAGCTTCTATAAGCTTCTTTAAGGTTCCAAAAAAATCAAAAAAATTCTAAGATTCCACAAAGATTCCAAAAAGATTTTTGATTCCCGAAAAATTCTGTTGATTTTGTCTTGATTTTCTAATAGTACTCATTGCACTATTCAAACTAACAGAAGGGTTAACACAATTCTGTTGATTTTTACTAAAAGTTTGAAAATTAACAAAAATGATCATTCTACTACCCCGAACATCAAAATCTGTTGATTTTTTGTTGATTTGGTCATGATTCCTAATAGTGTAAAAGTACAAAAACAACCCTCAATCTTCCGGATTAAGTTGAATCTAAAGTTATCAAAAATTCCAAAAAATTCCAAAAAATTCCAAAAATTCCAAAAGATTCCAAAAAAGATTCCAAATTCAACAAGATTTTGATTTGGCCATTCCAATATTCAAATCAACAAAAAATTGGTAGCCTTCTATTGGTATTAATTAAAAGTTCAAAAATCAGTGAAAATGGTCATTCCAATGCACGAAACAACAAAATCAGTTGATTTTCTATTGATTTGGCCATGGTTTTCTAGTAGTGAGTGGAGCCCCGAGTAGCTTGGCTAGCAAGCCAGAGGGAGACCATGTATAAGGTCAAAGTTCTCCAGCCATGCCGATTTCAGTCTAGATGAAAACCAACAGTCAATGCTCTTGGTCCAGTGCAATAATAGTCCAGAAGCTGAACCAAAGCGATTAAGAAGGGATACGGTATTTCTCAAAGACACTTCTTCTTCTGGAATAGATAAATCAATATCGTCGGCGTACTAAGATAGTAATTGCTCAAGGTCACTCTCTGAAAGTTGGATCCCTTTAATCCTCCCCAGGCGTTGTTCTCTATTGGCGGCCATATTGAATGCTTTTCCTATGAGAAGAAATAGATATGGCGCAAGAAAGCAACCTTGTCTAACACCATGCTGAATGGGGAATTGGCTTTCTAAACACATGTATTTCTAGTCAAATTTTGTTGAAAATTGCCTTAAAGGTCATTACTTAAAACCTTGTATCTAGGACTATACTTAAAAACTCACTTAAATCACCCCATTTTCTTGTAGTGTTATCTGATTCCTTAGCCCATTTTACAGTTTCATATTGGAGGAGGATGCTGCATAAGATATGTTTATGAGGAAGAAAAGCCGATTGTTTGGGGCTAATTACATTTCTCAAGAGACTTTGTAGCCTAATTTGTAATGCCTTAGCAACAATCTTGTACAAGACATTAATTAAAGTAATTGGAGAGGTCTGCACAGTCACCTGATTTGAAAATGAGGGTGATAGTTCCTGAGGTCATGCTAGGAGGAAGGTGGTCTTGTAATATTGCTAGTTGTACCATCTTTGTGAAGTCCCCTCCAATAAGGTCCTAGAATTTGCAAAAGAAGTCCACGGATATTCCATCTGGACTTGGGCTATGGCCTTTAGCCATCTACAAAAGGGCTTGATGAAGTTCTGCTTTAGTCAGCGGGAGATCAAGTTGTTGAGCCATCAATGGGAAGAACCAGTTTTGGACTGAGTCTAGTTTCGATTCCCAGTCTACTATGATTTGTAGGGAGTTGGTTTCTCGAATATATAGTCTAGTGTAGAATTGAGTGCAGATTCCTTCAATTTCACTTCTGTCATAACGCAATGTATCTTCATCATTACGGAGCTCTGTGATTAACGAAGTATAAGACACCTCCCGGACTGCCTTGAAAAACTCAATTGATAGACAATCCCCGAAGAGTCTCCATCTAGCTTGTGCATGATCTTTTTGGCCTTGGTTTTACCGGTTTTCAAAGCTAGAGAGTTGCGATCAAATAAGAGTAACCTCCTTTTGGAGCTGTGTGCATTGGAATTGCCTTTGTCGCATGCTTGAATTCCAGTCTAGATTAGAGCAGAGGGATTCTTCTTGCTTACAGTATTCATGTGTCCATTCAATGCAATTATGCAAAGGTGTCAATAAAAGCGTGTAATCCTTTTAAATTTGGAGAAGAAGGTAGTAATTGGTGGAGCCCCGGTCCAAATGTCATGAATTACTTGGTCAGTTCCCTCAAGATAGAGACATGATCCATCTACTAGGGCAATGAACTGGCTTAGCTAGCTCTAAAGCGATGGAGCCAGAATGATGATCCGATTGAGTATTGTCTCCCCTAATGCGGTACTCTAGTATCTTCCTTTGATGAGCTTGGAGTCAGGAAACATATAAAATTGATCTAGATGTGCCATGATGCGGGCATTATTAGTTCTGGCATTATCCCAGGAATATGAAAGGCTTGGAGAAATAAGAGGAACTACTTGTAGGGCGTCTTTGAGGCCATTGAAAAGAAGCCTCCTGCAGCCGAGATCGAGTTGCTATGTGTACTAGACTTGTCACTTCTTCTTTCCACCATGTTAAAATCACCAAGCATAATCCATCTGAAGGTCTTGGGAAGCTCACGTGCCGGGGTCTCCTAAAGGACTTTGTGTGGGAAGGACACAATAGGGGCATAGATATTAACAAAATCTAAGTCTCTTCCAAGTATGTGTGCAAGTATAAACCATAGAATTCTTCCCCCAAATAATGATCTAGATTGAGAGATCAATTTTGCTCATCTAGGGGAAATGAACACGCCCCCCCCCCCCCCCCCCCCCCCCCCCTTTCCCTTCTTGGCACTAACACCCTCTGGAGTATACCCTGGCTTAGCTTCAGTGCGAAAAGCTGTGGCTCGTTGCCATAACAAACGTCTGAGGTTAGTAGCTTCCGAACCCCTAAGTTTTTGTTCTTGTAAGAAGAAGAAATCTATGCAAATCCTATGGATGTAGTTGCAAAGGTTTTCTATAACTATAGGGTCATTTAAACCCCTAATATTTTGTGATAAGATCTTGATTTTCATATGGTGTTCGGATCAAGAGATTGCCTAGAGCGGTCATTTTTTTTTTTACAATTATTTTGGTGACCTACTAGCAATATAACGGACCATTTCAAACTTGAAAGGCTACAATAAAATAGTAGAGTAGATTTTTTTGTATAAAAAGGGATTGTTGTATAGTCAACAATGGTTTGGTCCAACACTCTTTTCAAAATAACGAATTAAAGTTGGCAAATGTGATTTGACAGATGCTTAAAAATAAACCAAAAAAATTTAGAAAAATAACTTTTGAAAGATGCTAGAATCTGTTGTTCAAAATATTTTGTGCCAACCTTGACTACTGAGTACAAAATTATAGTTTCATTGCTTCCTTTCCTAATACTATAACCAACTTCAAAATTTGAAATTTTCAAATATAAAATATTTAAGAGCTTGTATCTTAAAATCTCAAAAAATTTAAATCCTAAAATTTATAAAAATTTTGAATTTCAAATTTTACAAATCTATAAATTATTAAAATCACAGTTCATAAATGATTATATTAAAATAATTGAAGGATGTGAATTAAAATATCAAGATTTCTAAATTTAAAATACATCAATTTAAAAAACTGATAATATATTAATTTATGAATTTAATATATTCAATTTATAAATATGTGATTATTAAAAAATATTTAGTTTTAATTTAATGAAATGAAATTGCCTTCACTATCAAAATTTCAACTATATCTACTCCTAATGCAAATAGTTTGAAGGCAGTTAGGTGGACTTAATTAATCACAGCGTACATTTTTTGTAAATGAACATAAGTAAACATTGGTGAATTTTATAGGCCATCACATACACTCCCTCCGTTCCAAAATGATCTTCCTATTAGACAAAATGTTGTAGATTAAGGTTGAAAATAATATAATTTCCTCCCATTTTGAGCTATGCCACTATAAGAAACCTGTGTTTTGGGGGATGTTTTCACTATTTTTTGGAACGCATTTTTGTGGACATTAAATAAAACAACCCATGTTTTTATGTCAACAATGATGTTCAATAAAACATCTTGATGTTTTATTGAACATCATTGTTGACATAAAAACATGGGTTGTTTTATTTAATGTCCATAAAATTGCGTTCCAAAAAATAAAGTAAAAACATTCCAAAAAACGTGGGCTTTTTATAGTGATGAATAGAATTTGGAATACTCCTATTGTCTTGAAATTTTGAGTTCTACAATCCTTTTCAAAGTGTAGTTCTAGAATAGTCAAAAATAAAAATTTTGAGGCATTTTTAAGGAGCACTAGTGGCCACTCAATTGATCAATGTGAGATCTTCTCCAAGACCATGTGTAGGGTCAAAAGTAGATTCCAACGGTACATGTAGACCAAGACTCATAGACCAAGCTTGTGTAACTATAGATATCTCCTTGTTAATTCCTCTACATCGCCTAGACCCACATATGGTAGCCAATGGCCTTCATATATATACAAGCAGTAGTAAAGATCACATATGGCAACGAGATGTACGGCCCCAGACCATGTGTCGCAACTATATAAGTTAATGGTCATCTTATTATTTCTTACACATTTTGTTTCCCATTTTATCCTGCTGTTCTTGGAACTACTACCAACCTCCTTCTTTCCTCGTCACAATTTGCAACCAGAAGATCATTTTGGGACGGAGGGAGTATATCATAGAGTAGATGATCAATAGTTAGTCTATATATACCTAGTAAATGATTGTGATTAGTTATTCAAGTGATGACAACAAATTTAAAAAGTTTATTATTTAGTGCCATTTTATATGGAATAGATGCAATTGTAAATATTTTTTATAGCTTATTTATTATTTTGGGCTCTTGCTTCTAGCTATATTTAAATACAATTCATATCAATATTGTGAAAGAAAGAATGCAAACTGAAAAGCAACTAAGTTTGAGCCTAATATGATTAAAAGAGATGTGATCTTGTTTTCTTATTTTTCAAAGAAAGGAAGGCTATATTTCATTTGTAACAGTTTTAGGGCTTAGGATTTAGCCTTATATATATAATAGTTTTTATTTATAGATTATATTACAGCTATTCAATTTTGAAGATTTTTTTCTTTTAATTATTCCCTTAATTAGATCCTCTAGAATACCTTATCAAAGATTTTGGATGGTGGTTTGGGTCAAAATAACATTGACACCTTAGTAGCAAAGTTTTTAGTTTTGTCAAAAGTACATTTGCTTTGCTGAAATTTGTTAACCCTTAAATGTACGAGGAATATAGAAGAAACTTTCATTTGTTCAATGAATATGACTTATTCAACCCATTGAAAGATGAAAAAGTTTCAATTGTTGATGATTAAAAATTATTTGTACATTTAAAACCTTAAAAGATCCTAAAATCTATGTAGTTGCTCATCAAATCAATTTAGAAGCATTTCATATTGAATAATTACTAAAAATTAAATTCATATTTTATAATATAAACTTGTAATTAATTAATAGATGTTTTTTAGGGGCATGGAAGGCCGTTTTAAGCCCATTCCCCATGTTCTAAACTAGCACCTACTAGGTTGAATAAAAATAAAATAAATAAATAAATAAACAATTTTTTTGACAAAATATTTAAAAAATAATTAAATATTATTATTTGATATGGTCAAAGTCTGGTCACGTCAGATTGCTAATGTGGTGGAGTTTCCACAATCCGAGAACTCAGAAGAACTTGCGGCCCTTTACAACCTCAAAAATGTTATTCTAATCCTAATAAATTGTCTTCTATTGTCTTCTATTGGTAATTTCATTTTCAATATAGAACCAAATGTTTGAATAGAATCCCAAACTAAGATATTTTTATAGCTCAATGTATTATTATTGAAGAATTGTCTTTAACCCCTAAAGGCCCAAGGCATTTTCTGGCTCCAAAATTATTGAAAACTACTATTTTTGCTGCGATCACTCAAGAAACCAAAAAAAACTTGTTTTTTAGAATCTAACCATAGGATCTTGTACTTCACTTGTCTTAGATTATGTGGTAAAATTTTCATGAAGTTTGACCGTACAGATTGGAAAATATTAGCATTTGAAGTTGGAAAAAGAAGAATTTTTGAACTGTGGCCTGCAATTTTAGATAACTTTGATGGCCATTTGTAGATTTCTTTTGCACTACACACCATTGGGTTAAATTTTCTATTTTGAACATTTGAGTCGAGAGTCGGAAAAACAAGTTTCAGAATGTTAAAACCTGATTTTCACATATAAAAAAATTGTTCATTAGAAGTAGGTCCAAAATTGAATGAAACACTAAATCGTTAATAGCTCTTAAGTGGAATTAAAACACCATAATTCCAACGGTGGGATTGTCCTTGCAAACAAAATTAACCTTTATCAAAAATTGCATTCAAAAATAAATTCTATAAGTTGTTTTTGAAGAAGATGCTAGATTGCCCGAAAAACAAGAGTGTCTATAACTTTCTCATTTTGAGTCCAACTAGAATGAATCAAACCTTCAAATGTAGAAAAAAACACAATCTTTGAGAAATTTTTTTTTTTTAAAATATATAGTTTTCTTAATATTTCTTTTCTTTTCTGCCTAGCGAGTTGCTTTTTTGACTTTGGGTGGCATAACTTTTGCTCCCGAGCACCGATTGAAAAAAAATATATATTTTTAGAAAGTCTAATGTGATTCCCTATCTTCCAAAAATCTTCAAAAAATCAAGCCAAAATTTCAGGTCACGCAAGCCTACCCAAAATCCCAAGTGTCCCCCAAGGGGACTTTGGGCCTTTAGGGGTTAAAATGCCTTGTGATGATCATAATTGAATAGGTACTTTGAAACTTACACAATGTCTAATTACCAATTAATTCTAGTTTGTTGTAATCAGTGCAATCAAAAGTCCATATTTAGTTGATAAAAACAAACCTTTGTTTGCCAATTTCATTTATACTAAAATTTACACTAAAAGTTCTTTTTTTTAAAATGATTGGACAATAATTAATTTTTTGCATGTTTAATGTGAAAATAGATGACATTGTAATGTTATAAATGGAAAAAATGCATACTTTGGCATAAGATTATGAATGGTTTTACATAACTATGACTTCAAGAAAGTAGCTTGTTTTGAGATGAATGGTTGAAATTAGTAGGCATAGATAGATGAAGAATTGAATTGGTTTATTCCTCTATAAATTTTGACAACTTGAAATTCTATAAATACATTGTAGACTTACAAGGTCCAATGGATGGCTTTTACTATAGAAACCAAAAATGCACCTATTGGTTCAATAATTACTAGACTTCGGTGACTACTTTGGTCATAGAGGACCATGTCCTTCCAATGTTTACTTGTAACATCATTGCTAACACTAAGTATTGGATGGATGACAGAGAGTCCTTCCAATTAAGACAAAATTATAGAAGTTCATCTTTGGGATTTTCTATAAAAAAAAGAGGTTGCACAATAGTTTGACATCCAATGAGTGATCTTAATTTTTTTTTAAATAAAAGATTCACATAGTATTCAAATAATGATTTCTACTATAACCAACCTAACATTGTAGAGGTAAATAAGATTATTTTGGATAGATGACCTTTTGATGGACCACTGAGAGATGACCTTTTGAATAGCCCAACCTTAATGGTATTGCATTAACTGGAACACCTTCATGCTTGAAGTGGGATGCTTTATGATTATAGATTGTTTTTCATCCCATTGCACCAAATGCATTGATGTGAGATGCCCAGTCCCTCTTCCTAAAAAATTTTATTCTAATTCATACATGGCAATAGGTTGAAATCAATGTGATTCAGTGACAGTCTTTCTATATTTTTTAGTATGCTAGCTATTTTTCTTGACTTGAAGGTTGACATTGTTAGGTTGAATTGTCTCTTATTGTAAACCTCAACTACATTTTAGGTATTTTATGATTGTTAATGTGTTGTAGGAAATTGGTCATGATTTTGGAAAAGGATAAGATGAGTCAATTGTGGAGTCAGGAGCAAGAAAGAATTTTAGTCATCCTCAGGATGAGGCATGATACAAAGAAGCCAACAAACATGTCCAACTTCTAAAGGTACTTAATCTATAATGCATCATGATCCTTCATGGTTCCTATCTATGCTCAAACCATAAGAATATCTTCACACATATGTATTTTGAGTCATAGTATTATTTTGATAGATTGATTGAAATCTTCTAATCTAGATCCCATGCAACAATGCGCAACGCCCTCCAACTAGTCCAATGAAGCCTTGGAGTTGCTGAGGAAAAAGACAATAATTGATTTGATACAAAAAGGTGCAGGTTCCTGTTCTAAGTCCTCATGACATTCTTTTGAAGGTTAAAGAGAAATACAACCACACCATCTACTGTCACATGGTGGCCTTAGCATCAAGTGAATGAGTTGATCACTCTATCTCGCAATAATGGCACGTCGCAAAAAAAAGATTTGCGAATATTTAAGGAAGATAAGCAAGATTTGATGACGAGCAAAGGGTGGCTTACTTCCTAGCTAGCACTTAGCACTTAGCTAGCACATTCAAAGTGTTGTCTGACAATGAATTATAGAGGCAAGGCTAGAAGGTTCTTTGGTATAGACTTTGCCAAGTGCCACACCTTTATGAGCTTATAAATGCAATTTCTAGATGTCCATGCTGTCCATTTGATCTTCGCTTGCGTCGACCACAATTAACACCTAATATTTGTCTAAAAATTTATAAAATACAGGAATTAAAAAAAAATCATCACTTTAACTCCTAAAGGACCATTGTCCATCTAGAGGGCAAATGAGATTTTGAGCAAGTATCTATAGGATAAATTTTTGTCCTGATTTTTTGAAACTTTATTTGAAGATAGAAAAACTAAAAAGCTTCATGGGAGTATAA
This sequence comes from Neckera pumila, assembly GCA_963969595.1. Classification (NCBI taxonomy): domain Eukaryota; kingdom Viridiplantae; phylum Streptophyta; class Bryopsida; order Hypnales; family Neckeraceae; genus Neckera; species Neckera pumila. The sequence continues at coordinate 12,355,962 of OZ018415.1, forward strand.
ATGTTTTTTCAATTGGTGCCTGGAAACAAAAGTTATGCCTAAAGAAGCTCAAAACAGAGGAGAGGGGGTAGCAAAAAAGATTTGAATTTTTTTTTCCTAAAGATTATATTTTTGTCTATCTGGAAAACTTTGATTCATTCTATTTGGATTTGTTATGAAAAACTTATGGACAATCTTAGTTTTGGGGCACTTGGAGCATCTTCCTGAAAACAACTTGTAGGATTCATTTCTGAATGCAATTTTTACAATTTTTGAGAAAGAAAAATTTGATGTGGTTTAGTTGTTCTGCTAGAACAATCTCACCATGGAATTAGTGCATTTTAATTCCATATAAAAGATATTAATATTTTAGATTTTCCTTTTATTTTGTACCTACTTCTACTTAACAATACTTTTTAATAATAAAAATTAAAACTTAAATTTCTTTTTTCTTTTTTCGCTAGACTCTCAATTCTCCACTATAAAGATTTAAAGCTCAAAACTTTGTTGTGCAAAAATTGGAAGTTAAAAATGTTCAAAGTCAAAAAATCCGGTCCCACAATGTGTTGAAATACTTGGTTTTTTTATACTTTAAACACAGATATCTTGCAATCTATGCTGTCAAAATTCTGAAATTTTTTCCACACATTTTCTTATTATTTAGGTGTAAGATCTTATGGTTAGATGTGCAAAAAAAATAATTTTCAATTTTTCTTACTTTTTGCTGTAAAATAGCAGTTTTGAGTGTTTTTTGCTGAAAAAAGGCCTTGGGCCTTTAGGGATTAAACCATATTTTTTAATTTTTCAACAATAAAATATAGGAACCTTTAGTACGTGGATCAAAGAGCAATGGAACCCTGGATTTTTATTATTGGAAAAATCGGCTAAACCAGTTTAAATCTAAAGATCGCCACTATAGTTTTCATTTATTTTTTGAATATTAATTTTTAATTTTTAATTTTTTCCTATAAATTTTATAGCAATTCTTTTTTCCTACAATATAATTGGTATTATATATATAGACAATACATATTTTCATTTCATTATAAGACTATAAAATTAAAACTTGTATGTAATTTTGCCCTTTAATCCCTAGGATTCCAAAGTTTCCTCGAGAGACTATTGGGATTTTGGGTAGGCTTGTGTGACAATTTATGATACGATTCTTTAAAAAAAATTTGAAGATAAGGATTCACACAGATTTTCTAGAAAATAATCTATATCTCAATTGGCACCTTTAAGCAAAAAGTTATGGCCCAAATTTTTGTTCGACAAGCAGCACAAAAACAAATATTAAATTTTAAATTTTAACTTTTAAATTTCTTCTAAAAGATTATATTTTGTCTACATGTGAAGCTTTAATTCATTCTCTAAGTTGGACTAGTGATGAGAATGCTCGGGGGGTGTTGTGCCTTAAAAAAATAAGGATATATGAGCGACCAACCACTATTTTATAGGGGGCTATTACTTTTTTTTTTTTTTTTTTTCACATGCTACAATTATGTAATTTTCTAATTTGGGTTAATAGAGAAGGGGCTTGCATTACTTACAATTCCAATTTTCTATGAATAAATGATATGGTAAATTAGATTGAAAAATTATTCTACTATAATTTTGGCCCAAAATTGAATGGGGTGGTTTGGTTTAGGGAATGTTCTCGACATATATAATGCAGCATGGACCCAAAAAATGTTGAGAAAATTTCAGGCCAACGACAATTTAAGTTACAACGAAATTTGATTGAAGAAAGCTTTTACTCCAAAAAAAACTTTGGTGTCACCCTTTATTTGATATCTCACAAGATTCATTCTCATGTGGGAGCTGTATTAGGACACACATCAAACATAGTTTTCGTACACAATGATGGAGTAAGAAAAATAATGCTCATTGTGTTTACAAACACAGTGAATGGGACCAAAGTTAGCATTGCCAAAGACTATGCGCATGCGCAAATCCGCATAAGTATCGCTGGAGTTGCAAAAAAACGGACTGAGTAGCTCCGGCCGCCCCACATCATCCTCCACAGAGTACAATCTGATCTTGTAATTGAGCGCCATCATCCACGCCCCTAAACCCTGCGTTCAACAAATCGAATCTGTCATTACACCACGCAGCACATCTGGATCCAGAACGCAAGAGCAACGCACCCTAAACCCTGAAAGGTAAACCACAAATTAACAAGAGCCTGAAGACCACAAGACAACCGCAATACAAAACCCTACGTTGCCCAATTCAGAGACTAGCAATACCTCAAAGCAGCAGGTGCCAAGATGATCGCAGCGACCCCAGGCACCATGTGACGCTGTCACGCAAGAAAAAGACACAGAAAAAACAATTCCCCAAACCCTGAAGTCGTAAAGCCTAAAACCAAAACACAGATCTACACCAAACCGTGACGGATTTGCAACAAAACGTAACGAGGGCTGCTTGGGGATGCTCCCAACGAACCAACCGTAGCCAAACAACAAAATTGATTGCACAAACCGTAGCCAAACAACAAAATTGATTGCACAAACCCGTAGCCAAACAACGAAATTGATTGCACAAACCGTAAACCCTACACGCACAACACAGATCCGCCCCAAACCGTAACGAGGGCTGCTGTGGGACACCCGAAACTGAACGGGCGCACAAACCGTAAACCCCGTATCCAGCAAACTGAGGTCCTTGCACAAACCCTCCACCTCGTCCAAAGCAAATTGATTGCACAAACCCTCCACCTCGTCGACAGCAAACTCAGGTCCTTGCACACGCCACGGCCGGATTCTTGCACACGTCGGGAGATTGCACCCAGTCCCGACCAATTGAACAAACCCTAAACCTCTTCCTTGCAAACTCAGACGCAACGGTCGGCTTCAAGTGAACTGACCCCTAAGCCGAGTTGAGCCAGATTGCCCTGACCCCTAAGCCGAAAACCCCATCACTGAGCCAGATTGAACTGACCCCTAAGCGCAGTAAACCATCACTGAGTACCCTAAACGAGATCTGCACAATCTTGTATTCTGTAATATTAAATCATACTCCGTATTAACTTACAGTAGTCAGACCCTAAATTATGTATCCATGTACAATGTATAACACTTAGTTGTAAGAGTAGTTAAGTCACTGTAGGAATCCGAGAGTCTTACATGAACTAAGATGTATATTTCCTATAGTACAATAAGCAATTTCAGACATTTGGCCAAAGAATTTAATATAAAGGGGGCTATTTTAGTACTACTGCATTTTCTAATGGGGCCTATTATTCCATACCCTATAGTACTTTAAAGACATCCAATGCCATATTCTATACCCTATAGTACTCTAAACTCTTTTATAATTTTTAGCCCAAATGAATAAAAAATACCCTATCATTTTTTCGCTCATAGTTTGCTAATCCGCCCGATGACTACACACCCCGAGTGAGAATGTTATGGTCAATCTTATTAGTTGGGCAATCTAATGCTTTTCTTGAAGAAATCCTTATAGAATTCATTTTTGAATGCAATTTTTACAAATTTTTTAAAAAGTTTGTTTGACTAGGTTGAGTTTGCTTGCTAGAACAATCTTATTATTGGAATCATTGTATTTCTATTCCATCTTAAAGATATTAAAGGTTTAATTTTTAATTCCATCTTGCACCTACTTCAATTTAATAAAAGATTTTAGAATGAAAATCAATTTTTTTTTTCTTTTTAAATTTTCTAGACTAGCCATTCAGGTGTTTTGTGTAAAGAATTAGAAATTCAAAATCATCAGTACAAAAATTATAAGTTGAGATTCAAAGTCAAAGAATTGAGCCAATCAAGGTGCAAAAAAAGCTTGTTTTCTTCACTTTAAATGCAAATATATTGCAATCTATGTGGTCAAAGTTCCTAAAATTTCTTCCGCACATTTTTATAATAGTCTAGTGCAAGATCCTATAGTTAGAAGTGAAAAAAACAAACAATGCTTATATTTTTTTTATCTTTGCAATAGAAATGGAAATTTTGAGTGATTTTTATGAAAAAAAAGGCTTGATACTTTAAAGGTTACTGTAATCTCCAAATCAATTTTTGAATATTACATATTTTTATAACATCTTGGTACAAACATACTATTTATCAAAAGTTCATCATACTATCTTTCTGGTGTATTTGGGCAAATTATACTTTGTAACTCTTGATCTAAATTTCACGTATATTATAGCAATAAAATTTATCTTTTTAGAATTTAATCTCAACTATTGTTTTGCAATGAAGCTTACTAAATTTAATTTTTGCTACAATTTAAAACTTCCAGATTCTCCCAATCCCCCAAATTTGAATTATTTCATCACCATTTGAACTTCTAGTCTAAAATCATACTCTATTAAGTGTTTAAATACCTAAATTTTTTTTCCACCATGATATTTTATACCATAATACATTATATTGTTTACCAAGTAGCATTGGTCTTGAAAACATCGATGCCAGTCTAAATATATAGGAACATAAATATCCCTTTGTATGACTCGCAAATCTTAGACCATATCATCTTTTGAAGAACACGCTTTCTTATATGCGTAGTCCTCTTCAATTTATAACAAACCCTCCTACAATTAATGAATAGTTATAATGTTATGCACATCTATGGTGAAACTTACTAACGTTTCTTCAAAAATTCATGATAATTTTGAATTTGCACAAAAACATGTGGTTTTATCTCTGAAAAAAAAAAAAAAATTTCAATCAAATTTAGGTGCAAAATGGACCATATATACAGATTAAAGGCTTTTGAATTTGACCACATGGTCATGGTCATAGGCTCTGTCCTCAAGATAGTGAATTTGACAAAATGGTCAAAGGTTCCATCCTGGGTGGTCAATTGAGTAGTAGTATTCCCTCATAAAATTGAGATACTTAACTTATATTCCATTCCAGTCCTTTCGAATTTGGTGTGGGTCTCAAATGAACAATCCTCAAAAAGAGGTCGAAGTTCTTTTTGATCAAATATCATAATATCTGCCCCAAATCATGACGACAACCACGGTTGCGGATATGGGGGAGTAAATAAATGAAGATACTCTACAGTAAGTGCATTTTGTCTGTTGCTTGGTGATGACTAAATTCACTGCTCACTTAAGCCTGGAAGGACGCTGCGGACCTAATAAAAGATCCGATGGATGAACTAAACAAAGAATGGACCTATTGGTGACTACCTTGGTCAAGGGGGGCCGCATCCTTCCAGGGTTAACAGAATATTACGGTTGAGAACAGGTGCCACCTCCAAATACTGTAACAGGAGCAGATCTTTCCAAGCCTAGTCACCTCAACATCGTGGCCGAATCTTAGTAGACAGAGGACACTCCATCGGAGTCGAAGATGGAATGGTGATACTCCTAAGCATAAGAGATAGACTTATGTCAAGAAAAAAGAATACCACATATTTGAGCAATCAACTAAAGCGGGTTAAAAATAACAACTCCACGCTGTTTTCCTAGAGCAATTTCCAAAAGCAAAGTGCATAATTCGCAAACTCTTGTTCAGGTATTGTTTCTACCTCTGCCAAGATGAGCTGAAGCAACTCCAAGAGGCACATTACTCTTTTTCAATCGAACACCGTAGTCCTGCCCATGTCCAAAGGACAATTCATGAAAACCACGGCACCTATGTTAAGGAACAATAATTGTTGCAAGTTAAAAGAGGAAAGAAACTTTTACAAAGAAAGTTAAGTTTGTCAGCAGCGAATATTTTGTTCTTCAAGTAGGCATTCACTTACAACTTTGAGTAACCTAATAAATGCACTTTGATAACGAACACTGGCTTCAGAGCGATCCTGAAAGTTCCATGGCCTAAAGACAGTAAATAGCTGATGATTGGATGATAATAGAAAATTCAGATCAAATTGTACAAAATCAAACGAACTGCACACTTACTTCAATAATCCAGTCACAAGCTCTGAACAAGGCAACAACTTCTCTAAACAAAGAGTCGTTGCCAACACCCACAAATGCCAGACCCACTTATATTGAAGATAAGCAGTCCAAACAGAGGTGATCAAAAATAAACAGACCACTACTACCAAGGTATTTTAAGATCCATTCAATGGACAACATATCTAGACATGGATATGTGAAAAACATTACAGAATTCGGATCCAGAAATTGTGGACCTCAGGTCCATCATCAAGTAATACTGTAACATAACATGCAATTGAAATCCGCACCAATAGACTGCAAAATGTGAAGTACCCAAACTTATCTTCAGTCACAACTCAAATGAGCACATCAAAAGATGCGAGCATAGCAGGGCTGACCTGATAAAACAGGGGATAGCTCCTTCCAACTTCGCAGTTCCAAGCATCTTGAAAAACAAACCGATCGGGACCAGCAAGAGACAAAAGCCCATGCTTCCAAGTCCACAGAAAGGTCTGTTCCTGAATACCTCCATTGCAAGAGCCCTTCTAGGTTCTAGAGGCACAGTACAGAAGTAAGGCCATATTTCCCATCATCATGCACTCTCATCCGTCCAATAAAATGCGATCGCTGGAATATCCTGACAGCGGATATTCCAATTGCAGACATCAGACATCAACCACCGGTTTTTCTTCATAGCTGATTCGCAGAAATCCTTAATACGTAGAATATGCTACTTCTGAGATCGATAAGCTCCCTTGCCGGTTTGCGGTGGTTTGTTCAATCCCAGAGCAGGACTAACCTTACGACCTGAAAAAATGAGTAAAAAATGAGTGCTCTATTAGTGATTAGTATTCTGAAGAGACCAAATACAACCTGACAAGATCAGAGCATTGAAGAAATAAGACAAAATAGAAACGTCACAAAGTCATGTAACAGAACAGTGATTAGTACACAGTTCACATCAGGTCAATCCATTTTTAAACATAATAACTAGAGAAATCAGACAGACATCACTTCAAAAAACTTGTATTCACCTGCAAAGAGTTGACCAGTAGCATAAAGTTGGCCAGGCGGGAATATAGGGTTCTGTGCAGACCACGCCGGTGCACCAGCTCCAAAATGCTGTTGCTGACCAAACCCAGCAACCATAGGCTGTCCACGTCCATCAGGAATGATCCCAGCTCCAGTGTACCCGGTATTTCCCTGTCCCATGAAATTTCCCTTACTTGGATCGGCGGCATATGAAGCTCTCGAATCCATCTGTGGTAACGGCAAAAGCCCATCCGAGGGTGGTTTTCCCGAATCCGCTGTCTTTCCAGCGCGGAAAAGCGGTGAACCTGACAAACTTTGATGGTCAAGGGAATGATGAGTTGAATGCTGCTGGTACTGTCTTTGCTGGAAGTGTAGAACGCCAGCTGGGGAGCTATGACTACTAGACTCTCCGGAAGGGAACCTCCGACTTGGCGGCCCAGAGCTATTTCCGGAGTGCGATCCAGAAGTTAAAGAATGTTGGGGTGAAATAGGAAAATTGTTGTAGTTTTGCTGGTTTTGAGCATGCGTTTGCTTGTGATGTTGTTTGTGACCAAGTCGACTTGACGAGGCCGAGCCCTGCTTAGACACTTGGACTCGACCCTGCCCTCCATACGAACCCTGGATAGAACCTTTCGTGGGGTTAGAGCCTTGACCATGTGGTGCACAACCTGGACCTGGACCTAACCTTGCTCCACCGCATCCCATAATCCCATCTGAAGGTCCAATCCCCGCTCGCATGGGAAATGCAGTTGATTCAGGAATAAGATCATGCTCAAAAAGAAGTTCTTCCCTGCATTTCAAACCAAAAGAAATCCTCAGCACGACAAATCAATAAAGAACCGAACAATAAAAACATCGTGGAAGGCTCCATAGAATTGAAGAAATAAGAATCGGAACATCAGCAAGGACACTACCATTATAGGTGGCAAGAAATATTAAGGACAACATGAAGGCAATGACTGCTGCTCACCTAAAATCACCATCACAATCTCCGGAACCAGCTAGTTCCTCATCACCGGCTTCAGTGGTAGTCTCCGATGCAAGTAACTGAGACCCCAGCGTTCCTGTCAGGAAAGTATTATTTAATTGATGTTGGTCGAACACCCCTGCATTACTAACAGCCCTTGATGGTCGCCATTGATGGCCCATGAGAGGGCCGCCTTGCATGGGGCCAAAATTGTTAATACCAGCATCTGTTTTTCCAGCAGCATCGTTTTGATGAAGCCTTGCCAAGAAAGGGGCGTCATAAGGGACAATTCCAGTCCCATTCGAAGGAGGAAGAGTAGGTGCTAGCCCAGGATTACGTCGCTTATTAAAGTCCCTTGGAGCATACGCTGGTGAAGTAGGGCCATATCTTGGTGAACTCTGGGAGGGCGACCCTGGACCGCGGACGCTTGATCCTGGAGATGACTGGAATGTTGATCCCGGAGATCCCTGGTACAAAATACCTGCACAGGAACAATACCGGGCTTCAGAATGATAAATGATCATATATACTGGTCAGCACCAAAAGTCTTTGAGTCGCGACAACTAAATAAAGTAACCTAATTAATTGTGAGTGTTCCTTCTTGAAATAAATACACTCTCCAGAATTTAAAAGGAGAAGTAGACAAAGGAGGCAAGAATACTAAAAAGGAGAAAACCTGAAATATTATGACAAAAAACAACATGAGCTGTGGAATATGGTTGGTCTTTAGTTCATGAAGCTCGTAGCCAACAGCACGAGTGCCACAAAAGAAAGCCTTCGGGAGACGAACAAGTGCATAATCCAACTCATAATACCTGGTGAGGCCATATATTGGGACCCTGGAGAAGATATATGCTGAGAGCCAGGAGAGGCCTGAAAGTGAGACCCCAACACATGAAACTGATGGGAAGGGCTAATTCCCAATGATAAAGGACGCATTCCACTTGCCGAGGGACTCATTCCAAGTTGAGTATGACCGGCGCTTCGAATAGGTTGCATATGATGCCATCTCGCATCAGGAGATCCAGCACCTAAAGAATTATGCCCATTCAAACCAGGTAGCATGCTCACGGATGGACCTGCAACCTCCCCCATACTCCCAAAACTGCTGCCCAAAGCACCACTGTCCGCAAAGCTTCCAAAACTCGCTGGGCTGCTTAAGGGTAAGGGCTGAAACTGTTGGCCTCCATTGAGTTGTGTGGTTAAACTCATCTTTCCAACCTGCAGAGAGGGCATATTACGGTATATCCAGTCATCCAGAAAGCATCTGCTGCGAAAAATCACAAAGTCTTGTAGCTCTCTAAAATAAGATATCTTCTGAACGATCAAGGAGCACCCAGAAACTACTCAGAAAACAAGTTCGAACAAGTTTAATGGGAAAGAAATTTGGATCCATCCACAAATTCTGAAACAAAGTCGGTCAAAGTTCCTCAAACAGCACACAAAGGCTAAACTCTACATAAACTACAGTACGGGCCTAATGACTTACATGAGGAGAGAGGCCTCCCCCACACCAGTGCCCGGAGCTTGCTTTGTGCTCCATCATTTGTGCCACACCAGCAGGCTGCACAACAAGTTAACAAATCATTTGTAACCACTTCACAGTTTCTGAAAATACAAGCCCTTCTGACGAAGAAGATATCCTCACTACGGTTTTCGAAGCATGCAAAGGACTCAAAGAACTCAGAATTCCGTAATCAACCTACAGGAACTACAAAAGATAACAGCACCTTTGCTATTATGTAGTTAACACAACGACGGGTACAGCATACACCCATCACAAGATGTAATTGCGATAGAACGCAAGAAACACAAACGAAAAAGAACTTACAGCGCGGTGTATTCCTTCTTTCTTTGGCCTAAAAGGGCCCGTGAAAGGCCCCTCGGTAAGAAACGGATGCTGGGCAGCCTGTTAAACATGGGTGCTAGCGTAAGAAAGAGGTGCTTTTATTGTTAAAAATTTTTAGCAGATGAACTCATGAGAACACCTGGAGGGAAGACGAAATAAGCGTATAGCATGACGAAACTAATAATCAATAAGTTCAGCAAGACCACCCGGAAATCAGCAAAGAACAATCTGATGCATTAAGAAGCATCATACTAGAAGGGAAGACCCGCACCTCATGAGGTGTCCACCTCTTCAAAGGATCTACCTCAATAAGCCCCCTCAAGAAATCAATGAACACTTTCCGGCTAAACATCTCTGCATTAAAAGAACCTCAGGTTAAGTACAGATGATGGCATAGACATAAACACAATTGACACTCAACATGTGCATTTATACCGAATCAAATATCAACAATCCTAACAAATCTAGAACATGTAACGCTTGACAGTTCACTCTTGACCAACATTTCAGCAGAACATTGCACAATAGTCAAGGACATTAGCCGTTTGATATTTGTAGCCCAATACCTTTTTCCATTTCTTCTAATCCAGATGGTTTTGCTGGATAAGTCAGAATCATATGTTCTAAGCTTCCAGATATGTAACGCTTTCCAATAACAGGTTTTTTTTGTTCCCTCTACACAAATCAACATACTCAAACGTTAATTGACATCTCTTGGCTACAATCCTAAGAAGCAAACAAATTGAAACACTTAAAAGAAAAAACAATTAAATCAAGTCTTGGAAATCGAAATACTCACAGCTTCGTTCTCTTCTGGAGTGAGAAACTGATAGACTGATGCATGACCATTTGTGCCATTTTCTGCTTGTGGAGCTGCACTTGTCACTTTGAAATACTTCTTTGTATTTCTTGCATTTTGTAAAACGAAGTCAGGAGGTTGTTTTCTGCGAGACAACCAGAAGCCAAATTAATAGTGTCATATCCAAATGTAACAGAAAGCATGGAAAAAATCTGCTAACCAGATAACTGGTCTATAGGGGGTAAGGTTTTTGAAAAATATTCCGATTGCAAGAAATAATTCAGCCCTGTAATCATTCGAAGGAAACCAACTAGGGTTTACCATCGTACTTCTTTTCAGTAATTGAACGAAGTATAACTTCAAAAAATGTTCGAAAGATGGCAATTGGGATTAAAAGCAACTAAAGAGAGTCCGATGGTAATAAAATATACCCCAGTTTTTCAATTATGAAAAGGAGGAGATCATAGGGACATTGTCCAGGGAACAATGGCAAACCAAGGAACAGCTCAGCTGCCACACAACCCAATGACCACATATCAATTGCTGTTGAGTACGGATGCCCAAGGACAACTTCTGGTGATCGATAAAAGCGGCTCTGCAGGAGGCAAACATCACACCATAAGGTTAGGATACCATCATCAGTTGAAAGGACGCAAAAATTACAATTTAGGATAAGAAATCTGAGTCACCACCCTCAAGGAAGTAAAACAAAAGCCAGTGTCACTGTACTTAAGTCGCTAAAACAGGGCATCGCTTGCTTAGATCATTGCAAGTCCACTTACCTGGATGTACGAATAAACTGTCCGGTCCTCCATGCATGCTGACCCAAAGTCGATCAGCTTTATCTCTGCAGCACGCAAACTATAATTCAACAAACATAGGGTTAGAGTAAGAACGACCACATGACAAAAAGATGGAACCAACACTGCATTGTCATGACCGCTGAAAGTATAACAAACCCCATCACAAAGATGTCAACTACATTCTTCATATACTATGCCTCCGATAATCATCCAAGACCGTCATAGAATCACTAAATAAAAAGAGATAGCCATTTTCAAATGTACCATAAATAAACACCGTCCAAAAATTACCTAGATACCAGAATGTTCTCTGGCTTGAGGTCGCAGTGTATTACATGTGCATCATATAATAAACTCAGCGCATCCAGCAACTGTCAAAACGACGCTTGAAAGATTAGATAAACATAACTAAGATCATGAAGAAAATGCATATGAGGCACCAGAGACACATCGCCAAATCCACCAGTACAATTGTCATCGTTGTATAATGTCAGGAAAGCATACAAACAGATCGATGAACGAGTAAATCACAGGAAAGTGCCCTAATATATGAAAAGATATAAGTCTCAAGGACAGTCGATGAATCTAATAAAACGAGCCAGCATTAGCACTGGAATATGAAAGAAAAATAGTACCTGACCAGTGAAGATCCGTACTAGCTGTAAGGAGATACCTTTCCAACCATTCGTCTTCAGAAGCTCAAACCTAGAAACGCAAGGAACTCATTTAGAGATGTCATGGTCAAACGACTAGCAATCTGTGAGGTATTCTGACGATATCTACTCCGTCATCGACTGCGTACTTTGTTGTCCAAATTACTCCATGGTATTTCGTCCTCCAATCAATACGCACAATAGAAAGGCAGTTAGAGCCTAAAAAAAATGTAGAGGATGTTAAATAAAACACTACACCACTTCCACAAATACTTACAAGTTGACTCCAAGAAGTTCAAAGACGATGCAGAGGTGTCCTTCGCAGCTGAAATGGTCGAAGCTTCTCACAACATGATGCTCGTTTCTCCAGTCACGTATGTTGTTCAACTACAAAAAAAATTGCTTTATCAGATATTATTTTCTCATTAAGATGTTCTAAACTCGAAACCTCCAGTCATAATATGAAATAACTACAGCCGATTATGCATGTATCCGTCAAAAGATCGTTATAAAGTTGAAGCTGCAGTAGCTGACCAACGCTATGCTTGTGTTCAATTACAAAAACTCCCCAAGTTCCGTTGAGGCTCTCCCAAATTTCATTGATCATTCCGAATAACACTAGCAACATCAAGCAACTCCTTCCGGCAACTGCGGCAGCTTTAGTCTCATCAAGACAACACCTCCATATGTTCAAACAAATTCAAACTGTCTCCCTAATTTAAATCTTCTGTCAAGAAATAAAAATTTAACAGGCAAACGCGCTTGCGGAACCACAGCAAAGGTTTGCAAGCAGTCAATCTCCATGTTAATAAGCAGGCATCAGCTAATAAAACTGATCAGCATGCTGCTGAAACTCCTGTAGACATACTCTCTCAAAGAACATGCATTGCTCCCGCAATTATGGAGGCACATGAGTTCACATCCGTCAGAGTCGAACTTGTAATGAACGAAGGCATCCATAGTTCACAACCAGACTTGGATATATTCTAGAGATTCTCATTTAGTAGCACAACCACTTAGGTTATTGGAGGTGATGCATGGTACGTACCCTGTGAAGGATGCCGATTTCTACCCTGGCTTGAGTGGAGTAGGCCCTCTGGTTTTTTATGACTTTTACAGCCACAAAGTCATTAGTCTCCTGCACAAAGCACTTAGCCACCTGCCCAAACGTACCGCACCCTACGATATCCTTAACAACATATCTGCAACCAACAGACATTGCATTATAAACAACACAACCTCTTTGCAACAAGAAGCATGCTAGAAGGTGTGATCGTGGGTAGCAAGAATTCGCTTCTCATCAGATTTATATCAGGGCGTAGGTGTAATAGACTTCGTCCACAAATGAAGTGAATGATCAACACACTTGGAGATAATGAGAGAATGATACAACAACCTATCCATGGAATTCTGTGTATCCAAAAAATACTTTGCAGGAAGAAATTCACCTGCGCGTCTTATCTTCGTTAGCCAAGACACGCCCAAAGTACAGGATGAGATCGTGATTTTCATTATCTGCACCATTGTTAGACACTCCAGTAGAAGGGTTGGTTAAGAATCTCTTAGGATTGCAGCTTTTCGAGTACTCAAATCTGGGATTACAGACCAAGAATGTGTCCGTAATCTCCTTGGTCAACTTAACCGGTAGCTGCAAACACCAGGTAAAAGTTGGTAAGACAACATCGCACTGATGTCCCAATCTATTATCAAGGAGCAGTTATATGAACGTATTTGCATTTCTCAGATAAATGCCCAAGATGATTTCTGACACTTCCCAACCATCCCAAAGGCAGCCCCCTCTCTGTTATTATCACCTCAAGTGTCGAGTCCTTTCATTGCGGTAGTTAAACAACAATGTAACGTCAAGGTAGGGTTAAGACGTACAGGGCGTGAGACCCGAATGTGAAGTTTTCTTCCTCCTGTTCGCCCAACATCATGCTGAGGTTTTCCTCCCCAGGGCTTATAAGCTCTGAAAGCAATCGAACGAGGGAACCAATGGGACTGCGGAACAGGGTAAAATACTACCTCTTGAGAATCTAAATTTCTTTGCCGATCCATGATGCCCAATTCGAAGAAGTGAGCAGCAAGTCTAAGGTCAAAGCAGCCTCTTTCCTCCACCAAACCCTGGTAAAACCTCTACACAGTCCTCGCTCATATAAATTCGCAATGTTTTCTTTGCGCTGATGATTCTAGCAGAATGACAAACAAAATCGTCTCAAAAAACTTCAAACCCTCCTCGATTCTCCAAGTGCAATGTGCACAAACACTGGAAAACAAAACCTCCTTCCATTCCTAATTTGCTTTTCTCCACCTTCCCGAAAACGTTTCAGAAGTAGAGCAGCTATGCGATGATAGTCACTCCAACTTTAAAGGCACGAACCTATTTCTGTGAACGTATTCACGAAAATTTTACGATCGCAAGCCTAGGACAAATGACCTAAGTCAGCACGAATAAAAAGCAAGACCTAAAGTAACAGAGGATGTGCCATCTAGAGATCGACACAACGTCGATCAAAGAGTCGTTCTTCTTGCACACCTCCACTACATGATAGAATTATGGCCACAGCTAGAAAGTGATCGATCTGAAGGTGGAGAAAGTGATCGCGTTAACGCTACAGTGTCGGTAACGAAGAACTGGATTGTAGGCAAAATGGAATCAAACTAACCTACATTACAATCCACTATCCGCGGTATGCCAACTACTTGTCGAAGACACGAAACAAGACCTAAAGAGGGAATTTATAACGCAACCTTGGGGATTTCAGCCTCCAAATATAAAATTACGAGAAAACCTTATCCAACTGCGATTGGCGAAAATACGATCCGGTATGATCAAAAGCTACGGCAATTCTCACACCCTAAGTAGGTTGAGCTACAGACACAAGATTTGTGTCGAGAACAAAATACTCGGAATTTTCACTAAACCAGGGAAATTGAGTGAGACGCCACACTGCGTGCACGAATCCAAAAAGAAGAAGCTTCGTATTGCCCTCATCACATCATTTTTCACCATTTCCAGCAAAGAGGCTCCAAGAACACGATCAGAAATACGCCCACTCAGTCCCTTCCGCCACAAGACTCATCACAACACTGGATGCAACAGCACTGCACACTCCAGAAGTGCGGATTTCTCCAAGTTCTCTTATAGTCGGTCTTCAGGCCTGTCGCGATGCAGCATAAGAGGGGAATATACTACCACGAGAGCGGCCAACGACTTCGCAACATAAGTGAGGCGCATGTCGGAATTCCGCTCCTGTTCCACGACATTAGAACTGTCTGATTAATCAAACCTGTCTGCTCCTTCAACGTCCTTCTCCCTCGCTCTCCATTTCCAAGCCATCGCTATCAACAAATAAACTTCTCCGCTGCTGAAAGATACGCCTTCTCCACCATAGCGCCACGATACCTAAACCGTACCACTCCCTCTTTCAATAATTAAAAAAATCAAACAATCAAAAAACTCCAGCAGAAACCTGATGCGACGCGCTCGACGACCCGGCCTCGCGCCAGAGCCAAACACGCCTAGCTCTCTCAATTCCGCATGGAATCCAGCAAGTCTAGGGTCGATGGAAAGAGACGGAGCATCTGCAGAAGCGACGATGGTCCCGCCTCGCAACGGAGTCCCACAGACGGGCTCTACGCTGCCCAAACATGAGCACAAGTCGACCACGAGCGAGCTCCATCACCACAGCTCCCTCTCCGCCTCTCCGCCTCTCCGCAACTCCATTCCCCCACTTCCGTGGCTCTCCCCCAAAGTCCCAAACGAACCAAAACCACGATCCCGATGAATGGGGGACACAGTATTCATCCGTTCCCTCACTCCAAAGAAAACCAAACCACGATCCCGATGAACGGGAACACAGTGTTCATCCATATATCGGTCACGCAATCCTCAAATAGCGTTGTAGCGGTGATCGCGCAACTCATTCCTCCTTAGAAACTTCGCGAACCCGTCCCCCCCGATCCCGATGAACGAGAACGTCTTATTCATCTCTCTTTCATCCGTAAATCGTTTCATCCAAGTTCCCAAATAGCGGTGATTGGGGACCTAGATTATTCTGAAATTAGCAAAAGGGGGTTGAAACTTGTTTATAGCTGCTGCACTGTGACCTCATTCGTTGGCTGCTCCGCAGGTTGGGGCAGCCTTTCTTTTCTCCAGTACAGTAAAAACATCACCAGATTTTAACGAATAAAAAAAGTTGGTCAAAAAACGGCTACCATCACACAGGAGATTCACAGAATAATCAGACAATGTTTAGCATGATTTTATAGCAATTTTACCCAAGAATTCTTGTAAAATCATCAGAAATTGTAGTGTACCTACTCAAGTTAACTCTCTTGAAGGACGTTGAGGACCCAAAGTGTCCGATGGATGACTTCCTTGTTAATTGTAGAAACAAAAAATGTACCTATTGGTTTGACAATCAAAATATTTTAATGACTACCATGATAATAGGGAGGTGCATTCTTCTAGGATTAATCTAATTTGTGTCTCCAAAAAACAATAACACTAACTTGCACTAATTTTAGAATTATGTGAATCTACCACATGCCCAACTATAGTTTTATCCTAACTGAAACACATACACAATGTTTCCATTCATCTAATCATCCAAGTGCTCACAACTAATTGGACCACATTCATCCAAAGTTCATTCAATTTGAATGAATGAATGTATCTATTCCAACACGAATTGCACTAATTGAATTCCCAACCTTGGAGTACCAAAAATAACACTTGCAAATGTTCTTATTTGTTGTTTATTTATTTTTAAATGTTCGTCCAAAATTGGTACCAAATTCTTGGAGCCACCATAGCCTAAAAAATAGGAAAGGCTGTGTGTTTGTGTTGAGCCCCAGCCCCTCGGAAGTTGGAAGGATGGAATCATGGAATAGTACTCTAAAATTGGTAAATAGTGTTGGGTGATAATTAGTGTTATTCCTTGTTTTTTTGAAATGTTGAAATGTTGAAATGTAGTTTGCATTTCATTATTTATTTTAGCATTTCAACATTTTAACATTTCAATAATTAGTGTTATTCCCTAAAATGACCAAATTTTACTATAGAGCTAAAATAGTGTTAGAATGGGTAAATAATGTTCTAACACTAACCTTGCAAACCACAGTTAATGTTAGATGGGACAATTAGTGTTGCCAACACTATTTACCAATTTTAGTGCTCTCCCAAGGCCGGATTCATGCTTCTAATTATAAAAAAGCCCAAAGGCAAGAAGTTCAGAACAGTCCTATACAGCAGCAGACCCTGTTTCTGGTGGGGACGGAAAAGCAAGTCAACTTGCAGGGGGCCTGACTCCTTGACAGTTTCCTGAGGAGGTGAAAGCGGTTGCTGCCATCATGTGGCCGGTCCCAGCTCGACGTTAAAGTTATTGCACGCCAATGTTTGGGGAGAATCGCCGGTTGGTTAGTTTGTTGGTAGCTGAGTGGTGGAACCGACTCTGGGAAAAAAAACGGTTGCAATTTGACTGCAACATTGGGTACAAAATAAAAGAGGTGAAAAAATCCCTCAAATTTTTATTTGGAATAAAAAATAGAAAAAAAAAATCTAGACTCAGTACTTGAAAAATTTGTTCAATATGGGAATCACTAAAGGAAAATAAGCTATAAAAATAAATCCGAAACGTTGTTGTGTGTCCTAGCAATGATTGCAAGGGCAATTTGGTCGGTATCAAAAAAATTAGAATAAAGACAAAACAAGAACTTCTTCTTTGTATTCAAATGATTTAAGGCTCTAAAGTTCCATGATTATATTTTCACTAAAAACACTCCAAAATTGCCGTCTCTAATAAAAGTACCAAATTTTAGAAAAATTTCATTTTTGGACAGATGTAACTGTAGGATCTTGTAATACGTTAGTTTAAAAAGATGTGGAAAATTTTTTAGAAATTTCCGCTATGTGGATTGTAAGATATTAGCATTTTGAATTGACAAAAGTCCTTTTTTGGCCCTGAAAAAAACAGGGTAGCTGTACTTCACAAGGTCACATTTGTATGAAAAAATGTCCAAAATGGTGGTGCTTCTTTGGACTCATTTTTCAAGTCAAGTTTGTTACATGCTTGAAACTTTCTGATCATAATTGTATAATATATAGGAAAAAAATAAGTGAGTAGAAAGATGTAAAGAATGATTCAAAATACCAAATTGTTAAGAATTTAGATTTAGAATTGAAAAATGTCACTTCCAATCATTAGAGGGGATTTGGGGGCCTTAGAAGGCTGCAAGTTCCTATGCATTCCCAAATTGTGGGAATGCAACTGCAGCAGTTGGTTGACGTGGCACAGTGACCCTGCCACGTCATTTTTAGAAGAAAAAAATTGCTTAAAATGATATTTGCAAAAAAAAAATTCTAACATACCACACCGATGTTCACAAATTGGGCTAGATTGGGAAATGGGCCTGAAACGGCCCTCCAAGGCCCCCAAATCCCTTCTAATGGGTTATAATGTTGCAATAAATAATCTACATCCTATGGTTTATTTTTTTTCTAAAATATTGATAATTGAGTAAGATTAATGACTTCAAAGTTTATTTTAGAGCAAAAAATCCATAATTGCCCACAAAATAAAACTCCTCATAACTTTCATCTCATTGATCAGAATGGAATCATTCAAAGCTTTTTACATATATATAAATCTAGAATAGCAATTTCAAATCTTTGCTTATGAAAAAAGTGATTTTTTTTATTTGCCCGGACTACTTGGCCAATGAAAAAAAAAAGACATATTATACAATAATTTTTTAACCATATAGTCAAAAGTTATGAAAATTGTTGGGCTTTAAACCTTGTTCCCATGATATGTGAAATTTTCAAAGAAAAAAAATAAGAATTCCATTTGTAGTGAGCTGTCTAAAATTGTTATATTGCCAAAAAGCAAAACTTGGTCCTTTTGGGGTTAATTTGTCCGATTTGAATGTGGTTGTCTTTTGTAGTTTTTGGAAGCATTGCATGGATGAACCTAGGTGTGTAGGGGTTGTGATTGGTCACAATATTTTAAAGGCCTATATAGCCCCCAAACAGGGGTGGATTTTGTACATATGCACTTATGAAGCATGCACTCGTAGTTGCATCCCCTATTTGGATGCATTTTTGGATAAGGGGCCCTAAAATGGTCAGGATTGAAAGGAAAATATAAAATTAAACCCTAGGAGGATGTAACCCTATCAACAGGGTAGTTAGTCCAAAAATCATATCATTGGATAAATAGGTGCATTTTGCATCTTTAGAATTTTTTAGATCATCACTTAGAAGATACTTTTAGGGTGATTGCATGAAAGATCGGTACTGAAACATTGTCACAAACGTAGTGCCGAAGCTTTAGTTTGCAATAACTTTAGAACCATGACTTGTATGAACTTGAAATTTTTAGTGGAGATTCTTCTTATGAGTTTAATCATATCTCATATTTTTTAGAAATTTTCAAAAATCATTTTATATTTAAAAATCATTTATACTAATTTGTCACATTTGGTGTTTTAGGGTTTTTACTACGTAAGGAGTCCCCAAATTTAATGATTTGGAGCTGAAATTTCTATGGTCTATTCCCATAGTAGAAACTCATGTTTCTACCAAGGGGCCTTAAAAAAATATTTTATTATATCCTCTACGTCCATGCAAAGAGGGCTCCCTTGCGCATGCAACTCTAAACATTGAAGATGGTTTTAGGATCATTTTTTTGGTGAAATCTCTTTACCATAAAGTCTTCTCAAATGAAATTTTTCAATTTTTTTTTAAATTACTTTTCATATTTTTTACAAATTAAAATGTTAAAGTATGTATTTTCTTGCAATTCTGCACTTTTCTAGTTCTCCTATTTAGGGAATTTGCTTTTGCTTTTCCTTCATAAGGTATCTTCTTCTTCTAGGTGTATACATTTCTCATATTTTTCATATTTTTTTTTAAATGTTTTTCTATTTTTATAGTACTCCCAAAAAAATGGCTGAAAACGGCCAAAGTGGAACAAAAATGGAAGGTCATTCTTGCAACGCCCCTTTAATCCTTGTCGTTGTTAGAGGGGGTAATCAACAACCAAATAGAAGGCAAATACTTACTTTGTCTAAAAAGATTAAATTTTGAAGTCATTTCTTATGTTTTTATTGTTGGTGATAAATTATTGCAAGAAACCATTAGAGGAGATTTGGGGGCCTTAGAGGGCTACAGGTTCCCTTGAATTCCCTTGTGTTCCCAGACTGTGGGAACGCAGCTGCAGCAGCTGGTTGACGTGACATAGCGAATGCCACATCATTTTTGATGAAAAAAAATTTGGGGCTTAAAATAATATTTTTTTCTTAAATTGAAAAAAAAATTCCGACAGCCCCGTACCACTGTTCACTGAATCTAGCCAGATTAGGGAACGTGCCTGGAACGGCCCTCTAAGGCCCCCGAATCCCTCCTAATGACTTGTTCTTTTTTGTGCCCCTTTGCCTCATACTCAAGCTCGTACTAGTGTTTTTTTGCTCATAACTCTTGCATTGTAATGAAGGTACATGTAGTAGTTTTAGACACTAAAATTTTTTTATTCTCTTAAATATTATTTTATTATTTAAAAAAGACCCTTTTGGGATGTCTACTTTTGTCATTTTGGAGGGTCTCAATACTATTCACAATCTAAAAATGGAAATTTTAAGATCAAATTTGGAATACAAAGGCTTCTACTAAAGTTATACAATCCCACAAATTAATTTTTTAATAATAGAAAAGTATCCACCTTCTATATGTGCTCAAAGTGCATAACTTTGGGCAAATGCAGAGAACACAATCTTTTCCCAAAGATGCACATGGTTGAAAAGAAGCACCTTCAATTTAGGAAAAATATCCAATTCTTATTTTTGAAATTGCTTATTAATTTTTAAAAATCAAGCATCAAAGTATCCATTTTCTTGGTATTTTCCATCACTTTTTTTTATGCATAACTTTTAAAGATAATTTCACTCCCAAAGTCATCATAGTCACTGAAATATGCCATTTTGAGTGACCAAAACGGCTACTATTTATTGCAACAACATTGTTCGTTTGTACACCAATAATGTTAGATATTGTCCTGCAAATGCATGTTGCTTCAAAAATCTAATAATGATAAGTTTACAAATAAGGGCTTTTATAATATTATTCAGCAATGTTACTGAGGTGCTTTTGTCTTCTTTATAATGTATATTTTTACTTTGAGAATTTTTTCTATTGTTCGTATGTACACCAACAATATTAGATATTGCCTTGCGGATGAGTTTTCCTTCAAAAATCCACTAATGACAAAGTTACAAGCAGGGCTTCTAGGACATTATTTACCTATGTTGGACAAAAATCCTTTCAACTTCCTCAAAATAGAGATGTTGAACTTGAGAAATAAAATGGAAAGAGTTAGAGAAGACACTCTAATTTGGTAAATTGTAACTACAAAAAATAGTGAAATTAGATTACCCTTTAATATTTCTTGACAATACTAGGATGCACTGATATAAGAACCATATGTGTTGCATGGGTTGGTGTAATAATGTTTGGCCCAGTATTAAAGAATCGTATGCGCTTTTATATAGACAAGTAGTGAGTCGTAAGGTAACTTCTCAAAACAAGGCAAATTAATTGTTAAGGCAACCTAATTTCATTATCTTGTGTAAATTACAACCCATGCATTCAAGAGAAGGAATATTTCTTATGTAGTGGAATATGGGGAAGGATAGCATCTAATAAAGGATATTATGTCTAGGTATCATATTGGTTAGACCCATCCTGCACCAATTGCTAGGATGGGCTAAAGATTTGGTGGGTTCTTGGATATTTGGTTTTGTTACACAAGGATGTTTTTCAAATTATGCTAGTGGTCCTTCCAAATATTGATAGGACATCATGATCTCTTGTTAGTTTATATGATAAAGACATTATTTTTTATTGAGCATTTGTTTATTCCATGACACACTTAAATTTAAATAATTATTTATTCTAGAACAACATTCTCAAACATCCAACATGCTTGTCCTACTATTGTAAATCCTATGTTGAATATTACATACCAAATTTGTGTCAACTCAAAAATGTCCTAAAGTTATATATCTAAAGAAATTCAATGGTGGTCTATTTTATAAATTTGGTTGGAAAGGTCTCCTATCTGTACAACAAATGATAAATTGCCATAAAGGTTTGGTGGTTATTTAGATTTTTGGCTTTGGATTGAGAATATTTGTACAATATTTTGTTTGCACTCTTTTACAAATTGACAAGACACTTTGTTTCCTTATTAATTTATATGAGAATGACATACATTAGAATAAACATTTGTTTATATCGTAATACACTTAAATCTTTTAATAATGACCCTCTGTAAAATGACCTTCTAAATTGCATCTTGCACATTGACTAGTCTACATTATCATTAATTGTAAAATGTTTGTAAAATGTTTGTAAGTGAATTATTGAATTTCAGTAGGCATTCTATTGAAACACAGGTAAGAACAATTTTATTTTTGTAAAAAAACTAAAGTTTTACAAATTCACTTCCATGAATGAGAATTAGAATTAGAATAGACAAATAATTCAATTAAATACACTTGGCCTAAAAATTAAAAAAAACTTGACAAATAAGTTGGAAAAGTGTTTTGTTTCAAATAAATTTGGCAATTTATAATGAATATAATGATGAACCTTTGTAGATATCAATATTCAAGAGTGTTACAACTTCAAAAAAATCTACAATTTTTTAGCATTCACAAAAGATTTTTATAAAAAATTTAAATTTTTCATGTGTATACAATACAAAAAAAATCCTTAAACCAGGCACTATAAGAAACCCGCGTTTTAGATAACAAGCCCTAATGTTTATAAACAGATTTTAGTGGATGTCAAATGCAACAAACTCATATTTTTATGTCAACATTGATGTTTGCTGGACATTTTTGTTGATATAAAATATGAATTTGTTGCATTTGACATTCACTAAAATCCATTTAAAAAAATTAGGACTCGTCACCTAAAATGCGGATTTCTTATACTATGGCCTTAAAAATTTTAATTGTATCTATACTATTCTATTTTATTGCAAATAATTACACAACTAAAAAAATAAACCTAATAATTTATAGTATCAAAAAGACAAATTATATCAATCTGTTGAATTATAGGTATGAACAATTTTATTTTTGTATCAAAAGAGATTTTACAAGAAAACAAATGAATGAATATATGACACTTTTCAATGAGTTTTTTTTTAAATAGAATTCAATGACATCTTATTGATTTATATGGTTACACCAAAATTCATATTAAAAACAATTAAATTTCATTATTGTTTATCATTCTATATGTAATTAATAAAAACAAACTTTGTGCAAAGTATGGTTTGAAAAGGCAAATTTATATATAGTTTGTCTGTTGACTCACAATTATGTTGCTATACTCTAAGGTTTTCCTTGGAAAACCCTCATATTCTGAATCTTCTTCTAGCATAGATTATTGTGCTCACCTTTTAGATTTTGAAGCATGTATTATAGCTCTCATATAATTGCTTTGCTATGCACTTGTATTGTGAAAATTACATTTACATTGATTTTATCTATGCCTTTGACTTCTAAAAAGTCTACATTTTTTTTTTACACTTCTCAAGTATAAATGAGTATATATATGTATAGATATATATATATATAAGGGGCATTTTCATGGAATTTGGGAAGCACACTTGATCAACCCTCCTAGTGCTTTCTTTCTTGCATTGAAGTTGTGTTGTTGTGTTAATTGAAGATCTTGGTCAATCAAGTTTTCAATATTTTTGAAGAATTATTTCACTAGCAATTTAATCTTTCTCACTTATTGTTATTTATGCAAAGTCAATTTTTTTGGTTTATAGACTCTCTTTTCTTATTGTAAAATTAAAGGTTCTAGACTTTGAAGCTTTAATTTGAAGTATGAATATGGTTGAAACGTGGATTTGCATAATCTTCTCTACAAACATCTTTTTTCAAAGGTTTATTTCATCCTACACCCTATGTTTCACATAAACAACAGAGAAAATACATCATGCATATTAAAAGGCAACATTAATTACTTGGCGGTAGTAATTCTAGCATGGATGAGAATATTGTATTGAAAAATCATTCCAAAGAAAAGAAGAACAAGGCCAAATGCCAATGGAACACAACCAAAAGGCAAAAAAAGAAGGCAATCAAGGGAGGTAGGGAGCGACCAAGGCAAAGGAACAAAAGGAAGAGTACCTGGTGGTAGGAAAAGAGCCAAAAGAAGGATGAGTGCTTGAGAATATTGGAGAACAACAAAAAGAAACCTTTGAGGGGTACATAATAGAAAACCAATCTGGAGGCTAAGAGTCATAAAAGGAATGACATGTCAAACTGGACACCTATGAAATCTAAGAACCAAGAATTTGAATTGACACTTGTTGTTTAAGGATGAGGGATGACTTATTAAAGGTCAAACAACAAGTTGTCACTACCAACGTTGTCCTCCATTCTTGTGGATCTTTGTTGGATGTCGCCCTCCAATGTAGGCATTGTCGCATAATCCTATATGTAGCTACTATTCTTTTCATTATCTACAATCCCCTAAAAATCGCCTAGATAATTTGTTCTATCTCATTCCAAATCAATTGTGGAGTAGTGTTACTTGAGGTATTTTTGAAGTTGTATTTGGATAGGGCCATTTGATTATGAGGTCCAAATGGTTAAAATGTCTTTGTTGAAGTTTGGTAGTATGCAAATCTATTGTTTGCTTTGGAGTTTAGGATGGGTGGCAAGGTCTTTGGGGAACAAATGTGAAGGAATGTAGTTCCAATCAGTGAAGTCTCTTGATTTGCTAGAAGAGGGTGCCAAACCTTCCAAAATATTACCCTCTTCTCTTACAATTGACTTTTTTGTTTTTTGCTAGAAATCGTTCCATGTCGCGACCCCAATATGTATTCACATTCTTCAAGCAACATTAACTACTTCCTTTTTATTGTGGCTACAAAGAGTCAAATCCTTTGTAATGAATGTGATGCTTTGAATTATTGTTTTGAAATGATAAATTCAAGGATTTCATGAAGAATAACTTTTGGTTTTAAATTTCAACAAAGTTTTGAATTATTGCATTGCTAATATCTCAAGTACTAAAGTTTATTGTTTGTACATGAAAAATTAAAGAATTGTATAGCCCCTTACATTAGTTTAAGCAAAACCTCAAAGTTAAAATAATCTATAACTTTGAAGTGGAGTGTGGAACCTTGAAAGAACGATCCACAAAAATATTGCATTGCAAATATTCCATTCAGATATCTACATCTAGTTCAAACAATATTTTCGCCAATATCGTAAGATAATCTTTGATAATTAATGCATATTGAATTTTAGAATCTACACAGCAATAACATCACAACTTATATCCATTTTAGGTGATCTACCAAAAATAATTTGATCCCTTTTAACTTTTGCATACAAAATTAATATTATTAAGCCATGCTTAATTCCATATGAATTGCTTTGTAAGTGATGACAAGAATTTAAGAAAATGTATCTTCCAATTAAATAAATAAGAACTATACACCGTTCTTAATTTTTTAAGGACCTCTTGGTTTTTGAATAACCAAATGAAGCTTGGAGAGGTTTCTACAAAGTTGAGTTTTAATGGATCTTTTTGAATTTTGACACAAAATGTAGTCATGTAATATTTCTTTTGTGGGAATATAATATTTTTTCTGATTGGATGCCCTTATCAAAAGTTATGATGTACAAAGTTTTTTGAGCAAGGCAGGGAGCTTCGGGCAACATATGTACAACTCCTCCTTCACTTATAAAGTTTGGCAAGTATGTAACTAAAGTGACAAAGAATGCAAACTCCAAGAAAGAAACAAGAATGGTGTAACAATGAGACTTTGCGCTAGGTAAACAACAATATGAATTTGTTGATCAATCGGACCCCACATCCCCACTCCAATCAAATCCTAACTGTGTTGTGCATTGTAAAAGCTTTTGTAAATAGGATTTGAAAATTGGGATTCCCCAAAAGACACAACCAATAAAAATGTGTATTGTAAAGACCGCACTCCATGAAGAGTTGAAGAGCTATCAAACAAGGATAAGAAGAAAGAAAAACTCATCTAACTTCAACCGCTATAATGTTTCAATCTACGTGGTCAAAGTTTTTGAAATTTTTTCCACACATGCCTATGTACAATTTTACAATGCTAATTATTTTTTCATTTTTTCTTTTATGTCCTAAATAGTGGCAGCTTGATCCCCAAATAAACTCCGGTCCTTTACAGCTAAGTGTAGTTACCTGAATTCGGTGGAATCTTCCGTTGCTTCGGAGGTCCTCCTTCAGTTTCGGCATTCCGAATCTTCAGTACTTTCTGAAATATGAGCCGTTGCTTCCTCCCTTGGAGCTTTCTGTGCCCATTTTTCAAAGTGAACTTGAGTTCAGAATTTCTCAAGTAAATTGAACAAACAACAAAAAAGTCTCCAGAATGGTTATCACATAAAGATGCTACACATGTTCAATATCTTCAACCTCCTGTTGATTAAAATAACGAATTTCAGTGATGTGTCCTATCAATTTGTCGTAGAATCTAGAGCAGTTGGAGCATTTGAAAGTATGGGCACATTCAGAGCACGTGAAATGCCAGCTTCAGTTTCACAATTTTGGATCTCTGAAATGAACTATCTGCCTAGATAAGGAACGGATCGGAAGGCTGTCGACACTTGAGCAAAGCAGAGAGAATGTTGCAATTGATGGGCTCCAGAATCCACAACTTGGAATGACATTGAGATGTTCTTAAAATTGGTGACTGTCAAATTTGTTATGTCGGGTGGAATTGAAATTCACAAGGTTGGCACTAACGTTTGCAGACGCCTGTGGTTGCAAACGTAGGTTTCTAGTAGTCCTAGTTTTTAGTGGCTTTGTGCATTCGAATGTCAAGTTTTGGGCGATCTGAACGTGGCCAGTTGAACAAGTTTGACTATTTGTGTTTGTTGTCAGCACCTGCACCTTATACCAAACGAAGGAGTTGGAATGGAATTCATGCTAATGTTGTTAAAAATGCAAATTTGTTGTGGTGGGTGTGCACCTGCTGCTGCTTGCGGCCAGAAGTTGCTCCAAAGGCACTCAGAACTCTAAACTTGTAAAAAAAACTCCCTGATCAGCAAACAATCATCCAAATTTCTAGAATGAATTCAATGAAAGCTATGAGTGGCAAAACACATTCAGATAGAACAACAGTCAGTCTATAATTCCATGTTCTACATTCACTGTCAAAATCAGCAGGTGAATAAACCTTGAACTTCTGCATTTTAATTTATTGTTGCTACCAGAAAAAATTCTGTATAAAAAACACTTGTGAGTTCTGGAGTTGAGCTCTTACGTGCTGCCGAAATTATCTCCACGGTGCTTTTTGATCAATCTGTGGTGATAACTTCTGCTCATAAATGAATACAAATGCAATTCGTAGTACCGACTCTGGTCGATGTTGAAGTAATCGTGGCTAGTCAGAAGAGGATTCCAACCATAATCATTCTTCTCTTTCTAAGCATTTTGAAGACCCAAAAAATACAGTTTCGGGGAGTGCTCAACTAAGTAGAACAATTAACAAATATTTCTGGTAATGCTTTTGAGCATCTCAACCATCATATATAGAACGTCAGATTCGTTATATTGGTGCACTTCAGAGCGCAGAATGTGAATTTTAACTGGTCAAAGTTTTGAAAACTAGGTCTCGTGTAGGTTTGCGTTCAAGGTGTCCGCTTTTGAAAATTGCTGAGGTCTGAATTTCTGCCAATTTAATGAAACTGACAACCTCAAGAGTTTCAAGACCATAAAGTTTGTATGGTCAAGAATTCACCCACAAGACAGCCTCATGCTCGAGTTTCTTAGAGTTGGAATGGACCAAGAACTCTTCTACGAATTCTGTAGTTTTGCACTGGAATGGTCACATTCGATACTCTGGCGTCACATCACAGGATCAATGCATTTTATAAGGGCTTTCAACAAGGAAACAGAACAGTTCAGACGCCCAACTCAAATCTCAGATCTATAGTAGTCTTATATTTTAGGGCTCCAAGGTGTTGATTTTCAACTAAAATCCCAATTAGAAACACTTGAAAGTCCGAACTTTAGTCACTTGAATGTCACATTTTGACACGTTGAATTTCGCCAAAAGAATGATGAAGAGGTTTGGATCGGCGTTATACAGATGGAAACCTTTTCCTCGTGATCTTTGGAGTTGAGTATATTTCATTTTCAAACGTGAGAAAGTTAGATTTTAATTAGTGTGGAGTTCCTCGATACATCATACCAGTTCATGCAGTCAATTTGCCATGATCTGCAGTTGAAAGCTTTTTGTAGGCAAGCGCCGATCGATGTTTAAAAGAGATTGAAAAGACATGGGAAAGGAAAGGCAGTCCGCACTGCAGCCTGACTGTCATTATGGAGCAGGAATTTATCTCAAAGTTGATGTACTGAAGCCTCACAAAGTCGTTGAAACTCAAGGGATGTTTACACACAATTGCCATAACAATATACAACAAGGTAAAAGGCTCCCATTTATTAAAAAAGGGAGAAGACAGAATTGCAGTTGCAGAAACGTTGAAAGATGTAACAAACAAATGAAGCTATACCAACATCATGCTCAATAAAGGGAGGTTTTCACACAGGTTGCAAGTCAGTGGTCTTCTTTACCAATTATTATTTCCAAAGACACTGTCCTACCACTGATAATGAACAAGATTAACATCAAGGCACCTGCTTCGTTAGACTGTTATATTAGAATTTTGATCAACACACACATTCTTAGAATTTGATCAACACACGACACTCGCTCTTTTGACTTAGCTAATAAGAATTTAGAGGTGAACCAAGTGCCATAGGATAGGACCAGTCTAGTTTAGTATTGACAACACATTGACCATATTATTTTCCACATTTCCAATGAAATGGATCATCTTCAAGAGCTGCTAGCTTCGGAGTCTGCAGATGGTCACTGCTGGCACACTAACTTGGACCCGTTGAATGCCAAGAGTTGGTCATATCAAATGTTGGACTTGTGTACGTTGCGTATTGAGTACAAGGGTTATGGATTTTAACCATTTTAACCAAAGATACGGTATGAGAGGGACACACAGTTGGCTCCAAATTCAAAACTCAGACTTGACTGTGGAGTAAGTTACTTAACTTACAGTTGAGTTAGAAAATGTGCATTGTCAAGGAACACTGCAAGGTTTGAGAGAACAGAGTTCCAGCTAAAATTGGCTATGGCTATGGATTTGTGCACATGACTGTTACTGGGACTTCAATTACAGTAGTGAGACCAATTGCAATGAAGAGTTGGTAAAGAATTTCAAAAGCTTATAAGGTCGGACCACCCATTTCCGATCAGGGACCAATTCCCAACCGGTAGTACACCTATTTCCAATCACGGCTTGTAATGTGTTTTTTACTTGACTTCAAGCTTGGAACTAGTAAGATCATGATACATGTTCTAAAGTATGTAGAAAGTAACAAGAAAGTAGATAGTAGGAAGCTAGTTCTTGAGTGATCGGAACTAGAAGACTCTACAGATTGGGAATTGGTTCGGAACACTTTTTGGCTCCCAAAATTCACAGAAATTTCAGTTTTGCAACAAAAATTCTGAAAAATTTGCAATCTCAGTATTTTCTATCTCCCTACACGAGAAAAATCTCCATCACATTCAACTGCTCTCCATTTGCGCCGTAGGAGCTTAAGTGATTAGGTATAGGTGGTCCAACCTTATATTATCTTGCAGCACTTCCAACCTTGTGGATATTGAAGGCCGGGCCATATTGGCACAAAATTCGGCGGTCCTGAGCAAAGAGCTTGAATGTGGAGGCTTCTATTACTTGTTTTGCCTTTAAGTAGTTAAGGGAAGGTGGGACATTTGGGCACCCCCCAAAACCGCCACTTTTTGCTATTGTGAATAGGTAAGTTTATTATTAACAATATTGGCTTTATTTCCTTATTGGCAAATGAAAGGAGGTTCCGACGCATCAAAGAACATGATATTTTGATATGCTATGCAAAAGTTATAAATGAACAAAGTTTGGTTCTAAATAGTTTCTTCTACATAGGTACATTATCGATTTTAGAGATGTAAATGGATTGAAGATGGTGGTTTAGGGTCAGTGGCGCATTTAGAGGTGCCCACCTTAGTTAATATTATTAGACTGGTCTAATTTTCATATTTTCTTGATCAAAAGTGAAAGGAAATTCCAACGCATCAACGAATATGATAATTGGGATATTGTATGCAAAAGTTACAAAGGGTCAAAGTTTTTCTCCGTTAGAGGTTCAAAAATCATTTCTACATAAGTACACATGATTTTGGATTTGGAAATGTACATAGAGTAATGATGGTAGGTTTGGGTAAGTGGCACATTGGGGATGTCCACCTTATATGCACCTAATATAAAGCATTACAAATTAGAAATGACTGAATTCAATTACTAGTACATGACAAAACTAATTTTGTTTGGAACTTACAATGCATGAGAATCAATCTTGGTTGTCATATTCAATGCAAGAAGAGTTTTACACTACATCTACCAAACTAAATTATAAATTGTAGAATATTCTATTAGAATTACTTCATTATAATCCCAAGAATATCCTATTAGGAACAAGGTTGTTATATTATAAAGGGTCAATTTGGATCATTGAATGTGTCTTTAGGTACCAATGGGCATACATGATCGATCAAGTGGACAAACTATTTAGGGTTTAAAGGAAATTAACTTATTGGTTGCTAGTAGTGTACTATTACTAGGATCTAGACTCAATAAGGGATATCAATGCAAAAGTTTAACCTCTTAAACACCAAAAATCTCCTTGTAGACAATTTCTATAAAAGTTAGAAGATTTTTTTCTTTTCTTTTTAGGGGGTGTTTGTCTAGAATCAACAAATCTTTCCATCCATTTCTAGAATTTTTATTTTAAAAAAATATATGGTGTAAAATGTATTTGCAAAAATGTCTAGTATATGTCAATTATTTGCACAAATTTATGTCAATTGCAAAGATATTTTGGATGTGTTCCACATCTTTGTTATCTTTCAAGTTTGGTTGAGACAAGTCCAAATAACATGATATTCAATATGGTTAATTTTATTAATTAAAAATATAAATCGGAAACTTTTCCCACAAATGGCGGTCAAAGTTAATTGAAATTCTTGGGTAGGATAAAAAGAAGTCTTTCACTTAGAATGCTAATACCTTGCAATCTATATGGTCAATTTTCACCAAAATACAACTATTTGCTTAACAAATGTCATGAAAGATCCTATGATACGATGCGTGTATAATTTATACTTGAACATAGCCCGTTGCAAGGCAACAGCAAAGCAAACATGATGAATAAAATTAAACATAATGATATATTTTATCAACATTTCATATTACAAATACACAACTCAATTTTTTGGATATCTTTGTGACAATTCAAACATTTCAGAAAACACAACTCCATAAATAAATATAATACAATTAATCTAACTCAAATGTTGTGAGCCATTATAACATTCACATTCATGAAGGGAAGAATTTAGACTACAAATGCTTCACAATTCAAGGTTTCCAATAACAATTCCTTGGTGTGTCTTTTTCTTATATGTTGATCACAATATGAACACAAATGATCAAATTTCACCAAAAGCATTAATTTTTAGAAAAAAATGATTTTCAATTACATACTGTAAATGCTCAAACATTTGATACATGTTAAACCATAATGCTAAAAAGTATCCATTTTGACACACCTTAAATAGTTGGAAGAACAAATCTCACCTTTTAAATTTTGTAATACTTCCTTATAAACAACATTTTTGGTCACAAATGGATATTCACCATCTGGGCATTTTGTAAGTGGTACTATGCACTTCAAATTTTTCTTCTCACTCACTCTAGACATGGTCACATACAATTGACCATATATAAAACATGGTTGTTGAAGGAGAAGACCAACAAAGTTGAGTGATTGGCCTTGAGCCTTGTTTATAGTCATAGCAAATGCTAGAGCTATTGGAAATTGGCGTCGGCAAAATGAGAATGGACAATTAGATTCTATAGAGATCAATGATATCCTCAGAATTAGTACGCGCCTTCCTTTGTGGTCACCAATAGCAATTTCAGCATCAATTACACGTCCTCGGATGCCACAACAAATTAATCGAGTTCCATTACATAGCCCTTCACTAGAATTTAAATTTCTCAATAGAATGATTGGTAGTCCAACTTTGAGAATCAATTTGTGAGGTGGTAATCCTCCAAGTGTCAATGAATTCAAAAATTCAACTGGATATAACACTACAAGAAAACGGGTATATTATGACTGCAAAAATATGATTGGAGATGACTGGCAACTACTTGCAGTCATATTCTTGGAGGCCAATATCTTGATGAAAAATACAACTGCAAAATATGACTGCTAGTCAGTTTTTGGCCTTGTACCTTATAGGCGTATACTATACAGCCTTTGGGAATGCCAAAATACTTTGTAGGGAACAGCAAGGAACATATTTGGGAACGTCGAGTCATATTATGAGTCACATTTTTGCTAGAGTCATATTTTGTAGTCATATCTCTATGGTCGTGACAATTTTTTTTTATGGGACAGCCCAAAAAGAAATTTGGGCGGGCAGTTATATTTTGGCGTTAGTCATATTTTGCAGTCATTTTTCCATGGTAGTGACTTTTTTTTGGTGGGTGGGTGGGTGGGCAGCCAAGGGAAATTTGGGCGGGTAGTCATATTTTTGCCTTAGTCATTTTTGCAGCCATATTTTGTAGTTAAATTCTTTTGTTAGTAAATTTTATTTCTTTTGGTACAAACTAAAGAAAAGGTGTGCAATCTAAGATGGCTTCTTGTATTCCTTTGGATTTAAGCGTGACTTTATTTCATGATTGCCTATTAAGAAAAAAAAATTGTATGTTGTGTCCATTATAGAATTGGCATTTAATAATTTGGGGTGGCACATGTTTATATTTTAATTAATGTATTTTAAATTTTCACATAGCCTAAAGAAAATTTGGGCGGGAAACATGTTTGGAGAGTGCCCAATTATATTTTTGCCTCAATCATATTTTGTAGTCATATTTTTTTGGTAGCCATTTTTTTTCTTTTGGGGCAATTCAAGGAAAAGGTGAGCAAACTAAGATGTCCCTCTTGTAATTTGGCCATTAGGATCATTCCTTTGAGTGTAGATGTGGCTTTATTTAATGTCTATTATAAAAACATTATTTATTTGGGTGTTGTGTCACCTATAGAACTAGCATCAAATCATTTGGAAAGGCATATTTTTATATTTTAATTAATGTATTTAAAATTTTCATAGGACTTAGAAGGAAATTCGAGAGGAATAAAACAATCAACAACAGGAGATAATTATATATTCTTTTAAAGATTTAGGGAGAAATTAGAGAAGAATTAAAGCCTATGAACAAAATATAACACCAAGGCAATACCAAATCTAAGAGCCCAGGTTAAAAAACAGGCTTGCCTTATCCCATTATTAGGACTTGTTGTGAGGTTGATTGATTGTAATACAAATTGAAAGCTAATTAGATTGATTAATACAAAGTGAAATGTAATGCATTTAATCTAGTGATGTAGATTGAAGGTTGTAGAGTTTAGAAAAAACACTTAAAGCTTGGAAAAACTCTACTCTAAAGAGGAGAAAAAGGAGTGTGAGAAAAATCTATATCCAAGTGGCCATAGAGCAACAATAAGTAAGGAAAGCAATTTCTATTGAAAGTCTAAGAGTTTGAAGTAGAAGTACGGGTTCCAAGTTGCCACTTGAAGCTTTGGGCATAGTTAGAAGACTAATTTGACCCCCTTATAGAGGTTTGACTATGTATTAATACCAAAAAATTGTTGATTATAACATGCACAGTTGACCAAATGGAGTTTTAAAGTCTTAAGTGTATACTTAGTTAGCACTTATGAGGCTTATGTCATTACAATTGTTTGATTTATAAAATAATCAGAAATTAATAATAGAAACAAAAGTCAAAGATTTTCATTCTAAAATATCCCAAAAATAAAGGAAAAAAAGGAAAAATATAGAAAATAATTTAGAGAAAGTCAAGAGGGGGAAGTAGAAAGAAATAGGTTGAAAATGCAACAAAAATGGATCAATGCAAGCCTTATGATACAATTACAATATGAATGTTGGAAAATGGAGATGTGGTAGAAATAGATTTCAAGGCATGTCCATAAATTTGGTACCTTGTTATTTCTCTTTTCATAGAAAGCATAGTTACATTATAAATTAAGAGGTTTAAATCACACTTTTAAGAGTTTACTAAAATCTAACTTTGAATTCAAGATCACTTAGGTAATTTCTAGAGGTTTCCAGTAATATATCACAATTTTAAAAATAAATAAAAATTAAAGAAGATAAAATACAATGAAATGAGATAGTCCAGAGTGTTAGTTTTGGATTTGAAATATAAAAAAATCATCCAATTCAAATTAGAAGGAAACCTTAAAAATTAGGTGATATTTTGAATCCAATCTTGAAAGTAAAAATTAATTTAGACTTATAGGCTAAAAGAAAATGTGGATGAAGTCTTGTAGGATGAATTAGAGACAAAACTTCATGCATCCATAATTTTTGCTAAAAATATCCCATTATAAAGATTTTTACTATTTTAGAATAGACATGCAGTGTTCTACAACTTAAGTTCACAAACATTTTGAGTTTCTCAGCTTGGATTTGGAAGTCTAGAGTTTTGGCCTAGATTAGATGAAACCATGTAAAACCACCTCAAAACCTCTTATTTTACAATTTGTATCAGCTTTAGTTAAGATTTGATCCATTTACACTTTATCATTAGAAAATACTTGTTCGTCACTTAGAATGCCAATTGAACAATACTTAAATATCCAACTTATAATTTGAAACTCAACAATAAAGAACATGGTTGTGCATGCTTTATTTCTAGGATATAGATAAAATACTCACATATGTTATGTATTGAAGTTTGTTTCTTGCTTGTAAAGGCTCTCAGCAATGTCATATAAGCTACATTTTTAGAGTCTCTACACGTCCTACAAAAGTCACAAAATTATTAATATGAAGATTGAAGCTTACCATGGGAACACTCGCGCTTGTATTGCAATTAAAAAATGGTTGTTTGGATGTTTTTACAAAGATATAGACTTTTAAATATAATCCCTTTTTTGCTTCAAAGATGCTTTTAAATAGTGCCTCTATCAAATACTTTTGCTCTTGCAGACTTTGTGCATAGACGTAGATATTTTGACAAATGCATGGCATCTATTTAGATTCATTTTGCCATAATTGTTGGTGCTTTAAGGCCTTGTAGTTTTTTTTCGTGCAATTTGTAGAGTTTTGATCCCGGGTACGCAATTTTCATAGTTCCATATTATATGGCTTTGATTATAATCATTTATATTGCATTTTTGTACAATTTCAAGGGATATAAGAAAGTATTGGCCCAAGTGCAACTATAACCTCTAAATTTAGATCCAATTTTGTCATATTGCATCCAAGGGTTTTTTCTTGGTTTTCTAGTGCCGAATTGCACCAATAAAATTGGCTAAAAACTGAGAACAAACCATGAAGTTTTTTGCCATAAAACTTTGAATTAAAAAGAAAATCTTGGATGAAATTGCCAAATTGTAGATGGAAATAGAATTATAGAAATGTAATATGTGTGAATGTGATATTTTCTATCCAATATATGGATGAATGTTGAAATTTGGAACACTACTATAATATTTTATACTGCCACTCTAGCACTTCATCAAAAGTGAAAAAAGCCCTTGATTGCATCCTAATGTTAATATTGAAAATCATACAAAGATTTGCATTTTAACCCCTAGAACACTAAACGTTCAAATTATGAAAAATGGATGACTACAAACATGTCTTGAACTTAAACTTTCATTTTTTCATCTAACTACAAATATTTGTAGATTCTTATACTAGTTCACTTATATTTGTATAGTATAAATTACTATCAAAAGTTTCTTTTGCAAATTTCCTACAGTTTAAGCTGTATAAACATGTTTGACTACAAAAACTAATTCTTTAATGTAGAAAGTTCTTGTAGCCTTTTCAAAAAGGAATCCAAAAAATGTAACAATACATGAAATGAATAATTTTTTAGGACAATAATAGCATTATAAACCAAATTATATGAGTTATTTCAATACATGTATTATGAAATAAGGTATCCAATTCTTTAGGCTTTTTAATAAAAAAATAATTTTAATTGGAAGAAACTTCTTGTATGGAATTTTAAAACTATATATTGGTGTTCCAATTTCTTTATATATATTGTGAATTTTTTATAATATGTATGCAACCCAACATTTTCTATATTTATTTATTTTTTAAATTTGGTCTTCACCTAATTTTTCGGTCTTTTCAGTTTGATAATTTTTACAAAAGTTGTCCGCTAAGCCGTTTTAATGCCGGTGACCCATGTGTTTAATACATGAGTTGCATACCCGGGATTTTTGTATCAATATATGTATTCACTTTGGATCAAATTTGGTTGTTCAAGAAGCTTTGTTGCTTAGTATAGTCATATTTGGTTAGTCTCATGACTAAAACATATCATGTACATGACTAGGACAAGTCACATGACTGGAGTAAGTCACGTGCATGACTTAGACAAGTCACATAACTAGAGCAAGTCATGTACATGACTAAGGCAAGTCATATAACTAGGGTTTTAAAATCCCTAGCCACCACTTCCATGTAGCCGCCATTAATTTAGGGTTTTAAAACCCTAGCCGCCATTTTTTTGGAGTTGGCTCCTTCAAAGTGCAACATTTGACTTTTTTGTTTCTTCTTCTTTGTTTCTTGTTGCCTCTTAGGTTTTGCTTCTTGTTGTCTTTTAGCTCTTGTTTCTTGTTGCTTCTTAGTTCTTGTTTCTTTTTGCTTCTAAATTCTTGCTTCTTGTTGCTTCTTGTTGCTTCTTAGTTCTTGCTTCTTGCTTTTAACTTTTACTTGTTACCTCTTAGTTCTTAGTTTTTGCTTCTTAGTTTTTGCTCTTTGGTTTTAGTTTCCTCTTGTTACCTCTTAGTTCTTAGTTCTTGCTTCTTAATTTCTCTTGTTGCTTCTTTAGTTCTTGTTTCTAACTTCTTGTTGTTACATTTTAATTCATGCTTTTTGTTACTTCTAGTTGCATCTTATTTCTTGCTTCTTCTTCTTATTCGTTGCATTTTCTTGCATCTTAACCTGCGTATCTTGTTATTTGTTGTTGCAACTTAGTTCTTGTTTATTTTTTATTTTTGTTGTATCTTGTTGCATCTTACCTCTTGCTTGTTGTTACTTCTAAGTACTTGCCACCTTTTGCTTCTTGTTCCTTCTATTACCATTGTTATTATTTCTTCTTGTTTATTTGCAATTTTTTAAAGATAGTAGTTATGACTTTTTCTTATCTTAAACTTGTGCAACATACTTATATTGCCTTAAATCTTTGAAGGTTGAGTTATATTGTTCATTTTACTGAAAATTAACCTCCTTGATTGTGTATGCAGGCGCCAAGTTGGAATGAAGTTATTAGAGGCTATTTGCAACACCAAAGAGGCAACATCTTCACATATTTGTAAGGAATATAGGTCTTATAAATGTGTGGGAATATACATTTATAGAGTGCCATTGTGATATGCTTTGTGTTAGTGACTAATTAATGTGATTGAGAAGAGTCACATTCTTTCTTGCATTTTCTTTCTTTAATATGATTGTGTCTTGTGCATCTCAAAAATCATATGTACTCATTTTTAATTAGATGGGGTCTTTAGTTTAGCTGATAAATCATATTAATGCATGATTGCAATGCATCATGTTCATTTAGAATGTATAAAAATGTGACTGTAGTTTATGATGGAAACTATCATTAGCCTCAATTACCTCAATTACAAACCGCGCACACAAATCTAAACATGTGACTCTCAGTTATCTGGAATATCACTTGCTTCAATTATATTTCACAAAATATATTGGTGAAAATTTGATTGGTTATAGTCACATGATGTTCACAATTATGCCAAAAATGTGACTTAATACTTTTAAAAATATGACTACACTCAATCATAAAATTATTAATAACATTCTATATAAACTACCACATCATCCAAAAATCTGACTCATAGGAGTCACATTTCAATTCAACAAAAAACATGACTCATAAGGGTCGTATTCTACATCAATCAACAATACGATTCACAAAAGTAAATTTTCAGCAGAAAATATGACTCACAAGAGTCATCTTCCACAACAATGAAAAATATGACTCACAAGAGTCATACTCACATCAACAAAGAATATGACTCACCATAATCATAAGCCACGTCAACCAAAATATGACTCACCATAGTCATATTCGATGTCATCCAAAAATATGACTGCACGCAGTCATATGCCACGTAGGATTTTCTTCCCTCTGCCCAGGCACTTCAAGAAAAAGTCAAGGGTATCAAAGGTGGTCAACATACATGTCAACATATACGCCACGTTGGCAAAAAAATGGCTAATTATACCCCCCAATCCATATGACTGCAAATATGACTCTTGTCTGAAGTGACTCGTCGGTAACGACTGGACCTAGTCATAGCGCGAATCATCTACAGTGAATTCAGCGTGAGTCATATTTTCAGATTTTACGAGTCACTGCAATCATATTTTGCAATCATAAAACGTCATTTTTGTTGTAGTGTAAAGATGCATTAGGACCATCTTATATAGGAATTGAATTTGCTGAAAGATGTTCAACAAAAATCCCTGGTAGTAATGCACATGCAAAGGTATTGAGTTGATCCACCACCTTGTTTGTAGGGGCTAATATTGCACGCTCCATCATATACTTTGCATCGTTGAAGTTGTTTGAAAAATTTGGATACACTTCACAAAATAATCTTGTGATGATTGTCTTTATGCATTTGTCTCTTGGTATATATATTGAAGCCGAAAGTGCAATAGCACCCAATTGTTGGCAATTTGGATCACCAATTAAATTGAATCCAAGTTTAAATACATTTTGATTTCAAATACCTGTTCAAATTATAAATGAACATTTGTTCTATTTTTTAAATGATATTATATAATAATAGTACAAAAACTAACTCAATAACTAATTTATGGCAATCTAATGGATATGCAAATTTGCTTTTCATAAAAAAAAAAAATTTGTTGGATACTTCAACACTTTCATTTAAATAATGAGCCAAATTAACTTGAATTCAGTAACTGTGGCAAGAGGAGGTAATCGTCCTTTTCCCAATTCCAATAAATACTTTACAAGCAATTCTTGTTCATT
This sequence comes from Neckera pumila, assembly GCA_963969595.1. Taxonomy (NCBI): domain Eukaryota; kingdom Viridiplantae; phylum Streptophyta; class Bryopsida; order Hypnales; family Neckeraceae; genus Neckera; species Neckera pumila. The sequence goes on from OZ018415.1 coordinate 12,395,183, forward strand.
TGCATCACGTCCTTCAAAAATAAGCTATGCAACTCGCATGTTGATTGTGAATTGGATAACTTTGATGTGCTGCCATACAGTGGAGTGCGATAGTGATGCCGATACAATATCTCCTCTTCCACCTCACTTCACCATTGGGAGCACTTGGTGGAAGTCTCCACCAAATACAAAAATCTTACCACCAAATAATATATAGTCAAGTATTGGATTCTCTGCACCCATAATTTCTCTACATGCTCTGTCTACACTTTCAAATACATGTCTGTGCAATCATTGGTGCCTCATCCCACACTATAAGCAAAGCTTCACGGGTGAGTTTTGCATAGCCCGATTGGAATGAAAGGGAGTATTATGAATCCTTGTCTATAGTTATAGGGATTTTAAAACGACTATGAGCAATCCTTCCTCTAGAAAGTAAAGTAGCAGCAATTCCTGATGATACAAGTGCCAATCTAATCCTTCCTTGGCTCCTAGTCTTTGCAAGAAGTGTACTGTATAAAAAAGTTTTTCCAATCCCTCCAGGACTATAAATAAAAAAACACTCCATGAGAGTCCAACGGCTTTGTCTCTTGGTAGTTCATAATAGTATCAAATATACTTCTTTGATTACTATTCATTAATGTGAGATTACCATCAACAGTACCTTCTTGGACTTCAGAGAGTCACAATATCTCATTGTCTCTCCAAAAACCAACCTAGTAATTGGAATCATGTTACTATCATGAAGAGTTGGAGCTAATGGCATTCCATAAAAGTCTCAAAAACATTTTGAATATCCCTTGCAAGAAGAGGTTTAGGTTATTTAAAAAAAAAATCAAATTTAATACAACAATTGGAACTACAGAAAATATAATAAGTTTTGAATATTAGCATTCATTAAATTCTTTAATTTTCTTTGTATAAATATGTTTATTTGTAAGAAAAGTTTTAAAAACATATTTATACAAAAAATATTTATACAAAGAAAAGTAGGTTTGTTGTGGTAGTCATAGTGATGGTTTCTTGTAAACATAAATCCCATTCTTCATCGTTTTCTGGAAGTCCTTGAGCTAAACATGCAGCTTTGAATGAAGGATGCATTCTTCTCTCAAATGTTAGTAAATCCTCAAATGAGCAGGCTCTTTTTACTGAATGGAGCAAAATTCTCAAACAAAATTTTTCCAACTATGTAGGAGGAACAAAATACATACGACCAATTGATAACTTCAAAGTTTTTTTCCAAAAATGCCACTTGTTGCCTCTCCAAGTATAATATTCCGGGATATCTACATAAAGATACATTTTTTGCATTTGGATCAAACCTGTTGAGCAAAAACCAAGCTTCCAATGTTGAAATAGAAGTATTTTGCAGATACTCCCTCAAGTCATTGTTATCTTTAAAAACCACTAAATGTTGGTTTGGTGTCAAACGCGTTACAGTAATGACCATGCATGTTTCCTCCAAAAATTTGAACCAAGACAAAATCAACAGTTTTTTCTGTTGATTTTGTCTGCATTTGGACTGCATTCTACTAGTAGTAGTAGAAACTAAGCATATTTTGTTAAATGATCAACTATCAATTGAAAATAAATACGTGTCTAAAAAATGGAGAAATGGAGCTTCACTTGATGAAACATATCGGAAATTTTATAATTCTTGAATTTCGTTGACTTGTATTTGTAGCAAGGTCTCTTTATGTTCTTCAACTAGTTGAAGTTGTGCCAATGCCCAATTATTTTCCTTGTGTACATATTTGAATAAGAAAAATTACACTCTTAATTGTAGAACAAATTCCTACGTTGATGTAGGCATAGTATTTCACCAACAAATATCAATTATAAGGAATTATCCACTTGTTGTCACACGCAACGCCTTGGCACATGATATGCCGTCCATTGTCTCTTCAATGATATGAAGGAAAACCATTGTCATCAGTTTGCATTTCTTCAGAAAATAATCTTGGATATCCCTTTGAACATTTCCATCAATCATACAAGGGGCTTGTGGATTTACAAAACCACATGGGCCATGCACACCACACCTTGAAATAGTGTCATGAAGTAATGGTTCCTCAATTGGATTTGGAATTCCTGCACTAATCCACAAATCATAACCATCTGCATTTCAAGGCTTATCCACTTTTGCTGTCACAATGAGAATATGCATTTAAGGCAAACCACGCTTTTGGAACTCAATTGTCCAAATGTACATCTCCAATTACCACCCCAAACACTGACTTCTTGAAAAGATCATCTAATAATTCCTTGAGCTTCATATTGAATACCCTAGTCACTAAATCGGGCTATCAATTATCCAATGACCTAATAAGAAGTTGTTTAGGATCTATGGCCAATGATGATTACATGTGAAAGTAATAAAGAAGTCTGGCTTTCCATGTTGTCATATGATGGCCATGGCATCTTGATAGAGCTGTTGCATTTGACAAGAAGATCCTTCAAATGATGATGACAAGACTATTCATTTTCCAAGAGTCCTTGGATTTGCACCACCAGTTGCAATTGTGTCTTGCAAACCTTGGTATAAGTTTGCTCTAAGTTGGGTTTGATTATAACGGATAAACATCAAACGCTACTCTTCCATTTTGGCATATTGGTCAACAATATATTGTTGAAATAACCTGCCAAATGAATGATTTTTACGAACCTCTTCAAAGTATCAAACAAAAACTGTAATATTCCAATACAATAACCGTAGAATTGAGAGATTGGTTCAAGGTAACATTGGTATATTGAATGCAATTGCCCATCCTTTGTCTCCATAGGAAAACATCAATACATAATATAGAGGGTCATATGAAGGATGTAGGGCTGATATATGTTGGATACCTCCCTCTTTCATCTAAATAACAAAATCATGTTGGCCGCATTTACCATATCCAGGTAGTGATACTGCCACTTCAACAATAAGAGTGTTGTAACGTCTTCTATCAAAACCATTGCTTTCTTTAATGATTATAGTCACTTTTGTGGTTGAATTTTCTTTCACTCATTGACCAATACTTTGGAGAGTTTGAGCAAATGGATTATTGGTAAGCATCCATTCATGTAGATTGCTCAAAAGCAAGGCATCTAGATCTTGGAATATTTTAGATTTATGTGATACTTGGGCTTGAGGATCCATAATGTAAATTTGGGCAAATTTAGGTCACGTGCATCTTGTGGAAAAAGAGATCCAAGTGCGTGATACACTTCTCCACATATTCAAAAATTTTGAATTCCCATATTGCCTGGAGGAACAATAATTTTGCATCCCATGGATGCAAATGCTAAAGAATTATTATAAGCCCAAACTTTTGCCAGAAAAGGCCAACTCTGGCCACCTTGATGGGTTATTAAGGAACTCAACAATAGTGAAAGAGGTTGATAAACAAGTTGACTGTGCAACTTTTCCATATTTGCAGCATAGGCTAAAAGATGGCTTTTGTTTTGTACCAACTGTTTTTACTTCCAAGAACATTATTGCATGACACTGGTTGCATGTAATATTCAATCCACCAAAAACATGGCAAGTGATTTGTAAAGGTTTATGTCTCCTTGCACTATTGATTGTAGTTGGCCTTCCATGTCGCTCTTGAAGAAGCCTTTGACGTAAGCGTTGTAATAATGGAAGGCAAGCTTCTTCATCAACTTGAACATTTCTATGTTGATCTGTGCGATTTCTTTCATAATGTTCCCTTTGGCGTGTTTTTGGCGATTGTGGAACACTAACAACTTCAACTGGATGGGAAAGGTCAAATTCATGAGCTACAACCTCACCAAGTTGTTGAGACAACTGTGAAAGATCCAATTGATGGTCTTCAAGCTCATGGGCACCATTTTGTGAAAGCTCCAACTCTATGTTTTGAGAGAATTGTTCAACTGTGTCGGAATTCTCCCCTAGTTCTTGACCCACCCTCATTGAATTGCAATTGAAGTTCTTTTCAAATTTGTCGCCTTTTGCGTTGTCTGCTTTGCTATGAGACTACAAGTTCATTTTGTTCTTTTCCTTCATTTTGACATAGCCGAGATTTACGCTCCGAGAGCGTTGTGATAGCACAGGCATGATGTCACAAATCTACCTATCCAAGAAACCTATTTCCCAATTTGGTTTACAATTGTAGCACTTAAGTATTCTGTGACTTTATTTTGTTTGATACTACCTTTCACACCAAAAACAAACTTTCAATAGTACCTACACATCATCCAATACTCTAAAAATCAGATTCCAAAATCACACACATTGGCTAGAAAATGTAAGAACGTTGAGGCTGTTCAACAACAAAAAAAAAATGAGTTGGAAGCTAGAGAATGGGAATTTGACACACGAATTCTTTGAACTTTGATTAGAATAAATAGAACTTCAATATATCAACCAATAACAAAATTCTCCTCTTGTGCAAGTAGTATATAAGGTTAGCCTCACGAGTACATCACAACATGCTGAGGGAAGCGTTTTTTTACCATGTAGCTTCCACGGTAATTGACATTGGTTGAAGCACTCATGCCACTCCTCCAACCTTTTTTTTGTGTCACTCCATGTCAAGATGGTCTTTGAGTTTGGCACTTGAAGTAATTGTATGAGTTATTGCTTGTGATTTTAATCTTTTGCCTGCAAAATGGAAACACAGAAACACACCATTAGAAAAAATTTCAGCCCTCAAGGAGGGGCGTGAGTCTTGCACCCCCCAGTGCATTTAGAGGAAAAAAGGATTTTTTTTTTTTGATGTGGCACTATTGGTGCCACATCAGCACCATGTCAGATTGAAAAAAAAAATAAAAAAAAATAAAAAAATTTGTAATTGCACCTCGGGGGGCCCGAAAATAAAAAAACTAATGGCCTTATTGAAGGCCGAATTTTTTTTTAATGATTGTCAACTACTATGTACCTCTAGTGAAGATAGATAATCTAACCAATTAGAACCAATCCTCCACACGTAAACTACCTGTGAAGATTTAAATAAGAAATGATTTTAATTAAAGAGCTTTGTATAAATGAATGTTACATTTTTTGGCGCCAATTTAAAAAATAGTTGTCAAAAATGAAAGAAAAATCTATAATGTGCACACCTTAACGTTGCTGCAACAAAGTTGCTAGACTCCTCCTTAGTTGCAAGAATTTGTATGTTAGTTTTGAAGCTCAAGAAACAATTGCACTCTGTTCACGCTACAATGCTTGTGTCCAAAAATCTCACAAAACATTGGCCCTGCAATAATCTAGCCCAATAACTTGCACACAGAAAAGCAAACAAATACTTAACAAGAAAATTTAAAAACATAACAAGATGAAAACGTGGCTAATGACCAATTGGTTGGCCTGCTCCAACAAAACCTTGAAAGTGAAATACTACATGACATTCACCTTAGTAACAAAAATCTCTTGACCACGCAATTTTTGCATTTGTTTTACGGCCCTTAATTCAATGGCAATTTTGTCAATTAGGCTTGAACCAACCCGTTGCTTGCAAAAACTCACATGACATTCTTCAAATTGAAAATGAAAGAAAACCTTTAGCTGACCGTTAGCTAATCAAATTAGCTGAATCTATACTAACCAATTCTCTAGTTCATACCTACAATGCACCAAATATGAATGCTTCAACTGATTCTAACCAATCCCTCTACCAAGTAGTCATCATGCATCAAGTAACCTTAACGTTTCTTTGAAAAGTTTTATCGAGGAGCTGTCCGGTGCCATTAGGGTTTCATATAATGTTAGCAGTCGCGCACGCACAAGAAAGTAAAGACATAGGAGGGACAAAAACAAATGGATGAAAAACTTGGGATGAAAACGTGACCTTTTTTGTGACAACATGTCATGACAAAACGCGTGACACTTTATAATTAATATAACAGATAACTTTTATTGGCTCAATGAATTAGAAATGGTAGTTTTCAATGATTTTTGATGAAAATTGGCCTAGAAACTTTAGAAGTTACGATGCAAATGCAAAGGATGATAAGCACCTAAAAGCATGTCCACCCGTCTGGCATAATGGATGACTTGCTGCGCATGACTAGCAAAATTGCCCCACCCGCCTAACAAAATGGATGGCATGTTAAGCAGGACAGCCTCTCAAGCGCCTCCGGCTTGCAAATAGGGGTCATTTTGTCAGCCAAGGCGCGGCTTGCAAACCGGCTTGCAAGTCGCATGTAACAAGCACACAAGTACTTTCTCCAAAAGATGGATTTACATTAGTGAATGCAAACGTTGTAGATTGGATTAGCTTCTGCAATTCATTTATTTATTTATTTTTAGAGACTCTTAGCAAGCTGGGGGGGGGGGAGGGGGGGCTTGCAAAGTCAATTGCTTGTATTTTGGTAGCCAAATCATCTCTGCGTTTTCCCAAGCGGGTGATGATGCTCTAAGCTTGGCTAAAGAAAGCCAATGCTTCAAGGTATAAGACACCTATTTATGTGAAGGGTGCCAAGAAAAAAATGGCACTAAAGCTTCACGAGAGTAGCCTACACTATAAGAAACCCATGTTTTTTAGGATGTTTTCACTATTTTTTGGAACGCATTTTTGTGGACATTACAATTGGCAGCCCATGTTTTTATGTCAATAATAATGTTGACATAAAAACATGGGCTACCAATTGTAATGTCCACAAAAATGCGTTCCAAAAAATAGTGAAAACATCCCCCAAAACACGGATTTCTTATAGTGCTATGCTTGAATTTTGTTGTTTAGGGTGTCAAGTCGCTAATGTATATGTAGACTTGGCAACTAGGAGGCACTCTAGCACATTACGTAGATAAAGTTAGTAAGGGCAATATGTTGTTAACTACATGGATGGAGAAGGTGGTAATTCAGCAAGCCACATAAATCCGGACATATTGGAAATCTACCAAAGGATTTGGCAATCTTGATTAGAAGGAAACTACAAGAAATCAATCAACATTTGATATGATTTTGCATAGAAAAAAAGTATGAAAATGTTACTAAAGTTCAACTAGAAACTAATAAGATAATTCAATTATTTAGTTTAAAATAGAGGTAACATTCAAATGGCATAAGCAAAGACAAACAAGATTCAAATCAAGTCCATGCAATCTATTAAGGTACCAAATTACACCTCTTTTTGTTTGATACAACCTAATAAGTCTCCTTGAATGAATAAAGAAAGATGGCAAAAGATCTACGATGTCTCCCAAAACCACCACCATCACTAAGGGCAACCAATGAAAGATGAAGCATCTTTACTTCAAAAGAGGCTTTTAGGGGGAGTCAAGTGGCATGAGTACGTACCCATGCTATCAACTTTTGAAAATTCATAGAATATTGTGTGACTTTGACAAAATTACAAAATTTCTAGAATTGAATTTCTATCAAAGAAGCAAACATCTATTTAAAAAAAATCATTCAAATCACCGCCTCCTAATTGGGGGAAAATGGCATTTGGGGGAGCTTCTACCTTATTGATTCACTAGCTCCTCACAAGCATATTCCAATCTAAATGAGTGAATGTAACAGAAAGACAAATACACTATATTAAAAATAAAAATAAACAAGAAGAGACTGTCTACTTTATGGCTTATTCATTACTGGTTAGTTGTTGATAAGATTAATAGAATTCACTATAGAAAGAAGGCACCAAAGGTGTAGCTTATTTAATTTATCCTATTAGTATGTGTAATACTAATTTGTAAATGTGGTACTATTTTAAATTTGTCCATGTTATAGTAATACTATATTTTACTAAATTTTTTAATTTTTGATATTTAAAAAAAAAATTTACACTTATTTGTCCAATTAGTATGTGTGACATTAGTTTACTAAAGTCACATTGTTTTGAATTGAAACATGCTGATAAGCTAATTATTACATTGTATCAATTTTCAGAAAACAAAATTTTATACTAAGACTAACTTTGCAGGTGACACTATAGTAATTTCATCCTTGACTATTAAAATAGCTACTCCTAATTGTTACTCCTTTCTAAAATAGATCCCCATAGATTTTTGTATAAATGTACTACCTCTATTTTTAAAAAGCCAAGGAATGCTTTTGGACATATTTATATTCAATGCTTTGAAAACTCATAGTTCATTCACACAATGTATGAAAAACGCATAAGAAGATATTCTAAAATATTCTTTTGACTTCTAACAAGATTCAGAATAAATTAAGCAATTTAATAATATGGACATTGATCATTTGCTTATTTGGATGGAATCAGATGTGATTACCTTAGTACAAATTGGTGTACTTTAACTATAAAAAGGGACTCTTTTATCACCATGGTCTCTTGGCTAATGTTAGCAAGATGGTTATTTTGTAATAATTAGGCCTTGGCTTTTAAGGGATATATTGCCACATGGTTCAATGTTGAATTTTAGGGATTTTACAGTTTATCTCAAAACTTTTTACTTGAACTTATAAGGTAAGTACATGCATCCAAAATCATCATTGATAAAAACTTGTCACATTTAGATTCTTATCTAAAATGATAGTTTTGATTTTGAGGATGGAAAAAAGTATAAACATTAGAATCTAATGCCAATTTATGGTACACCAAATATTCGCACTTCAATTGAAATTTTTTACCTTATTCATGATAGGAGCCCGTGTTTTGCCACAATTTAAAAGCCTCGCAATTTGTGCCACTATGTATCAATACTATAATATTTTATGTTTTAAACTTTCAAATGAACTCAACAAATATATAATAGCCAAGAAATAGTGTAGTAAGAAACATGGCGTTATTAGGAGCTCCTACCTTATTGACAAAATAAAACATAGTAAATTATTTTGGAATCTTCTTTCACTTGCTAATATAATCCAAGAAAAATAAAACCATATAATAGTTACTATGCTTAGTTATAATTTGTTGTGATTAAAGGCACATGTAAATTTTTGCATGACTGTTTATTATGTTGAGTTTGTGGCATCTAATTGATGTTGTTTTTGGCACTTAGGAATTGATTTTTTTTTTGTTCAACTTTATTTTGATTTGTCTACTTTAGTGATTGTGCAAATTATGTGTGGATTTGAATTTCCCTTAGACCGTTATTTTTGATGAGTTCCAACCTTTAAAACATGTTTTTAGAACAGAGAGGTTATTTGGTGATTATACTATTAATTTTTAGAAGGTAACAAATTGGAATTCGAGAAGATTGTCATAAAACTATATTGCAATTTTGTTTTTGTGTAATTATATATATTTATATACACTACCATATAACAAACTTATATTGAAGCATGTCAAATAAAAAATTCTATGCAAAGCCCCTTATATTGTACTTACTAGATATTGTATTGGCAAGTGCATGATAGACACATACATGATCAATAACTTCAGAATTGAAAGGGACTCATTTAACTTAGAACATCTCCACCAAAAAAATACAAACTATCGACCTGGTTTGGAGCAATTGGTGTGTCCCTATTAGCTTGAAGGTCACGCCTTGTAACTAAGCCCATACCAATAGGTGCACAATCTGGAATTCCAATGTAGGCTTTTCCTATTTCTTTGTGAACTTTGAGAAGGCCGGTTTCATTGGCTTCTTTGTTGGAGATTTTATCAAGTGCGTGGCATAGGTCTATCATGCAGGACCCTGCAGCTTCAATTGTATTGACAAAAATTTGGAAAAGGCATGCATTGAAAATCCATAAAGTCTCTATTTGGTGAAATTGAAGAAATTGCATGACATTAAATTGGTCATACAAAGTGGATCCTATAGGATGAATTATGTGTTATGCAGGATAATTATAAAAAGAATTCCCCTATTTTGTGCTACATTAATTCCATATTCTTCACCTCTCCTAGTTAATTAACCCCTAAAGTTCCTTGACTATGTTCTCACCAAAAATGCTCCAAAACTGCCATTTCTAGAATAAGTACCAAATTTTTGAAAAATATCATTTTTGCACACATGTAACCGTAGGATCTTGTAGTAATCTGGTTTGAAGATGTGTGGAAAAAATTTCAGAAATTTCCATCATGCAAATTGGAAGATATTAGCGTTTGAAGTGGCAAAAGTCCTTTTTTTGTCCCTGAAAAAAATCTGACAGCTGCACTTCACAAGGTCAGATTATTATGAAAAAGATTCTAAAATTGTTGTGCTTCTTTGGATTCATTCTTCAGGGCAAGTTGGCTACATGCTTGAAAATTTTCAGATTATTTGAAACTGTACAACATATAGGAAAAAAATAGTAAGTAGAAAAAAGTAGAGAATGGTTCAAAGCACTAAATTGTTAAGAAGTTAAGTATGGAATTGAAAAATGCCACTCCCAATGGTTGCAATGTTGTAATAAACAATCTACATCCTACAGTTTTATTTTTTTTGAAAAATATTGAAAATTGAGTGAAATAAACAACTTCAAAGTTTATTTTAGAGTAGACAATCCATAACTGCCCGCAAACTAAAAATCCTTGTAACGTTTGACTCATTGATCAAAATGAAAAGATTCAAAGCTTTCTACGTATATATAAATCTAATAAACCAATTTCAAATTTTTATTTTTGAAAAAAGCGATTCTTTTTTATCTGCCCGGACCGCCCGAGTTGAGAAACAAACAACATATTAGGCCATAACTTTTGACTCGTATTTCCAAATGTCATGAAATTTGGTGCATATGAAAGATATTCCTTGTCTCCACCTTCTATAAAAATTTCAGCCCAAATTATACAAACCTCCAGTCACACGTACTTGCCCAAAATTTCTATGTTGCCAAAAACGCATGCTGGTCCTTTAGGGGTTAAGAGCCTTTGATTCCAAATATAAATTCAAAATTTCCAAATTTTATCATGAATGACAAATAAAACATTTTGCCCTGTGCTTATTCCAAAGATAAATTCACCCTACATGACTCACTCCATATGACCACTTTAATGTCCTCCAAAGAAGTCACCTCAGCTCCAATGATGTATTGGAAGAAGCACAAGAATTGCATAGTGACGGGGCAACAAAATAAACATGCCCCAATGGACATGGCATGGGTCACTCTTTATTACCGGACCTACCAAATTCCATCCACTGCACTGCAATTTCAGAGAATTTGAGGAGCTCGCAAGGTGGCACACAATAGCAAAAGTCATCATTATCATACCTTTTCAACCTCGTTATGTGTGCTAATAAATTGGAGTTACACATTTTTTGCATGAAAGGTCATTATTTAATGTGGAATCTTTCCTCTCTCTCTTATTATAATGAGAAAAAGTCCGTTTGAAGTTTGGATTGCCGACTTTGCATTGGGGCAATTTTTTTTAAAAGTCGCCCAGACGGAATGAGGTCCGCCAACCTCCACTTCAAAAAGGTCTAATATTGTGCATGTTCCCATCTCCGCATTGGAGACGCTATGAGGGCATTGGCAATACAGACTCCTCAAACAGGGGCACCAAGGTCACACTTGGTGAGCCCATTTGACAAGCCCGGTCCGTGTGTCCCGCCTCCATTCCATTGCAACACGGGCTACAACATGGGGAACCAGGTTTGCACAAGTCCTATAGTACCACCTTGCATCCCATCATCAATGCCGAGACCAAAGAGCCTTAGAACATTCAAAAAGTACCTCGATAATTGTAAACAAGGACTAAAGTAGTCAACAGCGAGCCGCGGACAAGGTTCTCCATTTGACCGTGTGTTCATCAAATTTGACCATGCCCGATAGCAGTCTTTAAACTGGTTAATTATTGCCACAATTCTACCAAAAGCAAATGGATGCAAAATGTCTGTAATGAATTTTTTTTCCAAATCCAAGAATTGAGCCCGATTGCAGACTTGTTTTTCTGTCCATTCGCCGAATTTTGAAATTTTCTGTCGCATTGTTGCATTCATCCGCTCCCACTACGGCTCCCCGTTAGACGTGGCGCGATCTGGGCCCCTTCTATCTCGCGAGGCGGCGACATTGGAACCCTCCATATCGCCTCCAAAACCCCTTCAGTTGCAATGTCCTCCATGTTTCTGCTTCAATTTAGTTGTTTTATTGCATTGATGGCCGCCTTCAATGCTTCTTCTCCTAGACGCTCTTGAGATGCGTGCCTTGAGTACCACCGTCTGATTTTGATTTGAAAGTGGCATCTTTTGCGCTTTTGATTTCCTAACTCACTGGAATTCTGCCACCTCGAGGCTGTTGTGAAGATTTTGGAGGCGCTCTTAGTCTCTTGCATTCACTTCGCTTTTGAAACGGAGGCTACAAGTGGATGAGGAATTCAAAATTGCCGGGAGCTGTTGTGTGCTTGGCAAAGGCGGCGTCGGATCATTCGGACGCTTCCAAGTTTTGCGTTGTGGTGTTTTAAGTGTGCTTTGCGGGTGTTGTTTCCATCTTGCATTCTTGCGACGTGAATCACGTGATTGCTTACTTCGATCTTATTCATCGCGTTTAGTCTTTCCTTTGCTTTGATCTTGTTCATCGCGTTTAGTCTTTCTTGTGAAATCGGGAGTGTATGGTAGAGCGATTGGTTTGATTTAGGGTCTTCACGCTTGAACGATCGGGTATTTGGGTGGCGTAATTGGCGTTCATTCTCCGGTGGCGGTTGTTGCTTTTGTTGGGATCGCTGCTTGTGGTACTTCCTTGTGGTACTTCTATATGCTTTTGTGTGCAATTGTGCACTCTGCAGGTTCCAGTGGCCCCACAACTGAAGCTTCCCAATAATTTTTGGGTCCACACATTTGGTTCTAGTAAAAACACAAATGGTATTAGAAAATATTTGCCAAGCATAAGCACTACTGTTTCCATGTCTGAGGTGACGCACATATCGGAGATGTGCTTGTCGCAGTCTTGATCCATCTGTTTGGCCGTGATCCACCGTCCAAGGACACTGCTGTATCCCCTCAAGCTGCCGATCTTGCGTGCGCTGAATTGAGCGATGCTTCGCGCTCTCCTATGATGAAGAAGAAGAAAGGAGGGTCTACAAACAAGCCGCACAAGAGGAGCAAGACAGCTCCAGGGAATGTCACCAAAAAGTGGCAGGAAGTGTGGGCATGCCGGTTTCCTTGGGCTGAGGCCGAGCTTGATTTGTTTGGACATGTGACTGGTGTCATTTGCCTAAGTTGCACTTCAATCACTGGGAGGAGGAAACTTTTGGTCCCCAAAGCTGACAATTTGGAAACACATGAGGGGAAGCGGGTTTGCGTGGAGGACGGTGTGCCATTTCCAGACTTGAAGAAGGGCAATTCTTATCTCAAATCCAACTGCAAGTACGCGAAGCTGTGCAAACTGTGGGCAGCCCAAAAGCAAGCCAGTATCGTGGTCAATTAGCTTGCTAATGGTTTGGAGAGCGACATCAAGCGCAAGGGAGTGCAATTTTCTACCCTTTTTTAGATTCTTAGTTTTGGTCGACCTATGTATGATTATGAGAGGCAAGAGTCTTTGTTGAGGCATTTTGTGAACCACTATATTGGTTCACCCTTCAGATAATTGAAAATATAAAAACTATGAATGAGTTTTTAAGTTCAAAAGTGTTAGTACATTAGATTAAACTATAACCATTAGTAAAAAGGCTTTTAGTGCATAGGAAGAGAAACTAGATCAAAATTGCAACCCTAAAATATATAAAAGATAAAAGATACAAAAAGGAATCCAAAACAATGGTGAGAAGTTGAAAATGGATCTAAACATAAATAGGAAACCAATAAAAAAGAAGAAATATGGAAAAGCACAAAAGAAGTGATCAAACTTAAAATTACTATGAGAACACTAACATAGTGGTAGAAACTCTAATTTAGGCAATAAGTAGTGATTTAATGGAATTTCAGTAAATTAGTGTAGATGAAAGTGATTAGGAGTGTTAGTTAGTTAGTTAGTTGGGGTATTAGTCAAATTAGGGTTTGGTGCTCACTCTCTCTCTCTTGTTTGTTTTGGGGGAGAAAGTGTGAGGAGGTGGAAAGTGGACAATACATAGGAGAACAATGATTGCAAGGAGGTAGGTTAGGATGATAATCAATTTGTCGAGTAGGTTTTCACCTTGTGGGGTAGAAAGTGGGTGAAAAGTGAGGATTGTGGAGGTCAGATGCAAAAAGTGTTGGGAAAGAAAGTCTGTTGCCCTTGCAAGTGGAAGCAGCAACTTTGGCGAGCTATCGCGAGAGCATGGAATAGCGGATGGAGCTGAAAATTGGTGGAATGGTGCGTCTTCAAGCTAGCTTCTCAACAAGACTCAACTCGACCGATTTGGAGCACATATGAGGCAGTGGTGGTCGATTTTGTGGCGGAAGGCCTACTGCCGCAAGAATTTCGGAGCTGCAACTTGACGGACGATTGCAGAAGTGTGGCCAAGCGGAATGAGCTGAATTTTTGGCGCAAGGAAGATGGAGAAGTCAGCTTTCCAACGAGATAAGGCTCGCTCAATTTGGAGCCAGGATCAAGACAGGGCGGATAGATTAGTAGGAAGAGGTTGGCTGCCCTATTGGCTGTGAGTTGTGTTGTGTTTACTATGGTTCTTGTGGTCCCAAATGAATAAAAATGTAATGATAATTACAATTCAGATTGGGTCTTGCATGTTTGGAGTACATTTCTCATGGGCTTGTATGATTTGGATGTTTAAAAAGAATGCATCATTAGTGAATTCTACTTGTTAGGGTCTTTAGGGCACATGTAGAAGCATTGCCCAAAGGGAGTCTAGATTAGGCACTTGGTGTGAGTGAATTGTGCTGTGATTAGTTTTTAGGGTGCAATTTAGTTCACTTAGGGCCTAAATTAGGCAATTTTAAGGTGATTTTGACCTAGGAAGTTTACTTATCCTTTCAAAACATGTATGAAGATGAATTGGGAGTGTTAAGGCACATAAAGGGATGATTTTGAGGTGCTGCCCTTTTTTCACCTAGGCTTGATTTATCAAAAATTCACTAAAGAAAAAATTTGGGAAATCCATTGCTTGGAGGCATTTAGATTAGAGTCCACACACTCCTTTTCGGCCAAGTTTGTGGATGGGTTTTACCTCATGGTGAAATTCACTCACACATTTGAAGGTTCAAAATCTGCCTAGGAAACATTGGTTTGAAACCACAAGCTGGTAGATGAGTGAGCATTTGCATGCTTCCGTCTTGAATGCTCTGAAGTTTGTTGTACAGTCTGCTTCTGTAATCTCTATTAGCACAGACGAGGTTATTGCAATCGATAACACCTGCTGGATTGGCGTGCATGTGTATGCCGTGGAGAGTTGGGAGAAGAAGCCACATTTGTTGCATTTGAGTTGTCTGTCTAATGGTGGTACTATGGACCAGCTCACTGCTGTCATAATGCGTGCGTTGAGAGATGAAGGTGGTCTCAGTCACGAGGAGATAGCTTGTAAACTGGTCTGCTTTGGAGTTGATGGCGTAAATACATTCCAGAGGTCGAAATCGGGTGTCACAGCCCAGATCCGTGACAAATGGGCTCCCTTTTCTTTAGGAGCCAGTTGCGTGAGTCATCGCATTAACCTAGTTGTTGAGACTATCTTGAAGTACCCAATGGTATCTAGACTAGAGAGCTTGTTCTAGTCTATTTACTCTTATTTCTGTCGTAGTAACAAGCGACATGCTGAGCTCACAAAACTTGCAAATCTCATGGAAACTAAGGGCAACAAGATACTGCGTAACGTGGAAACGCGGTGGATCTCCATGAGGAGTCTAGCGCAGTGGATACTAGAAGAATACACCACTCTCATTGTGAAAATGGGACAAGACATGAGCAATGGTCCTAATCAACGAGGTCCGGCAGGGGCGGGTGACAATTTCGATCTTCTTGTTGATGTTGAAGTGTTACTGTCGCTGGCGTGCTTCATTCCTTTGGTGAGCACAATTCATAGTCTCATCAAGATCTCCTATGCTTGTGACATTTTTGTGTGTGATTTCATTCAAGCTGTCAAACTTTGTCAGAGTGAGCTTGAAAGATTTTTTGTGGATCCTCAAACTTCTTACCGCAAGGAGGACTTCTGCATTTACAGTGAGCTGGTTATTTTCCAATGCAAGGACATCCCCATGCAGTGGAAGGACGTGTCTAGGGACTCCGGCATTGCACACCTCTTCTTCAATCTGAAAACTTCCATGCGTACGCTTGCTGTCATGACAAACACATCGGCGTACATATTTTTGTGATGCAAGAAGATTTTAACCGCGCCCAGGACAACATTGAACTCTAGTTTGCAGGTGCGTGACTTTTTAAGCTTCCAATTTTATTTTTCATTGTTGTTTGATTCATATTTATTCTTTTCTGTATGTAATTTCATTGAGCTTCCAATTTTTTCTATTGCATGTGGTTTTTCAAGTTTGAATATGTATTACTTGTGAATCAATTTCCTATTTTTTTTATTGCATGTGGGTTTGAACGTGTAGTAACTTTCTTTCCTTGTAGCTGTGGCTTGCAATTGCGGTGTTTTCAATTTTGGCTTACAGTGTTCTCACTAGTGCCTTGCACGTACAATGTACAATTGTGCTTTGCACTCACGCTGTTGGTTCTGCCTTGTACTAAAGCTCTTGAGTTTTGCCTTGCACTTAGGGTGCTCTCACTCCTTTGAGCTGTGGTTTGACTGGCTTGATTGTGCATAGACACAGCGCAATCTCTTTGCAATGAGCTGGATTGGCGCTTTCCCTGCCAAGAACTCCTTGATGCCTTCGGAATCATTTACCCGCAATACTGGCAGTAGGAGGGGCGCTGAGGCTAGCTTTGTGCACCACTTGGCTGTTCTAAATTTTTTTTACTACCAAGCCAGACTCATGAATCGGGGCCAGCCTTTGTACAAGGGTGGCAATGCTCATACTGCTCCAGAAATGTTGTCTACTGCGCACTTGGACTTACAGCAAGGGAATTTTAAAATGACGATGAAGGAAAATTGTGACTCTGCTTGCAACCCTCCCTTCCTTGTGAATCCGGTTATCAAACTTTGGCAGAGACTTTCGCAGTTCCGCCACCTGTGTAAGCTTATGTTTGAGTACTTTAAGCTTGCTGAAATAAGGTGTTGTTTAGTATTGGGATCTGTAGAAGATGAGAGATGTTTCTCTACTTTGAAGTTCTTGAAATCACAGCACAGAAATAGACTAGGAAAGCATTTTCCCCTTGTTGTGCGTATGTTTGGGCAATAGTATTTTACTCTAGAGAGTTTTCCTTATAAAGAAGCTATAATTAACTCGTGGAGTAGTGCTGTCGCAGTTGGCCAACAGGGGACTTTTGAATTATAACCAGCAGTGCATCACAATAGTATCCTTTCATAGTATCCTTGCCATTGTAGTGTTAATCTTTATACCTTAGTTTTCATGAGATTTTGCAAGACTTGGTGCTCATGTTCACCTTGACAAGACTTGTGCTACACGGGAGGTGAAGATTGAAGATGCAACTTCTTGTGATGCTGTGATGAACTTCTGCGGCGATTGTTGCTGGTGTTTGTGACGAACTACTGTAACGAATTGCTCTTGTGGTGTTTGTGATGATCCTGTATTACTAACGTGGTGTTTGTGGTGTTTGTGGTGTTTGTGACAAACTTGTATTACTAATGTGGCTTGATTGTTGTATACAAAACACTAACACTGCATAGGGCAGTCTTGCATTGTGCAAGAAGGGTTCAACTCCCTTGTTAGTGACACAAAAAATTTGTTTGTACATGCAAATTCCTATTGCACAATAAAATTTACCATTCTACTATACAAATTTCCATTGCACACAATTAGCACTTGTCAATAGCACTTGCCCAAAAAATCGCCAATGTTTGCACTTCTTCAATTATCTCTTAGCTTTTCCAAACATATAAAAATAAATAAAGTAACAATGAATCACCCCAAAATTTATAGTAGGGTCGCAAATTCACACTACTTGAAAAAAAAATGGGAGATAAATTAACCCCCTTTTTTTCCCACTGTTATCTGCCCTTTTTCACAAAAAAAAAAAAAAAAAAAAAAAATTGCAAAATTCTCTGCCCTTTTACACGGGTATAGCTTTCCTGTGAATTTCAAGGAAAGGGTTCTGGGATCATTGGTGCCCAGTCAATTTTGGGCCCTCGCCGTGCGTGCCGTGGGGCAAGTAATTTGGCCGGGCACGGCCACTTCACGGCCACTTCACAGGTTGGCCCTCTTGGCGAGCAGCCGTGGCAATGCTCTGACTGCAGCAAACTCTTGCCTGGACAGTATTCTGCACCCCAGTGGAGATGACTATGCTCTGGGAGACCAAATCTGCCGCAAGTTTTCTTCAAATGATAATTTACTACATCCAACCATCCAAGCTCCTATCTATTCAAGTTCCCGAAATCCTTACAGATCAACATGAGGTATAGCGTACTAGTCCATGCTCCCAAGTCAGAGAAAAAAGGGGGTTTCCGTCAATCCTAAACCTTTTTTTTCTTTTTTTTTCTTTTTTTTAACACAAATGAAGCAATCCTACAACTGCATTCAGTCAGTTATTGCTTAGCTTAATATTTATTTCACCTTTACTAATCGTCAGCGTCAATGGAACAAAGTGCACAAAGTGCACAAAGTGCACACAGCAGTGCCAAGGCATGGGAGCTTGGGAAGTCAGAAACCTTATTAGACAGTTGCATCTGCACACACATACACATTAGACTGACACCCAAACGGCATTCCATTCTGTGGATGGCTGTACCAACTTAAATTCTGTTTCTTCAGATTCTTTTTGTCAGTGGGCTTCACTGGAATTCATTGTTTTTTGGGGCACTTTTCATTTGACGTAAGGTCAGCTAAAATGAACAGAAAATCGTGGAATGCGAAAGTCGTGCACCAAAAAGGCACTCAAAAGAAGAACGGAAGAGATGAGACTCAAGGACATCAAACTGCATTCCGTCACCTGGGGTGTTCTCAAATACACTCAACCTTCACATACAACTTTTGCTAAAGTGCTTCAGGAAAGTGCTTCGAAATGCATCCTCACATGTCTGACCAACTAATTTGACACTTTGGAAAGGTGGAAATTGTTTTTTGTCATACGATAAATATTCTGGTCAGGACTATTAGTACATTATCAAGGAGAATCTTTATTGTACGGTAGGGTCTACTTCATTTACAAATTTTTGGATCCTGCTGAAATTAGGAGAACTTTGGGAGGTCCGTGTGCACTCAAAAATGAACGGAGTTTTGAATTTCAAATTGCGGTGGAATCACACTAGAGTCTACTTATCATCATTACAAACACACATATGTAATTGGAAATCATACAAAGATTTTGATGTTTTCTCTACACTATCTACCATCTAGTGTTGCCACCATTTGTGAAAATTACAACTTGTATTTAATGGTACTTATATGAAATGAACCTTCACAATTGCTTTGGAGATACTTAATTCTATACCACTTGACTTTCTTGTATGATTTCTTGCTTCTTCTTGATCCCAATGCAAATCTTTGACTATCTTCCCAAGATTTTCTATGCTATGGTAGATAGAATATAAAAGAGATTCAAATTGTTGTATGATTTTAAAATACTCATTTTCCACCTATTATGATGTTGAAGTGCACTTCATTGCAATTCCAACACAATTTGCGGTTTCAAAATTGGTTCATTTTTGAGCATGCTAGAGTTTTCTAAAGTTGTTGAACTTTGTGGTGGAAACTAATTGAAAAATTTGTAAATGAAGTAGACCTTACTGTACATCAAAGATTTTGTGTACAAAAATTAAGTATTTTTTTGCTTTCTATAAGTCAATGAGACTCCATTCTCTCTTAGCAATTTTTTTCATTCTTTTGCATACAGTCTTCCCAATATTCTCTCCATCATTCTAAGACAGCTCCAACTATACTAATTATACAATTAGCGAGGAAATATATTAAGTAGTGTCACTAGCAAATTAGTTCACTAAAAATTATTATCATTTTTGGATGGAAATCAATACAATAGAATATTATTTCAGATGTAACCAATTAAATACGGTATTAGTTTGGTATATTATTGTAACCTACATTACTAGGATTAAATAGTGTAGTCAAAAATAATATTTAGGCATATACAACATGAGAATTTTGAGGATGTAAGAGAAATGTAAAATAACATGTTGTTTCAGAAAATTGAATGGCATGTCTTTTGTCCACTTGCACTTGAAGAAAGTCTAATTCTAACATTATTTAACTCCATAATTAGCAAAACAAAGAAGAATTCTACTAACTCCTTCCTCCCTCATTGAATCTATTAGAACTAAGCCTAGCCAAAATTTGCATTGTAGACCACATCTTAGACCCTCAATGCGCACCGCATTTTCTAAAGACTATCGAGCATGCAATTTAAAGAAAATGAATACTCAAGAATTCTATTCTATCATACTACTAAAATCATAACTCTCTCTGTAATATCACAAATGCTACCATTAATAATAGGGGCTCATGCTTGCTATGCTACGCATTCATTGTATCACATATTAGTAAAATTTTGATATATTTGAATAGAATGCGTGATAATGATTTCAATAAGTCTTTGAAATATTCAATTTTAATATTTTGTAAAAATATTTTCAATCATGCATACATAAAAACAATATTTTCACACAATGTTGTATTACAAAATAGAGTAGTAGTTTACAATCACCTCTATAATATTACTTTTACAACTTTTATGATTTCAAAATTCTATTGCTACTACCAAATGATTTGAGAAATTTATTCAATTGAAGCGATTTTGGATTTCACAACAATTAAGTTGTTCATGAAGTTTTTGAAATTTACAAGTTTTTCTTTTCAATGCACCAAGTTTTTGGGTTGCCATTGTTTGTAACAATTGAGTCAACTTTTGAATGCATTACAATAAATGTGTATCTTTTACAATATCCACCATTGCATATATTTCATTCATCATTCAATAAATTTCTATTGTACATTTCAATATATGCTTACTTATAAACAAAATTACACAAAGTTTTTAGTAATTTTTATTTGAAGATTTATTGAAATTTTTGTTCTGCATTTTATCTAATACATAGAAATTCTAATAAAATTCTAATGATGAATGCGTAGCATAGCAAGCGCCAACCGCTAGTAGGGAGATAAAAGAATAAATGCAAAATCCTTTAGGATACAAATTCTACAAAAATATATATGGGACAGTGGTCTATTGATAGAGTCTCTATTATATGATTGTTTTCTCTCCTCTATATAGTACCTTTTCCCTCTAATGACATACCTCTACATCTTTACAAATGTTTGAACTTACTCAAAGCCCCACTATGACTGATAGTTGGATAGAATAAACCAACAAATATTTAGTCAATATGGAACCATAACATTCTAAAGCATTGTTGACTATAAACTACTATTTTCATTGTAGTTGCACATGTGGTTGGAATTATGTACTACACCTGCATGTGCTATTTGACCAAATCACACATTCATTCTTGTACTCAAGGTATGAGAGAATCTGTACCAAAGAAAGATGTCACAAAAATCAAAGCATCTTGAATACTTTGATTCTTCATTGAAATTGCCAAGATATTTGCAACTCCTTTCAAGAATGTTTTCCATAATACAGTCCTACATCATTTTGCTGGAAAATTGTCACCAACAACCAACAAGTCAACAACTTCAACAACTAATTATGCTAGAGAGAATGTGAGGGACAACATTAACCCCTAAAGTTTCATGACTATGTTTCATCAAAAATGTTCAAAAACTGCCATTTTGACTACAAGTACCAAATTTTTGAAAAAAAGCTTTTTTTTGACACATACAATTGTAGGATCTTGTAGTATGATGACTTGAGAACATGTGGTAAAAATTTCACAAATTTCCATCATGTGGATAGCAAGATATAAGCATTCAAATTCCCTGAAATCATTTTTTTGGCCTTGCGAAAAATAGGGCAGCTGCACTTCACAAGCTCACTTTTTGATGAAAAAATGTTCAAAATGGTGGTGCTTCTTTGGATTCTTTTTCCTAATCAAGTTGCCTACATGCTTGAAAAATTTCACTCCATTTCAAATTGTCCAACATATAGGAAAAAAATAGTAAATAGATAGTAATAGAGAATGATTCAAAATACTAAATTGTCAAGAATTTAATTATAGAATTGAAAAATGTCAATCCCAATTGTTGCAATGTTGTAATAAACAATCCACATCCTACGATTTTCTTTTTTTCAAAAATTATTGAAAATTGAGTAAGATAAAGGACTTCAAAGTTTGTTTTAGAGTAGAGAATCCATAACTGCTCGCAAACTAAAAATCTTTATAACTTTTGACTCATTAATCAAAATGGGATGCTTCACAGCATTCTACGTATAAATAACTCTAGCAAACCAATTTCAAATTGTTGTTCTTGAAAAAAGTGTTTTTTTCTGATTTGCCCGAAGTGCCCAGTTATGAAAAAAAGTAACATATTAGGCCATAACTTTTGACTCACATTTCCAAATGTCATGAAATTTAGTGCATATGAAAGATACTCCTTGTGCCACCTTCTATTAAAAATTCAACTAAAAATATGGAAATATCTAGTCACACGTATCTGCCCAAAAATTTTATACAACCAAAAAACGCATGTCGGTTCTTTAGGGGTTAATTTCCATGTAGACAATGTGAACTTCCATTGGTGTGATTTAGTGATGGAAATTTGGTCTTTGTACGCAGACCAAGGAAATGACTTCAGGAAGACTTACAACTAGTCCTTCTTGTAGGTCATCTGTCCCTTGGTCTACAAAAGACAATCAATTTTCACTAGTGATATGTCTACACAAAAATTTGTCGATTGACAAAAAAGGTGGTCTTGGGGCACCAAGCTTTGGAAAATTTGTAGCCCGGTGCCGAAGCCCTTCTTCTCACTTGCTAATTTTGTGAAAGTTTTTTTTGGGGAGGTGGGTGGGGGGGAGAAAGGTCTAAACTTTGTGAAGGTTTTGGCTGCTTGTGAGTTTCTGATTGTGTTAGCTAGTTGCTTGAATGTGTATGGAGGCTACACAGTTGAAAGTGACTTGCGTTTTCAATATCACATGGATTTGGCTTGGGATTTGGCAGCATGATTTGAAAGAGAGCTTCAATACACGATGCCAGGTTTGCCATCTTCTGACAAGCGCCACCAACGCGACATGTAAGTACTTCCTCGATTTACATGTCCCAGCGGAGTAAGAGTTTAGGTGAGAAGTTACACACCAAAACATGGACATGAGCAAAGGCCGGATATTGTATGATTGTGTGGAGAGAAAAGAGATTATATGGTGGTTGAGAAGTCACTTGCCCTCGTCGTCCCAGCTGATACAGAAAAACAAAAACTCATCAGTCTTATGAATGTGCAAATTTTTGTGAAGACCAAGAATGTTGATTGATGACTACCCCTGTTGACTCTGTACTCATCATGTGGTTCCTTGAATTTTGGATCAAATCATAAATTACCAAAATTAAAGTGAAAAAAAAAACTCCCCTGTGGTGTCAGAATATCTGTCTTTTTAATTTAAAAATATTGAATACATTCTGCAACTCCATTCCAGCCTCTGTGGACGTCCTAAAAAAGATGACTTGGCCACTTGCGGCTGGTTTTATTGTACTGTGTATGCCTTGCAATGAAATTATGTTTCATTTGTTACAAAAAAATAAAAACAAAATAAAGATGACTCAGATCATGCCTCCAGCTAGTTCCAGATACCAATGCTGCAGCTTTTTCCTCTCCTTATTAGAAAATGCATTTTAAAGTTCTTATACGAATGTTTTTGTACTCTTGTATGTACTATTTCCTGGTCATGGAATTTTTGTGTTTCCCAAGATACAAAGAAGGCGTGTAAATGGTGCTTTAAGTTGGACTCCCAGTTGGCCAGTTTTTTTATTTCATTGGCAGGGAAGCGAGTATACATCAGCCTATGGAATGGGGTTGAAGGTCTTGCCAATCACTTTGGGTTCAGTTCTCCTCACTGAGTAACTTATTGCTTGTAAGATATCCCTGAAATTGAGTCCTTTTTTCATCATTGGCATCAACAGAAATGATTGTGGAAAGTCACTATTTGGAAGTCCCCAGCACCGTTTTCTTAAATTAAAAAACACCTGTTAAAAAAATTTGCATGAATGGATTGCATTTTCAGCCACCTTTCTTGCTCATAAATTTTATTTTAAAATTGCAGGTTCTGTAGCGTGTGTGCAGAAAAGAATAGTTGAAGCCCAGGTTCATTACAGACTGGAGTTACTGTACTCAACTAAGCTTAAGGTATCTGGAGTTGAACACTGCAGTACTGGGAGCAGGATGGTCTTATTTCTGGTTGTGCATGCAACCCGTTTCTGATGAAATGGTGGAATTTCAAGAAATTGGTGGGCAATCCATAGTTTTGAGGGACAGACCACAGCAATTGTAAGTTGCTCACCTGGAAATTTGAGCCAAAGATCTATACCAGCCTCGATTTTGGAGCTTGAAGGTTTCAGTTCTCAGTGTTCAAAGCCTGGGGCCTTGAAAGTTCTAGTTTCTGGAGTTCTGACTTTCTGAGTGCTTGGGTTTCACATTTTTGGGCACTAAAGAATCTGCAATTTTTTAAAAGGTAGTTACACTACTATACATGACGTCCTTGTAACATTGGTGGCTAGCTTTAAAATGCCAACTTTATCATATTCACTGTGAATATATATGATGAAGCTTTTGTCATTGCAAAGCCTCCTCCCATGCTAACAAATACACACAACCATTTATTTCTCATGTAACCAATGATTGCTGAGTATATGAGCCCATGTTAAAGTTCAGCAAAATGTTCTGATAACACATGTGCAGTTCAGTGCAGTTCCCACTTAGACGCCAGTCAGAGAAAGTGTCATACATTATTCGCAAAATACTTGGAGATACACCTGACTCCCACCACTAATTTTCACACAATATCCAGTATCTTACTGCATGCTGAGGACACACAGGCAGTTGGCAGCTTCACATTTGAAACATCTCTAGAGATTCCAAGACAACAGTTCCTGTAGAGAACTCCGCACTAAAATCAGAACCTCATTCCATGACTGACTGCTTCCATTCCATGTTCATTTTTGCAAAGAGTACACAATAGAACAAAAAAAAAACAATTACTATTCATGTTCAGAAAAAAACTCCCATGTGCAAAGATCTGTCCTGAATTTCAGTATGTAAGACCCCACCAGTATGTCCTCTTCTACTGTAGCTATGCTAATGTATGATCCACATGTGCCCAGCTAATTATTCTGGCATCACAACTCATCCAACCTGCCTGCAGTACACCTCAACTATGAAGTAAATTGCAAGTTTTCAGCAACAAAGTGTTGAAGCAGAGCATCTACCCTGTACTTGCAAGCTAAAGCTCACCCACATTAAAACAAACAAAAGGTTCATCTCACAAGTCTATCTGGCTTTTGCCCTGACTGCAATTCTGCTACTGATATTGAAAGCCTGAACAGTTCAGTGCCCAAAATTGCACGGTCACCAACTGGAAAGTCTTGAAGCCAGTGTTTGCAGTATGAGAGGTGATCAATGATGTCACAGTCTCTGTTCACAATGCAGAAAAATCTGCACATGCAAACATATCATAAATTTACGGATTGCTGGCTTGGAACTGTAGGCTCCAACCCTGGTAGGTACGTGAACAGGAATGGGTTGCAAAAGGGGTTTAGGGTATAGGAGCTATTTTGCAGCCCAAGCAAAACTGGAGCTAGTACAAGACCCAAGCTGCACATGCAAACATCATGAAATCTAGAGATCGTTGGCTTTGAACCCTAGGCTTCAACTGGGGCATGTGAACAGCGAAAGCTTGCAACAGGTGGCGAACATTTGTCAAAGCTTGCATGCAAAGTATCAGAAAAAACTGATGCTAGCTTCGTTCTAAACCCAAGGTAGCGCACATGCAAACATCATGAAAGTCTCAATGATATCGTTGGTTTTGAACTCGAACCATATGAAGTGGGATGTGTTCCCGAAGAGGGGTGACTGTGCACCCGTTTGTTAGAGACTCTCATACACTCGATTCTCCGTGTTGTTCAAGTTGCGTCGGACGGTGTTCCTTGCGAGCTCGCTGTACTTAGTGCTGTTGCCCTTGCAAAGTTCCACAGGGTACTTGGTGGCATTCTTCTGGAGCTTCCGTAGCGCCGAATCGTCCAAGTTCACATTGCACACGTCTGCTAAGCGCACCAGGTAGAGCAGCACGTCCGCCAACTCTTCCCCCAAATGCTCCTTGTCCGCGTCGTTCCAGTCGGCCAGACCACTCGGGACCTCGCCTTTCCACTGGAAGATCTCGGAGAGCTCGCCCACTTCACCGACCTGCCACATGTAATCCGTGACAACAAAGCCAATTAAAAAAGCACAAACTTATCATAGATCCGATTCTTAGTTTAGAACTAATTGATCTCTCTCAATACAACAATATCATCAAACTTCGAGTCTTGGACTGATTCGGTTAAGGGAAAGTGACCCCCCGTGCAGTGCACTCAAAGCTCTTTAGTCTGACCTTTGCTAAAACCAATTTAACCATATTAGAATCATCGACTGTAGCAAAACAGACCTGGTTCGGAACAACTTTTCAAATGTCGAAAAGACGGCAAAATCATCCTTACAAGAGTCTTGGAATGCAGTTCACTGAGATTGAAAAAAGGTGCAGTACTCAAAGCTCTTAAAAACTGACCTTCTCTAGTGTTAATGTAGCACATTAGAATCATCGACTGTAGGAAAACAGACACACTTCTCATCAAATACTTAAATTTCGATCAAAGCAACGACATCATCGTTCCACGAGTCTTGGAATGCAGTTCAGGACGAGTGACGCTGGGTAGCTCGTGCATTGAAATCTCTTTCTGCTGGCTTTCTCTAAAAGCGAAACCTGCCCACGTACTCTTGCCACACTATCTTCGACTGGAGATAAACAGACTCGGTTCTCCATAACTAATGCAATCTCTCACAAGCAACAAAATCAACCCTCCAAGAGTTTTAGAATTCAGTTCAGGAAGACTGAAACCCGGTGTCAGTAGGGATGTTTACTCAAAACTCGTTCTTCTAACCTGAGACTCTAAAAGCGAAACCTGCACACTAACCACACTATCATCCCGGACTATCATTGCCTGTAGCAAAACCGACGCGGTTCTTAACAACTAATATAATCTCTCACAAAAGCAGCAAAAGCATCCTTCCACGAGTCTTAGAATGTAGTTCAGGGAAAGTGAAGCTTGGTGCAGTACGCTCGAAGCTCTTTTAGTGTGACCTTCTCTAAAATCGAAACCATACTTCTCGACTGTAGCAAAACAGTCACGGTTTCTAAACAATTAATAAAATGTCAAACAAACAACAAGAGCATTCTTGCACGAGTCTAAGAGATTCAATTCCAGGGGACTGAAGCCGGGTGCGTCTGCACTCGAAAGTCTTTCTTCTGGCCTCCCCTACAAGCGAAACCCGCAGAGTCAATTGCCAAACTATCATCGACTGTAGCAAAACCGACTCGCTTCTCAACAAATCCCTCCCCACCAAAAAACCATTCTTATGAGAGTCTAGGAATTCCATTCAGGGAGATATATAAACTGATCGAAGCCCATTCAACAAGTTCAACGGAAGAGAATTACAAGAGCGAGTAGCAGATTGCGAGGGCTATGAAACTGGTCCCATTCCCGAGCAGCAGCGAACGACGCCATCCTGCGTGCCAGCTCCTTCATCGACACCTCTTTCGCCTCCGCAGCAGCAGGTGCACCAAGCGTCACGGGCGTCACAGTCGCGGCACTAGTCTCCCGACTAATCTTCGACTCCTGCATCATCATCATCTTCGACTCCATCGTTGGCTCTTCTTCTCCCCTCATCACCGAAACACACAACGTTCCTCTGCAAATGGTCGGTAACAAAAAATCTCCACCAGCACAACACTATGGAACCACCAGCTTTCGAATTCACGGATCCACCACTAATGAGTTACCCCCCAAAACCCCACCAGATCGAGCCCTGGCGCCCCCAAACACTCCCATCAGAAGCTGAAAAGCCGGGATCCCGAGAAGTCTCTAGAAGGTGCAAGACTGCCAATTCAGGGCTAAGCTAGCGACGACGACGGAATTAACGACACCAATCGATTACCAGGGGTTGCATTCACAGGCCGACTCTTTATATCATAGCCTGGTGCTACTCGTCTGTACACGCTCGTACCATCAATACCGTTCGCCGACAGTACTGATATTCATCCCTCCCCACATGCACAAGCTGGGTCCTGCTCTAAGTAAGCGTGATTTGCTTGGCTTAGCATTTGCAGGTCTTGGACTCGACCGCCGGGCGATCGATAGATTTTCTGTGACTGACTGCGAGACCTGTGCGGGAGGTTGATTAGGTCAGATCCGGCGTGTGACAACTCTGGAGTCAGGCCTCGACCTGCACTAGCAAAGCGCTTGCAGGTCCTTCCTTGCCGTCAAATCCAATCAAGTCAGGCAATTGGCAATGCGCATTCCCTGCGGACCGGGTAGCTCTAATTAACTAACGAACTTGAGATTCGATTGCAATTCGACTGAAATTCTTCTGCAGGCAGGGAGGCAGACAGACAGGGAGGCAGGGAGGCAGGCAGGCAGGCGCTGACTCTGGGATCCGGATTTCTACTTTTCAGGCTAGCTAATGCTTCCGCTCGATTGGCACCCAATCGAAATGCTTGCGATCTTGCGAGGGCGCTGCTTGCATGCAGTCGCCAGCTAGCACGTGGAGCCGGAGTTATGGCGAGGATCGGAGTGATTGGAAAGCTGACTGGGAAGTTGCGGGGAGATCTAAAATATGCAGTAGCTAACTAGGTCGACGGACGGAGGGCTTGAGTAATAATGCTCCTGGACAGGCTCCTGACGATGGAAGCGGCGAGGAGAAGCTTGCCGCCATAGCCAACTACTTGTTGAAATAGGGGGACGTCTCCAGTGAGGAAGCTCCGTCACGTCGTCGGGGGGTCCGGAATCTACTCGTTGGGTGACCCTAAGCCCGAAGGTAGCCGACCCATTTCCAACCACTTAAGCAATTACGCGTATTTGGAGCGCTGGTTTTTTGAGTGCAGATTTTTTTCCCGTGTACAGAAATAGAGTTTGGAAGGATTGCATATTTTTCCAGAATTTTGTTACATAAAACGTAATTATTATGAATTGTTTAGTGGAAGATTCTCTTCGACCTATAATGATGATATAGACCTTTCTGTTTCTTACTGTAGGTAGATTGCAAAATCAACCAAGGGTTGGTTGCAATATTAACTGTCTTGCAACCAATCATAATGCACTACAATTGCTTCAGGAACTGAGCCACAAATTCACCGAAAGATAGCAGCCTACAGCTTGGAAATGAATCAGCTACCTTAGTCTAGTCAAGATCGATGTGTTGTCATGGGAATTACATTAGCAGTGTTTGGGATTTTTTTTGAGTTCTACTGGCTACTTTCATTCAGTTCCTAAATTGAACCGTTTTTTCAAGTATGGAGTCCCGTTAATTTCTCTATTTTTTTTTTAAAACTCAAAATAGAAATTTTATAGATTTTTTCACCAATTCTTTGCTAATGTTTTCAAACCGCAACCGGAATTTTTCCCAATTCCACCAACTAACTTTGAACTAGCTGCTGTTTTTTCCCAAACATTGCACAACAATTGTTGAGGGGGTCCGAGCTTTGTATATTTTGGAGATAATCTAATGCTAAAAATTAACCTCCCTCAGTTTTTTTCCAACAAGAGTTTGGGAAATTTCAGGCTTTTTTTTTTGGTGTATTTTACTAGATCCATCAAAATGAGGTCTTAGAACTCAATTTTTTATTATTATAATAACTATGAAATACAAATAGAAAAATATAGTTAATAATATAATAAGATGGCATCTCTATCTTTCAAACCATAGCCACATGAGTGACATGGGTAGAGCCCAAAAAATTTACGCTGTTTCCAAGTGAGGTAGCAATATCTAATTCAACATTTTGTTGGTCCCACTATCTCCAAGGTTTAATGACTAAAATTATTGAGATTATAAGTGAACTCAAGAGCAATCCAAGATGTTTTGTAATTCTTCACACTCTAGTGATATTTTGCAAGTTTTCAAAGTTGAGAATATAAAAAAGCCTATATATAGAACACTAGACTCACCTTGAATGGACACTTTTGAAGCATTAAATGCCTAAACTTTCATTGGGTCATTTCGTTGTTTCAAAAACTCCTCACTTTTCATTGGATTTTTTTGAAAACTTGTGGTTGAACAACCCTTTTTGTGAAATAGAATAGCATGTGTTTCATTAATTTGCACAATCTATAGACATTGCAATCAATTTAGAGAATCTCATTTATAACAAATACAAAGTATTAGAGAAAATTGTAGGCCTCTGGAGGGCCACTTCAGAGTGACCCAACCAATCTATAACTTGAAAGTAGGCATATAGCCACAGTGAGTTGTCAGATTGTGTGAATTTTGCAAAGGATGTCAAGACTCACTAATGTGACTGTAATAGAGGTCCAATTAATTGGTAATTAATCAAATTCAATCAAATTAATCCAAATGAAGTGGATTTTGATGCTAATTATAAATAAAAAAATAGAAATACTAGTGATTTTGAACTAGCAGTTTATAAGCCACAAATTATCTCATTTTTTGAGCAATCTAAGCATCTTTTTGAAAAAATAACTTGTAGGATTTCTAAATGTAATTTTCACAATTTTTTACAGTTTTGTTTTTGAGAATGTTATATTTGCTTGCTAAAACAATCTCACCATTGGCATTATTGTATTTCAATCCCATCTAAGAGCTATTAACGATTTAGTTTTTTTTCAATCTTAGACCTATTTCTACTTAACAATTTTTTAAAGAATGAAAAACAAGTGTGTGGTTTTTTTTAGAAAATTTATAGACTTTCAACTTACATCTTCAACATAAAAATTTAAAATTCAAAGTTTGTAGTGCAAAAAATTTCCACAAATGGCGGTCAAAGTCATCTGAAATTGCAGATCAATGTTCAAAAAAACTTTCTTTTTCAACTTTGAATGCTAATATCTTCCAATCTACACGGTCAAATGTCATGAAATTTTTACCACAAGATCTTTGACAAGTGAAGGACAAGATCCTACAATTAGATTCTAAGAAAATATTTTTTTTGTTTTCATGGGTGAACGAAGCCAAAATGGCAGTTTTGAATGGTTTTTGACAGAATAATGGCCTTGGGACTTTAGGGGCTAATGTAGGATTCTGCTCAAAATCCATTTTGTCCCTTGTAGGGACAATGGGACTTTAGGGATTAAGAATCTTTCACCATATAGATTGCAAGCTATTTGCATTTAAAGGGAAGAAAACAAGATTTTTTGGCACATTAATTGACTCGAGTTTTGGCTTTGAATCTTAATTTAAATTTTTGTATTAATGATTTTGAAATTCTAATTCTTTGTGTTGAAGAACTAATTTCTAGTGTAGCCAACTAAAAGAAAAAAAGTAAACTTGGTTTTTAATCTTGAAAAAATTATTAAATAGAAGTAGGTACAAGATGGAATAAAAAACTAAACCTTTAATATCTCTAAGAAGGAATAGAAACACAATAATTCCAACACTAAAATTATTCTAGCAAGCAAACTTAACCTAATCAAACAATTTTTTTTGAAAATTTGTGAAAATTAAATCAAAAATGAGTTCTATACGTTATTTTTCTTAAAAAAATCATTAGATTGCTCAACAAACAAGATTGTCCATTACTTTCTCATCACTAGTCCAAAGAAAATCTATTAAAGCTTCACATTTAGACAAAAATATAATCTTTAAGAAAAAAATTTAAAATTTAAAATTTAATTTTTTTGTTTTTTTCTTTGTTGTCTATTGAACAAAAATTTGGGCCAAACTTTTTGCTCTTGGGTGCCGATTGATATAGATTATGTTCTAGAAAATTCATTTGACTCCCTATCTTCAAAAAAACATTCAAAAAATCGTATCATAAATTTAGGTCACACAAGCCTATCTAAAATTTAACAGTCTCTCAAAGGGACTTTGGAACTTTAGGGGTTAAAGAGCAAAACTACATACAAGTTTTAATTTTATAATATGTGAAATTATACATAATTTTATAAATGAAAATATGTATTGTCAGTATACATAAATTATATCAATGATTTTGTAGGAAAAAATAATTGTTATAGAATTTATAGAAAAAATGAAAATAAATTGTTAAATATAGAAAAAAAAAATTAAAATTCTAATGACAACCTTCAGATTTGACACTCTAACTTGGTTTAGCCGATTTTTCCAATAATAAAGAATTAGGGTTCCATTGTTCTTTGCGCTACTAGTGACGATCCACGTACTAAAGGTTTCAATATTTTACTGTTGAAAATTTTAAAATATGGTCCAAGGTGATGGTTTAAATGAAGCCTTAGAGTTGTGCAATATTGCATGGAATTTAGATTAGAAGATTTCAATCAATCTATCAAAACAATACCATGACTCAAGATACATGCGTGTGAAGGTATTCTTACGGTTTGAGCATAGATAGGAACCATAAAGGATCTTGATGTATTATGGATTAAGTACCTTTAGAAGTTGGACATTTTAGTTGGCATCTTTGTATCATGTCCTCTTGCAAAATCTTTATTATTTACATTCTATAACTAACAAGCCAACACATTTTCAGTTACCAATGAGCATGTCTTACAAAAACATACAACAATGTCCCAAGTAATAGAATAAGTCTAGAAGCTAGAGCATCAACAATTTTTATCATGTATAAATACCTCTATATTTACATGCGATGCCTCATCTTGAAGATGACTACAACTCTTTCTAGCTCTTGACTCCATGATTGACTCATCTTGTCTTCCCTCAAATTCATGACCAATTTCCTATGACATATTAAGCAATTACAAAAAATCTAAAATGCAGCTAAGACTTACAATAAGTAACAACTCAACCTAACAACGTCAACCTAACAACGTCAACCTTCAAATAAAAAAAAATAGCTTGCATACTAAAAAATACTGAGAGACCATCATTGAATCAGATTGATTTCAACCTATTGCCATGTATAAGCTAGAATAAAATTTCTAGGAAGAGGGACTGAACATCTCATATCAATGCATTTGGTGCAATTGGATGAAATACAATCCATAATCACAAAGCATCCCACCTCAAGCATGAAGAAGGTGTTCCGATTAGTGCAATGCTACAAGAATTGGGCTTTTCCATGGAAGCGCATCTCTAGTGGTTCATCAAAAGGTCATCTATGCAAAACACTCTTATTCTAGTCTTGCAATATTAGGATAATTACCTTAGAATTCATTGTTCAGATACTATGTGAATCATTTACTTTAAGAAAAAGAATTTAAGATTACTCATTGGAAGTCAAATTATTGTGCAACTTCTTTTTTTCATAGAAAATTCCAAGGATGAACATCTATACACTAGAAGAAAACTGCGTTGGATCGGGTGATTGCAAAAAACACTTGTCCTATTTTTGTCCCCTTGCCCTCAGACGGGTGTTCTTTTGCTCATAAGTTTTGCATCCTTTGTCAATTTGGCGTGAAATTTGGAAGGGAGGTACATATGGTAGTTGCAAACATTGAGTAATTTTTCCAAATTTTTTAAAATTAGCTTACTATTTTTAAACTGCCTCCAATTGGGTCTCTGCTTTGGCCAATTTGGGAGGTGGGTGGGGTAGTCCTACTTTTGATCCAAAAATGCAAACTTGAAGCCACAAATTGGACATGTTGGAGGTCTACTAACATTACAAAGATTGACAATGAATTTTTATAAAAATAGCAACATGTCAGTTGTTCACATGGGGTCAAAGTGACCTTCCTTTGCGCGAAGGTTACGAAGAGGGAAAAAGTTTCCTACATTAATTTTTTGGTGCAATGTGTGCGCAATCTCTTCTAGCAAAATGAATTTTTTTGTTTTTATTTTTTGAATCTTTTTTGAATTATTAAAAATAAAAAGGTGCACAGACCCTTTTTTTGCTACTTTCTGCTCCCAGTGGCTTCTGTAGTACTTTGGAGTAGCCTATAGTACTACATAGTACTGAATCAACGGTTGAGATCTCCAAATGCCTTGAATCGACAGTTGAAATTTGCAAGGGCGCTGCAGAAACATAGTACTACTAGTCCTATGGCCGAAAATTGTGCTTTGAGCCAAAAACATGAAGTGTTTCTTGCAATCATTCGATCCCACAAAACCCTATGGGATTGATTTTGTTGAGTTACTAGTTTCCAACGCAAAATTCTGCATGGGAATGCAATGGAATGTGTTGGAATGCATTTTCCAACGCAAAGTTTTGCGTTGGAAACTAGAAACTCAACAAACCAATCCCACACGGTTTTGTGGGATCCAACGCAATTTTCCTCTAGTGCTACTTTTGTCTTAATTAGAAGGACTCTTTGTCATCCATCTAATAATTAGTGTCAACAATGATTTTATAAGTAAACATTGAAAGGACACAATCCTCTATGACCAAAGTAGTCGCCAAAGTATATATTGTGATTATTAAACCAACAAGTGCATTCTTTGTTTCTACAATGAAAGACATCTATTGGACTTTTTAAGTCTGCAATGTCTTTATAGGATTTTAAGGTGCTAAAATTTATGAAGGATAAACCATTTCAATTCGTCATCTATCTATGCCTACCAATCTCAACCATTCATTCCAAACCAAGCCACTTTTTTGACGTATACAACAAGCAAAAAGTATACAAATTTCATGCATTTATTTCATAAAAATAAAATGTCATCTATTTTCACATTAAACATGGAAAAAATAAATTATTGTTCAATTATTTTAAGATTTAGAATGGAAAGTTTTAGTGTAAATTTTCAATATAGATAAACTTTGGCAAATGCATGTATATTTTCATCAATTAAACATTGACTTCTAAATTGCAATTATGGTCATCCCGAGTTATATAGAAGGCAATTCTTCAATAATAACACATCATACTACTAAAATCACAACAACCTCTATAATATTACAATTCAATTTTGAATAATATTATAGAAATTCAATTGCTTTTGTAATAGCCATAGGATACTTTATTCTATATATTATATATTCTTTTTGTGAAATATTTGAAAATCAAATGGATACTTCTAAAAAAATTTCAAAGAAACTTTTCAGAAAACAAAACTATAGATAAATTCCATGTCTTTTTAAAATGTGATATTAAAGAATAAAGAAGCACCAACCGCTAGCATTGCTCTACATACCGTAGGTGTAGGGCAGCTTTGCCTAAAAATAATTCAGAAAAATAATGGCAAAATGTTTTGGAAATTATGCTGAACATTTGGCGAAAAATAACAAAATTAAATGAAAGAAATGGCGAAATATTTAGAAATTACATGAGCAAAAAACTAAATAAGTTTAGACTTCAAAGTGAACACAAAGTCCTTGTGCCATTTACAATCAAGAAATTTTTTGATGACAATGTGAAGGTATTATCTCAATTACCTAAATGACATTCTATGAGAACAAAAGGTGGAGAAGTTATTTTTATAATGAAATCCGTTGTCTATTGTGAATCCTCAAAGGATATGGGACAATTTGGAGATGAGAGTTTGACTACTCATTGTCAAAACGCAGGAATTGTGTTCAATGTAGAACTTTAGTCCTGATTTAGGCATAGTAGAATACTCTTTTTCAAAAAACTTTGAACTAATAAAAGTTGAAAAATCAAGCCAATTTTGATCTCCAAAAATCCGTTTGTAATTTTGAGCCTCCAATAAAAAGTTATTGGCAAAATTCAGAGGGGATGTTTGAATTGTCAAATAAAATGTCCTTTCCAACCCCTTCATGAATTTTGTCATAACTTTTGATTGGAGGCTCAAAATCTCAAACGGATTTTTGGGGATCAAAGTTAGCTTGATTTAGCAAATTTTATTAGTTCAAAGTTTTTTTAAAAGGAATATTTTATTATGCCTAAATGAAGTCTGAAATTCTATTTTGAACACAATGCCTACTTTTCACTTGACTATGAGTAGTTGAGCTCTTACTAATCCTAATTTACATATTTCACATGGGTTGTTCTACCTCCTACCATCCTAAATGTATAAATAGCTTGTGTGCTCACTCCCTTGCACACTTTGAGTGGCTTCAAAAGTTGTACAAGAGACTTATGTATGAGGGCAAGAATTGTATTAGGATAGAAAACCTAGGTTAAAGGTTGGATGAAAGGCGAACTACAAATATTCAATTCTCTAAAAAGTTGAATTTCTAAAAATTCCTTTTTGAGATGGTGAACATTAAATTTTCAAATTAATTAATTATTTGCCTTGGCAGTGGGCAAAGCTGCCCTACACCTACGGTATTCAAATGTGAAGATTCTACTTACATTGTTGGCTTGATTAATTTATTCTTATTGCAATGTTCTCATCTTTGCAAAGGTTGTTTTGTAAAAATTATGATATAAAGATTTTCTTTAATTACTTTATATTGCACTATATAAATTTTTTCAAAGTATATTCTATGAGGATGTCAATATTTTTTTATTTAAAAATTATACATACTTTGTTTATCTACATTCTTTCACATGAAAAATTGATGAAAGTAATATATTTAATGCATAGCAAAGCAAGCGCCAGTCGCTAGTCATACTACTAAAATCATAACTCCCTCTGTAATATCACAAATGCTACCATTAATAATAGGGGCTCATGCTTGCTATGCTACGCATTCATTGTATCACATATTAGTAAAATTTTGATATATTTGAATAGAATGCATGATAATGATTTCAATAAGTCTTTGAAATAATTAATTTTAATATTTTGTAAAAATATTTTCAATCATGCATACATAAAAACAATATTTTCACACAATGTTATATTACATAAATAGAGTAGTAGTTTGCAATCACATTTGTAATATCACTTTTACAACTTTTATGATTTCAGAATTCTATTGCTACTACCAAATGATTTGAGAAATTTATTCAATTGAAGCGATTTTGGATTTCACAACAATTAAATTGTTGATGAAGTTTTTGAAATTTACAAGTTTTTCTTTTCAATTCACCAAGTTTTGGGGTTGCCCTTGTTTGTAACAATTGAATCAACTTTTGAATGCATTACAATAAATGTGTAACTTTCATAATTTTCACCATTGCATATATTTCATTCATCATTCAATAAATTTCTATTGTACATTTCAATATATGCTTACTTATAAACAAAATTATACAAAGGTTTTAGTAATTTTTATTTGAAGATTTATAGAAAGTTTTGTTTTGCATTTTATCTAATAC
The DNA here is from genome assembly GCA_963969595.1 of Neckera pumila. Lineage (NCBI taxonomy): Eukaryota > Viridiplantae > Streptophyta > Bryopsida > Hypnales > Neckeraceae > Neckera > Neckera pumila. Next base: position 12,432,143 of record OZ018415.1, read on the forward strand.
ATAAAAATTCTAATAAAATTCTAATGATGAATGCATAGCATAGCAAACGCTAGCTGCTAGTTGGACTATAAAAATATCTTGATTTGGTATTCTATTCAAACATTTGGTTCTATATAGAAATTACCAATAGAATAGAATATATTAGGATTAGAGTAGCATTTGTGGACTTGTAAAAGGCTATGAGTTCCCTTGAGTTCCTAGACTATGGGAACTCCACCACATCAGCAATCTTATGTGACCAAACTTTGGCCATATAGATAATAATGCTTAGTTAATTTTTAAGTATTTTAAAAAAATTACAATTTTTTAATAAATATATTTTTATTTTTATTTCTTTTAATTTTTTATTCAACACAATAATGGTTGGTTTACAGCATGGAGAATAGACTTGAAATGGCCCTTCAATGCCCATAAAAAACATCTAATGGGGGACATTGTGATTACATTAGATGAGTTTTGGGGGGTCGGGAGGGCCGTTTCGGGCCTGTTCCCGACGCTAGTCCCCCCCCTCGCAGTTTCAGGGAATGGCTATTCCCGACAAAAAAATTTCAAAAAAAAAAAAAAAAATTTTTTTTTTTCATTTTTGAAATGAAAAAAAAAACTGAAAAAAAAAATTATTTTTTTCCGACGGGGCAATCACTCGGCCATGTCAGCGAGCTGCCACGGCCCTGAATTCGGCAGTTCTCACAAGTTCTCACAGGTTGGGAACATGCAGCCCTCCACAGGGCTGATTTCTCATCTAATGTTTTGGAAGGGGGGTCAATCTTCTATAAAGATTGGTCAAGTTACACAATATATAAGATTATGAGTAGGAAGAAAATCATGTTGATTTTTGCTCTCATTATTTTCATATTAAACTACAATTGAAAAACATAATTTTCATATTTTGAAATTTTGAAATTTATTTTTGATAATTATTTAAAATGAAATGCTTCTAAATCGATTTGATGAGCAACTATAAAGATTTTTGGATCTTTTCAGGTTTTAGGTGTATGAATATTTTTTAATCATCATCATTTTAAAGAAAAAATCTTTCAATGGGTTGAATAAGTCATATTCATAATGAATGAAACTTTTCTTCCATATTCTTTGTACATCTAGGGGTTAACAAATTCCAACAAAGTCTATGTATGTTTGATAAAACTAAAAACTTTGCTTCTAAGGTGTCAATGTTACTTTGTATCAAATCTCCATCCAAAATCTTTGATAGGAATATTTATTTTTTAGTAAGATATTCTAGAGGACCTAATTAAGAGAATAATTAGAGGAAAAAAATCTTTGAAATTAAATAGCTATTAGATATTTTGTAAATACAAACTTTATATAACCTTCTCTTCTTTGAAGGATAAGAAAAGGAGGTCACATCTCTTTTAATCATAATAGACTCAAACTTTGCTTTTTCAATTTGCAATCTTTCTTTTTTATATTGACATGCCAATTGTATTCAAATATAGCTAGATGAAAGAGCCCAAAATAATAAGCAAGCTATAAATATTAATTACAATTGCACCTCATTCCAAATAAGAATGCACTAAACTTGTTGTCGTTACTTGAATAACTTCCTTCAATCATTTACTAGGTACAATATGTATAGACCAACTATTGATCATCTACTCTATGATATATGCGATAGCTATAAAAATGTCACCAATGTCTACTAATGTTCATTTACGAAAAATGCACGGAATAACTAGTTAAATCCACCTAACTCCCTACAAATTATTTGCAGTAACAAGTAGATATAATTGAAATTTTATATTGAAGACTATTTTATTCTATAAATTAAATTTTAATACTTTTAATAATTCTATATCTATAAATTGAATATATTGAACTAATATATTAATTATGTTTAATTGAAAATTTTCAAATTTAGAAACTTAGATATTTAATTCACGTCCTTCAATTTTACCAATTTGATAATTTATGAACTATGATTGTATGAATTTTCAAATTTAGAAAACTTAGAGTTCACAAAATATGCAAATTTTAAGATTAAATTTTTTTTCAAATTATATAATATAAGCTTTTAAATTTTTAATATTTGAAAATTTCAAATTTTGAAATAGTTATAGTGTCAAGAAAAAAGAAACAATGAAACAAGACTATAGTATCCGGCATCCAAGGTTGGCACAAAATATTTTGAAAACCAATTTCTAGCATCTTTTGAATGTTACTTTTCTAAATCTTTTTTTTGGAATAAATTTCTTTTGTTTATTTTAAAGTATTTGTCAAATCACGTTTGCTAACTTTAATTCATTATTTTGAAAGGAGTCTTGGACCAAACCATCCCTCTCTCTATAACAAAAAACATTACTAAATATTTTGTTGTAGCCTTTCAAGTCCAAGATGGTCCTTTGTATTGCTGGTAGGTCACCAATATTTAAAAAACACATTGAGATAGAAAAGACTGTTTCATTTCAATTAACTTAAAAATCTTTTCAAATATCATATTTTGATTGTAAAGATTATATAATAGTAAGTTATACAATTGACAAATTTTACAAATTTTACAATTTTTACAATTTTTTGGAAATTGGCCCTCAAATGGTCTCTGCCCATATCAAACCTAGAATTTTACAACCTTCAAACCGTTCTTCCCGATCGCCCCGTCGATTTGCAAGTTCCATCGCTGAAGCTCACCCCATCCAAGCTTAGCCTGAGCACTCAATTGGTAAGCCCAGAGCCTCCTCCTCATCTGCGTTTTCAGTCTTGCTCTTGCTCTTGTTCTCGCAGTTTGTTTTACTTATTGTAGGGTTTGGCAATCTGTGCATCGGGTCTTAAAATTGTGCTCAATTGTACAAGAATTTACCTGTTTTAGGGGTTTTGCAATTTGTGCATCGGGTACATAAATCGTGCTCAATTGCAGAAGTATTTGCTTATTGTAGGGTTTTGCAATTTCTGCATCGGGTTCATAAATCGTGCTCAATTGTAGAAGCATTTGCTTATTGTAGGACTTTGCATCTGTGCATCGGGTTTGTAAATCGTGCTCAACTGTAGAAGCATTGTATAGGCTCTCTATGTATTATTATAGAGGTTTTGTTATAGAGGTTTCATGTCTTTCGAAGCTTGGAATGATACTTTACTCTTGCCCCATTTCCTCGTCTTTGGATTAAAATTTAGTATTAGCCAATTGAGTCGATAGTCCGTCTAATATTTCCATTCTTCTCAAGTTAGGGTTACAATTTGCTAAGAGGGTTTTATTGATGTTCTCACCGTCGTTGTGTTTTGCAATCTGATTATCGGGTGCACAAATCCTGCTCAATTGGAGAAGTTTTTTATTTATTTTATCCTGTGTAATGTAAGGTTGTGCATACTGATGTTCCTTGTCTTTCGAAGCTTGGAATGATTATCTACCGCTTCTCCATATTTCCATATTTTCACTCTCATGTGTTCTGAATCCCAAATATAATATTTCCATTCAGCCACTTACTTATTACTCCGGTGAATATTTTCATTTTCCCCAAATTAGGGTTTTGATTTGGTGGAGGATTTATTTGCGAGAAGCGAAGGAACTGGTGAAGTTGGGCGGTGACTGCCCTCATGTCGGTGAGTATTGCTAGAGTTTTATCCTCTTCTAAACATGAATGTCACATTTTTGTATTGGCTTTTTTACTGCTTATTGAATTTTGGGGTGATGTGGAGGTTTTTGTAGATCACAAGTTATAATGGAAGTGCACTGATTGCCATGGTGGGCAAGAATTGCTTTGCCATAGCTAGTGATCGTCGTCTCGGTGTAAATTTTCAGACGATTGCGACTGACTTTCAGCGCATCTTCAAGATTCATGACCAGCTCTACATTGGCCTCTCAGGTCTTGCCACAGACGTGCAGACGATGTAAGCTAGGGTTTGCTGCCTTTCGTGAAGATGCCAGGAGTAGATGCAAGCCTGTTTTTTGACACTTGTCTGTTGGTTCTCTTACACAGGCAGCAACGACTGAACTTTCGGCATAAATTGTATCAGTTGCGAGAAGAGCGGAACATGCGCCCAGAAACCTTTGCGAGTCTGGTCTCAGCGATCCTTTACGAGAAGAGGTAAAATTAGGGTGCTCAGCGGTGTTTGCAAACAAATGTTGGCTAAATTCAGCCACGTTTGTTCTTGAGGTTTTCCAAAGCTATAGAAATTGTGAATTCTGCTGTGTAAGATTTTAGTTTTGCCTTTATGAGCTCGTTTCCAACTCCAAAGATAAAGTGATGCTGAGAAGTTGCTCAATATTGCATGCTGATTTTTATCTGGCGCTATGATTGGTGCAGATTTGGACCTTACTTCTGTGAGCCTGTCATTGCTGGACTGAACGATGACGGGACACCTTTCATCTGCACAACTGATTTGATCGGTGCCAAGTAATGCACTTCTCCCGACCTTGTTCAATCACTTTGGTTTGGTCATTTGTTGTGTTTCATTCTGGTAGCGGATCATACTTGTAAGGAGAGCAAGGCTTTCGAGGTAGTAAGTGGAGAATCGTTAAAAGAACGAAGTGCAGCGATAGCAGCATGCGAATCTGAAACATTTCTCAACCCCTCAGTGCTCAAGTTAAAAAAGAAAGGCTTCTGTTTGGAACATGGTTGGTAATGGCCGATTGCATTAAGAGTGCATTTTTAGCGCAACTGTCTAACTTCCTTTGCTTTTGACGGAGAATACTTGAGAGCAAGCTCATTCATATTGCATTGAAGTGCAGGCAGCTAGCAAAGGACTTCGTGGTATCGGGAACTGCTTCGGAGTCGCTGTATGGTGCTTGCGAGTCCATGTACAAACCTGATTTGGTATGGCAGACGATTCAGGCCCTTAATTCTACTACATGCTCAGCTATCAATGAATTGAGTTTTGAACATGAACATTATATTGTCTCTTTAGAGCGTGCTACGAGTGAATTAAAAATTGGCTATGGATTGAAGGGCCCGGAGGAGCTATTTGAGGTGATATCGCAAGCACTTCTGTCATCAGTGGATCGGGACTGCATCAGTGGATGGGGTGGCATTGTCCACGTCGTGTAAGCATCATTACCCGTGCGTGCATGCTTGCGACACCATTTATTCTATTTCGTATCACTACCTAAACCAAGTCTTTTTAATCTATTGACAAAGCTCTAGTACGACTCATTTTAAAGGGCTTCTTCAAACTTAGTCAGTAACATATGTGTAGTAAGAAGTTATTGCCTGAAGTAACCTGGTTTAGAATAAAGGGTGTACTTGTTCCAGATTATTTCACCTCCGCTTAGGTGTTTTCAAATTACTAATCTTAGGACGTTGGCTATGATTTTGTTTGTGCAGAACACCAGACCAAGTGATCACGAAGACCTTAAAGGGCCGTATGGACTGATCGAAGAGCATCGCCCATATTCTTGATCCTCTTGTAGATTGTCGTCATGGATCTCTTTCAACTCGGAAAGAGTTGTTGAACGTGAAGCAAGAAAAAGCTATCAGTTATTTTGACAAATTTTGTCGTAATATGATAGCTCAGCATGGCAGTTGGGGTATTGTTCATCTTAGTCATCACTTTGCAGACATAGGTGTTTGCATTTCATGTGAATTATGGGCACGGCCATGAAACAATTGGAGTGAATGAGGCTGAGTAGTGATTGCAAGGTCCACGCTCTCATGGCCTGTGCTGATATCTTGTGCTTGGATTAGGTGATCAGTTGTGGGTTGGATATGCTTAGTGCAGGGTGGGCTTCTATACAATTGGACTTCGCCATAGCTCCAACTCGACCTCGATGACGAGAGGGCGGGAACAAAACTGCGCAACCGGGGAGACAGGGGATGACCCAAGAGCACGTAGCTGGGACAGTGAGGCTCAGCCGGAACCAAAACTACAACACCAGTGTTGAGATGAACAATCGACCCAATTTATTATTGCATTTTTTGCACCCTAAGCACCTTCAAATCAAATTACCACTATCAACTTAGATTTAGTTTTTTAGTCTTTGTGTCCTTTGGATGGTTTCATTAAGGCCGAAAGGATAAGGAAAAAAACTCATCCAATGCTTTTTGAGAGTTGCTTGAATGCAATTTCAGCCAATGATTTTGTATAATCCCACATTTTCGTATTTTTCTACTTGTGTGCAAGAGATGATTAATCCACGGATTACAGTGTTCGATATGCCTTGTGTTTGTTGAACTAAATCCATGGGGAAATTAAATTTGAAACTATGCAGAGTTTCTATCAATCACCTCCCTTGGATTAAACTAATATAAGGTAACTGCACCTAAAATCGCACGCCTCATAAAATGGCACACAACAAATTCTTGCCTAAAATGTACTCCCACTATTTTATAAAACTATATGATTACTTTTAGGTACACCTATTTTCAGCATTTTGAAAACTCGTAGTTTATTCATGTAGTGTCCAAAAAATGCATTCTAAAAGAATCTAGAATCCTATTTTGACTACCAATGGGACCCCACAAAAAAAATTCAATATAATAGTGAAAACCATGTTGAATTATGCTGAATTGCTTAACTATATGATTTAAGATGTAGTTATCTTACCATTAAGGAATGCAAATCCTATTTCTTTATTCAACACAAATTGTGTACCTCTATTTTGAACACATAGTGCATAGTGAGGCAAAGGTTGTAGGTGACAATTAACTCCTAAAGGGTTTTGACTATGTTTTCACCAAAAACGCTCCCAAACTACCATTTCTAATACAAGTACCAAATTTTAGAAAAAAAAAGCGTTTTTGGACACATTTAATTGTAGGGTCTTGTAGTGTGCTAGTTTGAGAGGATGTGGAAAAAATTTCAAAATTTTTCACCCTGTAGATTGCAAGATATTAGTGTTTGAATTGAGAAAAATCTTTTTTTTGGCCCTGCGAAAAATCAGGCAGTTGCACTTCACAAGGTCACATTTGTATGAAAAAATGTCCGAAATGGTGGTACTCTTTGGATTCATTCTTCAAAGCAAGTTCGATACATGCTTGAAAATTTTCAAATCATTTGGAATTGTACAATATATAGGAAAAAAATAGTAAGTAGAAAGAAGTAGAAAATGATTTAAAACACTAAATTGTTAAGAATTTAATTATGGAATTGAAAAATGCTAATCCCTATGGTTGTAATGTTGTAATAAACAATCTACATCTAGTGTTTTTTTTGTTTTTTCAAAAACATTGGAAATTGAGTTAAATAAAGGACTTCAAAGTTTATTTTTAGAATAAAGATTCCATAACTACCCGCAAACTAAAACTCCTCATAATTTTCATCTCATTAATTGAAGTGGAATGATTCAAAGCTTTCTATTTATATATAGATCTGAAAAATCAATTTCAATGTTTTTTATTTTTAAAGTGATTCTTTAAGAATTTTTTGAGCTGCCCGTCGTGCATTGAAAATCACATATCATACAATAACTTTTTAACCATGTAGTCAAATGTTATGAAAATTGTTGGGCCTTAAAGCTACTCCTTGAGCAAATATTGTATGGAAATTTCAAAGAAAAACATAAAAACTCCGCTTGTAATGAGCTGCCCAAAAACACTATGTTATCAAAAAAACATGTTTATTGCTTTAGCGGTTAAACCCAATTATTTTATTTTTTTTAATTTTTAACCCCCACCCAAATCCCAACTCTAACTCCACCCCACCCCCTTTTTGTAATTTTAGAGTAATATAGAATATGCAATTGATATGGAATTTTGGGTCTCCCATATCCTTATTCATATTATATATTTGTATACGTCTTATATATCCACACTTATTTTCATACTTGTGCTTGTATTTGTATCCCAGATCAACAGCTTGGAAATTGGTTTCAGTTTTTTTCTGTGAGTAGATTGATGGTTTGTGATTTTTGAAAATCGAAAGGAAGGGGGGGGGGGGTAATCAAAAAACATGCTTTTTGCATTTTTTCATTGGATAATAACTTGTTTTACATCATGATGTTCTATACTATAATATACACACTAGGATTCTATTGCTCTTTGAGCTCCAATGATGTCCAACTTGTCTTTGGATTGAAAGACTTTGGTAAATAAAATTCTCACATGGATGTTGGAGCTTGAAAAGCATTAGATTCTACTAAGATTCAATTTTGATATTCTTTAGCTATATTTTTGCATTTCTATTTAAAATACAGATTTTTTTTAAATGTTGCCTAACAATTGGAAAAATATACATTTGCAAGCATGGAGTGTTGATTTCTAATTTTAGAATGTCATGGTCAAAAAATTGCACCATGATGTCCTATATTATAATGCAAATCTATGGAAAGATTTTTAAGAAAATGAGCTTATATTTCATTTAATATGAACTGCTTCACTTTTTATTTTGGAATTCACGATAAGTCACTAGAAGGAAGTTGCGTTACATTCCCTAAAAATGCGTCACCTTGTTTTCATTGAGTTCTCGTTTCAAAACGCAGCAAAAACGCAGTCAAAACGCAAGAAAACACAAAAAACTGCATTTTTTTGGCTTTTCCACTTTGTTTTGAAACAAAAACTCAACGAAAACAAGGTGATGCATTTTCAGGGAATGTAATGCAGTTTCTTCTAGTGATTTTAAATCAAATTTCCATACAAAGTTTGAAACTACAAATAAAAGACACGTGACCACATCTTTAAAAAATAAATACAAAACATTACATCATAGATAGTTGCAAAATAAAGCTAAGAAAAATACAGCTATAGGCTTGTCATTTGAAGGTTATAAGTCATTGATACAGAAATCTTGCTAATTATCATTACAAGAAACCTAGACCCTACCAAGGGTCGTTGAGTTTTGGTGGACATGCAATTACAGGGAAAAAAATAAATAAATTTTAAATCGGAAGTCCTACGGGGCATACACGTTGACTGCTCACCTTACAGATTCATGACTGCTTTTTGGCCAAATTTCTTTTCTTAATGCACATTGTTATAAATGCTTGGAGGCCCTTCCGTGGGCTGAAAGTTTCTCTAATGGAATTTGCTATTCCAAACTTTGAAGGTATATGTTGACCAATAGCCAATTTTGACCCATTTATTTATCAATATAGAATTCCAAGATCCGGACCCTATAGTTACAAAATAGATCTACATTCCACTCACTTTTATATGTTTCATTGCACTAGTAGAAAATGGTTGCCTCCAAAACCTTTCAACTCTCATGTATTTTTTCAAATTCCAAAATTTTACAGCCTTTATTTCAAAAATTAATTAAAATCCCAAAGTAAGCTCTAAAGGTTCCCACTGGTTCCTTCAAAAACTTTTAGGCTTTGACAATGTTTCCAGGTTAAAAACATTTAAAATCAGACAACATTTTGTAATTCCCAAAACATTAATCCATTGTCATCAGCAGCAAAATATAAAAGGGACCAAAATAACATAGGAAAATTATACATATTTTTTACCATCCCCTGAAAAGAAGAAAACAGCCCATCTCTTAACCCCTAAAGGACCAACATGCGTTTTTTGGCCGTATAGAAATTTTGGGCAGGTACGTGTGACTAGAGATATCCATATTTGAGGCTGAAATTTTAATAGAAGGTGGGGGCGAGGAATACCTTCATGTGTACCAAGTTTCATGACATTTCAAAATACAAGTCAAAAGTTGTGACCTGATATGTTACTTTTTTTCGTAACCGGGCAGTTTGGGCAGATCAGAAAAAATCATTTTTTCCGGAATTTTTTTTGAAATTGGTTCTCTACATTTATATATACTTAAAAAGCTTTGAGTCACTCCATTTCAATCAATGAGTCAAAAGTTATGAGGGTTTTTGGTTTGCAGGCAGTTATGGATTCTCTATTCTAAAAAAAACTTTAAAGTCGTTTATTTAACTCAATTTTCAATATTTTTGGAAAAACATAAAATCTTAGGATGTAGATTGATTATTACAACATTACAACCGTTGGGATTGGCATTTTTAAATTCCATGATTAAATTTTTAACAGTTTAGTATTTTGAGTCATTTTCTACTTCTTTCTACTTGCTATTTTTTTCCTATATGTTGTACAATTCCAAATGATGTGAAATTTTTCATGCATATAGACAACTTGTTTAGGAAACTGAATTTAAAGAAGCACCACCTTTATCGGCATTTTTTCATTGAAAAGTGAACTTGCAAAGTGCAGCTGCCGGGTTTTTCGCAGGATTGAAAAAATGGTTTTCAAGACTTTGAATGCTTATATCTTATGATCCACATGGTGGGATTTTCTGAAATTTTTACCACATGTTTTCAAAATGTCATACTATAAGATCCTACGGTTACATGTGTCAAAAATTGTTTTTTTCCAAAAATTTGGTAGTTGTATTAGAAATGGCAGTTTTGGAGCGTTTTTGGTGATTACATAGTCATAAAACTTTAGGGGTTAATCCACCCATTTACCCCAAACAACAAAACAAGCACCGTCTATCTCAATTTTAACCCCGCAGTGCTGCTACAGACACTAAGTGTTCAGTGGATGACTTCACTTGACACTGTAAAATGGAAAAAATTGTTTCTTCATCCAATTTATTTATTTGGAGGGTCCTTGAATACATTTTAATGAATAGTATTGCAAAATCCCTTACTATGGATTCATTGACTTTTCTAAAGAAGAAGATACTATCCATGAATAGTTCTTGTATAGTATTTTGGCCATTTTTTATATTTTCTCTTGATGTGAATTTTAGCCATAAAGATTATGTTTTTTGACTTTGAGTCCAACTAATGAAATGAAGCTTATCAAGTGCAGTTTCTATTCCAATTGAAAATTTGAAAAATTTATAAATTTCAGTATTTTTTAGTAATATGAACTACAGGCCTATAACCATGGTTTGTTGCTTTTAAAATTTTAGAGTGGCACAATAACTTTGGTTTATACCATGATGTTTTACATTATAATATTCATCTATGGTGAAATTTCATACTTTTTAAGTATATTTTGTACTCTGTATTTGATATGAATTTTCTACATTTTTTTCTTATCAAATTTATAGTAGTTTCAAATTTTCCCCAAAAAATTGAAAAGTCTATAACTTGTAGAAGACATCTATCTTCATCTCCAAAAATAAGTATAAAATTTTCATTAATATCAAGTTGCAAAATGGATACAAAGTGTGATGACAATTGAGGCTTGAAATCAGTAGTCATGGGCCCGTCTTCACAGGGTTAAATAAATGAACCCCTTGCTCATGATGTTTATGATCTAAAGTTTGGAAAAAAAGAAAAGAAAAAAATTGCCATTGATTAGAGTTGTGCAAAGAGAAATCTCAGCTGCCCAATTTTAATATTCAACCAGGTAGTTTGCTGTAAAAGTGATCAGCCTCTTCATTTTAAATGAACATGGAGTGGTCCTTAAATGGACCACTTTAGCCATGGAGAGAATTGAGAAAAGTATTACTTAGTATTATTCAGTATTGCAAGAGCTAATCATTGGCCTTGATTTTGTCAAGTCCTTTTAGATGTTGCAATTGAACAAATCTTAGGAGACGTAGGGTCACAAATAAGTGCCTACAACAAAAATCTTTGAAAATTTATAAGTAATTCAAAGATACTTCAAAAAATATGAAACTACTTGGATTATATTCCGCATCCATTTTTCTTTCTTTGAAAAATGATCTAAAAATATTCTTATTCGTAGAATCTTATAAAGAAGGGGACCAACCCTTAAATGGTTGCTTTTAGAGCATACTACCTTCTAATGACAAGTGGTTGAAAATTCTGCGCTGTTGAATCCTGGGGTTTGGATTTGCACAAGGTTTCAATGAAGTAGGATTTTGTTTGTCTCTCCCGATTTCTTTCACTCCACAAGGATTTTATGCATGCTCCTGCAGAACTCCTCTTTTTGCGCTCCATGAAATTTTGTCAATGCTTCAAGAGTATGTTTGTGCCTCACAGTTAAGCAAATTGCACATTTTCAGCACGGTTCCCCTTATTATATTGAAAAAGTTTTCATAGGTCTTGTTGGTAGTCAAATGGAGATTCTAGCTTCTCTTAGAATACATTTTCTGGACACTATGTGAATAAACTACAAATTTTCAGAGTGCTGAAAATAGGTACATCTAAAATTGACTTCTTTCTAAAACCATAGAGTCTAGATTCTTACCTAAAATGTACTTGCACTATTCATGGAACCTTAGTCCCCTCTTTTGTTTCAAGTGAGTATTACATGAGCTTGTTAATTACATCTGAATTTGTGCTGAATTGAGTAGCACAAGATTAACCCCTAAAGTTTCATGACTATGTAATCACCAAAAACGCTCCAAAACTGCCATTTCTAATACAACTACCAAATTTTTGGAAAAAAATAATTTTTGACACATGTAACCGTAGGATCTTGTAGTATGACATTTTGAAAACATGTGGTAAGAATTTCAGAAAATTCCACCATGTGGATCATAAGATATAAGCATTCAAAGTCTTGAAAACCATTTTTTCAATCCTGCGAAAAACCCAGCAGCTGCACTTTGCAAGCTCACTTTTCAATGGAAAAATGCCAATAAAGGTGGTGCTTCTTTGAAATCAGTTTCCTAAACAAGTTGTCTATATGCATGAAAAATTTCACATCATTTGGAATTGTACAACATATAGGAAAAAAATAGTAAGTAGAAAGAAGTAGAAAATGACTTAAAATACTAAATTGTTAAAAATTTAATAATGGAATTTAAAAATGCCAATCCCAACGGTTGTAATGTTGTAATAATCAATCTACATCCTAAGATTTTATGTTTTTCCAAAAATATTGAAAATTGAGTTAAATAAACGACTTTAAAGTTTTTTTTAGAGTAGAGAATCCATAACTGCCCGCAAACCAAAAACCCTCATAACTTTTGACTCATTGATTGAAATGGAGTGACTCAAAGCTTTTTAAGTATATATAAATGTAGAGAACCAATTTCAAAAAAAATTCCGGAAAAAATGATTTTTTCTGATCTGCCCAAACTGCCCGGTTACGAAAAAAAGTAACATATCAGGTCACAACTTTTGACTTGTATTTTGAAATGTCATGAAACTTGGTACACATGAAGGTATTCCTCGCCCCCACCTTCTATTAAAATTTCAGCCTCAAATATGGATATCTCTAGTCACACGTACCTGCCCAAAATTTCTATACGGCCAAAAAACACATGTTGGTCCTTTAGGGTTTAATTATAAGAGTTGTTCTTGATGGACAAACCTGTCCTCACTTTGTCGGCATCGTCCTTAAATAATGACTCGTGCGCCACTTCGGAGGCAAAATTGGTAAGCTTGGTGTTTATCTTTGAAGCAAACATGAAATGCAGAATGAACGTTGTTGTAATTTGAGGAAAGGTTTGGACTTTGGAGGAACTATATTGCATCTTTTTGTCTCATACTGCTCAAGTCTTGTTATTATGAATCACATGCATTTCTTGCAAATAAGGTAGGAGGCTCAGAAACCAACCATTTAAGGGCTGGCCTTTTTCATGTGGTTCCTTGAATGGGAATATTTTTGGCTTATTTTTCCAAGAAAGAGAAATAGATGAGGAATCTATCACAAATCGTTTCATATTTTTTGAAGCATTTTTGATTTAGTTATGAATTTTCAAATGAGATGTGTTGTAGGTCCCTATTTATGACCCTAGGTCTTCCATGAACCGTTCACTTGCAATTCTAAAGAAAGATGGCAAAAGCAAAGAGAATGATTGGCTCTTGCAATTGATAATGCTTTTTTCCTTGATTCATTCAATGACTATAGTGTTTACTTTTAGAACCACCTCATATCCGTTTCATAACCATTTAAAGGGGCGGTTCTTAATGCCCATGCAATTTTAGAGCCTCCACCCAAAGGGCATAGCAACTCCATCATAGTAGTACCAGTGTAAGATAGTTGTAAAGACTATGCTCCAAAATCATTATTCCCTAATCACTCCGACGTGCAATTTTTGGATAGTGAACACGAACAGATTGAAACTCTTGTTTCTTTCTCATTCTACTTTATCAAGTTGTTATTCTAATTAAAATGGTTGAATTTAGTGTTACTAGAGTACACATTTTTCTAAAATTACAATGTGGAAGTATATCAAGTGGTTGACTAGGTCAAAATTGCATAACTATAATTCAAAATTGGATTTGCAAAAATGAGGTCAAAGGTTTTTAAAACTCAAAAAATTTCAAAAATTCACCATGTTAGAGAACCTCATTTCAAATCCATTCCAACAAATTTTACTCCAAAAATGATAATACTTTGCTTGTAATAGACTTTATAAGGAATTTTGAAATTTTAGGCGAGGGCCTGAGGGGTTTGAATCTTTTCAAACCTTAATTTTGAAGTTTGTTGCATAAAATTCCAAATCATTCTCAATCTTTTATTACATTGGATTGGAATGAAAATATTGAATGTAGAATTATAAACTTTACAAAATCAAATTTTTCATACAAATATGTATGTTATGCTTAAATATTCCCTCTGAAAAAAGAGCACAATAGTAGTTCTTAACCCCTAAAGGCCCAAGACCTTTTTTTTGCAAAAAAATACTCAAAACTGTCAATTTTATAGCAAAGAGTAAAAAAATTTGAAAATTCTTTTATTTGCACATCTAACCATAAGATCTTACACCTAATTAGTATGAAAATGTGTGGAAAAAGTTTCAGAATTTTCCACCACACAGATTGCAAGATATCTACATTTCAAATGAAAAAAGCAAGTTTTTCAGTACATTGTGGGACTGAATTTTTTGATTTTGAACATTTTTAACTTTCATTTTTGCACTGCAGAGTTTTGAGCTTTAAATGTTTATAGTGGAGAATTGAGTTGAGAATCTAGCAAAATAAAACAAAACTAAATTAAATTAAATTTTCATTATTAAAACAATTGTTAAGTAGAAGTAGGTACAAGATAGGAGGAAAATCTGAAATTTTAATATATTTTAAATGGAATTAAAAAGCACCAATCACAATGGTGAAATTGTTCTAGCAAAAAAACGAAACCATGTGGAACTTTTTTTTTGAAATATTGTAAAAGTTGCATTCAAAAGTGAATCCTACAAGTTATTTTTTTCAGGAAGATACTTTGAGTGCCCCCAAAACAAGATTGTCCATAACTTTCTCATAAAAAATCCAAATGAAATGAATCAAAGCTTTCCAAATAGAAAAAAATATAATCTATAAGAAAAGAAAAGAAAAACACAAAAAAAATTGTTGCCCCTCGAATGTTGTTTTGAGCTTATTTGGGCATAACTTTTTTTCTCGGGCACTGATTGAAAAAAAATTATATTCCAATGAAGCTTAGCAATTTTTCTATCTTCAAAAAAAGGCTCGGAAAATCACAACAAAATTCAGCCTCTAGGTACCTACCTGAAATCCCATTTGTCCCCCAAAGGGACAATGGGCCTTTAGGGGTCAATTATTTTAGACAATGTGATAAATCATTTCATATATTTCAAAAAAGTAGAAATCAAAAATAATGTCACACTTTCAAGTTTCTAAAAATTCATATTTATGTAATTGGCAAATTGACAGTTTTTTGGCACAATTGAAGGTCAAGTAGAAAATTTGAAATTTGAATGCCATTACATTTCATTGAAGATTCCAAAAAATTTGAATTTTTAATATAAGATTAGGTAGCTAAATTTTATCATTCTTGTGCTTGAGTATTGTATTTTTAAGTACTAGCTTTAATACCACTTGAAGTACCCTTACTTGGTGATTTGAACATTACCTTGTCACCTTGTTTTTCGGAAGCCTAAATCCACAAAAACCAAACCATATGATGAATCTCATATGTTCTAAGCTTAACCAAGAACCAACACATTCTTACTTTGTGAAACTGTCCAACTTGTAGAATGTACACACAAGCCCAATTAGAGGTCATGATCTTAAGTTTAACCAGCTATACTTTGCACTTTTGAGGGCTCCAGTGAGGGATGCATCTTGAAGCTTGAGCAAGTCCCTCAATTGCAACCACTATTAAACATCTTTCTATGGTGAGATCGTCATATGGTATTTTCTTACTTGGTGTACAAGGTGATATTAACAAGAGTCTTAGAAATGGATTTACCTACATTTTTCGATTAGATGGACTTTGCTAACAATGTTCCTAAAATCAATGCAAATATGCTTTTATCTAAGATAATGTAGCAACTCCAAAGTGTTGCAAAGGCCTCCATAATATGCCATTATTGTGTGCATGACCAAAGCTCAAGGCACCACACTTTTTGACCCCTCAACTTGAATCATTTAGACTTTAGATTTGAAATCCTTCTACATTAGAGGACATTGCATCATTTGAGTAAACCTTGTCAAACTAACATTGTAATAATAAATAACAATTAGAAACTAATTTTTTTGGAAATTTTAGAGATAACCAAATGATTTGTATCTATTTTGGCCTTAACTCTTTAAAGTCATCCATTTGCAAGAAGTGTGCAATAATTTTTTTAGGGGATAAAAAGTTTGAAGCTCTATAAACTTTGAAGCCACAAGAGTATCTTAATCTATAAGAATTTATAAGCCACCTTTGTATCTATCATGTTATCCATGCCATTTTTGAGGTCGTTAGTCATTTGGACTCACACACTTGCTTGATGTTTTTCTATATTAAAGGGACAAATAGACAGATTTATGGATCCTCATATCCATATTTTTTAAACAACACCAAAATTAGACAAAATATAATTGACAAATACAAAAATATAAAGTAAAATAATAATAAATGTAAAAACTAAAAATTTGAAATTTATATATTATAAATTTGAAATTATTATGGATTCAAAATTTCAAAATTTCAAAATTATACAAGTTTCTAATTTTTCTGGAATTATAAAAATACATACCACAAATTTCCAAACTATTAGTTTTTTAATTGAAATTTCATAATTTAAAAACTTTGAGTTTAAATTTCATAAATTTAAATAAATACATTTTGAAGGAAAATCAGTTTGGACTGTTAGCAATTGGTGTCCTTTCATTTCTACAAAATAATATAGCTTAATATTGAAATGAATTTTTTTAATATATTTCATTAATTATAAGTGGAACATAGATACTCTTCCTTATACTTCCTTATAGTATCATTGCAATAGGTTTAAAGATTTGGATTTACTTACACATCCTAATATAGAAAAAATAGAAAAAAGAACAACTTCTATACAATCATTGATAATATTTATGTACATTAAAATAGATTTCATATATACAAACTACAAAATGAAGTAGATTTATCATCTAAAATTAAAATCATTTTGAGAAAATAGTTGACAATTTCAAGACAAATACCTATTCAAAATTGCAAAGACGGAAACACTTGAATCCTACAAATCAACTGCAAGATTATAAGAGAAGTGTAAATCAAATTACCTTTGAAGTTCTTTTATAAAACATAATTTGTCACAATGTCTGCATCCACTAAAGCTGCAATGAAGGAGACAAAGCTAGAACGAGAATCTTGCAAACAAGAAGAAAAAGAAGGCCCTCCACCACCTGCTATGCTTCCTGTTGGAGTAGGTCAATTAGAGAAGGCTTTACCAGCCACTCGTTTACTTGAAAAGAGGCGCCTTTTGCATTTGGTGCACGAAGAATTACAACTCCAAAAGATAGATTTTGTGAAGTATGTTGTATTCAACTATAACAACTATCTAAATTTGTAAAATTTATGAAGTTTTTTGTTCCTACAAATAATTCCGCTGGTTTTAGTTATTAGCCATATTTCTTCTAGTTGTAATATTTGACTATTTATGTTGAATTTTGTCAAAAATAATTATATATAAAAGAATCACATATTAAATGTTCAATGCTTGAATAGTATGAGACAGGGTATTGGGTGTTGGGACTTAAGAAAGAAAGGAAGAAATTCTACAAAAACGAGAAGATGCATTGCGGGATAAAGATCTTGCAATGCAAGAATCTCTTATTGGTTTTTCAAGATTCCTTCAAGTTTGTTCCGGACTTTAAGTTTTTTCCACTTTGAAAGTTATATCATTTGATGAAAGCTTATCATTAATTAAAATATAACATTTTGTTTTATATTTTATCATAGGAAAATGCAATCAAGAAAAAAAGAGCTGAAAAAAAATCAAGTGATGAAATTCGAATGCGTTTGGAAAAGGTTTCTAAAGTCTTTGCAATACAAATAGTCTAACTTTCTAAAATATGCATGATGTTAGTATTACCTTGAATTATTACCTCTTGATATATCTCCAATTATAACAATTGAAATATTGTGTATTAGGAGCAAGAAATTATCCAAATAGAAGATGCTTTAGAAAAGTTGAAAGAAAAACAAAGTGTAATTCTAGTACAATTGGAACGGATGGTGGTATTCCAAAAATATTTAGAGTCCGTGGTTGAAAAAGCTCCTCAATTTCATGAAATCAATGACCTCATGCTCAGGTTCTAATTTGATCTCCATTACCAACTAATTGATATTTAATATCAATATCTCTATTTAAAAACAAATTTTAAAAGATTGAAATCTAAAATATTCAATGTGTTGTGCAATCATTAGATACAATAATACAATATAAGACATGTTACAATTATATATCTAAACTAATTCATATCGATTTCTTACTACTATAATATGTGATTATTATAAAACAAAATATTAGAATAATTTTTTGAACTTTTGAACAATTACAAAACAATACTCCTTATCTAACCACTATATCTTTGGCCTTATTTTGTCTTAACCCCTAAAGGACCAAACAACATTTTTTGGCAGCATAGCGATTTTAGGCAGCTCACTACAAATGGAAATTTTAGTTTTTTTCTTTGAAATTTTCACACAAGATGTGTCCAAAGAGTAGCTTCAAAGCCCAACAATTTTTGTAGCTTTTGACTATATGGGTAAAAAGTTATTGCATGACATGTAATTATCAATCCTCGGCGGGCAGCCTAGGTATCTCAAAATAATTCTTTAAAAATCACTTTTTTGAGAAATTAAAATTTGAAATTGGTTTCATAGATTTATACATATTTGGAAAGCTTTGAATCATTCTATTTGGATTAATGAGTCAAAAGTTATGAGGAGTTTTAGTTTTAGGGTAGTTATGGAATCTCTATTCTAAAATAAACTTTGAAGTCCTTTATCTAACTCAATTTTCAATTTTTTTAGAAAAAGCAAAACAATAAACAATGGATGTAGATTGTTTATTAAAACATTACAACCGTTGGAATTGTTTTTTTTCAATTCCATAACAGAATTCTTGACAGTTTAGTGTTTTGAGTCATTATCTACCTCTTCCTACTTACTATTTTTTTCCTATATGTTATACAACTCCAAATGATCTGAAAGTTTTCAAGCATGTAGCCAACTTGCCTTGAAGAATGAATCCAAAGAGTAACCACCATTTTGGACATTTTTTCATACAGATGTGGCCTGTGAGGTGTAGCTGCCCGGATTTTCGTAGGGACAAAAAAAGGATTTTTTTTCAATTCAAATGTTAATATCTTGCAATGCACATGGTGAAAAATTTCGACCTTTTCTTAAACTAGTGTACTACAAGATTTTATGGTTAAATGTGTTCAAAAATGTTTTTTTCCAAATTTGGTACTTGTCTTTGAAATGGCAGTTTTGGAGCAGTTTTAGGGAAAACATAGTAAAAAATCCAGTAAAAACATAGTAAATATTTAGGAATTAATCTTTGAAGGCCTGAAAAGCTTAATTTGGATTGCAATATGGAATTTTTAATGTATTCATTTGATGCCATTTGGGAGGTGTAGAGGGCTGTTTCAGACTTGTTCCCCTTACTAGACTGAACAATAATGTTGTCTGAGTATTTAATTAATAAAAATTAAAAAAAAAAAATCCAAATATTAAAAAAAATTAAAAATTCAATTTATTTTTAAAAATTAATCAAATATTATTATCTAATGTGGCAATTGTTGTGCCACGTCAGCCAGTTGCTGTAGCAAAGGTCCCACAGTCCAGGAATTTGAAGGAATAGTCATAGCCCTTTAGACACCCAAAATGTCATCTAATGTGACGTATTGGATGCATGAATTGATGTATACAATAGTTATAAGAGTTTGTATTTATATTGAGCTAAATCAATTTATACATGGCATTTCTAATTTAGATCATTATTAAACCTCCTCCATGCCTCAAAAGTTGTAAATGGACACGTATTGTATGTGTATAGTGCCGTATTTGAACAAAATAAGGTTTAATTTAGATATTAAAATGACCTCTAAATGAAAGATGTTAGTTGTGGAATTTTCAATTCAATGGCCTATATCTACGTCTTGCCATATTTTAGTATATACTTTATATTTTATGAATAAAATACATAAATATATATATATACAACTCCTATCAAACATTTAAGGGATAAACTACCTTACATTATTTTAAATAAATCCTAATATAATGATATATTTGCCTATAACTCTAAACCCTTATATAGCAATTGGGTTGCCTTTATATTTTTGCAATACATTACATTAAATATTATTTTACCACCTTTATTTGAAAGATGATTCTCTTATAGTGAGTATTGGTCTTCTTAAATTGTATATAGATTTGTGATATAGAAAATATATAATATTTATGAATTTGACAGGCATGCTACATTGGCTGCAAGTCATGAAGAACTCAAGGGTCATGTTGCTAATTGTGAGGCACAAATTCACAATATTAGAGCAGAATTGCAAGAGTATATGAAGAACTCAGCTAACTCTATTCTTACCCTAAATAATGATATCAGTGTTTATAGACAAAAAGTTGAAGGAAAGAGACGAGAAACAGCTGATTTGCAATTAAATATTGATTCAACACTCCAAATGGCAGCTTCTAGGACTCTTGCACGAAGCCAGGTACATATGATAAAAAAAATAATAATATTAACCCCTTTAGGATTAGGTGTCCAAATTTTGAATAATAAACAAATGCAAACATGTCTCTTAAATACATAAACTAATTCTTTCATCCATCAAAATGGTTACAAATTCTTGTACTCATTCTCCAACATTTGTACAAGATAGAATTTCAAAATTCTCCTTTGCATGCTTTCACTAGGTAAAAGATCTTAAGCACATTCCACCTCAAAAATTCCCTTTTACAATTTGAAAATCTTGACCTTGAAATTGATTCTTGAAAGTAAGATAAAACTAAAAAAATTCTATAATTAATATTCAACATCTTTAACCTGAAAGAAGAAAAACCTTGTGAAAATCATTCATGTTTGATCCACAATCTATTCAATGTGATGTTTTCAAATTATGGTTTCATATTTTTTTGATAAAGTATTAAAGTAATGATACATCCAACACAGTAATGAGAGTTGTAGGTCAATGCTACAATTTTTATTTCAAATCTTCATTACGTTATTACTTTAATTGTTTTGGCTTCGTAAAGCAATGGCTTGCTAATTTGTTTTTCAAGAAAATTATTTTTACAAATGAGCTTCAAAGTTGTACTTCATAATGCATTTTCAGGTATCTGAAAGTACTAGACTATTTCTTAGTCTTTAAAGATATGTTCTCTCCAATGGATCATAAATCAACCCAAATAGGAATAAATTAACTTCCACCACAATGGAGGAGTTTTATTGGTAGGAGTATAATAGGGTTTTTTGGCCTCGATCTTTTGCCATGTTATCTTGTCCCTCTACAAGGCTAAGATGTTCTTCTTTGGCAAGAATGTTCTCTAACCTTGGAACTTTGGATTGGTCGGCATGAATATCACTTTTTTTGGTATTATGTGAATCATTTACTTAAAAAACAACGCAAGAGCACTCATGGGAGATCAAATTACTATGGAAGACCTTCCTTTTTGATACCAAATTCTAAGGATGAACATTTGTGCTTCTATCTTACATAGAAAGATTCTTTGTCATCCTTCGGACACTTTTAGGCTACCTCGTCATTACCGGGTTAATTACCGGGTTAAGTGATTAATTCATCTGAACTGATTATTTTATTGTGGATGCAATTAAATAGAATACCAATGGGCAAATTAACAATCACAGATATTGAATATTGCAGATATGTATGGCGGCAGAAAATCTATTTTATCGCATTGACAAAGTTTCAGTTATTGCACGGCCTGTGCAAGACGACCCTTTAAAAAACCTTGACATGGTTGGAGATTGCATTACGGATCTAAGCTTCATTTACAAAGCGTACAAGGATTTTCTGGCTAAAACAACTCCTAAATGAACATATAGTTATTCTAACTTGAACTAGTGTGCCCTGTGCCGTTGCCACAGCCAAAATCATAGTAAAAATAATTTTCTAATTTTCTAATTTATAATTAAAACTTTGAAATTCAGTATCTTTCACATCGTCATCCCAAACGCCATGAAACAAAGCTCATCCACCCCTTCTCGCCAAGAGCTTTCCAGTGGTACCAAGAACGCGACCAAATCAAAGTAAAAATTAGTTTTCTAATATACTGATCCGTAAATACTTTGAAATTCAATAACTTCCTCACCGTAGCTCCAAACGCCACAAAACCAAGCCTGCGCACCCCTCCTCGCCAAGGGCTTTCCAACGGTACCAAGCACGCGGATGGGGGATGCACGGTCCAGGAGATCTCAACAAAACAAAACAAAACAAAACAAACAAACTTAAGGTATGGATGTGTACAAAAATATTAGTTTTGTTTATAAATTCAATTTTTCTTAAAAATTACACAAGATCATCAAAAAATTACTCCGTATTTTATGGCTACAGGTCATTGAAATGAATGAAAATATCCATTCTTACAAAATTCATATTTTGAGTTAGAGAATTTAATCTAAATTTGAATAGTAAACCCTATAGGATCACAACCTTTATGTCATAAAAAACATTCAAAAATTTCATTTCTATTGCAAAGAGCAAAAAAATTTGAAAATTGATTTTCTTTCGCAAATCTAACTAATGGATCTTGCACTAACGTAGGAGGTCCATAAACCAACCCTTTAAGCCTACCTACCTCATCAATGATAATCATAGATATTTCAAAGAACATGTCACTTATTCCTAAATAGGAGATAAATTTAGAAACTTGTCGGTTTATGGACCCCCTAACTTATACTATTATAAGAATGTGTGGAAGAAATTTTTGATGAATTTTGGCTACATAGAGTGCATTGTATTAGCGTTTAGAATAAATAAAACAAGATTTTCTCCACCTTGTATGACTACATTATTTGACTTTGAATCTTCTTAGCTTAATTTTTTTTGCACTACAAAGTTTGAATTAAGAAAAATTAACCATGAAAAATTGAGTTGAGTGTCTAGGAAAAAAACTAAAATAAAAAACTCTTAATTTTCATTCTTAAGAAAATTATTAGGTAGAAATAGATATTAGATAGAAGAATCTTCTAAACTGTTAATAGCTCTAAGATGAATTTGAAACACACTAATCCAATGGTGCAATTGTTTTAGCAAACAACTTTAAATTTTGTAGAACTTTTTCTTTTGAAAAATTGTGAAAATTGTGAGAATTCAAAAACAAATCTAACGCTATATTTTCTCAAGAAAATGCAACGAATTGTCTGGAAAACAAGCCAAGATGCTCTAAATTTTCATATCATCAATCCAAATGGAATAAATCAAAGATTTCTATATAGACAAAAATATAATCTATAAAAAATAAATTCATAAAATCTTATTTCAAATTATCCTAAAGTTCTTTTGGTGTCTAATGATGAAAATTGTGCTTAGGATGGCATAACTTTTGCTCCTAGGCATTGATTGAATCAAATTAAATTTCTAAACTATGCTTAACGTGTTTTTCTATCTTAAAAAAATATTCAAAAAATCTTGACAAAAATTGAGACCGTTTGAGTAAAATTGTACTCCTAAAAAGCTGATGTGTTTTTCTATATCAAAAAAAGTTTCACAAAATCTTGACAAAAATTGAGACCATAGGAGTAAAATTATATTTACATAATGTTGATACTTTTTTCTCTCTTAAAAAAAAGTTTCAAAAAATCTTGACAAAAATTGAGACCATAGGAACTTGTCCAAAATCCATACCTATCCCTCAAAGAGGCTTTGATCCTTTAGGAATTAACCCTTTAGTGCCTACTTTGGTCGATTTGTGGACTTTCTGGTGCTTGCTGCGTGAAATACAACTCATCTGAAATTACACAAGGAACGACGGAATTAGAGCTTCAGGTTACGGTTTGGCTGAACCAAACTTCATAGAAAATTGTGGCCCAACGCGTTAGTTGTTCTTGTTTGAATGAATCTGGTCTGGTTTTGATGTGCGTGGAGATAAAAAGAAATACCAATTGAAAGCAAAGGATGACATAGAATACGGAGGATTGAAAAGGACAGTGTAGTGTGGACGGGGTTGGGTGGGCACAGGGAACGGGCAGGAAAGTTGTGGCGAACGCCAGTTGGCGAAGCTTCTCGGGTACGTGGCTTCCTAGGTACATGAGACTCAACTGCCACATTCATATTGAAATGGACTGTTGAGGCCCAGGACAGGTATCCGAGGCGAGTTCCTCTCTTTCATTGTGCGAGAAGTTGCTTCAATGGCAACGGCTTCATTAGAGGACAAAATTTAAAAACCGTTCGAAGAGCCGCAAGCGATTCCAGATAGAAGTGGCGTATTCCTTGATGGGTCCTCCGATTCCAGCGTGCGGTGATGGATTTTCTATATCACCGCCAATGCGAGGTCAGCATGGTCCTGGTCAAAACCCATATATGGGATGCGCTCACACACCACACTCGACACTCCTGCGCCGGGTCTACTTCGTTTGCCGGAAGCGCACAACATATGTATGCAGGCAATGCTCGGACACTCGTCTCTGTCTTTCCAGGTGCTTCGACTACTATCATGAGGTGCCTGTGGCAGTCTGAGATGGACGGCAGTTGGGGATTTAGGTGAGCTCCAGCTATAGAGTAACCTTCAATGCAGCTAGTATAATTCAATATGAGTTCCGTGATCCCGTTGTTGTCATCTTGTTTGTATTGTCATGCAGATCAAGAAGATGGACGGCAGATAGAACGTCGTGGCGGCTGATTTCACTCTCGGAATTTTGCTCAAAATTAGTAGGAAAATTTTGCTGTCTGGTCTTCTCTTAGTTAGACTGCCACTGATTTTACTTTCAGTACGTGGCTTTGTTATTGCTCCCGGAACTTCAACTGGCAAAAAATTATAAAAAATATAAAACAATTTTGAACCCCCCCTCTTTTGGCTTTGTATAGTGTCTTACGTTCTCAAATTGCACGTAAGTTCACGTAAAAATCATTTGCAAAATCAATCGTATGCATGTTGTACTTCTCATTCTGGCAGCTTGGACGGGTGGTCAATTGGTCGTCCATTTGTGGTCCTGTATTACTGTCTTCCCACCCGTCGTTGGAGCTTCACAGGACTTCTCCGGTCCAGCGTTCAAGTGGGTGGGAGCGGGGCATATAAGGTGCGAGCATAGGAGAGCGCCACGATGTCACATGAGGTGGATCTAAAACCGCAGGGATTCTTAGAAAAATCATGTGCCAGGTGTCCGACTTATGCAAAAGATGGACAATGTAATTGTACTTCTAGTCTTGCCGTATCTATGCTACAGGATCCCAATATTTGGCTGATTTTCGCTCCACTGCAAGTTCAAATTGCACAAGTAAATGCGTACGCCAGTCCAGCAGGTCACTAGTTCCAATTTGAACCAATTGGATTCTCTGTAATAGAGTAGGATGCTAGAGTTTGGACCCGTATTTTTCGGTTAGCACCGCCGTATCTTCATCGGCGAGTGCTTGGTAAAAAGCTTTGAAAATGCACCTTGA
This sequence comes from Neckera pumila, assembly GCA_963969595.1. NCBI lineage: Eukaryota > Viridiplantae > Streptophyta > Bryopsida > Hypnales > Neckeraceae > Neckera > Neckera pumila. The sequence goes on from OZ018415.1 coordinate 12,457,719, forward strand.
AGGTTAAATTCGCACAATTTTTTTCAACTAACATTCGTGCGAAAAGTGACAAGGCTACCAGAGAACCCCAGCATTGTCTTCATTATGAAATCCAAAAATATGCCCAAATTACGGAGACCCTCCCCAGCTTTGTCGCACTTTCTACAGCAGTCAATTCAATGTTCGAGCACTACTGTTGTCCAACTGTGTTGCCCGATCTCCATTATTTTTTTGGAAACATGACGCCAAGGTCTTCTACCCTCGATCTATATAGCACAATCATATTTATCAGACTCAGAGCTCTCCCGATATTGTGTTTTTGAAAGTATGTACTCCAAAAACGCGTTGCCTCCCAAATCAACCACGGGCGCTAAAGGGTTAACAAATAAATTTGTAGTCAATTGATATTTTTAATAATTCTCTTAGTGTATGAATATAAAATGATGAATATTGGAAGGCCTCATTTTTTAGTCCTGTGGAGTGAGATGTTTAGATCTCATTTCAAATTTGTGAATTATACCATAAAAATGGGGCATACTTTGGAAGTGAGTTGCTAAAGTTAGTGTCCACTTATCTCATGTAAGTATGTTTGAGGTGCGCCACATGCAAAGATTAATTTTTCAAACACATGCAATCAACTTTGACACAATATTCTTTAGAATTGTGAGAATTTAGCTTTTCATTATAAATTTTATATTTCAAACCCCCAAAAAAGACTTGAAAATTTGACATTTATTAAAGAGAGTATGCATGGCCCTCTATTTTTTCTGGCTCAAAATAAACACTAATCAAATACTCTGTAAGTAATTGCAACAATGCATTTGTAGAGGTTCTAAGAAAGACAATAAAGTAATTAGTTATTTTTTATGATTTCTTTGTGCTTCTATCATCTTAAATTGTCAGAATATGCAATGTATAAACTAATTCATCCAAATAAATTTAATTTATTTGAACAATTTTGCATTCATTTAAAATGTTCTTTCATCCACTTTCAATGAAATGAATTGTAGTAGTTAATGACCTATAGTGCAGTGTCAGCAAAATTATTTGGATAGCATGGTCAATTTTGAAATTTCTCAGATATTGACTAATCAATGAAGTTGTCAAATGAAATTTCATTAGAAAAATTTCAGGCCTCCAGAGGGCCTCTCCATGATCCCTCTTTAGTACGCCAAAATTTAGTTTTGGGGGGGCTGGAATTTTATTTTTTTCCCTATTTCCGTGCAACTGAAACTGGAAAACTTTTGCAAACAAAGTCTCCAAATATTCCAAGAGGGCATTGGTCTCACCTATGCCCATTTCCAAAACGGAGAACAAACAAATTGTCTTGTTAGTGAGGTGAAACGGGTGTCTACAGCCCAAGTACGCGTGTTATTTCTTTCACAACAAATAAAAACAACTTAAGCAGCCAAGTAATACTTGTATAAGAGACACAATCCATTCAAAAAACTCTCTCAAAAAACCTGGTCAGAAGAAGTGCATTGTGAAGACGCCATATATCCGAGCTTGTGTCAATAAAAACTAACTGTCCAGAGCTATTGCTAAAAATAGAACAGTATCAACCCAAAAGCTTCAGCACATCAGCAGTATTAGGGCCTCTTTACACTATGGCCGTCCAAGTCGAGAGGCCGTGGGATTCTGCAATATAATTGGTGGAAACCAACGGACTCTAGACGGATGGCCATAGTGTGAAGAGTCCCTTACTAGACAAACTTCAAGTAACCAGCCTAGCAATCTTAGAAGCAGGTTAAGTAGAAAGTTCAAAGTGATGAGATCATTCTCTTTAAAAAAAAGGTGCAGAGTAAAAGTCTTGTCTTTGGTTGGTCCTTTTACTACAAACTCGAGACCTGTAAAGTAGAAACATCCAATAGAGTCCATGTATCTAATCTTTGTTCCTAGATGGACATTAAATTGTCCTTAAACTTCCATTGAATGGTCTTTGACATGTGTCAAAAGGTTTCTCCTCTCTTCACTGTGATTGGATAAGCGCTGAATTTGTCAGTATTCATATTTAGGCCCACCTACAAGACGGTTTTAGTGGTCTAGGGGACTATAACTTTGGAAATTCATAGAAAATTCATGCCAAGTCCGAATTCTTTTTTTTTGTCAAAATTCATGATTTTCTCTTGCCTATATCAAAAAAAATATTAATTTTTGGAAATGGTGCCTCCAAGTATGCTGAATTCCTTATTTTGACGGTTTTGGGTGCTTCCACCTTAGCAAAAAAGGCCGTGATATGTGCCCTAGCAGCCCAGCTGTTACGTTCCAGCCATTCATTTTGTTTCCCAAGGACCATCTGACAGCATACTGAGGCATGGCATCTGGATCATTAAAGAAAGAATTAATTAACCCCTAAAGGACCGGGAGGTTTTTTCAGAGAGACATTGTCAAATACTGCAACTTTTGGATATGTTACTCAAAAATGAAAATGAAAACTTTTTCTTGAAACTTCAACCGTACACAACTAAAGTAGATTATTTTACCAAAGTCTGGAAAAATTTCAGCCCATTTCACCGCACGGATTGAAAGATTATAACATTCAAAATTTGAAAAAAAGTTTTTTTGGTCACTGCCCGGCAAGGTCAGCAGGCTTCGGGCCCTCTTGGAGAAAAATTCTTTCCTCTACACACAATTGAGTCTCTTCACCATTCAATTTTAAGCCCTCTTAGGTACACTCATGCAAAATTTTGGAAGCAAATTCAAGTTCTAACTCAATCTAAATGACCCTGCAATATAGAGAGGTATGAAAAATTGGCTTACATTAGCTAATCTTTGGGAAATTGTAGTGCATGGAGGAATTTTCTTTTGTAAAATCCAAACAGTGGAAACATACATAACATAACTTTCTACAACTTATAATCTTTTCATGATGAAAAAAAAATTCTTCCTATACGTATGCAAATTTCCCCTCTCCCTTTGTCCATAGTTGTTTGAAAAATACTACATGCCACCAAGGAAGCATGGGTCCACTTCTCTCTAATGGCATTCCTAGTCAAGAATACACAATTGGGGCATTAGCACTAGCATCAAGAGCCATTGATGGGAATATATGGATTTTCATACAAATGTTTAGATCAAAGTACATAGAAGTCACCATTGAACAAAAATGTAATTTTCAAGAACAAAAGTCTTCTACATACATAGTAATCATAAATTATGTTAGTAACTCACCATTCACTCTTCATTGCGTGCCAAAGTATCATACTTTGCTTCAAAACATCCTCTACAGGCACACATATATTTTCCATCATTGGCAAAATTTCCATGGTTGCCTCACTCGGTCGTTGCAAACAACACAAATTCTATGACTATTTGAAGTAGATGGATAACAATATGGTTTCCTCTGTACTTCAACATTTCCTCTTCAATCATGCAAAAGGTGCCGACATAATTCCGTTCAAAATTTCAGATGCGTAAGAAGCCTTCTCGGAATATTGCCCTTCACACATTCATCAACATGCATAATATACATGTTGGCAATAGACATGTCAAGTAGAAATAGAAACACATGGTGCCACCATTTATGCGACCAATTCTGAGAATAGTATGAAGCACGCAATTGGTCCGCCACATCAACTCCACGCATATGCACGGTATACTCATGATGAACCGGTGAAGTTTGAATGTGTCCCTTGTAGCTCCATTCCTTTGTGGCACAGTAACCATTGGAAATTCACAAAGAAATTGAGTAGGTTGAGCATGCGTTGAAAGTAGAAGTACCGGTCGTTCATCCTTCCAAACAACGGATGTCATCGCCCTCGATTTGTGCATGCGCTATCCTAAGGTCCCTCGCGGACTTCTACTATAGGACTTTGTGTCCTTCAATGCCAAAGGAATGCTGGCCCGGTTCCTCCCGTAGCATAAATGCCTCTTTCCAATAATGTCTTGAAAAGACCAATAGAAGTAAAATAGTTGTCCATTACAATTACATGTCTTTTCCCTTTGCGGTCCCGTAATAAATTAAGAACCACATCGCGAGCTAATGTGGATTCCTGAGATGCAATAGGACCACCTCCTTCTTAAACTATAGCTTTACCACAATAAATTTGAAAATTTGAAACAAATTTGGATGTAGAGTCTGCGAGGCACCACACCTTTATACCCCATTTTTGTGGTTTTTAGGCATATATTGATGTGATGGGCAATAAGAACCTTTGTACCGTATCATCATCTCGTCCACAATGGCATATTTTCCCAAATGTCAAGCCCGTCCACATGTGTCCCTAATGCCAATGAGCAACCAATGGAATTGCCCCATTTTGTCTTATCCAAGAACATTACGTTTATGCACATAAGTAGTTGGATTGGTAAGATGCAAAAATTGCTTACATTCAATTGTGGCTTTCAACTTGCATGCTCATAGACATTGGTGTTGCATTGTTGGTCTTCTTGAATGCCAGATTTTTGTTTTGTTTTTTCAATTGTGTTTCTCGTATGGAACAAAAAATAATAAGGGGGGAGGCGGAAGGCCGGTGCAAGGGAGGCGGCAGGAGCTTCCGGCAGGAGGCGCGCAGAGCCCGCGCACATGCCCAGAATCCCACCCGCCATCCGCTTGGCTAGGTGTCAAGTCGGCAGTGGACGGAGCGCAATTCCCGGTGGCTGGCACTGCGCCCTCAGCCCGCACATGCCTGCTCCGCCACGCCCTGCCACGCCTGCCGCTTCAGATGAAATGAGAAGCCTAGGCCGTGCACTCTATCCATCGTTGTTAAAAAAAATCCCCCGGGACCCCACCCACGAGGTGATAAACTCGAGAAATTAACTGGCGTAAGCGCTGGCGAGGCTCTAACCCGCCGAGGCCAGATCCGCCTGCGCCAGGCCCGACTTCGCCAACACCCGCCGACACACACCAAGAAAACTTGGCATGTGCGCGGGCTCACAGACAGCGCAGGCCACAGACCGCAGCCTTGAAGCAAAACTTCCCGATATTGAAGCCCTTCCTCCCCAAGACTTCCCACCCCTCCAAGACCCTCAAGACCCCCTCCCAAGTCTCTGCTGAAGACCTCCCAAAGAAGACCCTCCAAAAAAAACCCCAAAGAAGACCCTCCAAAAGACCCTCCAAAGAAGACCCCCTGAAAAAAAAAACCTAAGACCCCCCTTAAGATCCTCCTTCAAGACCCCCCTCAAGACCCCATCCCCCCAAGACCCCCCTCAAGATCCCCCTTCAAGACCCCCCTCAAGATCCCCCTTCAAGACCCCCCTCAAGATCCCCCTCAAGATCCCCCTTCAAGACCCCCCTCAAGATCCCCCTTCAAGACCCCCCTCAAGATCCCCCTCAAGACCCCCTCGAAGATCCGCTCGGAGACCCCCCTGAAGACCTCGAGTCTTGAACTTGCACATTTGTTTTCCAGACCATCCACCCCGCCCAACACTGCCCTTCCAAATTGCCTAAAATTTTTCGGGCACTATAGCTTTTGATCCGCCCATAGGATTTCAAATTTTACTTTTTCAACACAAAGATGGTGGAATAATGCACCATGTGTGAAAAATTCATGAACATTCGACCAAAATTGACTTCGTAGAAACCTACCCAAGATTTTCCGCATACGTTGAACGGACACTTGGTCCTTTAGAGGTTAACTACTCGTTGGATGGGATCTCCCTATTAACTTCCAACTTCAACCGCCCAGATTTGGGGGCTAGTATGGCGTGTAAATTGTTTATTAGTAGTTGTTCTGGTATCATGAACCAGGAAGGGCTTAATTATTTGAATCCAGGGCTTTTTTTTTCGCACTATTGAGCAACAGTGGAACCCTGGCGTGCCCTCCTAGCAAAGGTCAATATGGAGAGGGAGCAAGGCAAAGTGGTTGAAATGCTCTGACAAATCCTGGAATCTGGTGAAACATTGCCAAAAAAAAAGCCTTGTTTGAACCATAGTGTCTGAATAAGGTTCAAAATTTTGGTAATTGCATAAGCATCGAATTTTATTGTAGCTGAAATAATGTGCCAGGTATAAAATCATATAATCTAAATATCTCTAAATTTTTATATGAAAAAATAGGAGATATTTTAAGAAACCTACTTCTTGACCAAAGTTGTACCAAGCTAATACTTGGATACAAATTCTAGAAAAAAATGAAAAAATGAAAAAAAAAAAAAAAATTGCAAAATTTGACTGCTTTGGCAAGTATAAAACTGCTCATTGGGGGTACTTTTTCAGATTGACAGGCCAAGTTTGAAATAGCTTGGAATGTCAATCTGAAAAGGCCCTCCAGAGGGTTGATTTTTTCTTTAATGTTTGACTATATTTATTAGAAACACATGGCATGTAATGAATATCATTTCCTTCAAAATTAGCCACTTGCAAGACCTAAATTTTCAAATATCTCGCAGTGATGTACAAATTAATATGTATACACCACTATCTTCTCAATGCAAGTGCTATTTTGATGCTCTCTTATGCTAAATTTTTTTTTGGTGTTTTAGATAATAGTTAAGGTAGAGCCATCCATTCCCAACCAGTGACCCATTCCCGACCTATAGGTGCACGTATTTTTGACCAAGCTTAGAATGTTTTTTTCTTTCCTTTTCAAGGTTGGAACTAAGAATACATGATACATGTCCCAAGTTGTGAGAAAGAAAGTAGGAAATGATGATTAGGGAAAAAGTTATTGAATGATCGGCACTGGAAGAGTTTAGAGGTTGGCCATGGGTCCGAAGCACTTTTTGCCTCCCAAAATTCCTAGTAATTCTGGTTTAAGCAATAAAATTACCAATTTTTTTGCAATCCTTATCATTTCTATCAATTGATGTACCTTTTGAAAAATATTTATTTTGCCTTGACTACTCCAAATCATGTTGGAATTCCTTATTTGATTGCTTATGGGTGGCTCTACCTTAGTAGTGATTCACTATGGCTCCTAAGAGATATGAAAGTGAGCGAAGGATAGTTCTTCAGATGGACAAGCGAAGCAACTCATATGGCTAAATTTCAATAGTTTTGAGCATTCCTTGAAGCACTTGCAGTGACATAGTGCTAAGGTTTGGTGAGAGAAAGAGCCTGAGAGACAGAATTGTACTTAGTAGACCTAAAATTCTTAATGAGCATGGGATCGTGAAATTGTAAAGAGGTTAAATAATCAAAGTATTAGGACAGTTGCAACAATAGGAAGAGGATTACAATCTAAAGGCATGCAATTGAGTGATGACATTATTAGAAAAAGCTTTCAGAGGCAAAGGTTGCAAGTTCATACATGTCAAGATCAAGAAACCATGTTTGAAAAAAAAGCATCAAATGCATTTTTTTAAATGAGCAAAGAAGAGCAAGCATGTAACTTGGGAAGATTACAATTTTGTCATTTTCTCTGATGAATCAAATTTAACCTTTTTGGCTCAAATGGGAAACAATATTGTTGGAGAAAGTAAGAAGAGCGTCCATTAGACCAGCATGTGCAATATACAATTAAGGACAAGGAAAAAAGCACAATGGTTTGGAGTTGTATGAGTTGGAAAGAAATTAACAAACTTCATTTGATTGAAGTGAAGATGGATAGATTTATATATTGAGAGATTTTGAGACAAAAATTATAGAGATTACACGCATGCATGAGAGGAAGTGAACATCACTTTTTTGCATGGATGACAATGACCTTGAGCATATTGCAAATTACATTGTAGATTGGTTGCTTGCATAGAAATTTAAAACTATTTGGCACCCACTACTATAGCCTAATCTCAATCCTATAGAACACCCCTAAAATGAAGTAGATCATTGCATGAGAGGGTCGTAGAGGAAACCCGCTAGCAAAAGTGATTTATAGGAGAAAATGCAAGAAATTGTATATAGTATTGAAGTTGATGTTGTTAGGAAATGAATGTTTTCTGCATTCTAGTATAATATCAAGGTTGACGTTGTTAGGAAGCTAATACATTCTATGCCTCAAAGAGCTATTGATGTTTTATAAAGCAAAAGTGGCTATACACAGTCATAGTCATCATGCATGCTTAGAAGTTGTATCTTCAAGTTGTAAAGTCATTTTGTAGCTATACATAATAGTAGTCATCATGAATGCGCGTGAACATGAATGCTTAGAAGGGTGATTGCAAGAAAGACCTGTCAATTTTGTTGCGTTTGGCTGATTTTTAAAATTAGAAAACTAATTTTTAAAAAATTCAAAAAATACAACTAATGTATATACCTTTAATACAAAGGTTCCGAAGGAAGGAATTTCATAGGAAAATTCTCTAAGTAGGAGAACTTGAAAAATGCTAAGTCACAAGAAAATACATACCTTCATGTTTTAATTAGAGAAAAATAGTAAAAATAAGTAAATACACAAAATCAAAATTGGCCATTTGCAACATCTCTATAGAGATGGTCATTCACCACAAAAACCACCAAAAGAATGCTTTATGTATTTCAAAATGCTAGCAAAAAGAAGCTCACTTTGTAGACTTCCACACTACACAAAATTAACTTTTTTTTTAAATCCCTCTCCTGGAGAGCTAGAAGTCTACTAGAAGACCATCTCATCCAAATTTCAGCTCAAAATCATTATTTAATAAAAGGTACTCCATAGTACTAAAAAACCCTAAACTGCAAAGTGTGACATTCAATCGGGGTCTATTTTTGGATAGTAAACTATTTTTAGAAACTATAAAAAAATTAGAAAAGGTGTATAACAATCATGAGTACCTTTCCTATAAATCTTGATTCATTTGGAGCTAAAACACAAACGTTATAGCCAAAAAACAAATCAGCGGGCATGGTGTGACGCAAAATAGGACAGGTCTTTCTTGGAATCACCCACAAGTTGCATCTTTGAGTTGTGAAGCTGTTTTGTAGCTATATACGGTAGTAGTCATCATAAATGCTTAAAAGTTGCATCTTCAAGTTGTGAAGCTATTTTATAGCTTGTGCTTTCATTTTCAACAATTCATGTACAATGAAGGACAAAAGTATCGTCGCCCCCTTTTGTTCCCACACAAACGCCCCCATTTTCAAGCACTATTTCTTACAAATTTTATGTAATTTTTGGACCATTGCATTCCTACTTAATACCAATCATGCATACCAAATTTCAACATCAAAAAAGCAAAACTCCAATTTTGGTGAATTTTTAAAATCAATTTTTATGGTTTTCCATAATGTTTTATTGAAAAGAATTCATGATGAAATTTTAAAATTCAATTGCGGAGATACGTAGAGATTTCCTTACGCACATCTTATCTTCAACAAGCATCTCCAAAAAAAATTCAATGTTAGGGTGACAATGTCCTAATTTTGGAAAATAGATATATTTTATACATTTGAACTTGATGGTACAATTGCCTTGCCAAAATCAAACTACAATAAAAATATAGCTATTTTCCAAAATTAAGATATTGTCACTCCAAAATTGAATTGTTTATAGAGGGAGCTGTGAATTTTTTGTGGAAATGTTTGTTGAAGATAATATGTGCGTATAAATATTCCCTACATATCTCTGAAATTGAATTTGAAATTTTTTTCATGAATTTTTTTCAATAAAATATTATGTAAAACCATAAAAATTTACTTTAAAAATTCACCAAAAATGGAGATTTGCTTTTTTGATGTTGAAATTTGGTATGTATAAATGGGACTAAGTAGGAATGCAATGATCCAAAAATTACAATTTAAGAAAAATAAAATAGTGCTTGACAATGGGGCGTTTGTGTGGGAACAAAAAAGGGCAATGATACTTTTGTCCCCCCATTGTACAATGATATCAATTTTTGCAAAAAAAAATGTACAATGGGGGGACAAAAGTACTATAGCCCCCTTTTGTTCCCACATAAATGCCCCCATTTTCAAGCACTATTTTTTTTATAGTTTTTATGTAATTCTTGGATTCTTTCATTCCTACTCAGTCCAATCATGCATACCAAATTTCAACTTCAAAAAAGAAAAGTTTTCCATTTTTGGTGAATTTTTAAATTCAATTTTTATGGTTCTACATATTATTTTATGAAAATAATTAATGATGAAATTTTTTAATTCAATCATGGAGATATATAAGGAATATCTATATGTACATCTTATCTTCAACAAGCATCTCCAAAAAATTTTCACAACTATACTCCCTCTTTAAAAAATTCAATGTTGGGGTGACAATGTCCTAATTTTGGAAAATAGATATCTTTTATTGTATTTAGATTTTGCTATTCAACCATCACATAGTAACTAATTTTGTACATTTGAGCATGATGGTACAATTTCCTTGTCAAATCTAATTACAATAAAAAGATATCTATTTTCAAAAATTTGGAATTGTCACCTCAACATTGAATTTTTTATAGAGGGAGTTGTGAGACTTTTTTGGTGATGCTTGTTGAAGATAAAATACGCATAAGGATATTCCCTACATATTTCCACAATTAAATTAAAAAAATTCATCATGAATTCTTTTAAATAAAATATTACAAAAAACCATGAAAACTTGGCTTTAAAAATTCACCAAAAATAGAGTTTTGCTTTTTTGAAGTTGAAATTTGGTATGCATGATTGGAACTGAGTAGGAATGCAGTGACCTAATAATTACATAAAATTGTGAGAAACAGTGTTTGAAAATGGGGGCAATTGTGTGGGAACAAAAGGGGGCAACAATACTTTTGTCCCCCCATTGTACATCTTTATTGATTATTTTAATTAAACTTGGTTTGTTCTGGATCATATTTCAACTCCATAAGTTGCGCTATACATTTATTGCAACTATATGCTCTTATAGCCTTTTCTTTGCAATTTTATGATGGTTTATGTAGGATTAATAATGAATTCTGTAAATCAACCTGCTTTGTACAACTATTTTAAATTAACTTTTTAATCAGCTTGCCTTGTACAACTATTTAAATTCATTGTACAGCTATTTTAAATCATTGTACAACTATTTTAGATCAGCTTGCCTTGTACAACTATTTTAAATTGTTATACAACCATTTTAACCCCTAAAGGCCCAAGGCATTTTTTGGCTCTGAAACCACTTAAAACTACCATTTTTGCTGCGATCACTCAAGAAACCAATTTTTTTTTAGAATCTAACCATCGGATCTTATACTTCACTTGTCTTAAATTATGTGGTAAAAATTTCATGAAGTTTGACCGTACAGATTAGAAGATAAGAACATTTGAAGTTGGAAAAAGAAGTTTTTTTGAATTGTGGGTTGCAATTTCAAATGACTTTGACAGCCATTTGTAGATTTTTTTTGCACAACACACCACTGGGTTAAAAAAATTTATATTGAACATTTGAGTTGAAAGTCGTAGAAAAAAAATTCAGAATGTCAAAACTTGATTTTCACATGTAAAAAAATTGTTACGTATTAGTAGGTCCAAAATTGAATGACACACTAAACTGTTAATAGCTCTTAGGTGGAATTAAAACACCATAATTCCAGTGGTGGGATTGATTTTGCAAACAAATTTAACCTTTAAAAAAAAAAAAACTGAAAAAAATTGAAAGTTGCATTCAAAAATAAATTCTATAAGTTGTTTTTTGAAGAAGATGCTAGATTGCCCAAAAAACAAGATTGTCTAAAAGTTTCTTGTTTTAAATCTAGATAAGCTTCAAATGTAAACAAAAACATGATATTTGAGAAAAAGAAACTTTAAAAAATAAAATAAAAATTTACAGTTTTTTTTTCTACTCGGCAAGTTGCTTGTTTGACTTTGGGTGGCATAACTTTTGCTCCCTAGTAGTGATTGAAAAAAAAATTATATTTTTAGAAAGCTAATTTGATTTCCTATCTTGAAAAAAGTTTCAAAAAAATCAGGCCAAAATTTCAAGTCATACGAGCCTATCCAAAATCCCAAGTGTCCCCGAGGGGACTTTGGGCCTTTAGGGGTTAAACTAACCTTGTACAACTATTTTAAATCAACCCTGTACAACTACTTTAAATTAGCCATGTACAATTATTTTATCTTGTATTATTCTTTTTAACCCCTAAAGGGCCAAGGCCTTTTTTTTTGCCAAATAACACTCAAAACTATCATTTCTGTAGCAAAGAGTAAAAAAAATTGAAAATTGTTTTTTTTGCACATCTAATTGTTAGGATATTACACCTAACTAGTACATTGCGGAACTAGATAATTTGACTTTGAACCTTCTTAATTTAAATTTTGCACTATAGAGTTTTGAGCTTTAAATCTTTATGGTGGAGAACTGAGTTGAGAGTCTAGGGAAAAAAACAAATTCAAAAAAACTAAGCTTTCATTCTTTAAAAATTTATTAAATAGAAGTAGATACAAGAGAGAAAGAAAGTCTAAATTATTAATATTTCTAATCTGGAATTAAAATGCACAAATCTCCAACAGTGAGATTGTTCTAGCAAGCAAATTAAACTATGTGAAAAAAAATTTGTGAATTTTTTTGAAAATTGCATTTAGAAATGAACCCTATAACTTAATTTTTCAAGAAGCTGCTCTAAATGCCCCCAAAACAAGATTGTCTTTTATTTTTTCATAATAAATCCAAATGGAATGAATCAAAGCTTTTAGTATAGACAAAATATAATCTATAAGATAGAAAATTCAAAAATAATTAATTAAACTTGAATATTTTTTGTATTGCAAAAAGGATTATATTTCCACACATCTAATCAATTTTTCTATTTTCCAAAAAAATTCAAAAAATCAAGACAAAAATTCAGCCCGTAGATACGTGCTTGAAATCCCATTTGTCTCCCAAAGGGACAATGGTCCTTTAGGGGTTAAATTAGCATGTCTTGTACAACTATTTTAAATCAAGTTGCCTAGTTTTGTATAAACTATTTTAAATCATCTTGCCTAACCTTGTATAACAATTTTAAATCAGCCTACCTAGTCTTGTACAACTATTTTAAATCAAATTGCCTAGTTTTGTATAAACTATTTTAAATCATCTTGCCTAACCTTGTATAACAATTTTAAATCAGCCTACCTAATCTTGTAGAACTATTTTAAATCTATCTTATGCCTTATACAACTATTTTAAACCAACCTACTTAGCCTTGTATAGTAGCCTACCAAAAATGAAGGTTTGGATCATTCAATTGAAGAACCTAGGTGGTGAATTTTTCAATTCAATTACGGAGATATATAAAAAACCTCCATACGCACATCTTTCTTTCAAGCATCTCCAACAAAAATTTACAATTCTTTCTAAAGAGATTTCTATTTTGGTGTGATTTTGCCCTGAATTTTGCCCTTAGTTTGAAAATATTTTTACTTAATTATAATTCAATTTTTTGCAGTTTCTCTTCTTGCTAAAACTAACTTTGTACATATGAGCATGATGGTATAGTTCCTTTGCAAAAATCTAATTACAATAAAGAGATATTTGTTTTCAAAACTATGGACAAAATCAAGTATCTTTTTGATAGAACACTATACAAGTTATTTTAAAACTATTTTCAATTGATTTTCAATTGATTTTCAATTGATTTTCAATTTGTCTTAAGTTAGCTTGCCTAGCCTTGTATAATTGTTTTAAATCAATCTACATTGAACAATTATTTACAACTATTTTAAGACTATTTTAAATCAGCTTGCTTTGTACAACTATTTTATTATTATTTTAAAATTATTTTAAATCAGTTTGCCTTGTACAACTACTTTATTACTATATTAAGACTATTTTAAATTTGTACAACTATATTAAACCAGCCTACCTTGTGCAGCTATTTTAAATCAGCTTGCCCTGTACAACTATTTTAAATCAACCTACCTTCTGCAACTATTCCTAGCCACTACAGTAAGCTTGTAAAATTATTTTTGTTATACAACTATTTGCTAGTGCCTAGCCTTGTACAATTATTTTAAAGCCTACCTAGTACAACTATTTCTAGCCACTACAGCAAGCTTGTACAACTATTTTTATTTTACGATTATTTTTGCTAGTGCCTAGCCTTATACAACTATTTTAAATCAGCTACCTTATAACTATTTTAACTATTTTTAATGTACAATTATTTTTTGCTTGTGCATAGCCTTGTACAGTGGCTTACCAAAAAGATAAATGATGGCCGTTTGGACCATTCACCTTTCTTGCATAATGTAAAATATAGTTGATGTTTTTTGTTTTGCACAATCCATATTGATATTTTATGCAATCCCAATCAAGCAAACTAAATTTTGGTTTCAAAAAACCAAAATTTTATTTTTGGTGAATTATTTTATTTTATTTTCATGGTTTCACATGAAAATTCATTAAAAAACATTGAAGATGAAAATTTTTAATTCAATTGCGGAGCTATATAGAAAACCTCCATATGCACATCTGTCCTTCAACATGCATCTCTAAAATAATTCACAATTCTTTTAAGAGAGATTTCCATTTTAGGGTGATTTAGCCCTCACTTTGAAGATAAATATTTCTTTATTGTAATTAGATTTTTGCATTTTCATTTTTTGCTATAACTAATTTTGTACATGAAAGTGTATAGGTACAATTCTTTTGCAAAAAAACTAATTACAATAACGAAATATTTATTTTCAAAGCTGAAGGCAAAATTACGTATCTTTGCAAAAGTAGAAAAGTCAATTTTTTCTGTTGATTTGGTCGCATTGATTTAGGTCACTTTTCTGTTGATTTGAACAATAATTTTTGTTGATTTCAACAGATTATTGGACCAAATCAATGTGACCAAATCAACAAGAAAAATTGAATTTTCTACTAGTGTTGTGGTAGGCCATTGTACAACTAGCCTTACACAACTATTTTAAATCAGCTACCTTGTAATTATTTTAAATTTTTTTGTTGTACTACTATTTTTCTACTAGTGTTTTGGTAGGCCACTGTACAACTAGCCTTACACAACTATTTTAAATTAGCTATCTTGTAACTATTTTAAATTTTTATTGTTGTACTAGTATTTTTGCTAATGCCTAGCCTTATACAACTATTTAAATCAAGCCTGTCTGTAAATGGTGATGTCAATATATCAAAAGAAACATTTATCTTTACTTTCGATCTCTAATCTCTCCAAACTCCCTACTATAAATGATGAACAAAAATTTTTAGATAAGGTAGAAGGTCCATAAAGCGATCATCTAAGCGCGGAAACTGAAATTTGGGGAGGTAAAACATCTTGAAATATTTTTTGGTAAATGGCATGTGGCCCAAGTTATTTCATATTTTTTGGAGCTTTGTGAAATTAGTTATGAAATTTTGAAGTTGAAATGCCATAGGGCTCTAAAAGCAACTACCTCCTAGAATGTACACAGTTTGTATAATTTTGCTTAATTGAAGAAAGCAAAATGTACCTCTGTATCATGTTCAATTCAAAATGCCCAAACTGTTTTTCGAGCCTCCTACCTTAACGCTTTTACCAGTTTGATGAAATTGAGGTGAATGACATATCTATACAAAGATATAATAAAAAAATGTGCAGAAATTCTAAAAGAAATAAAACATGGAGGTCCAAATGAAGAGAATTTCATTACAAATACATACTTCCATCCAAGAAAAATCTCATCAATATCATTACATTGTTGATGTGTACATAATATTATTCAACAATGAGCAATACCCTACAAAAAGATTCGATCCGGCAAAAATTGTCATTTTTGTAAAAAAGTGCCATTTGTCATTTTGAGAATGGTCTAAAGTAATGTGGACCTTAGATAATTTGTCTTTGAGGGTCACTTATGCTTATAATTTTCCTACTTAATCTTACATTTGAGTACTTGTAGAGCCTTTTTCTTGAAGTTTGGAAACATATTTGTTGAGGTTTTAGCTAAAGATAGAGACAAAATATTCAACTAGACAAAAGACACGTATTTGTTGAGGCTTTAGCTAAGGATAGAGACAAAATATTCAACTAGACAAAAGACACGTATTTATTGAGTTTTTAGTTAAGGATAGAGACAAAATATTCAAGAGGCAAAGACTCACTAATTTTTCTACTTAATCTTACATTTGGATATTTGTTGAGGCTTTAGCTAAGGACAGAGACAAATTATTTGTTGAGATTTTAGCTAAGGATAGAGACAAAATATTCAGCTAAACAAAAGACAAAAGACACGTATTTATTGAAGTTTAGTTAAGGATAGAGACAAATATTCAAGTAGGCAAAAGACTAGCTAATTTTCCTACTTAATCTTACACTTGGATATTTGTTGAGGCTTTAGGTAAGGATAGAGAAAAAATATTCAGCTCAACATGCCTAGCTACATAATGTCATGGATAGAACACAAGACGTAACACAAAACACTTTTCTACTTAATATTACACTTGTATAACGTCATGGACAGAACACAAGACAGAACACAAAACACTTTCCTACTTAATATTACACTTGGGTATTTTCGTACTTAATATTATCCTTGGGAATTTGTTGAAGCTTTAGCTAAGGATAGAGACAAAATATTTTCCTATTTAATATTTCACTTGGATATTTGTTGAAGCTTTAGCTAAGGATAGAGACAAAATAGTCAGCCTAGCTACATAATGTCATGGACAAAACACAAAACACTAATGAAAAGCTCAAAATGAAGGATATACATAGAGGGTTCATAAAGAAATTTTGGGCTTTTCATATGTGTTTTGTGTTCTATTTATGACATTATGTGAATCTACAAGTGTTGGGTACAAGTGTTGGGGTATAAATAAAGGGCTCATAAAGAAATTTTGAGCTTTTCATTAGTGTTTTGTGTTTTGTCTATGACATTATGCACCTACACGTGTTGGGATGTAAATAGAGGGCTCATAAAGTCAAGGTGTAAATAGAGGGCTCATAAAGTCAAATAGTTCATGTACAAAAACGCCCCAAAATTAGACAAACATTAATTAAACCAATATATACTCAACAAGTCTAGATCATTAAACAAAGGATGAGACAACAAGAAATACTTCAAAATGTTGATGAGAATTTATGTACAAAAATGCCCCAAAATTAGACAAACAATAATTAAAACGTTTGCTTTCAATTAGTCTTCATCAAGGAAAGTAGGTTCGTCAAAATCTCCACTTGAAACCAGCTAACAAAAATGAAGTGTTTCTCTATGTCCGCCCCTCCTCAAAACCCATAGGAGTCGTACCCGTCCTAAAAACCCATAGCAACGACTTGAAGCCCGAAGAAACGCATGCCATATGTGTTGGGAATTACAACCAAAATTGAATGTGTATGAGAAAATACTTCAGATACTTCCACATTTTAACCATTGCAAAGCTTCTCCAATGCCGCATTTTCATCGCCCCCACAGCTCTCCAGCGCAACCTTCGCTGTGTCCTCCGAGAATCCCATCTCCACCAGCTTGGCTACCTACAAAGTCCCAAGATTTGTACCAAAGATGAAAAACGGACACTGTAACGTAGGGAAGAGAAATAAGAGCAGAGAGGATCTAGAAGCCGGAAGACGAAAAACCAATTCATCCTTCTAAACACACAGTCAATCCTTTCTAAGTCCACTGCCTTGAGGAGACGAATGGGCTTCTAATGCACTCTGTCATGCGTTCACAACTTGACATGTGCCCAAGCAGACGTGATAGATTATGAGAATATGCAATTACAGAGTGTCGTTACAGAGGATTGTCTACAAATGAACATCACTTGAAACGATCTCCAGAGTAAATGAGGTAAGTGTAACCTTCTCCTGAAGTCCAAGAGACCCTCTCTTTGCAAACGTCTCAGTCCAGTACCGAGCAGTACCCTGAAAAGTTGCATAGTCTCGCAGATACTGCAAAATTCAGAGAAACACCAGTCAATGTTTAGAAGGTGATAGAGTTCGGAAGAGGAAATTCAAGCATTATTTGTATTGGTACTTCTTTTGAAATGACGAGATCCAAAGTGCCCAACCGATATTCAATTTATACTGATGAGCTGAAAACTGAAAAATTGTCCATTCGACGCAATTCATTTTGATTGAGACAAATTATAACCTGCTGTGCAACAACTGCATCTTGAGGATCATCAGGCTCCGGGGTTGACAAAAGTGCTTGAAGAGAGAGAAGAGCCGTTTTCAGAGTTAGAGCTGGACTCCACTGGTCTTTCAAAATGTCCAAACAGATGGCGCCATTCTGGCTGCTCACGTTCGGATGCCTGTAAGCAACAGTTCGTGAATTCAGAAAAGCACACTATTCTCAATACCTGCCAACCGTAAACTCCAGGAAATATGCAACAAGCCTCTTTCCTGGCCAAGGAGCACCGTTATTCGAGGACTTAATAATCAGAGAAATTCTTGAAAAAATGACTTCAAAACGAAGCTAACCAAACCTATCCACTTCAAGGCCTATTGAACGGATAATCCAATCGATTGGAAGGAAGCTCGTTGACCAAAACAAAAACAAACGTGAGACCAAGTGAACGTACCAAACTTTTGTAACGAACTGCATCTTCGGTGGCTCAAAAGGATAGGCAGCTGTTCCAATGCATTCAACAGTCTGCTCATTAGCACAAGGAGAATGCACGATGTAATCTAACAGTGCATCTCAACAGTTAACGCCTGAAGGACCTAGAACCCATGTTTTGAAAACCATCAACTCGATTGAAAATATTGCGAAAATCGTCAGATCGAGTCAAACATTATACTACCAGAGTCAGTAAAGAACATGTCAGTTATTCCGGCTTCTCGTCTTTTGAGATTAATGTCCTCAATGTTTTTTCTATGGTCCGCACGATCAAATCACCAGGGAAACATACGACTCAGATGGACATAATGCACGATGAAACCTTCCAAACTACAAACCCTAGCTCCTCCCCAGCAAAGCAAAGCGCAAAAAGGAAAGCCCCAAACTCACATGGCAATTGGATGTCGACGATAAAGATGCCACCTTCATAAGGCGTCCCCACAGGTCCATTGATGGTGCCGCGCATCCGCGTCAAGTCTCCCTCCGAGATCTCAATGCTCACTCCGGATAATTTCTTATCACGTTCGATCTCCACGAGCTCTTTCTGAACTCTCGACACATCAAGCATTGCGAGCGATGAATCCCTCCCTCTTCTGAAAATCGAAGAGCCGCTCGCAGACGCCACTTTCTGTTTCTGCCCGGCTTCAAAACAAACACTGCAGCGAAACAACACTTTCGCGTCAGACCTAATCGATGGAAATTCAGGCGCACACAATTTCAACTAGCTCACAGCTCTCAGACCGTGCAATATTGATCGAAATTCTCCAGGAGCACCCTCACACAAACTTCGCGTGTACAACAATTACTCACATCTACTTCCAAAACCTACCGTGGTTCCAATTATCAACACCAATTAGGGTTTAAATCCTGGGGATCGAACCTTGAAGACTTCTTTCAATGCCGAAGTCTGTATTTCAACCTCCAATTGTGCTCAAACATGCTCACAATGCCAATGCCAATTGCCAATACCAATTGGCGCCCACCTGAACTAGCTACACGAACCACAGATTACTCCATGGCCTTCGCCAAAACCCCTTAAACCCAACCCTCGGGCGCTTCGTTTCTCATCAACCTCTGCAAACGCACATACTACCAAACCTAAAAAGAAAAAGAAGACGAACCGTATCCTGTTCCGTAACGAACGAGGGCACCATAGCCAACCACACACACAAACCCCATAACGCCAAAAGTAAAATGCTGCAGCAGCAGCACTTCAGAGATTGGAAAGGGCGCAAGTGACACAGAGCGAAAGGGCCTAGAGAAGGAGGGTCCAAGTCCAAGGACCAAAGGGGGCGGAACATCACAACAAATGATGAATTTTATTGAATGGGAGCTTGATGTTTTGAATGAGAGTTTGATGTTTTGAGTGTGAACTTGATGTTTTGAGTGCAAACTTGATGTTTTGAGTGCAAATTTGATGTTTTGAGTGAGAGTTTTTGAACTCTATCCTACATCATTCTCAACATTTAAAATTGTAACACCTAAATTCATATGAATAAAGTTCAAAGTGTGAAGTGTTTTTTGTGATTCATTGGGCCTGATTTTGTCCCCAATGAAAATACGGCATTCAGGTTCGACTTTTGTGGAAAAAAAAAGTTGAGTTGTGATCCTTGTAGAGTCGCAACCAAAGTAGCAGTTAGGTCGACCTAATGCACTTTTGCCCGGAGATCCAAACCTTGAGTTATCTTTCGCATGTCTAGAGTGTCACTTGGAAATTGATTGTGAAACGTTTTGGATCAAAGTGGAGAGTTAATGGAGTTTGGTACAATATGTGGCGCTTGGAATATACAAAGTCCCTGGGATGTTGCATCCAAGGTCAACAATTCCGATAATTGTACGAAAGGCGTCTTCAATAGAGCTGTCATGGAAGCTTGGCAACAACATTTATGGATAGGGCCTTCAATGAGAATAAAACTCATGTCCAAAGCATCCCTTGAAGCAACCCTGTCATTGTGGCCACGTCGTTACCTTCCTCAAATTGGTACTTTGAGACTACTTGAAGAGAATGCAACACTTCTTAGTTGAAGTATATATCGTTGACCTTAGATGCAACAATTGAGACTTCCTACATTTCCAAGCGCCACGTACTACACCCAACTCTGATTTCCACATTTCAAAACAATTTGAGCATGGGTCCTAGCAATAAAAAATTGAATTTTTTTATATTTGGGACTTGTGGCAATTAAAAGGAGATTTGTAATTCTTTAATTGATCCTTGTCTTTTATGAATGGAAGCTGCACATTTTTGGCAAGAATCTGAATGAGTTGGTCACAATTTAAGTGCAATTAACTTATAGCAAGGGTTAGTTGAGCCAATAATTTTTACTTTGGAGAAAAGTTTTGAACTTGTTATTTACATCTTGGTGATCAAATTTGACAAATTTGAATTGAATTTTGGATTTATAGATTTCAAATTAATTAGGGACTACAAATGAACTTAATCCTTTAACTTATAGACGAGTATATAGAATGTTCACTAAAATTGACAATTTGATAAAATCATCATATACTCCTTCTATCCCGAAATGATTGTCCATCTTTCCAAAAATAGATGTCCAGAAATGATTGTCCACTACTTCAAATTTAGTTATTTGAAGATGAAATTCATGAAATAGTCAGTATGTCACAATAAAAGTTTCAATTAGATGAAGATACAATTCATGAAATAGTCAATGTCAATTCCACAAAGACACAATTCATGAAATAGTCAATTTTAGTTACCCAAGCTGCTTATAATAAGCTGCTTACAAGCTGCTCAACAAAAATCTAACCGTAAGCTATCTCACGAAATCTTCATGGGGTACAAAGACAAGATGGAAAACAATGCATTGCTATGCTCAGTATTCATTTTCGGTGGAAAATCATAAGCTAGCGGGTGATTTATCACATGAATTTACAGCATCAAATGTCTCGCTTTAAGTAGTTCATACTCTAAACTTGATTTTGCCGTTTTTGCAAACCGTTGAGTAAATCAAGAGTTAATCTACATGTCTTCACTCATTACTTTACCAAATTCTCAAATTTCACCTTAATCTTGAGAAATTTTTTTCAAGGGACAATCATTTTGGGACGGAAGAAGTAGTATTATTTGGAAAAATATTTTGGAATTGATATACAAATAAAAGTTGTAGATTTTGAGTTGTAGATTCCATCCATACAATTAGATTCACCAATGCCATCACCAATATTTTTTATAAATTCTAACAAGGAAATTTCAAATTCCTTCTAAATTTGATTACAAGTAAATATTATCACTTTTTGAGTAAAATTTGTTTGAATGGATTTGAAATGAGATTTTTTTACATAGTAATTTTTTGAAATCTTTTTGGTTCTTTAAAATCTATGACCTCATTTTTGCAAATCTAGTTTAGAACTAGATTTAATGCAATTTTGGCTAGGTCCATCACTTGACATACTTACACATTTGTAATTTTAGAAAAATAAATATTCTAGTAATACCAAATCCATCCATTAAATAGAACAACAATTTGGTATAGTAACTCCACAAATTAGGATGCCTTTCATCCAAACATTAATGAAAAAAAACATGAGTTTCAATCGTTTTGTCATCCTAGAATTGAATGTCTGAGCGCTAAGGGGTTAAAATCAACTACAATACAACTAGGGGCAAGTTTTTACATATATCCGATAAGGTGAAAATTATGGAGTTGAATCCAATCTTAGCGATAAATACAAAGGTGTGAAGATGCAAGTTAGTTGCTTGATCACTTTTCAATCCACATTGATTCATATGATGATCACTCTTTATGTTTTTCAATACGCATGTATTTATTCTCAATGCATTCATTTTTTTTGGCTTTGGCCCTTTTGTGTACACCATTAGTGTGTACACCATTAGTGATGAAAAGGTGGGTATATTAATTTTAACCATGTGACAATAAATAGAGTCTAGTATATAAGTTGTAAAAGGAAAATATTCCATCCCAAGTTGAAAGTTTGTTCACTTAAGGACTCGATAGACGTAACTTTTAAAAAGTGATCAAGGGATAAAGACCCAACTCTCTAATGTATAAATATCTTCACTATTTAATTCCTTCCAAACACCATTTCATTTTGAAGATTAGGTAAAATATATTTTTTAAGAACTAAGATACATTTCATTGATTATGTTATGTACCACAATAAATTTGGGTGAAAATTTCCACCTTTGGCATGAACACAAGTTGAACTTGAAATCTTAACTTCTTGAGTCATACATTCTTATCTTTGATGTGAATATATCCTTGATAACACTATCATCAATGGTAACATGATGTTTTTTTGGTCATTGTCACAAAACGTGGCATCTAGAGTTAAACCATAAGATGGTGTGCAATTTAATGGACTACAATGATAAATTTAGTACATCTTGTGTTTTTATTGTCTTTAGTGATTAAAAACCTATAGTAGAATTGATCCTTTATTTTGGTCAACTAAGATTTTGAGTATTTAACTATGCAAAAAGGATTCTTTGATGAGTGTGAAGTCAAATTGTGTGTATTTTAGAAAAAACTCTTTTGTTGTGAAGATTTGTGGCTGTGGTATTTTCGCCATTGTAAGCTTTTGAGTTTTTTCTTAAATGCATGTGCACTTTTGGATTCTCCCATGATAGAGTGAGAGAGGCTTGACTAATTTGAGTGAGTAGGATTTGAGTTTTCTTCCTTGAGAGGGTGTTTAAGAGACTTTCTTGATGTGTTGGGTGTTTGGCAATCTGCAATTATACAACATTATGTAAGAAAGGTAGTTTGGTTACTACTATAGAAAAAAACAATTTGTTAAAAAAGCCATTTGTAAGTATAGACAAATTTCTTTCATTCTTGATGTTTATTGTAGAATTTTAATTATTTAGTTTGTTATTTTTTTATAAATATTAGAATCACAACTCATTTTATAAAATAAAATTGTAAAAATCATAATTTAGGATTTTGATTCTGAATATAGTATATAAATTATAATTTCTAAAATTGAGTATTATGTACTAGTTCCAAAAAACAAGGTCCATTGGTCAATGGCTTTTTAATTCTATTGTTCTAAGGTTTATTTTGAGTGTTTTGACTATTGGTTTTGAGATTGGTTTAGGTTTCAAATATTTAAATAGCCTACAAAATCGCTATACAAAAGAAAATAACAAATCTTCTAGTTGATATGGATTATAAATTTGTTTTTATGAAATCCCACATCCATTGAAGGTTCAAGGAACAATTTCTTCTATTCTTTCAATCTTAGACTAAATCTAAACATTATAGTTTCTGATTTTGTTTCAAATTTTTTAACTTCTTTCTTTGAAAATTGCAGC
Source organism: Neckera pumila (assembly GCA_963969595.1). Classification (NCBI taxonomy): domain Eukaryota; kingdom Viridiplantae; phylum Streptophyta; class Bryopsida; order Hypnales; family Neckeraceae; genus Neckera; species Neckera pumila. The sequence goes on from OZ018415.1 coordinate 12,481,274, forward strand.
ACACTAATAAATTATCTAAATAGAAATAAAATAAATTCATTTATCAATGAAGCAAAATTTAAGTTTTACAAACTTGAAGAAGACAAAAACATCTTATCACAAAACTAAACTATAAGTCCTCTTTCAACACACCGCAATGCTTTAATTTAATCAACATTAGTTGACTCTCCACTATAAAAGCAATGTTAATTTAATGGCTTCAATAATTTTTTAGTTAATTGACATGTATGTATTAAAAGTCATCCCAACATTCCTAAGGGGGCGCTTCATGTAAAATTTAGACCCTCAACCTTGCAAAGGATATTCAGAAAGGAATGAAGTAATTCATTTAGAAACTGAATAATATTCTCATAATATTATTCAATTTTTAGAGTATTTTGAAGGATATTTAAAAATACACAAATAGTTATTATAAAATACTATCTAGAAAAAATTTCTAAGGGATATAACAAAATTACCTATCTTTATAAATAGTTCATTCTTTTATCCCATTTTGCATTAAAAAGACCTTTTCTTTGCTCACATGGTTTCAAAGATTTTTGCATCATGCACCCCATAGAAAGTCACTTTGACAACATCCAAAGCACAATGCATTACCATTGTAGTTACATCATTTCTGAATACATAGATATTGGATTATATTTTTGCATTAAAACAAAATCAATTTCATTCTAAGATTGCTTGATTGCTAAAACCACATGAAAAAAATGTGAATAAAGTAGATAGTGTATCTTCAATGTTATTATTGTATTAACAAAATAATTAATTTGATTTGCTATAATCAATTAACGCATGTAACACTATAACTATCAAGAATCAGTGAATAAGAGCATTGCTACCATCAGGCAATCAAATCCCCATTGGGAAGCAACGATCTATACCCCTATGAGTTAGAAGGGCCTCGTGAATTGGGCCTCCTACACTATGGGCTAGGATGCAAGCATATTTGTCTCTCCATTTCTAGCAACTCTTAATGATTGCAGATCATTTAATTGCATTTGATTCACATTCAAATTTGGAGCTTTGAGTTGGGTAGGAGGTCCATAAATTGACCATTTAAGCCCACCTACCTCATCAATGAATGTAATAGATTTTTCAGAGAATATCACTCATTTCTAGATAGGGGACACATTTAGAACCCACTCCATTTAAGGACCTCCTACCTTACAAGTCACGCTAAAGCAAAGCAACTCTTCCTTCATATTTACTAGTGTGACCTTGTGCCGTTGGCCCAATTTTCATCTACTCCCGGTTCCACTCCTGGTTCTACTTCCAATTCTACTCCCAGTTCTACTTCCGGTTCCACTCCCAGTACCAAGAACGCCACCAAAATCAAAGTAAAAGTAATTTTTTAATTTTTTAATCAATAAATACTTTGAAATTCAATAACTTTTGCACCACCGCTCCAAACGCCACGAAACCAAGTCGGTGCACCCCTCCTCGGCGAGAGCTTTCCGATGGTACCAAGCATGCGGCCGGGGGATGCACGGTATGGGAGATCTCAATGTAACAAACAAAACAAACAAACAAAACAAACAAACAAACAAACAAACAAACAAACAAACAAACAAACAAACAAACAGACAAATTTAAGGTATAGATTGCCACCCCATCATGAGAAATGGCATCTCATCCAAAAAATAATGAAAAGAACACTAAAATCAGTCAATACCGGGCTCCATCAAAAACTCCTCCATCCATTCCAAGTTGAGGTATCTAGGGGAAATTGTGGTGCGCCCGGTGCTTGAAAAACCGCACCCCTAGTGATGGTGTGGGTTGTTTTGCCTCCAAGGCCCAGCCTATGGTTTAGTTTTAAAATTTGTCTTTGGCATGCCAATTGGTCTCAATGGTGCAATGATAGATTTGGCTTGAATTATTATTCATATAAAGCCATGATCTCAGTTTCAAAACTTGGTGAGTACACTACAAGTTGTAATCAATCCATGTTCAATTTTTTCTAAAATTGTGCAGTGACATCCTACGTCCTTTTTTGTTTGCAACTTTATGTCTTTTTCACTGTGGTATGACTCTTCAAATTCAAACACCCATAGTACAATCTCAAACCCAGATTTGAGAGTGATTGTAGCCTCACAACCTGTGACATAGTTTGAGATCTTCCTCCTCATTCATATTGAACAGAGAGCATTCTAGACACTGAAATAGCTGAATCACAATACTGAAACAGGATTACAGGAAAAATAAATAGCTGGCTTTGTATAACTCAGTATCATACAACATCAAGCCATCCCAAGTGAGGCACACAAGTACTGTCTTTTACAAAGACCAAATTGTTACTCTATTCTCTGCAAAATACCATACCTCTGTACCATAATTTTAGATGTACCTGGTCTAGCAGGTGACCAGTTCCCTGGATCTTTGTTACAGACCCTCCCATCTCCCCTGCACAGAATTTCTAGTTCCAGGCATACATGGACATGTTGAGTCAGTACTTACTGAGCAGATTTTGTTGTCAGAGGCATTTTTAGCAACGACCCTGTTGTAAGTTATGGATCAATGCTTCCATTCTCGCACTCTTGTACATGCCTGCAGCACATCCAGAAGATATTAACTAAAACCACTGGGACCTGATCGCATCTAACTTACAATACTGACTCCTGTTATCAACAGCAACTCATCTATCCATTTAGATGCCCTTCACTTAGCAAGGTGGTTATAAGCATGACTTGCCTACTGCATATGGCCTCTAATCTTTGAATAAAAACAGGGCAGTACAATGTCATTTATACTGAACTACAATCTTCCACTTTGAACTTGCATAAGAAATTTATAAATAATGAGAAAGATTGATCTCAAGAGAGTGTCTATTAGCCCAAAGTGATCTCTCCGTAGCTCTATCTTTATAGTGATCTACAAATGAAAGCATACTCCCACATGTGCTGCAGGCATGTATGAGAGTGCACAAATAGTATACTCTACCTTACGGTAGAGTCCTTTGCAATAAAAATTGCTTACTTATCCATGTCCAAAATCCATTCTAGTAGCTTCGAGACCTAATTAAGAACATTTGGCATACAATCGACCCTCTCTCATTGCACACCTTCTAATTGCACATTCTCTGTATATCCTGAGAATCTGATTGCAGAACTTCCACGTCTCAAATTGTGAACACATGTTAAGAACTTAGGACAGGGAAATTAGAGAGGGTTGAGTGTTTTGCAAGCCCTCAAATGGAGCTCCCAAATTTAGGGCTTCCCAAACGCCGGAGAAACGGCCAACGCAACGGGCGCTTCTCAACCGAATTGTGAGCTTAGGTTTTGGAGATAAACAAGAAGACAAGCGGACATCACGAAGGGGTAAAAAACATACCCTAGCTTACGCTTCGTAATCCTCTTGCTGTCACTGCTCCAATGGCCAGGAATTTCCACCATGTTCTTGGAAAATAATAGACTCGATTACGATCGAAACCTCGACGAAAGAACAGAGGCATACCAATCCTCTAGCTGCATTCTCAGAATCCTCGAGAAAAGGAAACACACGATGATGCACAAACTGCTCATTGAACCCCGCTGCTGCTCAAACCCTGAATTCAATTTCACCGCCTTCACATACCTACACTCGATCTTCAACCTCAATTACCTCTAACAAACAGCAAAATACCCAACACGAACTCAAATTGAACAGTATTGCAACCAATCTCGATAACCACAAGCTCCGGTCAACAAAAGAAGCTCCCAATTAATGCAGAAAGAACTGAAATCGATATCTGCGACAACTACCGACATGCAGAAGCGCAATTGCACTGAAAGTGTCCAAATTTCACTGAAATTGCGAAACTGGGGTTGATCTCCGATGAGCTGGAGAGCTCAAATTTCGCAGAAGAGAGCAAATGCGAGCATCGGGGAGAAACAAAACGAGATGGAATGGGCTGGCAATCATCGGTACTGCTACCTCTGACGTCAATTTGTAGATTTCAGATGCCGAAGAGTCACCGCTTTGTGTCAGTGAATCATTCGGTGGCAGAGTAGCTTGGGCCTTGAGGAGGAAAAATGTTTTGAGTGTTTTCAACGGTGGAATGGGAGAACCAATAAGGTAACTACACCTTCAATCGCACAGTTAAGCAATTCAGCATGGTTCCACTATTATATTGGAAAACTTTTTGTGGGGCCTTGTTGGTAGTCAGAAGGGGATTCTAGGTTCTCTTAGAATGCATTTTTTGGACATTTCCAAAGTGAATACACTATGAATTTCCAAAGTGCTGATAATAGGTGTACCTAAAAGCGATCATAGAGTCGTATAAATAGTGGGAGTACATTTTAGGCAAAAATATCCGTTGTGTGATTTCAGGAATTGTGCAATTTTAGGTGTAGTTACTTTATGATGTGGAATAAGAGTATGGGATGCAATGAAATTTCATTTTTCTTAGTTTTATAATTGGAGTAACATATGGGGTAATAGCATTAATTTTTCAATACATAGGCTTGAGGATTGTCTACAATGTCAATGTAACAAGAATAAGTAATGTAATGCAAGCTTGCATTAAAGATTTTTTATAGTGACAGAAGCCTTGATTAAGAGGATAGAAAGGGTCCTCTATTTTAGAGTTCAAGAGTGTCATGCATGCATATGGGCTATTAGAAGTATGAAGATGATTCTCCAATCATAGAGCTTAAAGATGAATTTTGGCAATTCAGAAAATTGTATATTCTTCTTTGAGAGGTGTAACAATTTCTAATGTTGGAAGAATCATTGAAGAATGCAAGTGTGTCTTGTGGAAAGTTCTATTTTGTAATGAGAACCTTCAATGATGGAAGTAGCTACTTTGAACTCACTACTAGTGCCAAAGGGATGAGTACACTTTAATCCTAATGATTCAACCCAACTCATTATATTCAACTTATGACGCCATTTCAAATATAAAACAATCTATAGAAAATAGAGCATGTACTAACCCCAATGGCGTCAGTTTTATCTTGTGTAATTCTTGTGAAGTTCCATTTGTTGTGAGGTCCCGCCTTGTGAAAATCTTGATTTTAAATTAAATTGTAAAGTGTAGTGGTTCATGGTTTCTTACTCAATTTAGGTAGGCCAACTTCACAAATGGAGAGGTATGAGATGGAGAGAGGTGCAGTTTTGAATCCTCTCACCCGCACTATGGAGTTACTGTGCTCCCGATTGGTTGCTATGTAAATGGTTGGCTAGCATGTAAGGATTTATTTTGTTTATGGATGAATTCTCTTTCTTCAAAGAAAATAAATTGGATTTGGTGAGGTAAAAACTTACCAAATTTCAAATTTATCAATAATTTAGACATGTGGCAAACTTGATTGACTTCACAACTTAGATACTAAGACCAACCTTGGGTCATTTGGTTGGTTATTTGGTTGGTCAATCAAAACCAAATTTGTTCAAGTGCTTCTACAATCTAAAAAAGGTAGAATTTGGTCTTGAACTGGGATTTAGAAAATTGGGACTAGGAACATAGTGAAAGGAGTCCTTCATTCTATATAACAACCATTTTGGTGATCATTACATCACCTTGTCAACATGTTGTTGTACTAGATTTATAGTTGATTCTACCATCAATTATTAGTGCTTTGTTGAAACAAACTTTCGATGTAAATACCAATATCACTCTTTATGAGCCAAAATGCTCTACTTCCTTTTCAACACTTCAACAAACCAATCATTTTAGCTTGCAAAAAATATACATTATTATTTGATGCAAAATCTAAAGGAATTTTGAATAATTTGCAACAAGCAGGTTCAATCCTCTAGAGTTGTTTTTACAACCCAAAAAACAAACTCTAAACAAGGTTATGTAGAGTAGACCAATTTATTAGCACTTGTCACCCAATTCCAACATCTACTAAACCTTTTCATTTGCATAATAGATGTCACCCATTTTCGGTCAATATGTAATTCATTTTCTTAGGGCAAGCAATTGGGTGCTTTTGTCAAAGAATGATATCAAATTCATATCTGTTTATGGACAATTTGAGGCTGATAATGATGTCGTTCATTAAATGTTGGTTCAAATGGACTTGATTGTGAATAGATGCTTGTCAAAACAAATTGCAGCCTTAGGCAATAAAAAAATTGCTTTTATAATGTTATACTTGTGCTTCCAAAACACTCATCAAATCAAACAAGATCAAGGTGGCAAACTACTATCTTGAATCTTTCAAAAGATGGTCATAACCTACACCTACCTACAATTTTATATAATTTTACACCAAACATATTTGAGAATTGGCATATGACTTTCAATTCTTATTGAATTAATATGATTCCACTTTTATGCAAGTCCACTCCACTCATTCTTTCTTTGAGAAATACATACAAAAATAAGCACATTATACAAGATACCCAAATTGCAAATTTGGGTGGGAATAAGCTAGTTGACCTTATTCCTAGAACGACGACTTGGTCACCTTGGAGATTATTCATCTTCTTTTGTATTGCATGAATCATTTGCTTACAAAACTCCAAGCACACTCATTGGAGGTCATACTACTGTGCAAGACCTCTCTTTTTCTCACAAAATTTGTAAAGATGAATATTTACTCTTTTGTTTTATATAAGAGGATTTTTTTGTCATCCTTTGAATATTTAGTGTCCGAGGCATCTTTCCAATTTTTTAAAGTAGACTAGCCTAAAATTGTCAACAGCCTAAAACCGCCACCCTACTTTTGGTCCCAATTCCACCACCAAATTCATCCAAATCCATTCAGTTTTTTTGACAAAATCAGAGCATTAACACCACAAAGGATAATGTGTCAATCTTTCATTGGTCAATAAGTGCTAGTAGAGACATGGAATGGTGGCCATGGGTTGTTAATAGGATGTTTATGACTCTACTATGTGCGCGGTTTTGTAATCTTAGGGTAGACCACTTCAAAAATTCATAGAAATTACAATTTTAATTGAAAAATTATAATTCCACTTGAATTTGATTTGTGAAACAAGTGCACACCTCTGGGAAATATGTATTCTTCTTGGAATTGGCCCCAAGATATTCAGATTGCAAATCAAGGTGGTAATACGCTTGCAGGCCTTACTACAGAATTGCGATTCCACCAAGGGGGAACTGGTATTAAGGGCCTCTTCACACTATGGCCGTCCAAGTCGAGAGTCCGTCGTTTCCACCAATCATATTGCAAGGTCCATCGGTTCCACCAATAATATTGCAGAGTCCCACGGCCTCTTGACTTAGACAGCCATAGTGTGAAGAGGCCCTAACTTTTTTGTAACAGAACATGCCTATTGATAAGTGGATGCATGTCATTAAGAAAAAAACGAGCCCTAGAAGGGGCTCCTTTGTAGAGTAAGCTTCCCCTCTAGGGAACTCAAGGGAATTCAACAATGATTTACAATAAAAAAAATATTAAAAAAATTAAAAATTAAAATAAAATAATAAATAATAAATAATAAATAATAAATAATAATAAAAATAACAAAATAATAAAAATAACAAAATAATAAAAATTGTAAAGATTGCAATCTGACATGGCATGAGTGGTGCCATGTCAAATTTGAAAATTTTGTAATTTTGAATTTATTTTAATAAATTGTTTTTTTAATGTTTTTTTTAAGCAGTTCAGCTACACTGTTCCACGCCGTTCCGCGCCTGCAGTTTGCTGTTGCAAGAAGAAAAAAAAAAAAAAAAATTTTGGCTTGCGTTCCCTAAGTTCTCAGGTCTCATAGCCTCTTCCAAGGTTCATCTTTTTCCTAATGAAAGAAATTTATGGTTGGAATCCCTCATGGCATGTCGCACAGACAGACCAGAACTTGGGGATTCAGTCAAAGGGCATGTGAGTTCATTGCAGTACAAAGTCAAAAGCAATAAGCAAAGCTGGGCCAATCAAATTACGTACTCACTGTACTTTTTCCTTCATCAATCGCATTTAAAAAAACAAATAAACTAAAAACTGATGTACTCACTACTACAGTTCATGTTATTTGGGTCACCAGCCTCATTGTAAGGCTGGTCGGGTCCGTTCCACTTTCCTTTTGTACAATATTTGGCCACGTCCAAGGAGGTCGTACCCGGGGCCATGAATTATTGGGTGCAAGCCAGTGAGCAACCATGGACAGAAAGCGGATAATACACACAGGGTTCAAGCTGTACTGAAAAAGAGTTGTCTTCTTCAAAGGATGACTCTCGACGCAGTGTCACCAAGAACTACACAAAATAGTGAAATTAGGTTGCCCCACACTAATTTCTCATATCTAACACTTTTCAGACATGGTCAACTATAGTCTGGGGCAACCTAATTTCACTATTTTGTGTAGAATCTTGTACTTTCAGACTTTTTTTGATTTTGGTTTAATAGTGAGGGTGCAAAATTAGTGTCACCAACAAGACGATGAGTGTTGCTATAAATCATTATCCTTAAAAAAAAATTAATACAGTATAGTTGAATATGTCAACCACACTAATTTTAGTTTGTTTCAAATAATGTGATTTTGGTAAATTAGTGTCATGGTTGCTGATAGGATACGGATCAATGTAGTCTGCTAGTTTTATGACCTATTATATGATTTTGTGTGTCTTATACACCCTTGGAGAGTTTGAGACCACTTCAAGAGCAGACTCTTACCTCTCCTTCCATGAGACTTTTTTTTTTTTTTTTTTGAACAAATGGGAAACCCATCTTCCGTGAGACTTTTACTAGCAACTTGAAAGTCAGAGACCTCAGTGACTCCTTTGTCTTTAGACTGCAACATCTATGCCTTAAGTTGGGATGTTTGTTTGTTTTGTTTGTTTGTTACGTTGAGATCTCCCAGACAATGCATCCCTTGGGGGCGTGCTTTGTATTGTTAGAAAGCCCTTGGCAAGGAAGGGTGCACTGCCTTGGTTTTGTGGCGTTTGGAGCTATGGTTCAGAAGTTATTGAATTTTGAAGTTTTCTATATGCATAATAAATAATAAATTTACTTTTACTTTTATTTTGGCTGTGGCAACGGCATAGGGCACACTTTAAGAAGAAAAAAAGGCATAGGGCATAGGGAAACCTAAAGGTTGATAACTCTTTGGGAAAGAACTGAAAACCACAATGCTTAAGGTAGACAAACCTATTACCACCCTGATTTGCAATCTAAATGCCTTGGGATCAACTCCAAGAGGGGCACAAATTTTTCAGAGGTGTGTGCTTGTTTCACAAATCAAACCCAAGTGGACTTATAGTTTTACGATTAAAATTGTAATTTTTGTGAAGCTTTGAAGTGATCTGCCTTGAAATTACAAAACCACCTACAGAGTGGAGTTATAAATGCCCCATAAACAACCTATAACCGCCTTTCTATGTATCTAATGGCACTTAAGTACTCACAAATAAAAGATTGATATGTTATCCCTTGTTGGCATCAATGCATTGATTTTGTCAAAAAATGAATAGATTGAATGAGTTTTTTTGGCAAAATTGGGGTCAAAAGTAGGATGCCAGAATTAAGTAGTTGGCAGAAATGGATTGATTTATCTTACACATAATATTATCAATTTATTACAAGTAATAATGTATACTACCCTATTACATGTAGAATGACAAGTGTAGTATGTTACTACTATTTGGAAAATGTGGGAATAAATTTTTGTAGACAAGCAATAAGAAACAATGTTAGAATTGAAAAATTAATTTTTGGACTTCATGTGATTTTTAAATTTTTTTTATAGAAGGGTGTTGCCTTGGACTTTCCATAAAAGTCGTAGACATGCTTGTCAGCATTAAAGAAATAGCTATTGCAAGGCTTCTATCAACCCAACTCATGCCCAACTTAACATTTGCGCAATCTAGTCCATAGTGACCTCAATATCAATACATCTATTGCCAAGAATGAATCAATATGTATTAATTTGAAGCTAACTTAGAGTGAATTGATGTTAGTGCGTAATTAAGGCATTGATTCTGCCCATTCCAAACACATGTTATCTTCATTTGTACAATCATCTCCATAAACAATCAATTTTTGCCTCATTTGTATCTTTTGATTTTCATACAAATAGCTTGGAATTGAGGCTTTTTATAATATGTTTGGAATGGGATTTTGGATTGGAATGGAGTACTCTACCTCACATATATGGTAATGTATATGATAGACATGTAGAAATTCTATTGTTCAAACTAGCAAAGGATGTTCCTAGATTTTCTAAAATAGTTTTTGTGGCATTTAGGATCATTCAATTTATTGGCTCTAGAATGAAGGGGAAGAGGCTTTTCATTAGCAGAAGCCATTGCAAGGAAGTTTGGGTAGCTACCTTACTCAAAAATGGCGCTAGAAAAGAAGAAAGAAGAAGAACTCCAACCTACTTTTGAAATTGGCATGAATTCAAAGTTTGGGTCCACTTGACATTTGTTTGAATAGCAAGAGCTACATCAGGAATACATTCTTTGATTGAAAGGGAGACTTTATACTACCTATTCTAAGAAGTAAATCTTTTGAAAATTCCTTTTGAAGGAGTTTAGAAATGGAGAATAAATATTATATACATGTTGTAGTATTGAAAAGGATTAAATATCAGTGAGAAGATTAACTTTTATGATGAATACAAGATTTAACCCTTAAAGGTCCATGCATCCAAAAAGTGAATGTGCTTTGGTCAACCTCAATTGTAACTTTCAAAATAACTATTTTTGGAATTTGATTAACCAAAAAAATGAAGCTTGACAAGTTTTGTTTCTATTCCATTTCAAAATTTTTAAAAACGTCAAAAATTGAAAGAGTTATTGCAATTGCAAGCTCTATGTATTAGAATCCAAATAACATAGTATGGTATATTTTCATTCATAATTTCTTTTAAGAAAAAAATACATTTTAATTATAGAAATATGTTTTTCATCCCATCCTTCATTTATGGTTAAGATTATAAAGTATTCTAATATACATTATAATTTATATAATTTGATTTCCACCTAAAGCTTTTAAAAATCACAATAACTTGATTTTTCCATCAAAATTATTGAAAAAAAAAACATAAATAGAAAATGCGTTTTTTCACTAGCAAAAAATATCAATATTTTATACATCTAATAAATAAAAGAAAAAATTTGGTTTAATAGTTGAATTTGACTTTAAGATCTTCATTGTGGTTGTTTTAGCCAAACAAATGAAATTAACAATTGAAAATTTTTTACACTAATTTCTATTGCTACTTGTAAATCTTGCAAAAATTTCAAATCATTTGGATTATTTTTGCTATTTTTGCTTGTTTATAGTCAATTTTTGAAACAAAAATGATAGTAATTATAATTTTTCATGAAAGAAATTAAAATTTCTCACAATGACATATAATTTAGAATCTCAAGTGATAAAATTACTCATTTTTTTTAACACAATTTAAAAAGCGAAATTTAGCTCAGAGATGAAGTTTGACCATTTCACAATGGATTAAGACATTTAAGGGTTAAGGGGATCTATAAATGTGGATAGAGACCGGTTATTCTCAAGATTTCTTTTGTAGAGAAGTATATACGTTGAATATTTGATTATAGTGTTATTAATGTTACCTAATGTGTATTGAATAAATGATTCAATTAGTTTAAATTTTTCATACAATGCTTAAATGGATGGAACATATGTAGTGCCCTTAGCTCTAGGTGTAAGAACTACAAGTTGTTTAGGCTTTTCAACCATAGTTGACTGTATTTTGTACGAGATTCTGGTATATATGTTTTTTTCAATTAACAAATTCAAAGGGGTATCTAATGTTGCACATGTGAGTTCTATAAATTATATGGTATGGTTCTTGGATAAGTTATTTGAAGAGTGCACTTTTAAACAATATGATTTGTATATATAGTAGATTTGAAAATAGTTTTGATATACAATTGCAGTTGTCTTGGTCATGGCATTGATATGGATAAAGTCATAGGATTCTCGTGTATTATAGGGGTTGGTCATCAAAGTTTCCTACATTCATTACAGTGAGGCATCTAGAAATTATGTGAGTTAAATTTATATTTCTTAATTATGTCTTTGGATATGAAGTGCTTTAGATGTGTGGTTTAGTACACCATAGTAGTACATATATCTTTGTATCTATTTGATTTAGATTGCAAAGTAGGCATTTGGTGCTAGTTGGCAAAAATAACGGTGATTGCAAAAAACACCTGTCTTATTTTAAGTCACATTTTGCATGCTTATTTGTTTCTTAGCCACAACTTTTGCATTTTGGCTCTAAATGAATCAATATTCATAGATCAGGTACTCATAACTATTATACGCCTTGTCTAATTTTTTGAAATTTTTTAATAATGTTTCACCATCCAAAATTAGTCCCTCAATTTTATATTATACTTGCCAATTTTGTTTTTTAACAAAGTAGTACCCAAAAAAACAAATTTGGAGCTGAAAATTAGAGGGGATGGTCTTCTAATACACTTTTAGCTACAATTCAAAGGATTCTTAAAAATAGTTAAATATATGTTGTGTAGAACTCCGCATCTTTCTACTTGCTTAAAGTTTTTGAAACATGTAAAAAACTATTTTGGTAGTTTTTTTTATTGATCTACCATCTCCATAAAGTTATTACAAATGGAAATTTATTTATTTATTTTATTTAACATTTTTCCTATTTTCTACTAATCAAAACATCAAATTATATATTTTCCAGAGATTTGGCACTTCTCTAATTCTCCTGCTTAGGAAAACTTTCTATGGTTTTCCATTGGTGGTTACCTTCATCTTATAGGTTTATACATTGGCCATATTTTAAGAAAACCAAGTTATTTTTTGTAATTTTAAAACACTCTAGAAAAAAAAGGCATGAATACTATAAACATCAACAAAATCAACAAATGTTTCTTGCGATTACCCATGAGTGTTTTTGTGCCTAGGCCATGTACTGGCCATATCTCGGTTCAAAAAAGTATATGCTTTGAGCATCAAACATATACCACTTGCAAATTTCCACTTCAATTCTTCAGTTTGCGTGTTCTTTCTTCCAAGGGGTGGCTTAAACTAAAAAATTAAAATGTACGTGTTATATTATCTTCAATTTCTTTCTTTTCAATCTACACTTATTAAACTCTGATAGGAACTTTAAATGGTATGCTTTTTGGTAACACCATGTTATTCTAATGTGAAGAATATGGCTTAGAGTGTGTATGCTGGTAGTTAGTTTGTGTTCTTTTTTCTTTCTAGCAAGTACAAGTGTGCTTGCTATTTTGTTGCCTTGTATATTAGAGTATGCTTTAACTTTGTGTATAGTATAGTTAGAGCACTTGTGTAGTGTTTTCACATTTGTACAGTTGGTGTTTTATGTTTTTATCAAGATGAATGAATTTGTGACATAGTTTCTTGGTTTACTTTGATGAATTTTTCACTTAGCATTGGGTATGTGCTTGGGTGTAGATTAGAGGATAGAAGACACAATATAATTTTGTATGATTAAAATATATGAGCAAAGCTAGTATATGAGCGTAGAGCGGGAGCGTGGAGCATAGATTACCTTCGGTGGTTATAGAATATCCACATTATATAATTATAGGTACATAATTATATAACATTATTTATAAGGTGCTTTACATTATAAGGTACCTTCAATGGTTACAGGGTACCTACTTACACCTTCTAAAGGTACCTATGTATTAAAGAATAACCTCTAAAACAAGCTCTAGGCTCACCAAACCTAAACCCTACACTCCACACTCATATGGTAAGGTAGATGCACCTAAATGTAACAATACACTAATGATGGTATTTAGTGTTACCTACACTATAAAAATATTCATAGAGAATAATAAGTTATGACATTTTAAAATCAAATAGTGTAGGTAACACTATTTACCATCGTTAGTGTAGTCATTTACAGACATCTAGAAAACAATCTAAATCCATGTGCAAGTGGACCCAAAGTAGACAAGTGCAGACCCAAAGTAGATATATAGGTGGGGTTCCAAGAAGTTGTCATTGTCATGAGGAAAATTCTTGCATTGGCCAATCACATGATCCAAGCTTACATTGTATCACTTTTGAATGTTTCCATGCCCACTTTGGTATAAGTCTAGTGTCCACAGTAGCATCTACAGATTTGTTTTCAAAAATTTGTATTATATTCATACAAGCTCAAAAAAATATGAAACCAATTTTATTGATTTTTTAAACCATTTCCTAGCAAAAGCATATCACTTTATTTTGTTGCTACCCTCAAGATGTGCAGATCTTGAATAAGTCACATTTAGAATTTTAGATGCTTCTACGTAACATTCTCCATGCCATGTCACTATTGGATCAACTACAAAAGGTCTTTTATGGCTTTTATGCTAATAGGATTGTTTGTGGTCTCTGTGGCATAAACCATTGATGATATTCTAAATTAAAAAAAACATTGACTCCTAAACTTTAAAGCTCATTTTGGGCAAAAATTGTGAAAACTAGCATTTTTAGGGTAATGAGAAAAAAATAATATTTGAAATTTTTAAGAAAAAATTCAACCAAATTTTTTATACTAAACTATCATATTAATGTGTAGAAAAAAATTTAGAAACTTTGACTGCATAAATTAAAAGATTATAACGTTTGAAGTTAGTAGATTTTTTTTTTTTTTTTTTTTTTTGGCATTGTCGATAGGATCTGCAGCCACTTAAACTCCTCATATAATGAGAATTTTACACTATATATGTTTGTTTGTTTTACATTTGCATCATAAATCATATAAATTATACATTTGCCAAATTTCAAAACCAAGGGAGGAATTTTGCACATGCTAACCAAAAAATTCAAGGCAACACAACTTTTGATCCGGACACCTGAATGAAATTTTTTTTTTAATTCCAACTAAAGGGGAACATATTTACACCTTGTGTCAAAATTTTATGAGCACCCTACTAAAATTGATTTGTGCATATACTTAAGATATCTTGCATACATTGAATGGTCACTTGGTCCTTCAAATTGCTTTAGGGGTTAAATTGCTTTAGGGGTTAAATTGCTCCCGTCTATATGTAACTACTATGTGACGTCATTCACTTAGACTACCTTCATCAATAGACCTATTACATGGTTCTAGAATTTATGTAACAATAATATGTTTTATGAAAACATCTATATGCCATCTATAAAAATTATCCACTAAATTGAATTGTACTTTTTGTACTAATTTATGATTGGTATAAATAGATGTTTTCATATATTGTACAAATTTTTATAATAATTGAATTTTGAAGCAACACAGATTTTGCACCCTTACTACTAGGACAAACTAATGTGGTTGTAATATTCACCCATTCCATTGTATTGTACAAATTTGTATAATATAAATTTAGACTTGTAAATTTGAAATTTATTTTTAGTCTATGATTCCATTGGTAGAATTTAGCAAACATGTAACATCTTTGATTTTTAATTTTTAAGCAATATTTTAGGTCTTGATAGCCTCCCCCCTCCCCACCCCCAAATTTGGATTTGAGAATCTTTCTCATAAAGCTTGTATAAATAGCCAATCAATAATGAGTTCTTCCATTCTTTAAGGCAATAGGTAGTCTCAAAGCTATGGTACAAATATTTTGACAAACTTTCCAATGCAAATCCTAACATTCAACTTATCATGTGGAATATAATTCTTAGCTCAACAAATGCATCTTTTGAAGGCAAAGATCAAGAGCTTATACCATCTTTAAGTATTGAAGATGTTATTCTTAAAGATTCTGTTGGTTTGAGTCTAACGTCCAAGGGTCAATATATGAAGGACTTAGGAATTGTTCAAATGTCTGAATATTTGTTACTAAAAAGAAATAAAACATGATAATTTGTTCATTACTTTCAAACAAATACTATTGACAATGATCCATACAACAAATCCACATACAATAGTTGGATTGATCATTCAGCATCTACTAAAATTTGTTTTGTTTTTGAATATCAAATCCTATAATCTTTACATTTTGCTTGAAAAATTTGTAATCAATTTTTAATTTTGAGAGAATGCCATTGTTGATAGAATTAGTTTATATAGTTTGTATCAAAGATTGTTATTGAAATTTAAAAATTTGAAACTTGCAACCACCCAATCTAATTATGACTACTCATAATCATAGCAAAAAGAATCCCATTTAATTTATGAAAAACTTGGAAAGTGAGGTAGATATACCCTCTTACAATATTGCCCTTCTAGAGACAACTAAATTAGTAGTCTTAAAAGCCGCCCTAGTATTCTAATTTCAACATAAAAAATTTTAAGTCAAATTTAATATTTGGAAGTAACCAATGGTAGATGAAGAGTCCGTTGAGGCAACCAATGAGAGTGGTTCAAAGGATTTTGTATTTCAAGGATGTCCAACTTACATGTAGTTTAGTGTAAATTGTAGGTGTTCTTATGACCTCATTTTTGAATATTTGTAGTTTAGTTGCATGGTTACATGGGATTCACATGAAGTTTTTGCCAGGTTCATCAAGCAATTTTTACACATACACTCAACAAATGGTAACAATGTTAGAGCATCTCAATCCCATTGGTATGTTGGCCCTTCCAAATGTATTTTGAACTTTTGAATGATAATTATATACGAAGTAATTTGAATTTTAACTTTGGAAGTACATCCAAAAGCACTTTGAATAGGTACAAGAAAAATTCATATTTAGACATTGAACAACCACTTCAAAAGCAAGGTAAAAGTCAAAATTATAGAAGTTTTGGCAAATCACAATTACCAAAGCAAAATTTGGCATTGACACTCCACATTTGGCCTTATTTGGCCACAATTGGTAACCAAAGACCTCTATAATTTTTGACTTTTTACCTTGCTTTTGAATTGGTTGTCTAATGTCTATTAAACTTGAGTTTTCTCGTACCCAGTGTGCTCAAATTGCTTTTGAATGCACTTTCAATGATACAAAATTTCAAGTTTTAACCATAATAATACTATTCAAAAGTCAGAAATGAACATTTGGAGGGCCAAGAAACCGTTCAAGACAAGTGCTGGTCTTGTATGAATCAAAATCAAGGCTAGTGGAGCATGTCAACTTGATACCATAGTTGTTTTATATTCCTGACAAGTACATATTAGAGATCCCAGTCCAACATTGGTTATTAACTTGGGCCTGATGATCAGGTTTTTTTTTTTCATTTTTTTAACAAGTACCATAGTGGCGATATAAAATTTTGTAGTAGCACTTCAAATTTCAACATTCATCCATATCAGATAGAAAATATCACATTAGCACATATCAAATGTCTATAATTTGGTTTTCATCCACAATATGACGATTTCATCCATTTTCTTTTTTACTTTGAATTTTTTTTTGTGATTTCATCCAAGTTTTTTACCATTTTTTAGCCAGATTATTTTTTCTGGTGCAATCTGGCACAAGAAAGCCAAAAAAAAAGGCCCTGCTGAGGGAGATGCTCTTACTTACGACTCTTAAGAATTGAAAAAGCAAAAGAAAGAGAGCACCAGCAACAGGCCTCTCTCTTTCCCTTTCTTCCTCTTTTTTCCTTGCCCCCCGGCACAGGTCCTGTATGTGCGTTCGTTGGAAGCCATAGGCGTAAGCTTCCCTGTAATCGCTGCTGCTGCTGCTGCACTGCTGCCTGAAGATACCATGCCATAACCCGAGCAGTTCAAGCTCGGAGCTCCGTCATCAGAAGTAGTGTGCAGAAGCCCTTCCAATTCCCACTGGGACGGGCCAGGCAGGAAACAAATTGATTCCGGTACGTTTTTTAGGTGCATGTTTATTTGGAGATCGCTCTCTGTAAGGACGGACTTCGGAGAAATGCTTTCGCAGAATTAAGTTTGGCTTTCTGTAATTAATTAGCGGGAGTAGGTGATCGATAGGCTTGCGAGGTTTAGTGCGAAGCTCGTGAGAGTATCGTATGGCGATGGTGTATGTTCTTGATTGCTCCCCCGGATTATTCGCTTTAATTTATGGCGCAAATTCGTGACAGAGGCGAACACGGCGTTTAATTTATCAAGAAATGATATGAATTCGCCGAAGTAGTGAGGTATTTGAGAAGTGTTGCAGCGATCGGAGAGGGATTGAGGAGGATCGTGCAGGGAGCGGTCTATTGATGAATTTGAGATTTGCGGAAGTCGCGAGAGAATTTTCGATGAGAATTTCAGTTTTGAAATTTTCTGGTGAGCCGAATTTTGTTAAGCCTGGTGCGCTTTCGATTGGCGTGTATTGTTTGCTTCTGATTTTTTTTTGTTTTTTTTTCCATTTGTTTGAGGTCTGTGTGTCAGTGTGAAGTTAGTCAGGAAATTAAGTACCATGCCGGCTTGTAATTTTTCAGTACTTCGACAAATTGTGTCATCAGCAGTCCCGTTTGAGGAATTTTTAATTGTTGTGCTTCTTATTGAGTGAGCATCTGAAGGCAACTATGAAGCTCAATCTAGGAAGGACTGTCTTTCTTTGTGAAAATATAAGTTATAGCCGGTCAACCAAGTTTCTTGTAACGCGACAAATGGCGTCGTAGAAGTCCTGTAGACATTTTTTTCTTAATGTTTCGCTCGTTACAGAATTTGAAGGCATTGAAGGCTTATGAAGGCAACTTACTACGAACCTGAGGGGTGCATGAATTCCGTGGTTTATTCTTTTGCCAAGTCGGAGGTTGCTTTTTAAGGTCGTTCTGAATGCTTGGGCGTAAGATACTGAGATAGTGTGATTTAGATTGATTTTACAAAGGTTTAGCATTGGTGGCTTCGAAGCTGAGTTCTGGAGTTCCATTCTGTCCTGCTTAACTTGAAATTGCGGTTCTCATTAGGATTTTATTACTGACAGAGATTAGACCTAGAATGAATGATTTTATAACAGAGTTATTTAATTGCTGTCAAAAAGAAACCAATAATTGTTCTTCATGTTAGTTTTAGTAGCCTACAGTACGGCATGGAATTCATTGTTTCACGAACATCAGAGGACGGTGTTTCTCTGCACGATGGCAAATTAAAGTCTCGTCTCCAAATTAAAGTGTCGATCGTGTTTCTCTGCACGATATGTCGTCTGCACGATACTAAAATTCACAAATTTCCTGATGAGATGTTTTGCGTTCACTGACATGGTATTCTTGTCGACTTGTCTTGCAGGTCTTGAGCGCTTTCGCGAGATTTCCTGGACTGTGGCTCTGGTTCGAGCTTACAATGAACCTTATTTTCTGACCAATCTGTTGTTTCCTCAGTCGAAGTACGCACATTTTTCAAGGGATTTTGAATGTGACGATGGCGCATCAATCTCACATGATGTTTAAATGATTACACATCAACAGGGGCTGCCTTCTTCACCTCGGTCACAGCATTAAAAGCACATGGTAAGGATTTTCAATTCTCCTAGTAGCTTTTCTCCTTATGTACTCAATGCGGTGCGAGATTGGTGAAAGACGTCGTATGCATTTCCTAACCGAGATATCCCAGGCAATATTTGCGTCGTCCATGGAAATTCATGAGCAGGATTATGAAACCTTTTACCACTAAAAATATTGATGCCGTTGTTGTCGAACGACTTTTTCAAGTTGTCATTTCTATGGTTAAGTGTTCTTAAGAACATATTGTGACAAAACTCTTATGACTGTAATATTTAAGGTGCTTGCCACCGGGAAGGGAACCTCGATGCTGGCAGAGACTCGAAATGGAAGGCCATGCGCATTTCGTTCAGGAATAAGGTGTAGATATAGTTGTTTATTCAGCCTGAAATCTCACGCTCTGAGTTCTATTTCTTATTAATATCTCCACAAGTTTCGTCTCCGTTGAGAATTATTTAAGGGAAAGTTTGTTTCTTTCAAAGCTTTCAATCAAGAACGTGTGCTGGGTTGGGTGGCACTAATAGAAAATTGTGGCTGGTTTGTGTCCATGAGCACAGGAGTAGGTCTACAAGCTCAGTAATCAGCAACCCAGGTCATATGCCATGGCCAAACTGCGGCTTAGTGACGGACACGAAACGCTCTCGAGCGACCCTGTGCAAGAAGTAGCAACACCACACCCTGAAGATCAGACGACATGGACCAAAATGCTGGCTGCACAGGTTGGGGACATCAAAGTTTTCGCCATAGCAGTCGGCTACTGCTTATCCGCGTCTCTCCTCTCCATCATCAACAAATGGGCAATCATGGAATTTCCATATCCCGGCTCCCTCACGGCCCTCCAATACTTTACGGCGGCTTTCGGGGTGCTCATTCTCGGCCAGCTCAACATCCTTGACCACGACCCTCTCGATCTACGAACAATGTGGAACTTCCTCCCAGCAGCGATCTGCTACTACATGAGCCTCTTCACCAACTCAGAGCTCCTCCTCCATGCCAACGTCGACACGTTCATCGTCTTCCGCTCCGCAGTCCCAATCTTCGTCGCCATAGGCGAAACCATGTACCTCAAACAACCATGGCCATCTACGAAGACGTGGTCAGCGCTCGCCACCATCCTCGGCGGCTCCATCCTCTACGTCCTCACCGATTCCCAGTTCACAATCAACGCTTACATCTGGGCCTTCCTCTACGTCGCCAGCATGTCCATCGACTTCGTCTACGTGAAACACATCGTCATGACCATAGGGCTCAACACCTGGGGGCTAGTCCTGTACAACAACCTCGAAGCGCTCCTCCTCTTCCCCATCGAACTCTTCGTCATGGGCGAGGGGGTTCAAATGCGGGCACAAACCTCGGACTCCACCCTCGACTGGCTCTCGCTCAAGATGTGGTTGCCGGTTTTACTCTCCTGCGCGTTTGGGTTCTCCATCTCTTTCTTCGGCATGTCGTGCCGTCGCGCCATCTCCGCCACGGGCTTCACTGTCCTTGGGGTCGTCAACAAGCTCCTCACCGTGGTGATCAACCTCGTCATCTGGACGAAACACGCCTCGGCTGCGGGAACCCTAGGGTTGCTCATTTGCATAATGGGCGGGGTCTTCTACCAGCAGTCGACGACCAAGACCAAGCGGGCCGAACCTACTCCAGCGGTCGCAGTCGACGGAGACGAAGAAGAGGCTCTCCTTTCCATTTCTACGGCAAAATCACCCCGCCAAGTATCTTGAGGGCTCCAAATACTGGCAGTTAGTGAACACAAGGATGAATAGAGTGACACGATCCCATTTATTTTTTATTTGATTGACAATAGCATTGGTAGGTACTTAGAAATAACTTCATTGATCCTCAGAGAACAATTGTAAGAGACTTTATGTACAGGTTAAGGTAGGTACACCTAAATGTGCCACTGACCTTAAACCGCCATCTACACTCTCTGTACATTTCCAAAATTAGTTCTGTACCTATGTGGAAGAAATGCTTTTAGAAACAAACTTTGTTCCTTAAGAATTTTTGCATACAATATCCAAATGCTGCATTCTCTAGTGCGTTGGAACCTCCTTTCACTTGCCAACAAGACAATATGAAAATCTGACCAATCCAATAATAGTAACTAGGCACAATACCAATTTGTGGTGGTTTTGGGTGTACCCACCTTAACTCTTGTGAAGTAAGGGTTTCTTTTGGTAAACCATCCTTAACCCCTAAAAGTCCAAGGGGTTTGGACAAAATACAAATGTGTTATAAAATATAAGTTCTAAAACTTTTTTGAAGCTTGCATCAAAGAAGATAATGTGAAGCACGAAAAGTAGAAAGCATCCGTACGGGCAAAATTAGATAATTATTTTTAGATTTTTTTAAATGAATTTTGAAGATATAACTTCAAAAATTCACCAAAAATACAATTTCTATTTTTAGCATTTGAATTTTTTTTGATTGGTCAAAATTGTGTTTTCTATTGATTTGTGAAAAATGCATGAGATCTAGTAATGAGAACACCAAAACTTTCTCCATATAGTAAGTTTTCCAAAACTAGGCAAATCTAGACACTTTGTGCTATTTCTCTTATAGTTTTTGTTTGACCGTAGAGATCTGAGTTTTGAGTATAAATATTGATAGACAACCCGATCTTTTGCAAAAAAAAAAAAAAAAAAAAAAAAAAATTTTTTTTTTTTTTTTGCCCAAAAATTTTGCCCAAAGTCAGGCAGCAACCAAAAACATGGTTGTTTGAGCGCTTAGAGGTTAAGACAAGCTATTTGTTTTGTTTTGTTTTGATTGTTACGTGGAGATTTCTCGGAATGTAAGTCCTCAACTGTGTGTTTGGTCCCGTTGGAAAGACCTCGACGAGGAGGGGTGCACGGGGATTCATGGCATTTGGACCCGAAGGTGGGAAATTTTTGAATTTCAAATTTTTTATAAATTAGATAATTAAAAAATTACTTTTACTTTTGTTTTGGGTGTGGCATTGGCATATGGTACACTGGTATTTGATTGACAACAGCATTGTTAGGTACTTAAAAATAACTACATTGATCCTCAAAGAACAATTGTAAGAGACTTTTGTACACTTTAACTCTTGTGAAGTAAGTCTTTATTTTGGTAAATAATTAAATTTTAACCAGTTATCCCCTAAAGGTTAGAGGCTATATTTTCCACGAAATTGCTCCAAAACTGCCATTTCTAGTACAAGTATCAAATTTTAGAAAAAAAAGACATTTTTGGACACATTGCTTTGAAGAATGAATTCAATTTGCTTTGAAAAATGTAACAATAGGACCTTGTATTTGCAATTGTTTATGAGATTGGTAGGAGGCTATTGAATTGTCGTTACATTTGTGATTAGTTTCATGTTTATGTTGTTTTTAAGCAAATTTGAATTTAAATTGGATCCTAAGGCGTTCTCTACTTACAATTGGGAAAGATATAGCTAGTTTGGAAAGATGTTCAAAAAATTTCAGAAGTTTCTGCTGTATAGATTGCTAGATATTAGTGTTTGAATTGACAAAAAACCTTCTTTTGGCCGTACGAACAATCAAACAACTGCACTTCAAAAGGTCATATTTGTATGAAAAAATGTCCAAATAGTGGTCACTCTTTAAATTCTATCTTCAAAGCAAGTTGGATACATGCTTGAAAATTTTTGGACATTTGGAATTGTACAATATATAGGAAAAAAATAGTAAGCAAAAAGAAGTAGAGAATGATTCTAAACACTAGATTGTTAAGAATTTTATTATGGAATTGAAAAATGCCAATATCAATAGTTGCAGTCTTACAGTAAACAATCTACATCCTATGCTTTTAACTTTTTCAAAAAATATTAAAAATGGAGTCAAATAAAGGACTCCAAAGTTTATTTTAGAGTAGGAAATCCGTAACTGCCTGCTAATAAGGACTCCTCATAACTTTCATTTCAATGGAATGATTCAATGCTTTCCATTATAGAAATCTAAAAAAACAATTTTAAATTTTTTACTTTTTTTTAAAATGATTTTTCAGAAAAAAAATTTAGCTCCCCGCCAACCGTTGAAAATGACATATCATCCAATAACTTTTTAACCATGTGGTCAAAAGTTCTGAAATTAATTGGGCCTTATAACTACTCTTCAGGCACGTTCTGCGTGAAAATTTCAAAGAAAAGAAATAAAAATTTTGTTTGTAGTGAGCTATCCAAAACCACTATGTTGCCAGAAAACGCCGTTTGGTCCTTTAGGAGTTAATCTCTAATGAACTAGCTCCATTATTGTATACTATAGCTGGAAGTTGCCTTTGGTTGCCAAATACCCCGTAATTAATTAAAGTTCAAAATGAACTTCAGCACTTTAAAATATAATTTCTTAAAAATTCATCACTAAAAGCATTGCATTAAAAAATATTGAATTATTCGGCAATCACCTAACATAGTTTCAAGTGTCAATTATGTTGTAAGCGGATGAAGATGTAGAGACAATCTATATATACACGTGGGGTGGTAGGAGGTAAACTAACCCATTTGAAATGTATAAATTAGGATTAATAGAAGCTTAACCTCGAAAGGACCAAGGCCTTTTTCCTGCCAAAAAACTCTCAAAATTGGCATTTCTAGAGCAAAGAGTAAAAAAATTTAAAAATTGTTTTTTTTGCACATCTAACCATAGGATCTTATATCTAACTAGTATGAGAATATGTGGAAAAAATTTCAGAATTTTTGGCCGCACAGATTGCAAGATATCTGCGTTTGAAGTAAAAAAAACAAGTTTTTCAGCACATTGCGGGACTAGATTTTCGGACTTTGAACATTTTAAACTTAAATTATTTGCACTACAAAGTTTTGAGCTTTAAATATTTCTAGTGGAGAATTGAGTTGAGAATCTAAGGGAAAAAAAAATTCAAAAAAACTTAATTTTCATTCTTAAAAAAATTGTTAAGTAGAAGTAGGTACAGGATAGAAGGAAAATCTAAAATATTAATATCTTTTAGATGAAATTAAAATGCACTAATTCCAATGGTGAGATTGTTCTAGCACATAAACTAAACCATGTGGAACTTTTTTTTTTGAAAAACTGCAAAAATTGCATTTCAAAATGAATCCTACAAGTTATTTCTTTCAAAAAAAAATGCTCTAATTGCCTGAAAAACAAGATTGTCCATAACTTTCTCATAAAAAATCCAAATAAATGAATCAAAGCTTCCCAAATAGACAAAAATATAATCTATAAGGAAAAAAAATTAAAAAAATAAATTAGATTTTTTTGCAAAATCTTTTTGCTGCCCCTTCTCCCTTGTTTTGAGTTTATTTGGGCATTACTTTTGTTCCCGGGCACCGATTGAAAAAAAAATTATATTCCCACAAAGCTTATCAGTTTTTCTATCTCCAAATAAAAATTCAGAAAATCATGACAAAAATTCAGCCTGTAGGAACTTGCCCAAAATCCCATTTGTCTCCCAAACGGACAATGGTACTTTAGGGGTTAACCACTCGTATAATTAAATCATAAGCAGGAATTGTGTTCAATGTAGAACTTTAGACCTCATTTTGGCATAATAGAATAACTTTTTCCAAAATCCTTTGAACTGGAAGTGGGGAAATCAATCTAAATTTGCCTCTCCAAATATCCATTTGAGATTGAAAGCCTCCAATCAAAAATTATGGACAAAATTTTGAGAGGGGTTGGGAGGACATTGTCAAGTACATAAAGTAAAGGAAACTTCTTAGATTAAGAATAAAATAGAATACTTTTATTTTCTAAAGTAAAATTATAACTTCTTAGGAAGTAATATATAGGATGTCAAGACTATATTTCAATTGTTATTTTCAATATAGATTTGTGATTTTTATGTTCAATATATATTTGTGATTGTTATTTTCTATATAGATTTGTGAAAGTATAGAGAGAGCTTTGTGAATATACAAAGAAAACCAAATATGATATCTTGCAAAGCAATCCATATTTGCCAAAGTCCGTTTCAGGGCAAGGCCCTTGTATTGTCATTACCTACAAAGTTAAATTCTAATCCAAGGAAGAAGAATCTTGACAAAGGCATGATTGCCATGGCATATGGTGACAATTTAGAGCAAGAAAGACGCTCTGCTTTGGGCATGTTAGTGGATACTAGCAAACAAGATATCAAGAAAACATTCAAAAGTCAAGCTCTACAATATCATCAATTTCCAACAACCATTTTTATTTATGAGTCACCTTTGAACAAGACAACAAATCAAATTCAAGAATTTGAAGATGATTCGGCTAACAATTTTGAAAGACTAGTAGGCGTTGGGGATGATTCTTGGAAGGATTGGGAGGAATGGATGGGGTGGGAAGGGGCCGGCACCTTGGATTATTCAAACCATATCAATTCTTCAGTTTAGAGTACAAATTGTGCAATTAATGGACTTGCTTGATCAAAACAACCTTATTTGTACAATGGTCTTTGCAAGGGAGTGGATGCAGACCATGCTCTTATTATGTCCTTGTGAGAAATCTCTAATTGATCCTTTTTATTCAAGATGGAGAGAACGGTATGTTATTACGCTACAAGGCAATTTATAGTTTCTTAGGTCAAGTTTGTATCCCATTCCGGAGATTCTTAGAGTTATTATTAGACTAGTTCTTAGTCTATGTAGTTTAATTTTGTGCAATGGCAAATTTTCTATGTAGTTGTTGAAAAACATTCAAATTATTTTGAATATAGCAGTGGTGATAAAAATGAGGTATTCACCTTGATTGGTTAGCAACAATTTTGTTGGTGTAATTGGTTGCTATTTTGAGGGCTAGACAACCTCAACTTCCTTTTGTAACAATGAAGTTATATCGAGAGTTATACTAAGAGTTATTCTTTATTTTTCAAAAAAACAAAAAAAGATGAGAATTTCATTGACTTTATTATGATAAACCAAAGCCTGAATCTAAGGCTCTTGGAACTCTTTGCTAGAGACAAAGGTGATGTCAGGGACTTAAAGTAAAGGAAACTTCCTAAAATTAAGAATAGAATATAATAGTTTTACTTCCTAAAGTAAAAGTATAACTTCTTAGGTAGTAGTACATAAAGATGTCAAGATGTCAAGATCCTTAGTCTTGAAATCTAGTTTCTTGTTTATATATTCTTGTTTTCTGTCTTTAAATATATATTTTGTCCTTGCTCTTATTTTCGGTGTCTGTAAAAGATAATTTCTTTGACATTTTAAAACATTTTCTTCTAATTTTGTCCATAACATTTTTTCGGACATGAAAGTTATCTTGATTTACTAACATTTTTCAATTCAATTTTTTTGAAAAAAATTATTCTCCTTGCCAAAATGAGATTTGAAATTCTATATTGAATATAATTCCTAAGTTTTGACAATAAGTGGCCAAGTACATATCTTCAAATTGTCCCATATTTTTTGAAGATTCATGATGAATAGTGAATTTCATTATAAAAACAACCTCTCTACTCATTATCATGCGTTTGAATCAGATTAAATTTTTATCTTTTCCAACAATTTGACTTTCTTTATAATTAATTATTTTTAGATTTGACAAGGTGACTTTTTAATTTTCAAAATTATTTGGCTATGAAATTTTTAATTATTTTTCACCAAAAGTGACCTCTAGCTATGAAAGTTCAACATAATTTTTGAGTTAAATTTTGTCTTTTGATTGTGTACAAGTTTCAATTTTATATATTTTTACTTTGATATATATAATTTAAAGTACCATGAGTACTTAAATGATATCAAATATAATGTGTATTAATATAATTTAAAAATTTGGACAAAAATAAAGGTTTGAATGATAAAAACATTTTATGGTTTGTATCTTAAAATATATGTTGAAAATTTAAATATGAATAAAGCAAATTAGATTTTAATACATGGAGCTTTCCAATTAAAATAATTCACTGAAATTTTAGATTTTTTTAACAAATTTAAGTGAAGTAGGAATATAACTTGTTGCGCTTCATTTTCTTAGCTTGAATTGAATATCATAAATGACATATATAATCATCTTATGTTATTTTGAATTTTTATTTTTATTTTTTGCAATTTAAGAAGTGAAAAATAAAAAAAACAAAATTTTGGGGTCAAATTTCAATCAATTAGATCTTAATCAATAAAAATCCAAAATTCATGAACTTGTAACATGTGATTCTTGTCAAGATGTACATCCTATAAAAAGAAATGGGACATTTTGACTTCTCACAAAAAGTTTGTTTTTCCATAGAAATTTCATTCAATTAATAATAGATCTAAATATAGTCCATTTAAAGTGAAATTATACATGAGGGTAGAACTCCTTTTGTACAATACCATGTCTAAATTTCACTTCAAAATTCCAATTTCTCAATTTATGAGAGCGTTTTTAAGGGTGGCCAGCTACTTTTGGAAGTCATTGTATGTCACATTTTAAGTTTTAGGGGTTTTTACTATGTAAGGAGTCCCCAAATTTAATGATATGGAGTTGAGATTTCTATGATCTATTCCTGTAGTAGGAAGTCATGTTTCTACCAAGGGGCATTAAAGAATATTTTATTTTATATCCTCTATGTCCATGCAAAGAGGGCTCCCTTGCGTATGCAATTCTGAGCATTGATGATGGTTTCAAAATATTTTTTTGATGAAATCTCATTATCATAAAGTCTTCCCAATAGAGAGTTTTTCAGTTTAAAAAATATATATTTTCCCTATTTTTTACAAATTAAAACGTCAAAGTATGTATTTTCTTTAAAATTTCAGCTCATCCTTTTTGTGAATAATTTTTGCTAGATTTTTTTTAGGTATGAAATTTTGGTGATATGCTATTTTTAGTGTCATACTAATTATCCATTTTTTATTCTATTTTTAAAAATTTATATGCAAAAGCTCATAATACTAGGAGTACTAGCCAAAATGGAACAAAAATGGAAGGTCATTCTTGCAACCACCCTTTAGTAAATTTATGTAACCCCTAAAGGACCATTTGTCCCCTTGGGCAAGTTCCTACTGTCTCAGTTTTTAATGATACCCTTTGGAATTTTTTGAGGTTGTGTATTTTTGTGAGAGCTTTGTGAATATATATTTTTCATTTTAATTGATGCCCAGGAGCAAAAGTTATGGCACAATAAGCAAAAATGGACTTTGACGGGCAGCCCAAAAAAAACACAAAAGTCAAAATATTTTTTTTTCAAATTTTTTTTCCAAAGATTATATTTTTGTCTATATATAAAGTGTTATTTCATTTAATTTGGACTCATAATGAACAAATTATGGACAATCTTAGTTTTTGGGCAATCGAAGCATCTCTTTGAAAAAATAACTTGTAGAATTCATTTTTGAATGCAATTTTTAGAATTTTTCAAAAAAAAATAGTAGATAGGTTTCAAATTTGTTAGACAAGGTTAGATTTTTTGCTAGAACAATCTCATAGTTGGGATTCAATTCCTTCTAATAGTTATTAATAGTTTTGTTCTTTCTTCAATCTTGAACCCACCTCTACTTAACAATTTTTTAATGAGTAAAAGTTAAATGCTTTTTTTCCTAAATTCTTTTTGTAGATTTTCAACTCAACTACTTAATACAAATAAGTAGAAAATCAAAATCAATAGTGCAAAAAATCTGAACTAAAAAGATTCAAAGCCAAAAAATCTGGTCAAGTAAGGTGTAAAAAATTTGTTTTCTTCACTTTAAATGCATATATCTACATGGTCAAAGTTTCTGAAACTTCTTCTATGTATTCATATACTAATCAAGTATAAGATCTTATGGTTGCATATGCAAAAAAAACAATTTTTAAAGCTCTTTTCTCTTTGCAATAGAAATGACAGTTTTAGTGGTTATTGATAGGAAAATCACCTTAGTCCTTTAGGGGTTAATTCACTAACATTGAATTTCTTAGATGGATTGGTATTTGCTCAAAAACCTTTTATTTATTTGATTTTGGTCAACCCCTATAATCCTAAAGGTCCTTGTAGGGGACTTTTAAAGTTCATTCATGCTCCTATGATTTCAATTTTAGCATATTTTTCTGACTTTTCTTATAAGATAGGAAATATATTAGATTTTTTGGAAATAATTTTTGAAAATTTAATTGTTGCCTAGGAGTAAAAGTTATGACATACAAAGTTGCAATATAAAAATTACAGTATAATGTTATGAATATTTACCATTTTTTGCATAAAACTTATAAATATTCAACTTATAATAAATTTTACTTTGAAATATCCCTACATCTTTAATCTCTAAATTAAAGTCTAAACAAGGCCAAATTTTGTCCAAAAAACATATAAATTTCCATTTCCAATGCAAAGAGTACAATTTTCTAAACTTTTGATTTTTTGTGTATTCAAAAATGATATCTCAGGCTATTGGACTTGTATGAAAATGTGTAGAAGAAATTTCAAAAAGTTTGACCAAGTGGACTATAAGTTATTTGCATTTAAAGTGAAGAAAACAAGTTTTCTTGCACCTTACTACACTAGATTATAAGACTTTGAATCCTCTTCACTTAAATTTTTTGTTTTATAGATTCTTAATTTAAGAAAAAATTATATTGAAGAATTAAAATGAGAATTTAAGAAAAAGTATTCCAAAAGAAAAATCTGATTTCTATTCTTTAAAAAAATGTTAAGTGGAAGTAGATACTGGATTGAAGGAAAATCAAAACCAAAAATAGTATTACAAGGCCTTTTTTCTGCCAAAAAACACCCAAAACTACCATTTTTTAGCAAAGAGTGAAGAAAAAATTAAAAATGTTTTTTTTGCACATCTAACCATAGGATCTTACACCTAACTAGTATAAGAATGTGTGGAAAAAATTTCAGAATTTTTGGCCGCATAGATTGCAAGATATCTGCGTTTAAAGTGAAAAAAACAAGGTTTTCAGCACATTGTGGGATTGGATTTTTTGACTTTGAAAATTTTTAGCTTAAAATTTTTTGCACTACAGAGCTTTGAGCTTTAAATGTTTGTAGTGGAGAATTGAGTTGACAATCTACCCCAAAAAAAAAAAATTCAAAAAAACTTAATTTCATTATTAAAAAAATTGTTAAGTAGAATTAGGTACGAGATAGAAGAAAAAAATATAATCTATGGGGAAAAAAATTTGAAAAAAAAAAAAATTATTGTTTGCAAAATTTTTTTGCTGCCCGCTCTCCCCTGTTTTGAGCTTATTTGGGCATAACTTTTTTTCCTGGGCACCAATTGAAAAAAAATTTATACTCCCACAAAGCTTATCAGTTTTTCTATCTTCTAAAAAATTTTCAAAAAATCAGGACAAAATTTCAGCCGTAGGTACCTGCTCGAAATCCCACTTGTCCGTTGAACGGACACTTGGGTCTTTAGGAGTTAAGATGGACTTAAAGAACACTAATTCAAATGGCAAGAGTGTCTTAATACGCAACTAATCCTTGTACAAATTTATTTTTCTAAATATTTTGAAAATTAAGCTCAAAGATGGATCTGGTATATTATTTTCTAAGAACATGCTATAATTGCTTGTTCAAAACGAGGTGCTTCATAACCTTTATAATACTAATCCAAATGAAATGAATCAATGTCTCTATATATAGATAAAATATAACATATATAAAATAAGTCTTAAAAGTAGATTAATTCAAGTTAAGTTTTTTTTTGCCTAAACTCAACTATTTTGAGCTTCATGGGGCATAACTTTTGCCTCCGGACATCGATTTAAATAAAAATTCCATTCCTAGAATCTATTTTTTCTATTTTATAAAAAAAATTCAAAAAATCATGCCAAAAATTGAGATCATATAAACTTGACTGAACCTTCAACTATCTTCTAAAGGGACACTTAGGACTTCAGGAGTTATATAATTAACTAAAATAGAAAGAATCAAAGATTTTTGATTAAACATCTATTTATATAAAAAAATAAAAAAATTCAAGAATTTTTAGTGTAAATTGACTAAGATGCCCATATTAAAATGGAAATTGAAAGAATCTGAATATTATGACTTTGTAATGATTCACTTTTGAACCCTTTGTTTAGGATTGTGAAGAAACTATTGCACGTGACAAAGTTTTACTGAAAATGCAAAATATAACCTTCAACAATGATCCCTTTCAATGGAAGTTGCTTTATTTATTAGCACATATAATCAATTCACCTCCATAATCATTGTGGCTTTTACTTCGTACTTTGTTTGCATTTTGTTGATCTAACATGCTTGGTCTCCACAGGAAGGCAACCTATTCCAAGGACCACTCTTTCTAAATTTTCACATCTATGTGACAATCAAATTTCCGGTACTAAAGTCTCTTGAGCTGGAAATGGGACACTAAAACCTTCAATCTTCAGTGGATATCATTCACTCCTAGGGTAGAGAGTATCAAAACTCAAATTACTATTGTGTTTTTTTCTAATTGTTTTTTTTTAAAAGCATATTTCTATAGGTATAGTAATTAAGGCTCTGTTGCTTTCAGTGCTATCAATGATGCCCATTGAGTATTGAAAATTTTTGGAGCCTCATATCTAATTTGTCAAATCATAATAGTAGAAATTCCAAAATATAGTCCCCACAAAGAATGGTTGTCGAGACCATCCTTGAAGAAGGGTGTGAACCTCTTGTCGTCAATGCACTTTTGCATGTGCGCCCTCATCATCAAGATGACATAAATGGAAGCCATCAAAGTTTGTAATGACCAAAATTAGCTGACCAACTTTTGCTTGATCATATACTTTACAACAATCAACCATAACTTTGCAAAGAAGAGAGTTTGGCCATAGCCAAACCTCATGCTGGAACAAAATATAAGCCATTATTTATTGACAAGAATAAATAAGTGTAAACTTGAGTTGGGCAAAGGAATGAATTGGAATTGAAGGTAGAATCAAAATAGAGGGTAATTAAGATGGAGTAGTACAGAGCGCTAAGTAAACAAAAAGCTATTTAGATATCTTATTACACAATTGATGTATCTAAATTTTAACATCCCATTATACAACCTAATACAAAACCTCTAAAGTTTCCACTATGACCAAGTTACAATTGTCCTTGAGAATATGGTAGATGGCTTCAACTTGAAATGCACAACATTGAATTTGGAGTGTGTTTTTGCCATGGTTGAGATTGAAGACTGAAGGCAAGTAGGAAGAAGGTTTTGTATGGGCAAGGGTTTATGGTTTCAAAATGATGGATGCTCTTACAAGTGATTAGTTAATGATTACTTAGTGATTACTCATGATTTCATAAATAAAACAATACTATATACAAAATTAATTATAAATATAAACAAATTTCAACCTAAAATAATCCTCCACTTCTAAAAAGATTTTTGAATAATTAGAGCACTTTCTTGAAGAAATATTGTGTATACAAAGCATCATCTTCACATCTAATTAATCAGTATCTATCTCTACTTAAGAAATGATTTTCGAACATATATTTACCAAAACCTATTTTGATCATTTATAACCATTGTAAGAAATATCCAAATGAAACATTTTTTTGGTTTTTTAAAATCCTTTTCAGTTGCCAACAAGGAAATATAAATATTTGACAAGTCCAATAATAGTAATTATGATCTAACAAAAAAGGTGGTGCTTTTGGAAAGAAGGCCTTGGCCGAGATAATGTGGTTGCTTCAAAACTAGAGTTTGTGTAGAAATGAAGCAGCGTATCCGATAGCAACAATAGTTTTAGTTGATAGGCACAAATAGGCAACAATATATAACACTGCACAGATTCAACAAAAAACTTCAAATTCCAAAGTTCAAATGCTTCAAAAAAACTGGCAAGTCTTTTGTTGAATCTGTGCGGTGTTATATATTGTTGCCTATTTGTGCCTATCAACTAAAACTATTGTTGCTATTAGATACACTGCTTCATTTCTGCACAGGACTCTAGTTTTGAAGCAACCACATTATCTCAGCCAAGGCCTATCAACCTAAAATAACCCTTCACTTCTAAAAAGATAAATTAGTCTATATTATTAATAAAGTATTACAATTGGCTGTTGTGGGTGAAGGGACATACAAATTATATGAAGCCATAATTGTAGCTACGCTCGCCTAACTTTATTTTATGGTTATTGTCTTGAGGCATTATGATTCCTTGGCTATGTTGTAGCTTCATTTCATTGTTTTAGTCATTTGACTCCATGACTCCATGATCAAGTCATGTCTAAATGATTCTTCAAGGTCGTTACAGAGTTGAAAGTAAATAAAAAATGAAGAATGAACATAAAATAATATTGTGAAAAATAATATCAATTTTTAATATTCTAATATAACAAAATTCCTTTTTGATTACTCCCTAAGTAGTACTATTTATGGAGATCAAGGATTTTGGCTGTTGAAATCTACTAGATGACGCCTGCCTTCCCAAGGAAGAACCCCTCACAAAAGTCTCTTTCCCTCTTCATGTCTTTTCATAATAATTTTAAAATCTCTACATCTTTTTAATTTCTAATTTGAAAACATCATTTCTTTTGGTAAATTTAAAAATAACAAAGGCATTGAATATTGAACTTAATTCTTTACTTTGTTTGAATATTTTTATACTAAATTGAAAATGTCAATTTGTAATTGACTTGTCACACTTTGTTTTAATCAAAAATCATGAATTCAATAAATAGATCCAAAAAAAAACCCAGTAATTTTTTGCAATGCATTTGATAGGAGAATTGAAATAAATTTTTTGAATTTAGGAGAAGAATCAAAAAATCTAAAAAGTATTTGACAAAATTCAATGTAAATTTGAAAATACTCAATTTGCAACAGAATGAACTAATAGTTTTTGAACTTAAGAAAAATATGAAATTTGTTATTGAAACAGTGTGAAGATCAAAGAAACAACTTATGGGATAGTTGCTAAACGTTATTATCTTGCTTTCAATTTTATTTTATTCTCGAAAGAATGTTATAATCTAAATTTACATACATTACTATTGAATTTTCAAGAAATAGCTTAAATGTTGTTTATAGACTAAGTTGATATAATAGACTAACTTGATTATAGACTAAGTTGATATAATACTTAGTCTATTTTTTGAAAGTCTCTATTGGAAATTGTTATATAAATTATTAATTTTTGAATTCCATTAAGTTGATCAAAATGTCACAATCTTTGTTGTTATTGGAAGAACCATTTCGACTTGATTCCATTCTAGAACCAGCTCCACCAAAAGCATTTCGAACACTAACCAAAATTGTAGGCACTTTAGGACCCATGTCTAGATCAGTTGAAGTACTAGAAAAGCTCTTAAAAGCAGGTATGTCTGTTGCAAGATTTGACTTTACTTCCGGAGACAATGCATACCATCAAGAAACACTAGACAACCTTAAAACTGCTGTGAAAAACACGAGGCGCTTATGTGCTGTCATGCTCGATAGTATCGGTCCGGAGCTTTCTATCATAAATATAGCCAATGCTTCAATTGAATTGAAAGAAGGAAACATGGTAATGCTCACACCCGATAAAAGCAAAGCCACTTCGCCCGAATTTCTTCCTATTAACTACGGGGAGCTTTCTTATCATGTCAAAACTGGAGACGAGATTTTTGTTGGCCAATATTTGTATACAGGAAGTGAAACCACTTCTGTATGGCTTCAAGTAGTGGATACCAATGGTCCAAATGTCAATTGCCTAATCAAAAATACTGCAACTTTGAGTGGAACTCTATTTACTGCTGTTGCAGCTGCCGTGCGCATTGGCCTTCCTACATTAAGTGAAGTTGATAAGTCGGCTATTCAAACATGGGGAGTACGAAATCAAATTGATTTTATTTCGTTATCTTATACACGTCATGCTAATGATGTTCGTTTGACACGGAGTTTTATAAGCAAACTTGGAGATCTCAAACAAACCCACATATATGCCAAGATTGAAAATCGAGAAGGACTGGAGCATTTTGATGAAATTTTGAAAGAAGCCGATGGGATTATTCTTTCTCGTGGAAATTTGGGGATTGACGTTCCAACTGAGCAAGTTTTCAGGTTTCAAAAAAATGCGATTAGACAATGTAATTATGCAGGGAAATCCATAATTATTACACGAGTTGTAGACTCGATGGTGGATAGTCCTCGACCAACACGAGCTGAAGCAACAGATGTTGCCAACATGGTTCTTGATGGAGCCGATTGCATCATGTTTGGTGCAGAAACACATCGTGGGAACTATCCAGTAGAGGCTGTAAACACAGTTTGTTTGATATGTGGAGAAGCCGAGAAAGTTTTTAATCAGGCCTTATACTTTAGAAACACTTGTCAATTTGTAGGAGAGCCCATGTCATATTTGGAATCCATTGCATCATCGGCAGTCAAAGCAGCTATTAAAGTGAAAGCCTCGGTCATTGTTGTATTTACATCGTCTGGAAAAGTGGCTCGATTGGTGTCCAAATATCGACCCATTATGCCAGTGCTCACGGTTGTCATTCCAAGATTAACAACTGATAAGATGCGGTGGACATTCACTGGTGCCGCTCAAGCTCGACAATGTTTGATTACTCGCGGCCTTTTCCCCATGCTAGCGGATCCTCGGCATCCAACAGACACTTCAACAAATACTACAAATGAATCTATTTTAAATGTAAGCTTTATAGAATAAAAGCCATTAGCCAAATTGAATGAAAACATTGGCATCTAAAATCATATGTATATGTAAAGACTTTAGAAAATATGAACAATAAAAACTAATCAATCTTATTCCATGTTTAATTACAATCATACTATTAAAAAAATATGAATGAATAAAATGTCAAAATGAAATAATATTAGAATCATACTATTTGATAAATAATTAATTTATTGCTAAATTGATGGAATCGTTGATATTGTAGATTGCTTTAGAGCATGGAAAAGCTGCGGGCATAATTAATCCTAAAGACCGAGTTGTTGTATGCCAAAAAATTGGAGATTCTTCAATGGTCAAAATTCTTGAATTGCAAGATTAAGTGAGTTTTTTTATTTCGAAATTTATCTGTGTTTTATTTCATACTAAATTTATATCACATTATCAATACTTGATGCTCAAGATTTTGTGTTCAAACTTTGAACTTCACACTATGGCATCTTGAAATTCAACAGTAATCCTCTATATTCCATTTTGTAGGGACAATAAAGTAGAAATCAAATTCATTAAATTTTTAATTCGATACTTCATTGGTATAAGCATCCTTCACAACTTTAACAATCATGTTTTATAAGTTTGAGAACCTACTCAACAAATTACTGAGGTATTCAATCTTCATAATGTATAAATTTCATTGAAATGTCCAAATGCTTTATATGAAAGTGAAAAGTTCAATGTAGCTTCTTCAACAAAAATTGAATACAACAGTTTTATATAGTTTAGGGTTAAATCTCAACCAAATTAAGGTCACCACACTTCATTTCTATGATTGGTGGTAACCCTTAAAAAGAGTCCTAAATGAAGTTTTTATCAACTTGGAAAATAAGTTTAATAAATGTGACAATCCTTTAATACTGGTATAAATGTCAATTAAAAATCATTCTTAGGACATTTTGGCTCTATCAAAACAATAATACCTTCCTTGCGATTTTCTTATAACAAAAGAAACATGGCAGGGTCAATGAACATTCTGCAAAACCTCATAGGTGGAGAATTCTCATTCTGTGAATATTCACTGTTTTCAAGAGGTCTCTCCAATACAATGCTTTGAGAACGACTTTCTAACTCATACGCTCACGGTCAAAAAGAACTCTATAAAAACAACATCACATGTGAACACCTCAAAACAAATTCTAGGATAACAACAAATACATAATCAAAGATTTTGGTGCAGAAATACAATATTTGGGTATCTCATAACTAGAAAATTAACTGCTGAAATTTGCACTAGCAGGGTCCTAATCACGAGCCTAGACTACCCTTGAACCAATCTATGAAGTGTCATGGTGACACCCTCCAAAAAGAAGTTGAAATTGTTGCAACATCTAGGCAGTACAACGACTGTCTCTAAGTATTCATAATATTGATGTAATGGATAATGTCATTAGTGTCCATCTAGCCACTGACCTGCAGCAACTTCAAGGTGTCTTCTTCTACGTAATCGTACGAAACTTAAAACGAAACCTTTCTTCTTCCAATCAACCAAGGATCTTCATTACAAAGGAAGACCCCAACTCAGGAGTGCAAATACCATCCTACAATATTCAATTCAAAAAAGGCGCAATGAGTTTGTCCTACCTCTACCTCTCTAGTCTACATGGTCATGCCGGAAGCCACAGGGGACCCTGCGCCCTTCTTCTGCAGCTTCTCCACCACGATGGCCTGCGTCGTCAGCACCATGCCCGCCACGGAGGCCGCGTTCTGCAGCGCACACCTCGTCACCTTGGCGGGGTCGATCACGCCGGCCTCCAACAAATTCTCGTATGTGTCCGTCATGGCGTTGTAGCCCATCTCCCACGCGCTCTCCAAGATCTTCTCCACCACCACCGCGCCTTCCACGCCCGCGTTGTGCGCGATCAGGGACGCTGGGGAATTCAGCGCCTGCACAAAACAACAACAGGACAAGAAACCAAGAGAATTCACATCAACATGAAGCAATGAAAGGAAAAATCAGTAATGCTCGAGCTTAGGACTCTTCTTCTGCATCATTCAGGGATCTGCATGCAATGGAACTCACCCTTTGCACGATGTCGGCGCCCAGCTTCTCCTCGGGGTCGGAGATCGTCTCCTTGATGGCGGGCACCAGCGCCGACAAATGCACCAGCGCTGCGCCGCCGCCGGGGACGATGCCTTCCTCGATCGCAGCGAACGTGGCGTTCTTCGCGTCCTCGATTCTCAGCTTCCGGTCTTCCAGCTCGGTCTCCGTCGCGGCTCCCACCTGGCACCCACACACCATCGTCGTCAGCATGCCTACCACGAACATGGCCTAAAGAGATCAAACTGCATTGGGCATTCAAACATCTTGCATACTATATCGAAAAGGAAAGCGGATAGAGCTCACATTCGCCAATGGCTACTGTACCTTGATCACGGCCACCCCTCCGGAGAGCTTGGCAATGCGCTCCGAAAGCTTCTCCGTGTCGTACACGGAATCCGTCTCCGTCAACTCCTTCTTGATCTGGGCAATGCGCGCCTGGATCTCGTCCTTGCTCGCGGAATCCGCGATAATGGTGGTCGTGCCACTCCTCACCGTGATCTTCCTGGCGGACCCCAGCTGCTCCACTTCCGTGGCTTCCACCTTCATGCCCAAGTCACCCGCAATGAACTCCGAACCTGGAGGACCCCAAACCTCCACTTTAGTCACCCACAACACCTTCACAATGGGAAACTGAACAAGCCCGTTTAGGATACAGCTAACAACAGAAGGACAGCCAACTCCGGATGATCAAACCGACGATTCAAGTCCTCCCACAGCCGAAGGGAGTCCCAATACCTCAGTCGACCGGAATCCAGAGCCGAACAACTGCGTACCTGTCATAATGGCGATGTCCTGAAGAAGAGCCTTGCGACGCTCCCCAAAACCAGGGGCCTTGATGGCCGCCACCTGGATGACGCCACGCAGCTTGTTCACCACCAGCGTCGCCAGGGCCTCGCCGGAGATGTCCTCCGCCACGATCAGCAGCGGCACGTTCATTTGCGTTGTCTTCTCCAACACGGGAATGATCTCCTTGATGGTCGTGATCTTCTGGTCCGTCACCAGCACGCGGGCGTTCGCGAACTCCACCAAAAGCTTCTCTTGATTGGTCACGAACTGCGGCGAGATGTACCCCCGGTCGATCTGCACATCCAAAAGAAAACCACACTCAGACATTCTCCCAGCTTCCACCAAACACTCCAGGTAGAAACCTTCTCATAAGCCCCCATGTATCTTTACAGGCAGTCTTCGTTCTGATAGTTTGCCGTCGACACTAAAAACTACCCAAACTCGGACTTGCCAAAGATTCAACTCGTTCTAGCCATTCAGACACCTCAACTGAAGGGATGCAAACACAAAAACTTCTGCAGGAAAAAGAGAACGGCTCTGCTTACCTCCATACCCTCCTCCACGTCCACTGTGGTCTCGAACGAAGACGAGGACTCGATGGACAGAACACCATCAGGTCCCACTTTGTCGATGGCATCCGCAATCATGGTGCCGATCAGATCGTCGTTGCCGGCAGAGATCGACGCCACCGCTGCACCACCAAGTCCACTCTCAGAGCCCGCCATGCCAAGGCACCAACCTCTCAGCGAAAACCAAACAAGCCCCAGTGAGCACTGACTGAAAAAAAAGGTTCGACGTACCTTTGATGGTTTCTCGGCCTTGCACGGGGCGAGCCTTCTCCTTGAGCTCCTCGATCAGAGCGGCCACCGTCTTGTCGATGCCCTTCTTGATGGCCACGGGGTTGGCGCCCGAGGTCACGTTCAGAAGACCCAACTTGATCAACTCTCTCGCCAGCACGCACGCAGTCGTGGTTCCATCTCCCGCGGAGTCGTTCGTCCTGCTAGCAACCTGAAGCCACGACCGACAAGCATCAATAAGCTGGAATCAAAATTTGACTCATCCACGATTCGCAACACTGACTCAACACCTGATTGCTCAAAAAGCACATACCACATCACAATCATGTCAATTGGTGGCTTGAGACTAATACTGCGCAACTACAAAAGCCTTCTCCTGTTATAGCGTAAGCGCTGTATCCCCTTCATGATGACATAAACACAAGTTCACCAGTACTGAAGTTCACAAACCCCCACGTACCTCCCGGATAAGGGAAGCTCCGGCATTCTCCATCGCATCCGGCAAGTCGATCGCACGCGCAATCGTCACTCCGTCGTTGATCACCCGCGGAGCACCGAAGTCGTCCAGCACAACATTCCGACCTGCCCATTCCATGACCACACACCTCACTCAGCTCGTCTCTTCGCCATCACCACTTTGCACTAGGCTTGTCCCTCACTACAGAAAAGGCATTCCGAAATGAACTCTAGTGGCCACATTCCGCCAATTTTTCTTAGAAGTCCAAAATGGCGCTTCGACACGACACTGAGGTCCGACCAATTGACCAACATTTGCCATTTCCCTTCCATCCAAGAATTTTCCGACCACAGTACACAACAACGATACCTCGAGGACCCAACGTGACTCCGACGGAATCCGCCAGCTTGTCGATGCCCGCTTGCATCGCCTTCCGCGAGTCTTGACCGAACGTGATGTCCTTGGCCGCAGCTCTCACGGCGAGCCGCCCCTTGCCGCCCTTGCTGCCACAAACATGGCTCTGCGCCTGCCTGGAGGACAGCTGGTTGCGTCCTTGCAAGAAACCCACCACGCGAGGGCTCGACTTCGCGGTCGGCGCCGGTGCTACTGCCATCGACGATGGCGCAGCCATCATCCTGTTCGCCAACATCGCATTGGCAGCCATGGCTTCAATCTGCTAAACCCCTAAAACCCACCCCCCACACAAACCTTCAACCCTCCACCTCCTGGAACTCAAAACACAAAAATGAAAACCTGATTCACTCCAATGCACCCGAACACAATCGAAACCGCATCAACCCAAAACCCAGGACCCAGGACCCCAAGAAATCTCTCCTCGCACTTCAGGCAAGAGCAAGCTCACCACTGCCTCGGAGAATTCAATGGTCCCTTCTTTGAAATTCAAGCAATACGCCTTGCAGGAATTTGGCAAAGATGCAGCAACGAGAGATGCAGGGCGTTGCAGGGGCCAATTTCGATGAGCGGGGTGGTGGAGGAGAAACCTTAGCTCCTTCGGATTGAATATGCACTCGTCTTGGGGTGTAACTTATGACCGTGTTTGCAGTTTCGCTGGGTTGCTCTTGCCTTGGTGAAGTTTGAGGGGTTTGGTTCTGGACCCTATTGCCGTTGCTACCTTATCTGCTTCGATGCCGTGGTGTTACCCATGGCCGCCGGTCTGGGTTTGGGTCTGTCTCAAGAGTGGGACGTTCAGTTCAGTTTGCAACTGTCGATGGAAAAGTGGGGCATGAAGTTTTCATTCGTTGGTTTGCTCTGCAAAATATACTTGTTTTCTCTTTGCCTGATTTGCATTTGGACAATCTGTATAAGGCAAGGCCTGAAGAAAAGGGGATAACAACAACAACAACAACAAAAAAAACAAAAACAAAAACATCAACGAGTTGTGAAATCCCCAACTACAAGCGGCATTGCCTGGCACAAACAATGTCACTTACGGCACTTATGTCACTTATGTCACTTAAGTGAAAAATTAAAACATCAAAGTATGTATTAATTTGTAAAAATTAGGAAAAATAATTTTCCACAAAACTAAAAACTGTGCATTTGGGAGGAATTTTTGGTGATGAGATTTGACCCAAAAAAATTAGGTCAAAACCATCTCTAATGTTTAAAGCGAGCACAAGGGAGGCCTATTTGCATACATGTGGAAGACATAAAATATTATTTTTTTAATTGCTGTTTAGTAAGAATATGTCTACCTACTATAAGAATATTCCACATAAATTTTAGCTTAAACAATTAATTTAAACCTCTCAAATAGTATTAGAAAATCATGAACGTCAAAGTGTGACAAGTTAACAAAATTTAAATATAAATATAAAATGATTTCTAATTTTTTTTAACATACACTAGATGAGATTTGAGGGTCTTAGAGGGCCCCGAGTTCCCCTGCATTCTCAGACTGCGGAAATGCAGCTGCAGCAGCTGGCTGAT
Organism: Neckera pumila; assembly: GCA_963969595.1. Classification (NCBI taxonomy): domain Eukaryota; kingdom Viridiplantae; phylum Streptophyta; class Bryopsida; order Hypnales; family Neckeraceae; genus Neckera; species Neckera pumila. Next base: position 12,523,007 of record OZ018415.1, read on the forward strand.
GTGGCACAGCAATTGCCAAGTCATTTTTTTAAAAGAAAAAAAAAATTGGCTTAAAACAATTTTTTGGTAAAATTTTTTCTGATACGCCCGTACCGGCGTTCCCTTAATCTGGCCATATTGGGGAATGGGCCTGAAACGGCCCTCCAAGACTCTCGAATCTCATCTAATGAAAGATACAATTACAATCAAGCCATCTAGAAATTGATTTTTTGTTTTTGGTATTGGATTCATAATTCAAAAGCTATAGCATTCCAAATTCAGAATGCTACCAAACTTGCAAGTGTTCCTTGCAAGCACCTTGAAGCATCCTAAAGAATGGAGGAAATAAAGACCAAGTGCTTACAATTCTCAATCCACCAAAAAAATGCCTCCTTGACACTAGAAAATTCATGTTTATTGTTGGTGCACTACATGACTAAAAGTCCATTTTCACCTCACCTTACACATGCTTTTAACGGCTACACTTATATCACAATTTCTTGTTGTGTTCCTACACATGTTGTTTAATATATGCTGATCTTAGCTAAAAGATGACGTGCCTGGGTATAAAGCAGGAATATTATGTAGTTCTTGCAATAATCTTGAAGAACATGCCAATTTTTTCGTAGCATTCAAATCTTTGAAATTTGAAGATTTCCGTTGAATCCGTGCAATGTTATATATTGTTGCCTTTTTGTGCCTATTAGCAAAATTGTCGTTGCTATCAAATACGTTGCTTCCATTCTGCATAGAACTCAAATATTGACGCAACCACATCTTTTCAACTTGAGCTTTCCTCCCAAAAGTGCTACTTTTTTTTGTTAGACATACTTCTCTGTCTCAAATAAAACTAGTGTTTCTTTTGTAAAATACAAAGGAAAGACCGGTTTTATTTTTAGACGGAGGGAGTAGTTACTACTCTTAGACTTTTCAAATATTTATATTTTTTTGTTGGCAATTGAAGAGGATTTCAAAGCACCAAAAAATGTTTCATTTTAATATTTTGAATAAAAGTTATAAAGAATCAAAGTCAATTTTGGTAGATATCCTAAAATCAATTTTTTTGTGGAGGTAGGTATTGATTAATTAGATGTACATCTGGGAAAGATGGCGCTTTGGATTTGTGACTCATTTGGGAATTTCTACCTTAAACACATCTAAATTCATATAAAAATATGCAAGACATCCATCATAATCTTCTTCAATACATGAAAAAAAGAAAAAGAAAGTGGACCTCACAAAAAAATTGGTGAAAAATCATAGATTTACATGTTTTTATAGGCATCCATCGTCATCCAAAAGTTAGGATCTTATTCTTTGTGCGTTTAAGGGTTACCAAAACTTGAAACTCAAACAACCAAGTCATGCATTAGAGCACAAAAACATGCTAATTTATTTAGGCTAAAGTATTTACACCTCTATAAGACTTTGATACTTGGCTACATTATTCATGGTATTTACCCACCTTAGTTTCAAGACCTTTTTTCCATCAAAAAACAATCAAAATGGCCATTTCTATTGCAAAAAGCAAAAAAATTTAAAAATTGTTTTTTTGCATATTTAACCACATGATCTTGCACTAGACTAGTGTTAGAATGTCATTAGATGTTATTTGGAGGTAGTAAAGGGCTATTCCAAGCCCGTTCCCCAATCTGTTCCCAATGCAGGGAAGGAACGTCGGGCTGTTGTAAGAACCCTAATTACCAAAAAAAAAATATCTTTTTTTTTTGCTTCTAAAAATAAAATAAAAAATTCAAAAAAAAAAAAGGTGACATGGCCGAAGTTACATTGCTACGCTGCTGCAATAGCAGCACAATGTATTCCCTGCAGTTGGGAACTTGCAACCCTTTGAGAGGGCCAAATCCCCTCTAATGGTGGAAAAAAATTCAAAAACCTTGACCACGTAGATTGCAAGATATATGCATTTAGAGTGAAAAAAATAAACTTTTTGCACCTTGCTTGACTAGATTTTTTGACTTTGAAGCTTTTTAGCTTAAAACATTTGTACCAGTGATTTTAAATTTCTAAATTTTTATGTTGAAGAATTGAGTTGAGGATCTAGAAAATAAAAAATAAAACACTTAATGTTCACTCTTTAAAAGTTATCAAGTAGAAGTAGGTTCAAGATTAAAGGAAATATATACTAAACCATTAGTTGCTCTATGGTGGAATTGGAACAAACTAATCTCAAGAGTGAGATTGTTCTAACAAGAGATTTTAGCATTAGATGACATTCTGGGGCACTGGAGGGCCATTTCAGGCCCGTTCCCTAATGTGGCCTGACTCTATGAACAACGGTACGGGTTGTAAGAAAATATTTATTTAAAAAACAAAAAAACTCAAATATCATTTTAAGCAAATTTTTTTCCCCAAAAATGACATGGTAGTGATTGTGCCACATCAACTAGTTGTTGCAATTAAAACAGAACTTTTATTAAAAAGTCCAAAAGTTAGATAGCTTGTTCTATAATACATGTATTAAAAAATTCATAAAATTAGATTTTTAATGCTATTATTGTCTTCAAAAATTATTTATTTCATAGATATAATTACTTTCTTTGGATTTTTAATTAAAGGGGAACAAGATTCTCTATATTATAACAAAATATATCCTTTGAGACTAGACTAAAATTTATTACAAGTGATTATAATTAGAACCACATAATATAGGAGTTGCGTATACAAGATGGTATTCCACATGACATTTTTTAAATAAAAATACAAAATCATATTTCAATACATAATAGAGGTCTTATGGAAATTTATACAATGTATATGCATGCACATATCTCCAATAGCCCTTCAAGAATTAATTTTTGAATTTTTTTGGATGTTCAATTCCTTAAGTTAGAAGACTAATCACTACAAGAGAAATGTATTTTAAGTGAGCCTTTAAGTATAGTCCTAGATATAAGATTATAAGTAATGACCTTTTAGGAAATTTTCAATAAATTTTTACTAAAAACACATGTATTTTTATTAAATTTTTACTGAAAATCTCCCTAAAGATCATTACTTATAATCTTATACCTAGCACTATACTTAAAAATTCACTTAAAAACATCATTTTTTCTTGTAGTGAATGGTATTTTGGAGAGGTCATAAAATTAAGATACTTAAACCTAAAACCAACCTCTTAAGGGGCGTTGTATTAGATGGGACATATGCAAGAGAAAATCATAAAAAACTTTTGCAAATTGAATATGTTTATATTAAAATAGCAAAATGCAAGAGCAAAGTTTAAATCATTATTGTTCCAAAATAATCATTTGAAAGGTGAAGGTTGTACAAGCTAAAAGTATAACATGGGAGAATCCAAAATCCATTTGATTTATGTTGTTGTTCTAAACACTTATTGATTTGTGCCAAATGAAGTTGCACTTTAGTATTGAACTCTTGGACAAAACAAATCATTTCTTTTACTTTCAGCAAAATTCTGAAGTTTTGAAATATTCACCAAAACTTCTAAAAAATTAATAACTTACCAAATACATGTGACTTCACCTTTGGAAAAAAAATTTATCCACTCATACATAGTGACAGAAAAAGAAGCATAGTCTAAAAAGAAATTGAGGTTTGACTACTTAGTCAAAGGCTTTGTCCTTACAAATTATATTTAACCTTGAGAGGTTGCAAGAGCCAAAACATGGCTTATGATTAGTTTTTAGAAGATGAAATATTGCAAATTTTCATCCATTTTTGTTTTGAAACTTTCTTGAACAAGAATTGTAGTAGGAATCTCTCATTGATGTTTAATTGTTGTTTTGTAGATAAATTGATGCTTTATATATTGGTATAAATCACAAAAGATGTTTTATCCAATGTATCTTGGCAACTTTATATTCTTTGCTCTAGATCTAAATCTCACTCATGAAAATGATCTTTCTAAACTTTCTACAATTAACAAAATGAAGGTAATCAAATCTAATTTGTATTCTAATTCAGAAATTTTCTAGGTTGACCATTGAACTCTTGGCCTATTATTATGGTCTATTGGTTTTTGTTTACTTAAACACGTCTAAATCTGAAATGTTTATGGCTTATAGAAGACATGTAAATTCTTTGTCAAAGAGTATAATTTCTAAATATATTTGCTCATATATATTGGCACAAACAAGTGTATAGTGTAAAGAATTTGACGTTTGATAGTGTATTCATAGGCATATCCTTACAAGTTTAATCCTTGAACACCATGCTCATCAATGGAAAAATCAAGCTTTAAAAAAATCCAAAAAAACTCATTGGAGGTGAAACTAATGTACATGACTTTTCCTTTTCACACAAAATTCCAAGGATGAACATCTTACACTTCTGTCTTACAAAAAAGTGTTCATCCATCAAACACTTAGTGTGTGCAAACGACATTATATAGGGTTAATCCAATGGTGATGTTGAAGACTAAAATTATTAAATGAATGACATTCAAAATAAATTTATAGAAATGGAAAATGGGCCTATCAACATTGTGAATTTGATCATTTATGGGAGACCAATTTGGTAATAACTTGGTCCTTCTACGGTTCATACTTCACTAGTGTAGCCCTGTGCTGATGTCACAGCCAAAACAAAAGCAAAGTAATTTTCTAATTATTAAAGTCATAATAAAAACTTTGAAATTCAATAACTTTTGCACATTAGGTCCAGACGTCACAAAACCAAGCCTATGCACCCTTCCTTGCCGAGCCCTTGTCGATGGTACCAAGATTGTCACCAAAATCAGAATAAAAGTATTTTTCTAATTTTTTGATTCCGTAAATACTTTGAAATTCAATAACTTCTGCACCGTGGGTCCAAACGCCATGAAACCAAGCCCATGCACCCCTCCTTGCCGAGAGCTTTCCGACGGTACCAAGCACGCAGCCGGGAGACACACGGACCAGGAGATCTCAACGTATTAGAACAAAACAAAGCAAACAAACATAACAAACAAACAGCCAAACTTAAGGTATGGAAACAGGCAACTCACCGGCGGTTATAGGTTACTGCACCAACCAACCCACATTCTACCGGAACACGGTCATAGAGGCGTTTTCACGGCCCGGACATGTTCAATCCAAGTGAGGCTAAGGTTTCTCGATGCTTCTGCTCACGAAGTCTCGTCCACCACCGCGCTCTTCCAAAATTGGACCCTACAACATCCTGCATCTCTCGTTGCTGCATCTTTCCCAAATTCCTGCAAGGCGTATTGCTTGAATTTCAAAGAAGGGACCATTGAATTCTCCGAGGCAGTGGTGAGCTTGCTCTTGCCTGGAAGGGTTGAAGCGTGAGGAGAGATTTCTTGGGGTTCTGGGTTTTGAGGTCCTAGGTTTCGGGTTGATGCGGTTTTGATTATGTTCGGGTGCATTGGAGTGAATCAGGTTTTCATTTTTGTGTTTTGAGTTCCAGGAGGTGGAGGGTTGAAGGCTTGTGTGGGGGGTGGGTTTTAGGGGTTTAGCAGATTGAAGCCATGGCTGCCAATGCGATGTTGGCGAACAGGATGATGGCTGCGCCATCGTCGATGGCAGTAGCACCGGCGCCGACCGCGAAGTCGAGCCCTCGCGTGGTGGGTTTCTTGCAAGGACGCAACCAGCTGTCCTCCAGGCTGGTGCAGAGCCATGTTTGTGGCAGCAAGGGCGGCAAGGGGCGGCTCGCCGTGAGAGCTGCGGCCAAGGACATCACGTTCGGTCAAGACTCGCGGAAGGCGATGCAAGCGGGCATCGACAAGCTGGCGGATTCCGTCGGAGTCACGTTGGGTCCTCGAGGTATCGTTGTTGTGTACTGTGGTCGGAAAATTCTTGGATGGAAGGGAAATGGCAAATGTTGGTCAATTGGTCGGACCTCAGTGTCGTGTCGAAGCGCCATTTTGGACTTCTAAGAAAAATTGGCGGAATGTGGCCACTAGAGTTCATTTCGGAATGCCTTTTCTGTAGTGAGGGACAAGCCTAGTGCAAAGTGGTGATGGCGAAGAGACGAGGCTGAGTGAGGTGTGTGGTCATGGAATGGGCAGGTCGGAATGTTGTGCTGGACGACTTCGGTGCTCCGCGGGTGATCAACGACGGAGTGACGATCGCGCGTGCGATCGACTTGCCGGATGCGATGGAGAACGCCGGAGCTTCCCTTATCCGGGAGGTACGTGGGGGTTTGTGAGTTTACGTATCGGTGAACTCGGGTTTATGTCATCATCAAGGGGACGCAGCACTTACACAAGAATATACGAGACTTCTGGAGTAGCGCAGTATTAATCTCAAACGCTGAGCCACTAATTGACATGATTGTGATGTGGTATGTGCTTTTTGAGCAATCAGGTGTTGAGTCAGTGTTGCGAATCGTGGATGAGTCAAATTTTGATTCCAGCTTATTGATGCTTGTCGGTCGTGGCTTCAGGTTGCTAGCAGGACGAACGACTCCGCGGGAGATGGAACCACGACTGCGTGCGTGCTGGCGAGAGAGTTGATCAAGTTGGGTCTTCTGAACGTGACCTCGGGCGCCAACCCCGTGGCCATCAAGAAGGGCATCGACAAGACGGTGGCCGCTCTGATCGAGGAGCTCAAGGAGAAGGCTCGCCCCGTGCAAGGCCGAGAAACCATCAAAGGTACGTCGAACCTTTTTTTTCAGTCAGTGCTCACTGGGGCTTGTTTGGTTTTCGCTGAGAGGTTGGTGCCTTGGCATGGCGGGCTCTGAGAGTGGACTTGGTGGTGCAGCGGTGGCGTCGATCTCTGCCGGCAACGACGATCTGATCGGCACCATGATTGCGGATGCCATCGACAAAGTGGGACCTGATGGTGTTCTGTCCATCGAGTCCTCGTCTTCGTTCGAGACCACAGTGGACGTGGAGGAGGGTATGGAGGTAAGCAGAGCCGTTCTCTTTTTCCTGCAGAAGTTTTTGTGTTTGCATCCCTTCAGTTGAGGTGTCTGAATGGCTAGAACGAGTTGAATCTTTGGCAAGTCCGAGTTTGGGTAGTTTTTAGTGTCGACGGCAAACTATCAGAACGAAGACTGCCTGTAAAGATACATGGGGGCTTATGAGAAGGTTTCTACCTGGAGTGTTTGGTGGAAGCTGGGAGAATGTCTGAGTGTGGTTTTCTTTTGGATGTGCAGATCGACCGGGGGTACATCTCGCCGCAGTTCGTGACCAATCAAGAGAAGCTTTTGGTGGAGTTCGCGAACGCCCGCGTGCTGGTGACGGACCAGAAGATCACGACCATCAAGGAGATCATTCCCGTGTTGGAGAAGACAACGCAAATGAACGTGCCGCTGCTGATCGTGGCGGAGGACATCTCCGGCGAGGCCCTGGCGACGCTGGTGGTGAACAAGCTGCGTGGCGTCATCCAGGTGGCGGCCATCAAGGCCCCTGGTTTTGGGGAGCGTCGCAAGGCTCTTCTTCAGGACATCGCCATTATGACAGGTACGCAGTTGTTCGGCTCTGGATTCCGGTCGACTGAGGTATTGGGACTCCCTTCGGCTGTGGGAGGACTTGAATCGTCGGTTTGATCATCCGGAGTTGGCTGTCCTTCTGTTGTTAGCTGTATCCTAAACGGGCTTGTTCAGTTTCCCATTGTGAAGGTGTTGTGGGTGACTAAAGTGGAGGTTTGGGGTCCTCCAGGTTCGGAGTTCATTGCGGGTGACTTGGGCATGAAGGTGGAAGCCACGGAAGTGGAGCAGCTGGGGTCCGCCAGGAAGATCACGGTGAGGAGTGGCACGACCACCATTATCGCGGATTCCGCGAGCAAGGACGAGATCCAGGCGCGCATTGCCCAGATCAAGAAGGAGTTGACGGAGACGGATTCCGTGTACGACACGGAGAAGCTTTCGGAGCGCATTGCCAAGCTCTCCGGAGGGGTGGCCGTGATCAAGGTACAGTAGCCATTGGCGAATGTGAGCTCTATCCGCTTTCCTTTTCGATATAGTATGCAAGATGTTTGAATGCCCAATGCAGTTTGATCTCTTTAGGCCATGTTCGTGGTAGGCATGCTGACGACGATGGTGTGTGGGTGCCAGGTGGGAGCCGCGACGGAGACCGAGCTGGAAGACCGGAAGCTGAGAATCGAGGACGCGAAGAACGCCACGTTCGCTGCGATCGAGGAAGGCATCGTCCCCGGCGGCGGCGCAGCGCTGGTGCATTTGTCGGCGCTGGTGCCCGCCATCAAGGAGACGATCTCCGACCCCGAGGAGAAGCTGGGCGCCGACATCGTGCAAAGGGTGAGTTCCATTGCATGCAGATCCCTGAATGATGCAGAAGAAGAGTCCTAAGCTCGAGCATTACTGATTTTTCCTTTCATTGCTTCATGTTGATGTGAATTCTCTTGGTTTCTTGTCCTGTTGTTGTTTTGTGCAGGCGCTGAATTCCCCAGCGTCCCTGATCGCGCACAACGCGGGCGTGGAAGGCGCGGTGGTGGTGGAGAAGATCTTGGAGAGCGCGTGGGAGATGGGCTACAACGCCATGACGGACACATACGAGAATTTGTTGGAGGCCGGCGTGATCGACCCCGCCAAGGTGACGAGGTGTGCGCTGCAGAACGCGGCCTCCGTGGCGGGCATGGTGCTGACGACGCAGGCCATCGTGGTGGAGAAGCTGCAGAAGAAGGGCGCAGGGTCCCCTGTGGCTTCCGGCATGACCATGTAGACTAGAGAGGTAGAGGTAGGACAAACTCATTGCGCCTTTTTTGAATTGAATATTGTAGGATGGTATTTGCACTCCTGAGTTGGGGTCTTCCTTTGTAATGAAGATCCTTGCTGGATTGGAAGGAAGAAAGGTTCCTTTAGGTTTTGTAGGAATATTTAGAAGATGCCTTGAATTTGGAGGTAAGTGGCTGAATGTTACAAGAATTTCAGCCTCTTCTTGGAGGGCTCCAGGATTGCAATTCCTTGTTTGCACGAGCTAGTAGTCTGTTTTTTTCTGGTAATATTTTGTGATGTTTCTGACTTTTATTAACTCAAACTGTTGGTAAAGGTTACTGGACCTGATCCTTATTTCTGAATGGACTTGGCCTATGACCAAGGTAGAGAGCCTAAAAATTATCAGGTGAATTCCTTGTTTCTGCAGTTTCTCAGCAATTTGAAAGTTCTTAGTTTGTTCATCCGGTGTCCAATAAATGCATAAGAAGAGAATCTGGAAAACTATTTTGACTTCCAACAACTTCCAACCAAAAATTAAACAATGTAATAATAGGAGCAATGTTCAATTGCTTATTCAATTGCATTTGGGTTTAGTGTTCTTAGTGTTATCTATTGTGACCTTGAGACTCCTACTTGTGAATTGTGTACAATGTTTTTACTGGAAGCAAAATTCTTGATTTGAACACTCTAAATTTAGTTCTTGTATTCTATGATCTTTCTATAAGTTTTATTGGCTAAAACCAAAGGTATGAAATTGTGTATCTAAAAGCTAACCTTCATAAGTCAAGATAGGAATGAATGGATTCTCTATAGAATTATAAAATTTAGGACATTGACGTTAGGGTATGAATCTTAAATTTTTATTGGTCCAACTTCTTGCACTTGAAACTTTTACAAATAATAATCAAATGCCATTCCTAAATTTCACTTAAATGTAGTTGTATTTTATTTATATATGACTAAATTTCAAAAATCAAATGCCAATAGCAAACAATTATAGTTGATTTTATTTCATCTCTTTGCATCTTTCAAGAATGAAACTTCTAAATGTTATGAAAGTGAGTCCTAAGTGTTTAAATTGAAAATAGGGAAAAATTTAGGGTTACATTTGCATTTTTTACAAGTGTAAAGTTTGCTTTTTGGGAATCTTTCAATATGATTTAATCCAAATTCTACAAATATGGGCAAGTTAGATACTAAGGAAATAATAAGTGAGACAAATAATATTTTAATTTTGTTCTATAGAAGTTAATTCAATTAATGCAAGGGCTTGAATAGACACCTTATACTAATTGACACTAGTTTGGATAATTTTGGATGAATGTAATTATTAATACATATCTTTTGGATGCTTTTGGATAAAGACAATACATTATAGACAATAATATGTAAGGACCCGAATTAGAATAATTTTGAATATCTTATCTTCAGTATGTTGAAAATTTGTAGTTTATTCATACAATCTTCAAAAAATGGTGGTTTCAATTTGTGTGGTGTTCAATGGTTCTGTATGTTGAAAATTTGTGATGATGTTCAATGGTTTTAAAATTTGTGATGATGTTCAAATGTCTTATTTTAATCCAAATTATACAAAATTGTGTAATATATATTTAGGAATTTAAGGTTTGAGGTTGTGTGCATTGAAATCTTGTCTCTTTTTTAAATAATTTTAAACATAATTTAAAAAAATTCCAATTTTTTGATATCCTTCGTTTGAAGAAAAAATCATAAATTCTTTTAAGATATTTAAAAACCAATATAATACTATTGGGACATTGTACTTCCATTTTATTTCATATTTGAATCTTGATTGTAATTTAAATTAATTTGTAGGTTGTATTTTAATCCGTAAACTCCTATTGTCCCCTCAAGGGATAAAATGGATTTTTGGTAGACCCCTACGGTTTCCAATTTGTGTGGTGTTCTTTTGAAACTTTTTGTGAAGATAGGAAACTACATTGGCTTTTCGTGGATATATTTTTTATTCCAATCAATGCAGGGTTGCAAAAGTTATGTAACCCAAAGCCTAAAATGGAATTCATTAGGTTGTACAAAAGAAATCACAAAAAATCAAAATCAAATTATAAAATTTTATTTCTCATAAATAGAAAGTATTTTAATTTATAAGTGGAAATATTTTATTCATTCTATTTGGATTAGTGATGAGAAAGTTATAGACAATCTTGTTTCACAGGCAATTTAAGTATCTTTTTGAAAAAATAACTTGTTTGATTCATTATTGAACGCAATTTTTATAATTTTTCAAAAAAATAATTGAATCATGTTTAGTTAGTTTGCAAGAACAATCTCACCATTGGAATAAGCAATTTTGAATTCTATCTTAGAGCTATTCACAATAAAGTTTTTCCTTCAATCTTCAATTTACTTCACATAACAATTTTTTAATGAGTGAAAATTAAGTGTGTGTTTTTTTGAAATTTTTTCTTCAACATAGAAAGTTAGAAATTAAAAATTTGTAGTACAAAACTTTAAGCTACAAAGATTCAAAGCCTCAAAAATCTATTCAGGTAAGGTGCAAAAAAATTTGATTTCTTCACTTCAAACACAAATATCGTGCAATCTGCCTAGTCAAAGTTTTTGAAATTTCTTCCATGCATTCTTATAGAAGTTTAGTACAAGATCCTATGGTTAGCTATGCAAAACAAACAATTTTTAAAGGATTTTATACTTGGCAATAGAAATGGTACTTTTGAGTGTTTTTGATGAAAAAAATGCCTTAGGAGCTTAGGGATTAAAAGATATGAGAAATTTGATTTTTCCATTAAGATTTCTAAAAAGACCACATCTATAGAAATCACAATGTTCCATATGTGCAAAACATCAAAATTTCATATATCAATTATCAAAAGGACAAAGCATAGGTTCATTGTTAAATAAGGTTTCTACACTATATAGGGATATTAAGGGGACCCATACTAATTAATTGACATCTTATACTATGTAAATATCTACATTTACTGTACATCAATAGTTACAGAAGTGTGTGGGGACTATACATCACGTTTCAAACATCTATAGTTTTTGAGGATATTAAGTTCCTTCAATTTTTTGGTCCCTTTAACCCCTAAAGTTAAGTTCCATGACTATGTTCTCACCAAAAATGTTCAAAACCTACCATTTTTAGTACAAGTATCCAATTTTGAATTTTTTTTTTTTTTTGACATATGTAACTGTAGGATCTTGTAGTATGGTGACTTGAGAACATATGTTAAGAATTTTAGGAATTTCCACCACGTGGATTGCAAGTTATAAGCATTCAAATTTACTAAGACCATTTTTTTGGCCCTGCAAAAAATAGGGCAACAGCACTTCACAAGCTCACTTTTTGATGACAATTGTCCAAAATGATGGTGCTTCTTTGGATTCTTTTTCTTAGACAAGTTGGCTACATACTTGAAAATTTTCACTTCATTTCGAATTGTACAACATATAGGAAAAAAATAGTAAGTCGATAGTAGTAGAGAATGATTCAAAATACTAAATTGTCAAGAATTTAATTACAGAATTGAAAAATGCTAATCCCAATGGTGGAAATGATGTAATAAATAATGTACATCCTAGGATTTTATTTTTTTCAAAAAATATTGAGAATTGCGTAAAATTAAGGACTTCAAAGTTTATTTTAGAATAGAGAATCCATAACTGCCCGCAAACTTAAAACCTTCATAACTTTTGACTCATTGATCAAAATGGGATGATTAAAAGCTTTTTACCTATGTATAATTCTAGAAAACTAATTTCAAATTTTTGTTTTTAAAAAAAGTGATTTTTTCTGATCTGCCTGGACTGCCCAATTACAAAAAACAACAACATATTAGGCCATAACTTTTGACTCGTATTTCCAAATGTCATGAAATTTGGTGCAAATGAAAGATATTCTTTGTCCCCACCTTCTATTAAAATTTCAGCCAAAAATATGGAAACCTCAAGTTGTACATACCTGCCCAAAAATTCTATACGGCCAAAAAACGCATGTTGGTCCTTTAGGGGTTAATACCCCTATTCAATGTACAACACTGGTAAAAAATGTTTTGAATGTTAAAAGCAAGAATTAATATGGGATTTGAGATGAAGAGACTCTTAGAGCATCTCCACCAAACAATTTGTAAAAAGTGACGAGCTTCATGATTGCTGGTGCAGGACCGACGAATTTCATCGCAGACAACCGATTCCGTGAACAGATTTCGTTAGAGAGGGCTTCGCGCATGAGGCCGATCAGCCTTTCTCACGAGCGCAGGCCTTCTCTCGATCTCTTGCTGCCACTTTGGTGTTGTGGTTACCTCGCGACAATTCCTTCCTTAAGCAGATCCTGCACGTTCTTCTGTAAGAGAATAAGCCCTTGTTTTTGTTCAAGATCCGTTTCATAGCATTCTTGCATTTCCATTTGTAGAGACGAAGCTTGCTAGGGTTAGGGTTTCAAGTCTTGACAAATCTTGGACTAAGCTTGCTTAGAATGCTACTTAGAGTGGAGGTGATCTCGATTGTCAAACAGTTGTAGACTCTGGTGCATTTGCTTTTCTGAATAGAAAAGTTTTTATCTCCGCATTGTGTGTGTGCAGGAGTGCGGTGACTATCGTGAAGTTTGGCATCCGCAATGGCTGCTCCCGTCGCTGCCATTCAGAAGGTAAGCCATTCACGAGACTGTGCTCAGAGCTCTGTGCTCAGTTAAGAATTTTCATATTTTTTAATATTCTTGGTAGCAACGTAACGACTGCATTGTTTGGATATCATATGCGAATGCCTGAGGGTTTTGAAAATTGCAATGGTAGATGACCTACACTCGATGTTGAGGTGGTTTACGTTCTTAAAATATGTATTCATTGTGCAAGATTTCGGGTGTCTCATTTAGGTAGGGGTCGCAAGTAGCGACCTCTTCCTTCTGTGTCTTTTTGTTGTGATTCTGTCGTCACCTTGTGTGAAACTGTGTCGTTCTGACTGCGAAATATTCCCAAGCAAACACTTCTTTTGGATTTATTTGGAGTACTGATTCTGCCATAATGCGTCAGTAGTAATTATCAATGGCGTTGCTTCTTGCGGAAGCTTTGCAACTTTTAAAAGACCGTTTGTTTCATTTCTTTTGCTTGACATCCTCGTCCTCTATTGTGACGTGGACTGGTTCTGCATCTTTTTTCACCTGAAGCAGTTAGGATGGCTTGGGAATGGTGATGATCACCTTCCGAAATTCGAAAGCCTCACGGCTATTCTTTTCAGCGATTGTAGCCAGTAAAGGGGCTAAGTCTGGCTTTGGGGTGAATTTGATGGTGAATTTATCCTTCTTGTTTCTCAAATTCTTGTGAGCGCTAGGTTCTGGAGGACAGCTTGGCAACTGTTGCAAAAGCAGTAGAAGACCAGCTAGATGACGAATTATCAAAGCTTGACAAGTTAGAGGATGACGACCTTGAGAGGTTACGTGAAAAGAGAATTCAACAGCTGAAGAAGCAGGCGACCTTGCGGCAGCATTGGTTGGGACAAGGACACGGTGATTATACGGAGATTTTTACGGAGAAGGACTTCTTTGCGAAAGTGAAGACAAGTGACCGCGTTGTCTGCCACTTTTATCGCGAGAATTGGCCCTGCAAGGTGCATAACATTTCCATGTAGCGACTCCGTCATTAGATCTGCTTTGAATTGACTGTGTGAGTAGTTTACTTCGCTAAAAAACGAAATGAAGGTTCTGAGAAAAGGGTAATTCAGCTTTTAAGTGTCCAGGAGAAATGGAAACCCCTCTTTAAGCATCTAGATTCGTCATATTCATTTTTACCTCATCAAACTGTGGCACATGCTGTTATGCAACAAAAATTGAGCATTCCCTTGAGATTTTTTTCCTGTAGGTGATGGACAAGCACTTGTTGGAGCTTAGCAAGCAACATCTGGAAACGAAGTTCTTGAAAATAAATGCAGAGAAAAGTCCTTTTCTCACGGAAAGATTGAAGATATTTATGCTGCCAACTCTTGCATTGGTGAAGAAAGGCAAAGTGGAAGATTACGTTGTATGATTTCTTTGACACTTGATTTTTCCTTGCTCTGTCAGTCAAATCTAACCTTCAGCTGTAGATACCCTGGTCATGCTTCAGCGATGACTCCTTCAACTTCCATATTTAGTTGTACTAGATTCTTCCCATGCAAACCAGGATTGCTAAACTTGGCGATCTGAAAGTGTACAACAGATTTGGTGTTGAAGCTAGAGTTGCAATTCGTTGTACTTTGCATCCTCCTTTACATATGGAAGTAGTCTTCTACATTGTTTCAGACAATTCACGTGTTGTTTGTTACGCAGGTGGGTTTCGATGAACTCGGAGGGAAGGACGACTTCAGCACGGAGGATCTGGAGGACAGGCTAGCCAAATCTGGTGTTATTTATGGTGCAGAAGGCCGACTTGCACGGCCAGTAGCTGCACAGGCTAAGCGTAGTGTCCGACAAGGGAGCAGCTCATATGGTGGAGACAACTCAGATGATGAGGATTAGCTGGTTTTTTTTAGTTTAGACTTCTAATGGCAGTCACTTTGTCATGTACATTACTATATTTTGAGTCTTCAAACCATTTGCTAACTTCAAATTTGTTGGTAACTGTTCAGTTCTGTGTCGTTGGGGGTAAGCCTCTAAACCAAGTTGTTAACCTTCCCATAATCGACATACTTTCGACAGCTCAGAGGTAACACGGTGGCACGATTATTCCACTGGGGATGTGGATGGGCATATGAGATTTTTTGGCCATTATGTAAACCCTTGCCCTCTGACTGTGTAACTTGCATCCAGTTGTCAAACTTGCATCCATTTTAACCCCTAAATGTCCCAGGCGTTTTTGGACCTTCTTAGAAATTGCTCTAAATTGAACAAAAATCCAACATGTTCATAAGCTTTGAAAAGAAAACACAGCAATATCACTTATGGATTGAAAGATAATATGTTTAATCATGAGGGAGTTAATTGTGAAAGTGATTTGAAGTCTTTCAATCCTCTTTTCACATGTCAAATCTAAAAATTGATCACCAAAAAATATGAAATTGATCCATAAAATTTTAAGTTACTTTCAAGGTATTTTGGATCTTGATGTTGTAAGTTACAAAGAATTGAAGCTTCGAGTAAGGTGAGTCATTTTAAGGCAAATCTAATCAAAGGATCTGGTAGAAAGCCAAATCTTTATCAGTATGTTTTTTTTCCTATTGTGTGTCTTTTCTTGTGTTCTTTCACTCTACTAAGTTGATCTTAAATTCTGGCTCTAGATTTGTGACAAATCTTCCATTTATTTTGTAAGAAAAAGGAAGAGGCTAGTGCTACTCCAAGTCATTGAAAAAGGGCCATGAACAGTCTAGGCTAGCTAGAAATCCATTAGAATTCCAAACGTCATCATTGTGTCAAAAGTCTCCAACTGCTTCTTTCCCATCTCAAAGGTTGGAGCAACCTTGCTAGCATTGTGGGCACAATTATGTCCCTATGCGCCTATGAACACATGCCTCCACCTCATTGGCCAAACTTCCACATCCATTGACTCTTTACTAAAGACCCTAGAACACCTATGCTTTGGAAATTTGTATAAATTCAATAGTGAAGCTTCTTCTAAATCTAAATACACCACTTTATAGCTAACTTGACTCTCTTCAAAATGAGCCTAAGAGCAAGTGGCTCTTCACATTCCTAAGCCTAGAAATGGCCATTTTGAGAATGGATTGACCTATTTTGGGTCCTTCAAATTTTAAAGGTTAACCCCTCACGGCCTAAAAGCTTTTTGACAATGGAGGTTTTCAATGAATTGCCCCACTTTGATATTTCTTAAGCACATGAATGTGCTTGAAATTTTTAAACTTAATTGTACAAAAGTAAAGACTACTACTTATCTGGTATGCATGGTATGCATGGTATGCATAGAATTAATTGTGCAAATATTAATTGTTGGTTTTTTAGTCTATATAGAGTAACAATTTTGGATGATCAACTTTATAGACAAAAAACACATTTTGGGAGTAAAAAGAATTCTAAGAAGATGAATAATGCTTTTTAAAATCTCTAAAAAATTGTATTGGAATCTAAGGCAAATTTTGTATTTATCAATTTAAAAAACTTTCTCAAATTTGTATACATTTTCACAACTCCACTAGAATTTTACACTCAATTGGTGTGCATACTAATAAGCAAGCTCTTTAAACATCTATATTGTTAGGCTTTGAAAAAAAAACAGTTTGCTTCATTGGAAATAACTATAAGTTCATGCTCTTTTTTCACAGGAAAAACACACTTGGAAAGGCTTAGGCATTTAGGTGTTAAAGAGTATAATATATATAACTCCAATTGATTTATGGTTTCTCAAAATCTACTCTAATTTTTTTTTAAATGAATTTCTAATGTGATTTTTTCTCCAAAATGTAGTGTATTTGAGGCTCATTTCCAAGAACCTTCAATGCTAGAAAATCAAGATTTGCAATGGATATTCTTGCACAAAATCTTGAATAGAAAAATGATAATCACTCATTTTCAAAATTAGATTTTAAATGCTAATAATAGATTTTAAAAAGAATTCTTCAAAAAATAAATTATAAACTACTAAGAATAATAACTTGATAAGGTTTTATTTAACTTCAAAGTATTGTCAGTACTAGAATTTGGTGCCTCAAGCATTTAGGGGTTAAAAACTATCCATTGATCAAGGTTGGCAAAAACTATTTCCAAAAACAGATGTTGATATTTGTGGGACATTATTTTTTCAAAGAAAAAATTACGTCTTAATTAAAAAAATTCCGATTTTTAGTCATTTTCTAAATTACATAATTTGCCAACTAAAATTATTTGGTTTTAATTCTGATTTTTTGCCATTCTAAAATTATTTGGCAAGAAATATTGACCTTGACCATCTAGTATGGTACAATAGTGCTTTTTGACCAAAGAAAATGGGCCATTGGCCTCTTAGATGCGGTAAAGTTTTCAAATTTATTTCAAATATGATATTTTAGTAAGATTGTATAGAATCGTGAGGTTTGTAAGCTCATTCTGGAATTGTTTTTAATTTTCTTGATCCAAAATTTCAAAATTTCAAAAAAAAAATTTCAAATTCTGTTTGGAATAATTCCAAAGCAAATGCTATAATATAGAACCTCTCTAAAGTGAGCGTTTCTAAAGCAATGCCCTCTCTAAAGTGATGGAATATTGATTACTTAGCTCCGCACTAGATCGAATCCAAAATAATACATTAACCCCTAAAGGCCCAAGGCCTTTTTTCTGCCAAAAAACACCCAAAACTGCCATTTTTTAGCAAAGAGTGAAGAAAAAATTAAAAATGTTTTTTTTGCACATCTAACCGTAGGTCTTACACCTAACTAGTATAAGAATGTGTGGAAAAAATTTCAGAATTTTTGACCACATAGATTGCAAGATATCTACGTTTAAAGTGAAAAAAACAAGGTTTTCAACACATTGTGGGATCGGATTTTTTGACTTTGAACATTTTTAGCTTAAAATTTTTGCACTGCAAAGTTTTGAGCTTTAAATTTTTACATTGGAGAACTGAGTTGAAAATCTACCAAAAAAAAAAAATTCAAAATAACTTAATTTTCATTATTAAAAAAATTGTTAAGTAGAATTAGGTACGAGATAGAAGGAAAATCTAAAATATTCATATATTTTAGATGGAATTAAAATGCACTAATTCCAATGGTGAGATTCTTCTAGCAAGTAAACTAAACCATGCCAAAAGAAAAGAATTGAAAAATTTGAAAAATTGCATTAAAAAATGAGTCCTACAGGTTATTTTTTTCAAAAAGATGCTCTAGCTGCCTGAAAAACAAGAATGTCCATAACTTTCTCATAACAAATCCAAATGAAATGATTCAAAGCTTTCCAAATAGAAAAAAATATAATCTACGGGAAAAAAAATTCAAAAAAAAAAAAAATTATTTTTTGCAAAATTTTTTTTGCTGCCCGCTCTCCCCTGTTTTGAGCTTATTTGGGCATAACTTTTTTTCCTGGGCACCGATTGAAAAAAAAATTATACTCCCACAAAGCTTATCAGTTTTTCTATCTTCTAAAAAAGTTTCAAAAAATCAGGACAAAATTTCAGCCCGTAGGTACCTGCCCGAAATCCCACTTGTCCGTTGAACGGACACTTGGGCCTTTAGGGGTTAAAGAAGTTCTTTGAGATTCTTGAGCATGGGGACTTGAGCATGGTCCCAAGGTTTAGTAATTTATAGAAGTTCCACTTCTTTGGAATTACATTGCATTAAATTTGACTTTCTTCGGAAATATATAAAATTTTAATTTTTGTCTTGTTGTCTTGAAAGGAGTTGGGCAATGTAATTAAAATGAATGTACCCATACTCGATAACTTAAGGGATTTCCCAACGTATATTGAGCAATTTAAGGCACAAGAAATTTTTACCATGTAGAAAGATTTCCAAATTTTTGTATTTTTATTCCCAAAATTGAAATTACTATGAATTTGGGGAGTCAAAAAGTTGTCAGGACTAGTAGCCAATCTCTAAAGTCATCCAATTCTGATCATCTAAAAAAAAGCTTTTCTACTCACTATTTCTTATTTTTCTTTCTCACTACTGTAAAACATGCCATAACCTTATTAGTGCCAACCTTGAAAAAACACATTCAAAGCTTTTTAGCCATGGTTGGTAATAGTGCCCCCTATAGGTTGGTTATGGGTCATGATCAACTATGGGTACATTTACCTTAGAGAGGGTTGAGCCGTGTGGGCCATTCAAGAATATAATGTAGGCACGGTTAAGGGGCACACCACGGCTCGGTGCAACCACGGTGATAGGTGTTTCTCGCAGCGAACAGGCCTTCTTCTCACTTCTTAGAGCCATCAGTTTCTCCTACAGAAAATTGTCGCTTGCATCCGCAATTGAAAAAATCTACAAAGCTCCATTGTTAACCGAAATGATTTTCAATTGCGCAACTGCATATGATCTCTGTAAGTTTTCAGAGGTTCTGACGACATCATTCCAATGGCGGTGTTGCAATGATCCACAGCCGTTGCGCTGCATTGGAGCGGAGGACGAGTGCAACCGAATGGGGGCCGGATTTTGAGTTCTTGCGCAGTTGCGGTTCGCGCTTTCGTTGACGCGAAGATTTTCCCCCGAAGTACTCATCGCGAGGAGGATGGAAGTGCGCCGGGTTTCTCGGGGAGGACATTTGGGAGAATGCAAAGAGAGATGTCGGCGGATCGACGGAAGTTCCTGCAGGGAGGGATAGCGTTTTCTGTTGCCTTGAATAGGCTGGACGGTGGTGACTGGAGCCGGCTTGTTGTTGAAGACGATGGGGTGAGGCTAGCTAATCTCGGTTTGGTTTGGTTTGACGATGGTTCGTAATGGCCTCGATGCACTTCTTGGAGTATTCTGTGTTTGCCAGACGGCGTAACGGTTGCGCTTATTCGTATTTTGAACATATTGCAATACTGCACGTGAACCTTTCTGCTTAAGAATTTTTTGAATAGCTCGGAGCTTTCCTTTGGCTATTTATATGTATCTTGAAGAATACATAAGTTTCGACTTTCGATTTTCGCCGTTTCAATTTAAATTTACACTCTGTCGTTGAGTTTAGGTCGCAGTGCGTTTATCCTGGTTTAGCCGGTCCTTTTTGATATTTTAACTCCTAGAGGTGGATGTATATGCTTCGTTACGGGAAACGCATTATTCCCGTTCTCCGGTTATGAATTCAGCAACAGTTTGTATTGTCTTTAAATTTAATCTTTGGAATTAAGAACAGAGACTGTGAAAACAGAATCTGCAAAACACGAGAACGGAAAATTATGAGAAAGTGAATGTTCCGAACGATTAAGATTCGAAAATGAAGCAATTCTCATTTTGCGCATTGGCCGCATTCCGGTACAACGATCGGATTTTCTTCCAGAGAGGAATTGTGTGTATGAAACTCGGTCCTGATAAAATTGCCGCCTAAGCGCAGAGTCTGAAGATGAACGTTCTTGAACCTACTTTTGAGGTTCTTGACCTGATGCCTGGGCTTCGTCCTTGAGGTAGTCATGAGCCTGAATGTACTTGTTTTCTCAGGATACAAACAAATAGCCTTCCCTGGTTTTGCAATCGAGGGGTGAATACTAGTCTATATCACGCGCCTTACTTTCCGAAAAAGCGATCCTTGTGTTGTAGACACTATTACCGTTATTGCCGACTATTGTCGACTATTTTTTGTTTGCGTTCTTTGGATTTTTTAGAGTCCTGTAATTTAGTTTTTCTTATCCTCTTATCTCTTTGCATATACCACATTCGCTCTATTATCTGATGTTAAATTTGCGACTTCATTGCATAAGTCTTCACTGTTACATATTCAGTGCATATTACATGAGTCATTCCTTTTTTATTAGAATTATCAAAGAGTTCTTCCAAGTGCCTGAAGTTGGTGTGATCACTGCAGATATAGATTCTACCTTTATTTAGGACAGCTAGCCTCCACACGGAGACTTCATCAGTAATGAGGATCTTAGGTTTTGATTGAAGTTTCAAAAGGAATTTAGGAATGGAGACAATGAATTTGCGGTTGAAGAGAATGGAGATTTCTGTTGGAGTTGAGAGTTTTTGAAAAAGAACGTTTATAAACTTATGAAGAAATCGAGAAGGCGATAACGTCATGTGCAGACCTAAAAGTTTTCCAACTCGAGGCCGTTTGAAGCACCCTGTAATGGTAATAAGCATCTTATATATTATCTTGATCATTATCAGTTTTCTATTCAAACATATTGTTTCATTTCAAGTGTAGATAGAGTTCTCAAATAGTTTTTTGCCATTGTGATTTCTTCGTACAAGTTCCAAGTAGTAAAGCTGACAACTATTGACCTTGCAACGAGATGTGACTGAAGCCATTTCATACATCCTTCAGGTGCCAGAAGAAGAACTCGTGATTGAGCTTGAACTCGATTATACAGGGACAAAGCACATTCCAATATATGTCATGCTTCCTGTAAGTGATTGTCGGTGCATAATTAAAGTCATCCTTGAAGACTCTGCTTTTGATGAGCATGCCAGGACTAGAAGACTTCAGGTCGTCATACATCAGCTTTACGATGCTGTATGCAAATGAATCCCAGAAATACACGTTTCTTAATAGATGTCGTTGAGGCTCATTGTGGAACACTAACAAGCATAAGATTTTCATGCAGCTGGGAGTTATTAACTGCAGCAATAAAATCGACAACTCTTTAGGCTTGACAGAAGACTTGAATACTCTGAAGAAAACCGGCGTGGATGGAGTTATGGTGGACTGCTGGTGGGGCTTGGTCGAAGCCAAGGCACCGAAATTGTACGACTGGTCTGGTTACAGAAATCTATTTGATAGTATACGTCAAGTGAATCTGAAGATCCAGGTGTTCTTATGTCCTAATACTTACATAAAGATATGCTGAAAATTTATTGTAGTACCAGTATTTGGTCATTATCTAAACTAGAGGGCAGGCCCATTCTTTTGGGGTTTCAACGCAAATTTAAAAAAATGGGTGGTAAAATCATGTTGTGGGCGGCTTGTTTTAGAATCCACTAGGTGGACTCATCGATGACTAAAATGTTTTTTCCAAGCCTGTAGGTGGTAATGTCTCTCCATCAATGTGGAGGGAACGTTGGTGATGATACTTACATTCCCCTGCCTCAATGGGTGCGGGAAGTGGGAAAAGAAAATCCCGACATCTTTTTCACGAATTGCAAAGGCAAGCGCAATCCAGAGTGTTTAACGTGGGGCGTAGACGAGGAACCGGTTTTGAGAGGTCGAACTGCACTTGAAGTGCGTTAAATCCTACCACTATATGTGCTTCTGAAGTTCTTATCTTAAATCCTCACAAATATTTTTCTTAAAGGAGGAAAATGAAGGCTACTTACTGAAGGAAAATTAATCTAGAACAGCGTCTGCTGGAGTTTTGGAAACGCGTGGTTTATAGTCTTGGGATCTACGATCTTTTCAGGTATATTTTGACTTTATGAAAAGCTTCCGAGATGAGATGAACGGATTTTTCGATGATGGGACAATCACGGAGATTGAGGTTGGCTTAGGACCTTGTGGTGAACTTCGGTATCCCTCATATCCAGAAACCCAGGGATGGGTTTTCCCTGGCATTGGTGAATTTCAGGTAGGCATAGTCTTATTATCTATTGATTGTACTGATTCTGTAATCCTATTTAGCCCGACTTTGCACTGTGCCTATTCCAGCTATGACATGTCTTAATTTGTGACCAGTGTTCCCTCTGGTTGTCCTCGAAATATATAGACCTTTCTTATAAATGCAATCTCAATCGATGCCGTCGAATAGTGCAGTGCTACGATAAGTACCTTTTGAAGGACTTGAAGGAGAGTGCGGAAGCACAAGGGCATGTCCATTGGGGAAAGCCTCCGTCCAACGCTGGCTCGTACAATAGTAAGCCACAAGATACAGGATTTTTCAAAGACGGAGGGGACTGGGACAGCTATTATGGCCGCTTTTTCTTAGAATGGTACTCACAAATTTTGATTGACCATGGAGACTGTGTTCTAAGCATCGCCAACAAAGTTTTTGAGGTCTCGAAACTTGCTGCAAAGGTGAGAGATTTATTCCTGATGTCGTTCTATGCTCGGTGTCATTCCAACTTCTAGCCATGTTGTGGAGATAATATTTGCATTTGTTATCTTCCTAAGCCTGTCTTTTGATGAGGCCTTCAAATTTAAGTCGATACACCTTTCACAATCTAATTTGGCCATCCCACATGGTTTTTAATGAGTGACCTTAGCCTTTCTTGTCAGATATCAGGAATTCATTGGTGGTATAAGACAAACAGCCATGCTGCAGAATTGACTTGCGGTTATTACAATACAAGCTACAGGGACGGATACCCGTGCATAGCTCAGATGTTAAGTAAACACAAGGTGGCGTTCAACTTCACTTGTGTCGAACTTCTCACTTCTGAGCTCAGCAAATATTCCCCGCAGGCGATGGCAGATCCTGAGGGTCTTGTCAGGCAGGTACAAAGCGTGCACTTCACATCTGCGTAGCATTGGTTTCTGATATAAAACTGTGCAGATTCTTGGTTAGTTTTTTTTTACTTTTTACGTCCGAGTAATATAATTCACTCCTCGGAAGTTGCTAAATCAAATCAAGATCAATTCCTGTAATTTAGTTATTGTTTCCTATTGTCTGATTCATTCATCTAGTAAATCCTGTGTATACAGGTTTTTAATGGTGCGTGGAACGCTGGAGTTTCATTAGCTAGTGAAAATGCGCTTTCATGCTACGATAGGCGAGGCTTCAACAAAATCTTGGAAAACGCAAAGCCAAAGACGGACTCTGACAGTCGAAGTTTGGTTGCATTCACATACTTGAGATTAGGCCCAGAGCTCATGGAAGATGTCAACTACTTCGAGTTTACCCGGTTTGTCAGGCGACTGCAGGGTAATGGTTAACCACTCTACTGCAGCTTTCTTGAGATTCGGAATCGAAGCAATAGGTCGACTCGTAGTGGCATTTATTTCATCGAGTAATCATGCCTAAAACCGTTATGTCACCATTTTCTTCACGTCGTTCTTGAACTGGGTATGTAGCAAGGTTTTCACGTTGTCATCTTCAGTGTCATCTACCTACTAGGAGTTAGGAACAATGCGTTAATACCTTTGACTGAAATGTCTGGTGACCAATGAATGTGTTGTTTTTCTTTCAGGAAAATCCATTGCCGATTTGCCAGTGGTGGCACCGAAGCCCAAAAAGTTACCAAGAGTGGCTAAAAAACATGAGAGGGTATTGAAACCATTAGTCTGTGCATCTCGTATGTAAGAACAGTTCTGCTGTTGCGTTGAAGGACACTTGTTGCCACACATGTCCAATCGACCACAATTCATTGTACATTATAAACAATTGCTTTCTCAATAAGCTGGGAAAACATCGTAGGTAATATGGAGATTATCTTTGTAGGTATATGGAGATTTCATTTCGATAATGCCTCAGACTTCAATGAGGTTCTCACGTCGATCGAATGCATTTTCAACAGTTTTGAAGATTTCTCTGGGACTTGTCAGAGAAGAATGATTCGGAGGGGCCATTTGAGGGCATTCGTGCATCCTCAAAGTGGGAACTTCGTCGTGTGCACCTAAGGCGAGGAGGTCTACTTTGAGTATTGCATTATTTTATCCAGTGTGTTATTCGTGTCTAGTGTGTTACCTTTGTTGTATCTGTTGTATCCAAGGATAGTTCACACTCACTGTTTTGGTTCTTCTGAAGCTGCGTACGATTGACATGCACGAAAATGAGGGATCGACAGTTGTTAGCGAACCCAGAAACTGCTACTATTAGGTAGGGAGTGGTTTATTTTTTAACCGTATGATGTCCTCAGTGGGATGAGTGAGAGTCGATTGTGGACATCTTGATGGACAGATATTGGGCAAGGCATCATCGCACGAAGTCTCAGCGCGACATATGAAGAATCTCGTTTTTATTTTGCAAATTTAATATAGGTCCCCGATGCAAACATGCATGTGCGACTCTTCCAACCTGAACAGGTTGGAAGAGTACAAGCTTGTTTGCATCGGGGACCTATATTAACAACACAGGCAAAAGAGGTGAAATCCACTGTGAACGCTTACCTACTGGGGAAGATGGACAATTTTGGGCCTGGGGAGTTCCTCAGGCCCCGTAGCGTCTACGCAACCTTGATGTGACTCCTTGAAAGATATTGTGGACACAAAGAATTGACAATTTGTGTGGTGGTGGAAAAGTTACGCAAGTGAAAGCACGGGAGGTCTTTGAATGGGTACGACTGTCTGGTGAGAAATTAGGTCAGTGAAGTTGTAGCATATTGGATTTTCTATGAGTTCTGTTTTACAGCCTCAGTGTCAATTTAACCGAAAATGGGTTCTGGCAGCTTACGAGGCTTGGCATGACACGTTTTGCTGCCATTGGAGATTGTTTGCTTGCAAATTCGCAGGTAGATTTTCACCGCAGGCTACGAGCGCTAAACGCTTGCACACACCATGAGCAGTGACGAAGCATTGTGGTGAGAAAATAGTTTGCAGCGTATTCGAATTTCTATGGGCTCTGCTTTACACCCTCAGTGTCAATTTCATGGAAATCGGATCTGGCAGCTTACAAGGCTTGGCATCACAAGTTTTGCAGCCATGGGAGATTGTTTGCTGGCCAATTCGCAGGCAGAGTTTCCTGGAGGATACAAACCCTAAACGCTTGCACACAGCATGAGCAGTGACGAAGCCTTGTGGAATAACGAGGTGGAGGAGATTCTAGCGGACAACTTGCCAGTGCCTGTCATCTGCCAGTTGCGATGTGTGTGCAAGCGATGGCGCTCCTTGCGTGGTGGCGGCCAACTCGAAAGACTAAACCTCGTTTTACCATTCCTCGACAATGAGCGCGCTTCCACTGCGACCTACAGTCCCACATTGCGAAGGTGGTATCGTCTTCCGCTCTGCAACAAACTCCCATTCCCATTCTCGAAAGCACGGGGTGATGTCTTTCTCGTCGCTGCTGATGGGGGTCTCTTTTGTTACATGGTCGGTTTTGCCTCCCCGCAGAAGGATGTGAAGTTCATCATGGTGAACCCCATGGCCAACACATGGAGAGAACTTCCAGCTTTAGCTGCGAAGCCCCCGCTGGTCTGCGGCTTGCATGTGGACCAACTAGGAGGGACTTATAAACTCATCCTTGCAGGGGAAAGCTTGACTTTCAACGAACGTGCCACACATCTCTTCGACTCTGATTCTGGGGAATGGAAGTCGGGAGGGGACCTCCCTCAGGAAGTCTTCGGAATCCAGAAGCAGTGCCATTTCTGGAACGGGAGCTTTCATTACGTAGATTGCTGTGCGAACCGAGTGCAAGCGTACGATGAACGCATTGGCATCTGGCAGAAAGTATTACCTGTCATACCTGCGTTTCTCTGTAGCCCGACGCTTGTGGAGTGCGATGGGAGTATTACTCTTGTCGGACCGATTGGAAAAGAGGGAAAGCTTGAGATTATGGAGCTTGATTCAAGCAGACGAGAATGGAGGAAAAGGGAAGCGCTGTCTATTGAACCTGGAATTGAATCGTTTCTCCATAGACTAGTCCCTGGCCCACATCACTCTTCCTTGCTCTGTGTAGGGAAGGAGAGTGTGATCTATGTCTTGAGCGCCGAGGCTGAGGTGGTTGTTTACGATGCGCGGCAGCGGCGTTGGAGCTTTGTGCCTTCGATACCCGCGCTACGACACAACGTCCTGGAGGTGAGAGTAGTATTCGCATTTACTCCCACATTCAGGACCCCAATTTAAGATGGATCCATTAATATCCTTGTCCCTGAGGTTTGGGATGAGAGTCCGACTAAGGCAATCGCTTAAATTCAAAAGGATGCCAACGACAATGGCGGACCTCATTCCGTGTGAACCAATTTTGCTGTAAGCCTTTCGATCTGGATGTCACAATTTGTGCTAGGAAGAGCCCTCATGCTTCGGAAGGCCCACCATCTTTTCTCACCGTCTTTGAAGATCACCGTGCAACTGTTACACACCTCATCAAAGGCGCGAAACGACAAGCCGAAGCTGGAACTCATCTGAAATTCTTGCCATGTGAAGAGAGCTGCAGGAACGCATGTAAACATTTACTTCACAAGGGAACTTTTACTTTACTAAAGTCCTCTTTTCCTTGAATAAACCCTATACAAACTGTTCGAGCACACTGTACGCGCAACGTGTAAGTTCCAAGAACATTCAGAGTCAACCTACAGAGCAAGAACAAGAATCAGTCGGTCCTACCAAAAGATTCCACTCAAAAATCGAGTTGCATAGAAAGATTTGTCAAAGTAGCAACATATTACAAAGTCTTCAGAAGACTCAGAGTCAACCTTGACAGCAAGAACGACGATTAAGTGGCTCCGCTCATGAAGAAAGAAAGATTCAACTTAGAATTGAACTGTTAAAGAAGGATTGTCACCTTGCAAAGTAACGCTTTGATCCATAACAACTGCGTGAAGCTTACAAACAAAATATACGAGATCGGAACAGGAGGAAGACTCCGGCAGTCGGTGATAGCTCGAGCCCTTGGGAATCCTTCAGATCAGAAATTGTTTTAACGTACTTTCCTAAGCGACATCAACGAGGTTTATCATGTCCTAAACCCTAATAAGTTAACATGGAATCCGGGCATCAACAGGAGAGTGTCCTAGGAAAGTACCTAGTCTATGCTCTTCGCGAACCCTACTGGTGCACTGTAGTCTCCATGTCTTGTTTTTTCTTGGGTTTTTTTCCGTTGCGCATTTCCAGCACCTTCTTCCCCAACTTCTTTTCCTGAGTTTCCGTCTTCCTCGCTCTGTGTGAGTAAGTTAGTGACTGTTGCTTGTCTGAACGTTTTCAAGAGTGGAACCTTTGTCAGCAGGCGTCTTTGGCATTGATTTCGTTCATGGGACGGCGCGGCTGAGTTTCAAGAATTGCTTTATTTGGTTAGTGGGTTCCTTCTGAAAAATGCGTTGCGCAAGTAGCGGGAGCGTTCGTCACTTCGGAGCTTCAATTCCAGACGGTGTTCTTCGGAACTGCTGTAAGAATTGGCATATCGAAGTGTGTGAATCGGGTCTGAATTTCTAGAGGCGAACTGAGAATTAAGCGACCTGGAAGCTATGTGTCGCTCGAGGGTTTTGAGATGGGAATGATGAGTGGCCATTATGAATGTCGAATATTTGCACACCACTTCAAGTGTTTAGATTATTTTGAGGATTCAAAACATTTTATTTTTTTTGGATAGGAATGTGCAAGTCAATGAGACTGAAGACGAGCGTTGTGATCCATTCGTGGGTATTTCCAAAAGGATTTCTGGGAGTTATGGACCGTTCGATTTGAAGAGGAACTTTTGTGCAGATGGAGCTATCTCCGAAACCCTTCAAGTGCGAGCTGTAGCAGAGACTGATTCCATAGCTGCACCATCTTCTGATTCATAAGGTTCTTTCTCGTGTCCTCCAACTAGTGATAGCGTGTAGTGCAGACAATTGCTGTTTGAATTTGCCTATCATCGAACTGAAGTAGAGGATTTTACCTTCCCGTTACTTTTGAGCATTTTAACCAGTAAGTAGGAGCGTGCTTGAATTGGGAGCTCCCTCAGTAAAGCCCACTGGAGAGATAACTGCGTGTACTACACTAGCCAAACTCTCTTGAGACTTACTTTTAATAAGTTGTTTACGCAATCATCCAAAGTGGGAGATTGTAGATTTCAATTGAAGGGATTGTAGGCAGCTCCATCTCCATTCAAAGATGAGTGGCCTTCGACATTTAGCTTACAAGCCATGCTTGCACCCCGTTTGCTAATTAAAAGCAACCGAGTGTATTGCAATAGATGAGTTTTTGCTGGTAACTAGGGCCTTTCAATAGGAGACAGGATTAGGTCCCTAATGAGATTCCTCTCCTCTGTTTCCTCTCCTGACTGTTTGATTGCAATGCTTGTCACAGTTCAATGGGCTTAGTGAGCAGATAATCCAAGGATCCTTTCATGATACTGAAGTTTGTGGAAATTGCACACCACGTACGTGCTGAAGACCCAACCACACAGGACTTGGTGACTAGCAGGTAACTGCTAGTGAAGTCCGACTTTGTTTTATTCTACAATCCGTAGTTAATTCTACAGGTTCATTACCGCGGAACTGTGAGCATATTTATTCCTGTGCCGATTCTAAACTGGAATGGTGGTCTTGTGCAGAGGTCGAAGTTTGCCAATTGGGCCATAGCAAACCTGGTGCAAAGTGTTTGCAGCAAGTTTGTCCCTTGTCGAAGTTACCTCTCAACTGGTTGGCTGCCAGGAGTGTGCGTATGAAGGGGTTACGAATTAAGACAAAGGGCGGGCTGTTGCAGCCTTGAATTTTGCTCCAAATAAACATGGGTTGTGATGTCGTCATGTGGAGAAGGCCCGCCATGGCAGTGCTGGTGCTGGCGTGTGGATCCCTCGTCTACTACCATTGCCAATTCCGACACCTCAACATGGTGTCCTTAATCTCGGATGTGCTCTACGTGATCACTTGGTCACTCGCGGTTCTGGGGCTCATCTTTCGCTCCTTCAACCTCACCATCCTCCCCATGGACCCGGCCGAGTGGCAAATCTCACCCGAGACTGCCAATTGCATTGCAGCCACGGTGGCCAATGTGATGGGCGCCTTGGAGAGCGTGCTCAGGGTGGCTGCTAGTGGCTCGGACAAGAAACTATTCCTGAAGGTGGTTACGGTGTTGTACCTTTTGTCTGCATTGGGCAGGGCTTTGGCTGGGCAGACGGTAGCTTATGCAACCTTGTGGGTGGTTTTTACGGTTCCATTCTGCATTGTGAAGCTGGCGCCCAAATCTACCAGCGAGCCTCTCATTCAGAAGCTCAGAGAAAAGATAGGGGCATGTTGAACCAATTGCAAGAGGAGCTTAGATAGCCGTATAGTTTAGATTGCTTAGGTAACTCGAATTTTTAATTTTGATTCTGATGAACATGGACGGCATTGCGAAGGACCGACTGTTGCATATGCAATCTGGCTTCTGGGTGATTCTTCTGCGGTTCTCTTGTGCATCGTGAAGCTTGAGCTCAACTTTACCAGCGAGCCTTCTATTTTGAAACTTAGAGGAAAAGATAGGCTGGGCCATGTTGAATCAAGAGCTTAGATAGACGTTAAACTGGAATTTGAAACTTCGTATCCTCAACAGCATGGAGGCCTTTGGCACGAGCAACTGTTGCATTTGCTCCCTTGTGGGGGGCTCTTTTGTGTATCCCAAATCTACCAGCGAGGCTGTGATTCTAAAAGTAAAAATAGGTGGAGACTTAGATGGACTAATTTGGTTCTAATCCTGATAAGCGTAGAGGGCTTTTTGGGTGGCAGTCCAACTGAAATTCAAGGCTCTTTTGAGAATGGGCTGAAGAAATGTTGCTGAGATTAAAAGTTCCATGGTTGCTAGGTCGTGTCCTACCCTTCAGAAAAAGTTGACATTTTCAGCTGTTTAATATCATGTACCTTGAATATTTAATGGATGTGCTGCATCATCTTACTGAAGTGACCTATCGTGCAATATTTTGGTAGCCTTACATGTTGGAGTTGCATGTTTTGTAGAAGCCGCAATAGCCGCAATAGCCGCAATAGTTGCAATAGCCGCAATGTTTCATAGCATGCCTATATACTATGAGCTTTTCATTCTCCCAACCTCTTTTAGAGCAGAGATTTCCCAAAATATCTTACAATTGTTGTTGGTCTCTCATTTCCAATCATTTTAGGTTGGCAAATATTAGATCTCACAAATTCGGTGTCAGAGTTGGGTTTCAAAAAAATTGCAATATGCTCTCATGTTTCTCTAAAGTATTCTTGAGCATCACAATTGCAAAGATCCATTTTGTGAACAATGATTTGTGTATGTAGACCCAGTACACAACATGAGGAAGTCACTCAATACTGCACAAGTTGGGTCGGCTTTGTTCACATAAATGGCCTAACTTTTCTTGAGAGTCAATGATAACTTTTCAACGGAGCTTAATGAATATCTGAAACCCTATTTTCGATGTACAGTGGCCTACCACAAAGATACGTGATTTTACCTTTAGCTTTGAAGAGAAATATCTCTTTATTGAAATTAGTTTTCTGCAAACAAATTGTACCATCATGCTCTCAGCTACCAAGGTAGTTATAGCAAGAAGGAAAAACGCAAAAATCTAATTTCAAAAAATAGTTATTTATTTTCAAACTAAGGGCAAAATTTTGCCAAAACGGAAATCTTTTTAGAGGGAATTGTGAATTTTTTTTTGGAAATGAAAAGATGTGCATATGGAGGTTTCCTGCATATCTCCGCAATTGAATTAAAAAAATTCATCACCAATGTCCTTCAATGAATTTTAATGTAAAACCATGAAAATTAATTTAAAAATTCACCAAAAATAGAGTTTTAGTTTTTTTAAATTGAAATTTGGTACAGTTGATTGGGATTGCATAAGATATCAAAGTTAATTATGCAAAACAAAAAACGTCAATTTTATTTTACATTATGCAAAGAAAATTGCTTTTCTAAACTCCCATCACTTATCTTTTTGGAAGGCCACTGTACATCTTGAATACTGTACTTCTTGAATTGAGAACATCTACTGAATTTCAAGATTTCTTAGGACACGCTTTTGGGGTAGGCACTTGGAAACTGGAATGTCTTTCACTATGGAATATATGAGCTAGATATGTAACAGCGTCCTACAAACTAGGCAACCCCTCAAACAATTTACACTCAAAGGACAAACAAGTGATATTAGAAATCAACCCTTTCATTACCATGAAAATTGCAAAAGCACTCATTGGAAGTCAAAACTACTATAGAAGACCTCCCCTTTTCACAACAAAATTATGAGGATGAATAGCTGAACTTCTGTCCTACTATAAGAATTTCATGTCATCCATTGGACGCCATACGTCCCTCTCAACGTTTAAGGGTTGGCACAATCCTAGTATGGAAGGCCCCCGCAATGCAAATCCGGGGATTTTGATTGCACTCGCACTATCCAGGAAGTCGGTAGTCTTCCCAAGTTTTCTTTAAAAGCTTCCGCAGACTTCTGCAGTTTTCTTGGCAAACGACGGGATACAATTCTATGGTGGAACGTAATGAAAACCTAATTTTTCAAATCTCTTCCGAAGTCTCTCCCATGATTTGTGAAGGGTCCAGGATCTGCATCGCAGGAGGCCCCTATACTAGAACTATGCCTTAACTCCTAAAAGCCCATTGTTCCTTTGAGGGACAAGTGGGATTTTGGGCAGGTATCTATGGGCTGAATTTTTGTTGTGATTTTTTGAAGATTGAAAAACTACTAAGCTTTGTGGGGATATATATATATTTTTTCAATTGGTGCCTATAAAAAAAATTTATGCTCAAATAAGCTCAAAATATCCTTTGTGGGGCATCAAAATAGCCTTCGAGGGGCATTTTTTTTTTAAATTTTTTTTTCTTATAGATTATATATTTTTTTTCTCTAGGCTCTCAACCCAATTCTCCACTATAAAGATTTAAAGCTCAAAACTTTGTAGTGCAAAACATTTAAGCTAAAAATGTTCAAATTCATAAAATCTAGTCCCGCAATGTGCTGAAAAACTTGTTTTTTTTCACTTTAAACGCAGATATCTTGCAATCTGTACAGTCAAAATTTTGAAATTTTTTCCACACATTCTCATACTAGTTAGATGTAAGATCCTACGATTAGATGTGAAAAAACAAACATTTTTCTAATTTTTTTTTACTCTTTGCTATAAAAATGGCAGTTTTGGGTGTTTTTTGGCAAGAAAAAAAGGCCTCCGGCCTGGAGGGGTTAAGGATCTATAATTATGGCCTTCAGCTTCCACGAGGACTCACTACAGTAATGTGCTCTTATGCCCCATTTAAGTGTGGATCTTCCTCTTCCAAGCGCTTTCATGCAAACAACATTTCTCATTCGGGGTCAAGGAATTGAAGCTTGCATTAATTACTCATCCAGGATTTAGGCCATTCAGGATCTGATCCCTCAGTTAACGTTGATTTAATTATTGGGTTTGTGTTTTGGGGAGTGTCTGCGTGCACTTGAAGAAGAGTTGTGCTACAGTGGAGACTGTTGAAGAAGGAATCGTGAATGGAGCCACCAATCGGGACTATTGCCAACTGATCGCCACGCGCTGAATACTGTCACTCACCCCGTTGCCTTCTGTAGACTTTCTGCGCATCTGCTCTAGCTGTGGAGCTTCCTTAAGTAGAGCATCGCCACTAGGGAGTTCCATTTCTCTAAAAATTTAGGGAGAGGACCTGAGATGCAGACAGAGATACAGAAAATTCACCGCACCAACCGTTTGCTAGAATCCGTAAATTATGCATATATCTCTAAAACTCTCTGTATCCAGAGGCTCATATAGAGAACTGGCGAGGTCTCATCTGTATAAAGTCAAGGTTGACTGCTTTGAGATTTCAAGTTTGGGGATACAGAACAGACTGGTGGAGAGACGAACCAGGCCTTCCATAACTTCTCAAGTTCTCAAGTTCTCCTTGGTGTGACTTGTGCGGCACTCTTGCTTCCCTCTATCGTGCTTTGCTTCAGCTGGGTCTGGTTTAGGCGAGCTTTGTGATGCGCTCTGGGAGTCACTTGTTGAATCGTTGAAGCTGTTCTCGCCTTTGACGTGAGTGTGGACGACCAGTTAGGCGACTGAGGTCTCTCTCTTTCTAGGCTGAGGGTTGGTGTTTGCAAGCGTGGAGAGATTGTTCTGCAAGGACGGCACTGACGCTGATGTCGCCCCTCTCGGTAGCTAGGTGTTGATTTGGATTTGGATTTCGATCCTTGTTTGTGCGCAACAACAGGACATTGCTTCCACCCTAGCTCGGGAATAGATGAACCCCTTGTGTAGCATTTATTGGAGCCATTTTGTTGTGTTCAGAGGTGCTGTTTTGAGTTGTGAAAATCCAGCAGCTAGTTGGGGGATTCGATCGCCATGGCAGAAACCCACGAGATTGTAGAACTGGGAAACACAAACAGCTGCAATTGGTCTGCATCCCCTTCCTCCTCATCTGCTTATCATTCCACACGCATTGAGGGATTGTTACAAAGCAAATCTGACTATGAAACACCCCTTGATTTCGAGATCGCCGCTTCGAGAGATCATTGGAGTGAGCTCCAGCAGCCTTTGAGTGTCGTAGTGGATTCCTCCAGTGACAGAGAGAAGGGGAAAGCTCATCTGACCAACAGCGAGATTGTGCTGAGTCTGCGGAGGCAGTTTCCGCAAACGGGTGATTTCTTTCGCCACAGTCCTGATGCTTTAGTGTTGGGCAAGAAGATTGCCGAGGGAGGTCAAGCGGAAATCTTCGAAGCCAAGTATAAGAAAGATCCCGAACTTCCTATCGTGTTGAAGGTGTTCAAGGAGGGCTCATCCGTGCTGGACCTTCAGAAGCAATGGCCTCTGGGAATGCTCAACCTATCTGCTGGCATGTATTTTCCTTCGTTGGGATGTTCCCCACTCCTCTTTGGCACGGTGGTGATGAACGGGAGGTTTGCGTTCCAGATGTTCCAGTATCCAGGGGACTTGCGGAAGCTCATGGACAAGAGAATGGAGCGCAACATCAACCAATTCTGCGCTCCTTTCTCTGATGAGGAACTTCGATGGAACATGTTTCATATTGCACATGGGATGAAGGCCTTGCACCAGGACAACATTGTTCATAGGGACCTCAAAGCTTCCAATGTATTTATACAGCCACGAAGAGAGCATCAGTTTGAAGATCTTCGTTCACTCCCTCCAGGTTCTTACCAATGTCTTGTAGCAGACTATGAATGCTCAGTGGGAGTAGTGGGGACAGCGTTTTGGAGAGCTCCGGAAATATTGCAAGGTGTGAAAGCACACAAGATCACACCCGATTTATTCACCAAGGAAGCAGATGTTTATAGCTTTGCTATGACTTGCTATGAAATGATCACTGGTCGACTTCCTTTTGAGGGTGTCAAGAAGAATAACTATGATGTGGTTCTTCGAGGAGACAGGCCTATATTGCCTGAGCATACTGAGCCTTGGATCAAGAGTTTGTTGAACAATTGTTGGCATTCAAATCCAGTAGAAAGACCAGGATTTGGGGAAATAATCAATTGCATTGCAAGGAATTGGACGAAGGATAAATGCAATTGAAAACTTTTCAATATATTGTGAATGTGAATTGAGTTTCATTTTGTTTATAATAAACATGTTGAGATGCCATGTATTGTTTGTTGTGTGCTAGTTTCTTGGAGGCATCCTATCATTTATCAATCCATTGATCTCTTTCTGTTTCTTTTTTTGGTTCAGTTTGAATAACTTTCTAGATCTTGTAGGTGACCATTTCCAAGACATCTAGAGAATCAAGGAATTTATATACAAATATAATCTGTCTTGCAATCTAATGTTCAATATATAATAGTTAATACTCCCTCCGTCCCAAAATGATCTTCTTGTTAGACAAAATGGTCCGGATTAAGGTTAAAAAAAAAAAAACTCAAAAAAAATTTGAATTGCATGTAGAGTGTGATATACTCCTATGGTCTTGCAATTTTGAGTTCCAAGTAAGTTTTGGAAGTGTGACTTTTGAACACTTGAAAATTGAATTTTTGGGTCTTTTTTGTAGAACACCAGTAGCCAATTGTTCTATAGTGTCCCGCCTTGTCTGTGAAAGGCCACTGTATTCCCGCTACAAATTTTGGCAATTCCCGCCACCTACACAATCCATGTAAGAGCAACACGATACATGGCTACTTCCATCCCGGCATCCTTACAGCCTCTCAATCAATGCAGCCCATTTTGGAGACTCCCAACTTGTCACTTTCCAAGTACAAGCAAGACAAAGCTTCCCTTGGTTTTAATTCTCCAAACAAACATTATGGCACTCAAAAAAGTCTACAGTTAAGGATCCACCAGTGATCTATTCGTGGCCCAAAAACAAGCATCGAAGCTTATTATAGAGGGGAATTTTTGTGTAGTACTATGCAATTGTAGATGGCCTTTATTCTATGGGATCTTCCTCCACGTCATACAAGAAGATCATTTGGGGACAAAATTTTAAGGCCAATAAGAAGATCATTTTGTGATGGAGGGAGTATATAATAAAAATTATGTTTCAACTTAGTGAGTTCAAGCAAGTGAAGTTTGGATAACTCCAAAATATTACAACCCTACAAAATACTATAAGAATTGATTATTACAATCCATCTATAGTGCGGCTACCTATTTGCATACTTTCTCTCCAACTTTTTATAAAAAAAACTCCAGATATGGGTGTGTTCTTTGTATGTTGATTGTGTGTCCTTCTTTGATGATTTCAATTGACATTATAGTATTAGGAAAGGAAATTTGAGGCTATTCAAAACTATGAATTCTCCTAGTAGGTGGTTGCATCATGTTTGCATTAGTGAGAAATTGTGAACTCTTCCAAGGTGGATTTCTATGTACTAGAATGGAAAAAGATTTTCAAGTTTTTCAGAGTCAAAATGATTGTGGTTGAGACTTGCAATGGTTTAGAAAGAAATGAGATTTTAGAAATAACTTTGCCTTATTGTCCAACAAAAAGCAACCAAATTCAAGTTCAAAGTCCAATGTTTAGATTAGTTATCCAAAAGTTGGAAAGTCGCCTTAGGTCTTTTTATAAGCCTTTCAATAAAACTTTGTCAACTAACAATTCCAAATCTCTTCTTGCGAATATTTTATACTTCTATGTAGAATAATAAAATTCCCCCTTGTTTTTTTTGTAAAATTTTGCCGTTTTTTTATTCGTAGATGTCCACTCTAAAGAATATGTTAGAGCATAGTCTTAAATGGTTGCTAGCTTTTAACCCCTTAGATTCCATGACACTCAAAAGTAGTCTTCAAAAATATACAGTGGAAATGGTTGTAAACCTATGAAGAACTAGATAATGTAGTAAAAATTTCATGCATTTTGAGCATACATATTGGAAGATATTAGTACTCAAAGTTAGAAAAAACAATTGGCCAACAATATTAGATGACTTTGACTGCCATTTGCAGAAAAAATATGTACTACAAACTTTGAATTAAAAAAAAATATGTTGAAGAACTAAATTAAATTATAAGAAAAAAATTAAAAGCCCCCACAATGATTTTTATTCTTTAAAAAATTGTGAAGTAGAGGTAGGTTCAAGAATGAACTAAAAAAGCTAAATTGTCAATTGTTGCACTTCTATCTCTAAGATAGAATTGAAACACAATTATCCCAATAGTAAAATTGTCTTAGCTAACAAAGTTAACCTTGTTAAATAATGTTTTTTCAAAAATTATAAAAACTGCATTCAAAAATTTATTTTGACTTTTTGTAATTGTGTATATTATTGCCTGAGAAACTGCTTTTCGAGCTTTGTGTGGCATAACTTTTGCCCCTGATCGTTGATTGAAATAAAAATAATATTTCCAAAAAATTCATATGTTTCCTTTCTACTAAAAAAATTCAAAAATTAAGTCAAAAATTAAAATCATAAGAATTTGTACAAACCTTGCAATGTCCCTTGAGTGGATAGTTGGTCTTTTAGGGGTTAAAAAATGGACTAAACATTACATACGTTATTTCATGAAATGTATAGAATTGTTAATTAAATATGTGAAATGCTTTATATTTAATGATAAAAGGGCTTAGATTTGTTTTTGATCCAAAAGAGGTCAAATATCCAATAGTCCTTTAGAGATTCAATTTTGATTTTATTATTATTATTAGAATCTGCATTATTTGTTAAGATTTTCATTGGATTCCTTTATTGTGGAGTCATTTATTTTAATTCCAATGTACTTACAACTTGGTACATCCATGTTGTTTACAATTTTCAGTATTAGGTTCCAAATGGGATTTCTATAGATAAGTTTTTTGTTGTTTTTGAGCAACTTGACCCGATGCATTTATCCTATAATCACCATACTTGGATAGCTAAACCAATACTCTAATTTAATTCTATAGCATACTAAGATGCAGTCAAAAGTGGCAACTTGCATATTAATGACCTCAAGTTAATCAATCAAGAAGATACCAAAATATACCTATAAAAAGAAAGAAATATACCAATACATCATATCTTATTTTTGAAATATAGAAATTATTTTCCTAGAATCACTTTTATAGAAAGCTACCATCTAATTCTTCTTACTTTGCAAAAGAGCATCTTCTCATTTAAAGCTTTAAAGAAAATTTCATTCATAACATTCAGTAGCCTTCAGAGAGGCTACCTTTCCCTCTCTGGAGTCCTCATCCACGAAATTCATCCTTACATAATTAATATAAGCTTGAGTACCAGAATAGTGCCAATACATTACATGGTATGTTCCATTTTCTTTTGTTAACTTTAGGACCAGACATACAAATCAACAAATGTTTCTAGAAAAAGATGTTGGCAAAGAATCCAATGTGTAATGCAATACAACATTTTGCAATCATTAACATATTTTGGGTTTTCAAGTGAAAAAACAACTCTGTATATATCCATGGGGTGGTAGGAGGTAGAACAATTCATGTGATAAATATATTAGAATTTGAGTAGTTCTCAAGCACATAGTTAAGTCAAAAACAAAGAAATGTGTTAAAAGTAGAATTTCAGACCTCATTTATGCATAGTAAAATAACATTTTTCAAAAAAATTGAACTAAAAAAGGTTGGTAAATAAAGATAAGTTTCACCTCCAAAAATCTATTTGGCATTTTGAACCTGCAATCAAAAGTTATGAATAAATTTGAGAGAAGATTTTTAAAATTTTAAAGAAACTGTTCATTTCAATCCCTCTCTCAAATTTGTTCATAACTTTTGAATGGAGATTCAAAATGCCAAACGGATTTTTGGAGGTGAAACTTATCTTCATTCACCAACTTTTTTTTGTTCAATTTTTTTGAAAAATGTTATTTTATTATGCATAAATGAGGTCTGAAATTCTACTTTTTAACACATTTCTTTGTTTCTGACTTAACTATGTGCTTGAGAACTACAAATTCTAACATATTTATCCCACATGGATTGTTCTACCTCCTACCACCCCATGGGTATATGAAGAGCTTCTCTTGTCACTTGAGGATACATAACATGAATGACAATCACATTAAAGTGATGTAATTCAAGCATTGAGATAATTGGTCTCTATAAATTGATTGACATTTTGAATAAGTTTGCTATTTTATTTACAATTTTATTCAAAGTACTTAATTTGCCATTGACCCCAATGTGTAGTTGTGACCTTGTAATTGACCCAAGAACCCAGTTGAGTTCTCATAAATTTTGCCAAGTGTCCTTATAGTTATTGATTTGGTGTACATATAAATATATTCATTTCATTTCCTTGGATGAAATGATGTGGTATATTCCACATCATTCCGTCTAGGGAAGGCAGTACCAGTGACTGCTACTGAATGTTATGAATGGAGGTGCAAAAGAATTTATGTCATTATTTTTTACGAATTGTTAATTGGATATCACTTTCAATTTTTTTTTCAATATTTCCTGCATTTATGAAAAAAATGTTTGAAATTTTTTAATATTTCTCACTGTGGAAGTTCGATTCTTTAAAAAACCACCATGATTGTCTAGAGGTTCTTAAAGGCATAGAGAATAATTTGATGGTCCTAGAATCACAGAGTTTTTAATGACATTACAATAAACAATAATACAATACAAATCAACATTTTTGGCTTTAACACGGTTGAGTCTATTGTAGTGCAAAGAGCCTCTAAAGCCAAGGTTGAATGTATTAAAAAAAACCCTGTTTTGTACCGTCTGTATTCAATTGCTAACACCCCTCTTAGCTAATTTGGGCCTCTGGTTGCAAATATGAACTTGAAATTTGCAAATTTTATCATGTGTCGCAAATGAGGGGAGGAGGCAAAAATGGCCTCTGCAAGAGGCTTGTTGAACTACTATAGATTTGACCCTTTAACCCCTTGAGGACCAGAGTTGTCATATCGGACAGAATCAGACGAATCGGACGGAATCAGGGTTGACTGGCTGTAAACTTTGGAGGCCAATAACTTTTGCAAAAATTATCCAAATTGGACATATGAGATGTTTTTCGGCATCTCCAGAAACTGCAGATGCCGAAAAACATCTCATTTGTCCAATTTGGATAATTTTTGCAAAAGTTATTGGCCTCCAAAGTTTACAGCCAGTCAAACCTGATTCCGTCCGATTCGTCCGATTCTGTCTGATATGACAACTCTGTTAAGGACCATTGTCGGTTCGGTAGACATTTGGGATTTTGGGTAGGTACCTACAGGCTGAAATTTTGTCCTGATATTTTGAAACTTTTTGGAAGATAGAAAAACTGATAAGCTTTGTGGGAATATAATTTTTTTCACAATCGGTGCCCGTGAAAAAAAGTTATGACCAAATAAGCTCAAATTAAGGGACGGTAGGCAGGAAAAAAAAAAGGACAAATATCTGAATTTTTTTCTCATAGATTATATTTTTGTCTATTTGGAAAGCTTTCATCCATGTAATTTGGATTTGTTATGAGAAAGTTATGGACATTCTTGTTTTTCGGGCAATTAGAGCATCTTTTTGAAAAAAATAACTTCTAGGATGAATTTTTGAATGCAATTTTTCAAATTTTTCATTTTTTTTTTGTGAATGGTTTATATTACTTGCTAGAACAATCTCACCATTGGGATTAGTGCATTTTAATTCCATCTAAAATATTTGAATATTTTAGATTTTCCTTCTATTTTGTAACTACTTCTATTTAGCAATTTTTTAAAGAATGATAATAAAGTTTTTTTTATTTTTATTTTTTTCCTAGACTCTCAACTCAATTCTCCACTACAAAGATTTAAAGCTCAAAACTTTGTAGTGCAAAAATTTTAAGTTAAAAATGTTCAAAGTCAAAAAATCTAGTCCCGCAATGTGCTGAAAATTTTATTTTTTTCACTTTAACTGCAGATATCTTGCAATCTATGCAATCAAAAATTTTGAAATTTTTTCCACACACTCTCATACTAGTTATGTATAAGATCCTACGTTAGATGTGAAAAAAAAATATTTT
This sequence comes from Neckera pumila, assembly GCA_963969595.1. Lineage (NCBI taxonomy): Eukaryota > Viridiplantae > Streptophyta > Bryopsida > Hypnales > Neckeraceae > Neckera > Neckera pumila. The sequence goes on from OZ018415.1 coordinate 12,564,022, forward strand.
TCAATTTTTTTTACGTTTCGCTTTAGAAATGGCAGTTTTGAATGTTTTTTGGTAGAAAAAGGACCTCGGTCCTTTAAGGATTAAGGTAGAGACACCCATTCTCGACCAGTGACCCACTCCCAATCTATAGGTGCACGTATCTTTGATCAAGCTTAAAATGTACTTTACTTACTTTTCAAGGTTGGACTAATAAATACATGACACATGTCCCAAGTTGTGAGAAAAAAAGTAGGAAATAATGATTAGGAAAAAAGTTTTTGAATGATCAGAATTGGTCTAGACACTGGCAATGGTTCTAGGGCACTTTTTGCCTCCCAAAATTCATAATAATTTCAATTCAAGCAATAAAAGTACCAAATTTTTTGTAATCCTTGTCATTCTATCAATGTACATCTCAAAAATATCTTTTTTGCTTTCACTACTCTAGATCATGTTGGCAACATAGCATTTTTGGTCATCCATTTCTAAATGTAATTTTCAATTTTTTTTCTTTGAAATTTTCACATAGTATGTGGTCAAGGAGTAGCCGTTTAAGGCACAATATCTTTCATAACGTTGACTACATGGATAAAGCACAGTTGTATAATATAGATTATTTTGGAGCCCAGGTAGACTAGGCAGCTCAAAATAATAAAATTTTAAGAAACTAAAAATTAGAATCAGTTATATATTCCTATATTTAACCCCTAAAGGCCCAAGGCCTTTTTTCTGCAAAAAAACACTCAAAATTGCCATTTCTATAGCAAAGAGTAAAAAAATTTTAAAATGGTGTTTTTGCACATCTAATTGTAGGATCTTACACATAACTAGTATGACAATGTGTGGAAAAAATTTCAGAATTTTTGACCGCATAGATTGCAAAATTCTGCATTTAAAGTGAAAAAAACAAGTTTTTGAGCACATTGTGAGACTGGAATTTTTGACTTTGAACATTTTTGACTTTGAACATTTTTGACTTTAAACTTTTGCACTATAGAGTTTTGAACTTAAATGTTCATAGTGGAGAATCAAGTTGAAAACCAAGAAAAAAAAAAGAAAAAAGAAAAAAGACTTAATTTTCATTATTAAAAAACTTGTTAAATAGAAGTAGATACAAGATAGAAGGAAAATCTAAAATATTAACATCTTTTATATGGAATTAAATAACACTAATCCCAATGGTGAGATTATTTTAGGAAAAAAACTAAACCACGGAGAATTTTTTTTTTTTTAATTGTAAAAATTGCATTCAGAATTGAATCCTACATTCCTACAAGTTATTTTTTTTCAGGAAGATGCTCTAAGTGCCCCAAAACAAGATTATCCATAACTTTCTCATAAGAAATCCAAATGAAACAAATCAAAGCTCTCCAGATAGACAAAAATATAATCTATGAGAAAAAAAATTAAAAAATTAAACTCAAATTTTTGCAATTTTTTTGAACTACCCCCTCTCCCTTGTTTTGAGCATATTTGAGCATAACTTTTGTTCCCGAGCATCGATTGAAAAAAATTATAAGCCCACGAAGCCCAACGATTTTTCTATCTTCAAAAAAAGTTTCAAAAAATCAAAACAAAAATTCAGCCCGTAGGTACTTGCTTGAAATCCCATTTGTCCTCCAAAAGGACAATGGGCTTTTAGGGGTTAACCCCTCACCGCCTGGACTTTCCAGACTACACTGGAAAGGGGACACATTTCATCTCCTCAGGCAATGAGGGGTTAACTCAATTTTCCATGTTTTTTGAAAAAAATTAAAATCATAGGATATAGGTTGTTTTTTGACGATATTACAACCATTGGGATTGCTATTTTGAATTATATAGTTGAGTTTTCAATAATTAATATTTAGTATTTTTTCATACTATATTTCGTTCTATTTACTATTTTTTCAAGCATTGAATATGAAATATTTTTTGTTGTAATTTTTTGTATGTATTTCCAACTTATTTCTTCTATTTATTATAAAAAATTGAAAGTTGTAGGATCTGTACATTTTTTGGATAAGAAGTTTGAAAGATAAAATCTAATCATTTGGGAAGATTTGAAAATACTTCTTTTTGATATCCAAGCATCATGATCTTGCAATTGGTAGGGATTCTTACTTTGAAATTTTATGAGGGCATACACTAATAAGTTAACAAAAGGATCCTATAGTTGGATGTATTAAAAAATAAATATAGATCAATAGTTTAGCTTTGCTTTGGAAACTAATATCTTGAGTTAGTTTTGGCCTCTAAATATGAAAAGAGTTTAGGAATAAATACATCCATTTGCGAAATCTTTTAGTTCTTGTTAAACATATCCTCATAAAATTTTAGAATGGGAAATTCCACCAATTGCAAGATCAATGTGCCTAAACTTTGGAAATCAAGATTTTATGTCCATTTCTAAAAAGGCAAACTTTAGTCTTTCAAGGTAAAGGACAAGGATGTATGCTATAACTTGTGTATTTTAGTCAAAATCTATACCTTAAGTTTGGCTGTTTGTTTGTTTGTTTGTTTGTTTGTTTGTTTTGTTTGTTACGTTGAGATCTCCCGGACCGTGCATCCCTCGGCCGCGTGCTTGGTACCGTCGGAAAGGGCTCGGTGAGGAGGGGTGCACGGGCTTGGTTTCATGGCGTTTGGAGCGGTGGTGCAAAAGTTATTGAATTTCAAAGTATTTATTGATTAAAAAATTAGAAAATTACCTTTACTTTGATTTTGGTGGCGTTCTTACTACTGGGAGTGGAACCGGGAGTGGAACTAGAAGTGGATGAAAATTGGACCAACGCACAGGGCCACACTAGTCAATACCTTAAATGAGGCTGTTTGTTTGTTTGTTTGTTTGTTTGTTTGTTTGTTTGTTTGTTTGTTTGTTTGTTTGTTTGTTTGTTTGTTTGTTTGTTTGTTTGTTTGTTTGTTTGTTTGTTTGTTTGTTTGTTTGTTTGTTTGTTTGTTTGTTTGTTTGTTTGTTTGTTTGTTTGTTTGTTTGTTTGTTTGTTTGTTTGTTTGTTTGTTTGTTTGTTTGTTTGTTTGTTTGTTTGTTTGTTTTGTTTTGTTTTGTTTGTAGCGTGGACAACTTCCTGACTGTGTGTCCCCCGGCCACGTGCTTGGTACCGTCGGAAAGCTCTCGCCGAGGAGGGGTGCACCAGCTTGGTTTCGTGGCATTTGGAGCGGTGGTGCAAAAGTTATTGAATTTCAAAGTATTTATTGATTAAAAAATTAGAAAATTACTTTTACTTTGATTTTGGTGGCGTTCTTGGTATTGGGAGTGGAACCGGGAGTAGAACTGGGAATAGAATCGGAAGTAGAACTGGGAGTAGAATCGGAAGTAGAACCAGGAGTGGAACCGGGAGTAGATGAAAAATGGGCCAACGGCACAGGGCCACACTAGTGTTTATGAATTTACATGGAAGAGATTTAACTATAAAAACATTTCATATTCATTTTGGAAAAATTATAAAGTGGAAGGTGGTACTTTGTGAAGAAAAAAAAACCTAAATTATTAAGAACTTTGACAAGAAATTAAGAATTATAATCTTAATGGTGAGGGCAATCTAGAATAGTGTATGTTCTATATTTTTATTTTTATTTTGGAACTTCAACGTACAATTGAGTTCAAAAAACTACTTTATATGTTTTTTCTACCTTCATTGTCTTAAAATTAAACTCTACATAATTTTTATTTCATTAATTGTAATAAAATTAATCAAATATTTTTGTACAGGTATCAACCTGTTTAGCATACATAATTATTTAATACTCCCTCTGTTCCAAAATAAATCTGGAGTTTCCTAGAAATGGTTAGATTAGTAAGTGAGTTGTTCCTATTCTCAGGGGATTGCATAGTTACTGTAGCTTCTAATCAACCCCACTAGGCTTGAAAGAATGGAAGTGAATAGTAAAGTGGAACGTGTTGAAAAGGTGCGGCAAAATTGACAAGTTTTCCTCTCTTTCTAATTGTTTTGGTGCTATGAAAATTAATTCAATCTCCAACCAACACTATTGCAAAGAAGTCTGATTGCATCCTCTGAATCAATTCCGGCGATGACCGGTCATTTAACTTTATAAGCTCTTATAAGCCACTACCTTCTACCAATTTCTATTCTCACACTCAATTCCCAACATTTGCTACCTTTACCATTAGAAAAAACAACATCAAAGTGTCTTCATTGAGACTATGTTAGGTAACTCAAATTTAAACATTGGATATGGAAAGTGACATCCCTCACCACTAATGCATGAACTATTATTTAGCATCAAGTATTAGGTTGATTCCAATTACTTTGTATACATCATGCATCATTGCAAATTCTCACATTTGTCCATTAGTTGAACAACTCATTACACAAAGTGAGCCTACCACAATATAAAGGTTAAGAGATGCAATGTTCTCACCTTTCCAAGGCTGCCATCCTTACAACGTTCCCACAATTTAAGCTTCAACTTGCCAGTGAATGAATCTTTGCACAATGGCTCAAAACCTTCTAAAGTTGGACACCGTAGAAGGTAGCCTGGTGTATTTGTTGTTGCTTCCAACTTCACCTGATCAATCCAAGCCCAAACACATCCAAACCCTAAACCAATTCCATATCTTTTAGAAATTCAAATAAATCATTTGGGATAGTAGCAAAATATACCAACAGAAAGAAGTTGTATTATACACTACTGAATATGGAAAATAGGATTTGAAAGTTCATGTAAAAAGATATAAGCCTCCAAAAGAGAGGTTCTAATTTTGATACATACATTTAGGGGTTAAAATTTCATGTAAATTCTCCAAGTAGTTCTAGATCTTGTACAAAATCATATTTGGCAAACCAACCAACAAACCTCATGTGTTTTTGTTTGGGCTGTCATCTTCCACGAGCCCCATGGGGCAATCTCCCACTCCACCTTCCCTTCCCATGGAACAAACTCATAGAACTTCCCTTGGTAGTGTAAGCAGACCTACAAAAGTAGCCAAACCTCTTCAATGCTCAAAGTCTATAAAAGTTCTTGGATGCTAAAGTAGCAAAAGCTACTCAATGCTATAAGTCTACAGTTGGCTCAAAATTCCTAAAGCTCTTTGTAATCGAATATGTATTAGATAACCAACAAGCCGCGGTAGCGGCGAGTAGGTTATCGGACATAACCGGTTGTTCACTTTTCAATCACAAACTTTGATCTCTGTGATCCAAGGGTGGAGGAAGCAAGTTGAGAGGAGAGAAGGTTATGAGTTGCAACTTGTACTGGCAATGGTGATGGGTTGCCAATGGGACGGTGCCACGTGAGTGTTGAAAACTCAACAACCGGTTATGATTCTAGATGGTGGTGAAGGCTTTAACATTATACACTGTGACACCGAAAGCCTGCAAGTTTCATCTATTGGAACTCAAAATAGATGAAATAGACTACTCAAGCAGTAAATACAGCAGTGAGTTTTTAGCCAAAACGTGGTCCCATTAGGAAGAATTGGAGCCCTCAAAGGGGCTGTGAGTGAGGGGAACGAGGGAACAGCAACTGATTTTTTTTTTTTTTCAATACCAAAAAAAAAAAAAAAAAAAAAAATCCCCCTCTAGCGAACGAGAGAGCCTGGACAGCGCCCGACACTGGCACTGAACCTTATTTTAATATTTAAAAAAACATAAAAATAGTTTATTTTATTTTATTTTATTTTATTTTATTTTTATTTTTTATTTTTGAATCTGATGTGGCACCATGGCGACCACATCAGCTTCCTAATTTGAGAATTAGTTTATTTTAATTATTTTATTATTATTTTAATTATTATTTTAATATTTTTTATTTTTTATATTATTATTTTATTATTAATTTGTATTATTTTAATTATTTTAATTATAATTATAATATTATATTATTATTATATTATTATTAAGAATTTTTAAATTTTTTAAAAATGAACCCCCCTGTTCAAAAACAGAGGCGTTCCCCTCAAAAGAGCTGCACCTCCCTGAGGGGAACTCCTCAAAGGGAAGCAGCCCCTTTGAGGGTTGCCATTTTTCCTAATGCATCAATGTTCTCAGCAAGAAATAAAAGCACCTCGACTTTCCAAAAGTTACCACACATTTTCGGAAGCCTTGTCAGTTGCAATAAAAAGAGCATAAATAGTGGAAAATTAAAGTTCCTCCATTGTGACTAAGGTAAACCAGCCCGTTGTGGTCAGAATTAGGAGTCTACCCTCATGTCGTTGCTGAAAATTTTCAAATGTTTTTCCACACAAAGACAAGTGTGAGAGAGCGTGAGGACATTTGAAATTATATTTTTTGGACCAAGTATGAATTAGTTCTGAATTTTTGAAGTGGTCTGTCCAAAAGAGTCAGTAGACTGTCCTATAACCAACAAAAAGTGTATCCAATATGCTCTTCTTAATCACCTAAAGTGGTCACAATAATTTCTAATGTAGAAGGCCATAAAAAGTCACTTCCTACAATGATTTACACTGAAAAAGCAGGTGTTCCTAATGAGGTCACTAATCACTCCATTGGTGTTAGGTTAGACATTGATTGTGGCCAAAAAAATTGTCATGGGGTCATTAGGTGTCCACTATGGGTCATCTGACCACAATGGGCTCGTCTACCTTATTTTCACGGACAAACATCCATTAAAATTAGGCTTACCAGAGCCACATCTTCAAACGAGTCTTTGAAAAGGGGGAGTCCTCGTCGACCTCCACCAGCTGTAAGTGCAACTTCACCAGAGAATCCATCGAATACTATGCATTGCACCTTGGCATGACCACAACCACACCTCAAGCCGAGAATACCAAAAAAATGAATATGAAATTAACCCCTAAAGGACCGTTGTCCCTTTGGGGGACAAATGCGTTTTCGGGCAGGTACCTACAGGCTGAAATTTTGTTGTGATTTTTTGAAACTTTTTTTGAAGATAGAAAAACTGATCAATTTTGTGGGAATATAATTTTTTTCACAATTGGTGCCCGGGAAAAAAAGTTATGACCAAATAAGCTCAAATCAGGGGACGGCAGGCAGCAAAAAAAAATGGACAAAAGTTTTAATTTTATGTTTTTTTTCTCATAGATTATATTTTTGTCTATTTGGAAAGCTTTGATTCATTTCATTTGGATTTGTTATGAGAAAGTTATGGACATTCTTGTTTTTTAGGCAACTAGAGCATCTTCTTGAAAAAAATAACTTCTAGGATGCATTTTTGAATGCAATTTTTCAAGTTTCAGTTAGTTTTTTTTTCATGGTATATTACTTGCTAGAACAATCTCACCATTGGGATTAGGATTTTTTAATTTCATCTAAAAGGTATTAATATTTTAGATTTTTCTTCTATCTCATATCTACTTCTACTTAACAATTTTTTAAAGAATGAAAAGTAAATTTTTTTGGATTTTTTCTTCCCCTAGACTCTCAACTCAATTCTCCACTATAAAGATTTAAAGCTCAAAACTCTGTAGTGCAAAATTTTTAAGTTAAAATTGTTCAAAGTCAAAAAACCTAGTCTTGCAATGTGTTGAAAACTTTGTTTTTTTCACTTTAAACGCAGGTATCTTGCAATTTGTGCAATAAAAAATTCTGAAATTTTTTCCACACACTCTCATACTAGTTCGGTATAAGATCCTACTGTTAAATGTGAAAAAAAAATATTTTTCAATTTTTTTTACTTTTTGCTACGGAAATGGCAATTTTGAGTGTTTTTTGGTAGAAAAAGGGCCATGGTCCTTTAGGGGTTAAAAAACACACAATGTAAAGTTAATGAACTTTGATTTGTGATAAGTGTGTAAACACTTAAGCGATTGACATTCAGCTTTTTGTAATAGATTTTAAATTTAACACAGACTAAATGGGGAAGACTTTAAGTGACACAAGTATCGAGATTGATGTAGGATAAGGCTCAAAGTTCACCTATGTATTCAATGGAGAGGCTTGCATATCAAAGTAAGTTCAAAATAAGTCAATAAGGTAACAAAATGTATCAAGATAAGAAAAGAATAAATTATGGCCGAATTTTTGAAATGTAGAAATTATTTACCCAAAACCATTGTGGAAAGCTGCCACCCCAATTCTTTTTACAAATGAAGGAGCATCTTCAAATTCAAAGCGTTGATCACCTCACTTGATCCAACCTACTCAATTTTTGACAAGTTAGAAACAAATCCAAGAGCAACAAAACCACAATAAGATAAATCCTATGCAAATTGCAACACAAAAAAAAAGTTCTCATTTGGTGTTAAAGAGTAGTGTTCGTGAGGGTCTTAGAAATGAATTTAGGAGAACACCTATGAACTATTTGCAACATGCTAACATCACCCCTTACACCAAGAGCAAATGTCATGTTTAAATTGTTCTCACTTGATGTTGAGAGTGACTTTAGTAAGAGGCTAAACTCGGAAGAGCTCTTGAGGCCATATTCCAAGTAATGAACAAAGTGCTTGGGGTGATATTTTGTCCTAACTTCTCACTCATCCAATCTAATGCTTGAATTTTCAAAATCAATTGAGAAATTGGAAACTGGTAAATATTACACCTATCAAAGATATACATAAGAGTTAAAAATGAATTAGATACATCTCAGAACTACTTTCACTTTGCTAACACCACCCTTGATACGAAATGTGCACATTGTAATTTATTTTAGCACTGTCTAGGGTTGGGCACTTATGAATTAAACTAACTTGTAGATAAACCACTTGCCATGCAAATTTGCCAATGTGGCTCAAACACAAGCAACATTGTCAACCAACATGCAGTGGCCAATTGACAATCTCCTATCGAATCCCATCCATATAAAGGACGTGTACTGTACTCCCAACGAATTGTTTTGATAGTCTCTGCAAAATCAGTCTTAAAGACAAGGCAACCAATCAATAATCAATAAATGGAGTAATAGTCCACAAAATATATACACTATAGAATCAAACAAGCATTGTTTCACCCAAGTCCATACTAGAATATGAACCTCATTCTCCTTCAAACTAGATCAAGACCAACATGTTATGGAAATCGGGTAAGGATTCAAAATCATACTTCCCCTTTCCAATTGCATTGCACCATGTAGCAATGACTGTGACAAGAGAAGGTTAAGTTTAATAATCAAACTAGAATTGTTAGGCTATGTCAATTATTCAGCATAATCCTCTTTCTCAAATGTACTAGACCAAGACCATCAAATCTTGGAGATCAACAACTCTCTCAAAGACTACAGGGAAGACAAGACTAACTCAAAACCAAACTCCTCCTTTCCAACAACTCCATTGCACCATGTGAGAATGAAGTGATGGGAGAGGGATATCAAAGTTCAATTGGACTTTTTCTCTCTATCATTTATATATTAAAAAAAAATCATATCCTACAATTTGAATAATAGAAGAAATCATACTCAACGTTTTGAATCAATGTTTTGAAGTGAACATTGACAACAATGGTACTATTTAATTATCATTTTAGTCCTCTACAACCGAAGGTTAAGGAAGAGAAACAAACCAGTCATTGTCACGTAAGCAACCCTGGTGCCAAATAGGTGTGACTTGATACCCTTCATCCACAAAGTCCAAATTTCCTACTATGCTCAAACCTTCATGGTCAGAAACTTTGGCCAAAATGAGATATTTCATACTAATAAAAGCATGTTAAATTTTAAGGTCGGTAACCCATTTAGGTGGATGTGGATTGAAAAATTACCTAGTTACAATGCAATTGTCCTACCAAAAATATGACTAGTATAAATGACATACTTTGGGGATCTATCATACTCAAAGATGACTCCCATTGTAGATTCAATACTCATGGTTCAAGAATTGTCCACACTTGAGATTGAGACCCTGATATCCTTCAAACTTTAACAACTTTGTAACTTTTTCATATGATATCCAAATAATACATATTTGAGTACATTGAAATGCTCTCAAGGAATCTGCATTCAAATAATGGAAACCATAAAACCAAAGGCATGGGTTTCTACCTTAAGGTTAATATTCAAACAATATCTAAAATAGTGTATTTTTATCCAAAGTGCTTACATTGACTTCACGAAAGAAGACCTTTGAAATACATAAAAAGGAGACCAAAATCATACCTTAGGGTGGACCTCAGACTTGGTGGAGACACTCCTTCCTTAGCAACATAGGTATTGCCGAGAGCAAGTTCATGTCGAGCTGCACTTACAACAACAACAAATTAGTAACTTGGCAAGAGGCATGCATCATGAGAAGTCACATTTTCCTATCATGGTGGCAATACAGTCACTGCGAACATTATATAAAGAAGCTTTAAGATCTGTTCAAGACTTCAATGGAATGCATCTAAGAACCTTATTTAGTTTGAAGTCTTGTTGGCATCATGTTATGTATCACAATTAGGTCCTCTTACTTACTGAAGAGGCAATGTGCATCCTCTTATTCAATCACTCACCTAGTAATATGCACAAAAGAGAGGGACCACTTAATGAAGCAGCGCTTTTGTTAGAGTTTAAAGTCTCTCCATCACAATTGTCCCTCTCCATTGATTATCAACTTATACTACTAACACTTAGAACAATTGAAACAATGCCATTTTTGCACCAATAAAACTCTAAAAATACACATTGAAATGACAATAAAACGGTGCTCTCTCAAAATGAACCATTCCACAGACCCAAACACCACTAAAATGATATCAGTAGGAAGGGACTTTTGAGATGTTATCTATTATATTAGATACATTGTTTCACGAAATCATGTCACGTTTTCATCCCTGTAGATCATCACGTTCTCACCCACTCACTCAACCATAAGTAAGATACATATATTGGAGAATCTAACTTATCTTCCGTTCAAACCTCACCGTTCACAATCTATTAAGAATCTTTCGAAAGAAGATTGTCGCAAATTTAGCAACAAGTTGTACTAGTATGAACAATGCTCACTAACCTCCCCAGAAGTTTTTGAGAGTCATGGCATCTTGGTATAAGTACTCTTCATCTGCACCCATGACTTGTGCAGCGCCGGATGACTGCGAATTGGAGCCCTCTTCCATTTGGACCCCGGGATTCTCACTCGTGTACATCCAAGCAAAGCTCTGATTCACCTCCGGCAAGGCCACCTGGAAGTACCAAGCCTCAAAGAAGCGACGCCCTGTGCCATCAAAGTGGTAACTGGGGAAGCAAAAGAAACACTCAGATTGGTCAACGTCAATTTCGTGAAATTGGCAGCATTTCCGGACTTCGACACTTTTCAGGAAACTCCCTTTCTAAAGGAGAACTACCGGCCTCCTGTATCGTGAAGTATTCAACGCAATAAGTAATGAAGTGCACTCTACAGTCGGGAGATTCCAAGCTTGGTTAATTCCCTCTGGACAGGCTCCTACACCGCTCATCGCACGCCAAAACAAAGAAAGCAATGCACCTTCTACATTGGAGATACACAAAATGATGATCAAAATTCGAAAGGAGCACAGTTCTAATTCTTCATCTTCCTCGACACACACAAGCACCCCTCACAACCCAAAAATGTCCCACGCCATTACGTTCTCCGCTGTCCTCACAACACTAGCTAGTAGCCAGTCTGGAAACCAAGTTATAATTGACAAAGTCTACATCACAAATTGCCTTAACCTAAAAACAACGAGCCCATCTCCGTAGTCGTCATCTCACAATTATCCTCACAGGATGAACAGGTCCATTCCCGCTTGTACAAGATCTATTGAAAGTCATACATCAAGTACTGTTGAGTCCTCCACGGCAAGTCCAAGTTCCATGCTGTTACAACTGACAAGGTTGACATCAAAAGCTGCATAACTAATGTTACAATTGGCAAGGTTTACCGCACCTGCGTTTTCTACTACTAATTGCAGACACATTGCAACAGAGGAGAAGAACTCTCTTACCCGCTGTGAGGAGTGCGAGTGGGTCGATCAGCCACCATAGGCTTGTACACAGCCTTCCTTGTTGGAGTTTCGGTGGTCACTGCTCTGGACAGAGACTCCGGTACCGTGGCTGCAGAGCTTCTCTGCCCCACACTGGCCATAGCTCGACCCCTCCAAGCAGGCTGTGCTAGAATCTTCATCCTTCGCTACTCCCCTTGAACACCAATGCCAATCAGACTAAACATCAAACAGCCAACAGATCATTGTACCAGAAAACAAAAAACGCACATAGAACCGCCCATTATGACAACATTGTACCAATGAAGTATTCCAGTGGAAACATGGTCACTCTGTGTAGATTGATTTAAGAAAAAGATCCACACGAAGATCAACATGATTACGGAAAGAAGGAACACACATGGACACCGCCATTACAACAACTGGAGCTCCTAAGAAAACTACTGGAAACATGATCTCCGAAGACTCACATGACCAATCAAACCCAACCTCAAACAATCACCAGAACATCGGAAAAGAAGGAACACGGATAGAAACGGCCATTATAACAACATTATAACAAATGATGATTCCAGTGAAACATGGTTTGCGGTGATGAAAGAAATGATAGGCAAGAAGACTCGCATGATCAAGAAAAGAAGGAACGCTCATGGAAACCACCGTTATACCGACTTCTAGAAACCACTGGAAACATGAAGCACTAACAGAAACTACTGCAAACATGATCAGTAAATACCACTTAGACCAGTTAGACCAGTTGCAGTACTCTATAAGCACTGCAGAAACAAACCCCTCTTGCAAGCCAGGCAAGTGAGTCACACGAAAAGCTGAAAATTTTCCTCGTTCCAAGAAAAGAATGGTCTCAAATTCTGTAATGGTGTCGTCACAGCGGCTTGGACTTGGTTGTACTTGGAGGGTGTGCCCACCTCAACATGAACCCACTGACGAGTTGCATAGTTGAAATATAGATCACATTTTCATCCATCATCCACCTACCGAAAGTAATGGAAGCAAGCTCTCATTAGAGTACAGGATGTGAAAATTGAGTGTGTAAGGGTGGCGAACTGACGGCGCTCCAATTCACTCACTGTCAGACTTGGCAGGTTCAGGTTTAAACTGACAAGTTTACTATTGCCGTGCAGGAGTGGACCAAGTTCGTCAGCAAGATATCAAGAGATTGAACTCATTGAAAGATTCGCTGCGCTTCTGGGCGGGAGTTTCTCCCCTTGTTCTCTCTACACCAAATAGTGCAATTAGGTTGCCCCACACTAATTTCTCATATCTTACACTTTTACTGCTGTAAAAAAGATTTTCTATCACTAATTATTGCAAAAAATATAATTTTAAAAGGCCTTGCAACCACTACAAAACTGCCGAAAAATAAATTAACAACCTTCAAGTTGTAAACCATGTGAAATTCAAGCATGGTCAACATATAGTCTGGGGCAACCTAATTGCACTATTCAGTGTAGGTGGTCTGTCCGTCGTGGTCTGTGTCGTGTCAGTCGCCTCCTGCGAGGCACTTGTGGCTGGTAGGCTTGTACCCTATTTTTATTGGCAATGAAATTCCGTTCATTTTTCAAAAAAAACAAAACTCATTGAAAGATTGCCTTCGTCGGCAAGGCTGTCATCACAAAAGTACCTGCTTGCAGTTGGGCACCTGGGCCTATCGTACCGCTGTTATTAGATGACTCATACTGGGATTTAAAGCGCACTGACAACTGTAGCCAAAATCATGCAAACCCTGCAAGCAAATGTGCAGCGCAAATTCTATTAGAATTACTTATTCTTTCATTTTTATGTTTGTTCACATTGAAATTTATTTCAAATGCAAAAAATGAAACAACGTAGCCTCACCTGGAGAAGAAGCCACGGGAGAGACAGACACCACAAATACAATCTACAAGGACAAGATCTAACCCGTTCAAAAAAATGGGCAAGATCGAAGATTGACTTCGCTATTAAAATAATTTTACAATATCCTTTACTTAATGCAACCCTCATCGCTCACCACTCACCTGCTTGAGTTGTTTAAGTAGAAAACTACTGCATGGGTATTGCATCTAATGTGCGTTGCCAACCTAAATTCCAAGGCATATTGGAAACGTACGACGCTGATAAAAACCAACTTGATCGCTTCACTGCACCATATGCTGGTACTTACCAAAGGCCTGCAGTTGCTTCCAAGATCATATGGTAAGTGCCCGCATAGTGTACTCTGATGCATTTTGATTGAAGAATTGCAGTAAACCCTCTTCGTCCAGAAGAACTCCAAATTTCTGGAGCATCAACAAAGACTCTGTCTCCCTTGAATTGCGTGTAACCCGCTCCACAGCCATGGTTATGAACTCCTCCAGATTATGTATCGCACCATCTACATTCACACCATACCCCATGTAAGGACATTGAGAAATCAGCAATGTAGCAGCTTCAGCTAATTGGAATTAGTTATTGGGTGAACCGCAGCACTGCACTTCTCGCAATAGCGGACCTACATAAGAGAGGGTTTGCTTGCCTTCAGCAACTAGACAATCATAAACTGGGGGACGGGCCATCCAACTCCCATCCTTGTTCTTCATATGGCGTCGATCAGATGCAAAAAATCTCATATACAAAGGTGCAGAAATGACCCTGTATAACCTGCACGAGGTCGTATTCACAAATATAAAGATCCAGTAGAAGATCAATGAGATTAAAGCGAAGAAAATGACTGTAAGGAGGCTAGCGAACTGGCGAGAAACAATTATAATTAGCTCAGTGAGAAACCTTGAGAACTCGGGATTTAGGGATACCCAGGGCTGAAATGCACCCGCCACGTATTCATCCAAGGCTACAGGGCATGGTAGTGTGGTGTCCAGGTCCCAAACCTGCACGGCGTTCTCTCTTCTCTGCACAGAATGCATCCATCAATTAATTGTAACTTCAATCTCACCTTACTCAAATGAATTGAAATCTTAACTCCATATCTGTGACATATAATGCAAAGCACAAAATGAGGGTATTACCTGAATGCATATGACATGATAGTCCCAGATGCACAACCCGTCAACATCCTTGCTGCTTCGTTGGCGCCAAATAGGAATCTACAAGCACAATGAGCATAAGGGTTAAGCAATTTAATGCCAAGTGAAAAGAGTAAATTTGATAGTAGTCAAATCTCGAGAGCATAAAAAGGTCTTCCCATTCAATACTCGTTGCATCATCAGCTAAGAACTTCAGAAACAAAACAGTGGTGGCACCATCATACAAGCAAAACAATGCTGACAAAAACAATTACACCGAGAAAGTACAAAAAGTCCTAAGTGAAGTCCAACTGGTAGCCATAATCAAAAGCATATTGAAACGTTTAATGAAATGTCAAGCCCAAGGTCTCATTCTATCATGATCCACTCACAAACCCCCTTGTATTACTAACAAAAAAACACTCAGTTGAGAACATAAAATTCTTGACGATCTACCTCAATACCCTTGAAAAAATCTTGGAAAAAGAATCTAGATTCTTTTTGTATACAATCTTGAGCTCATCGCAAGTGAAATATACCCAAAGTCACAAGGAGAAGATAAAAGACTCACTCACTGCAAAGCATGCTTTCTTCAATGACTCAAAGTTCTAAGTCATAATTTTGGTATCCATAGTAGTGAAGAGTGAGTTCTCACAGCTATTAAAGAATGTTTTGAAGGAAGAATCGAATTAAAGACTGAGAGTGAAGGTCTTGAAATTCACCTGACGATTTGGATTAGAGATGAAGACTACAAAGAGGTCAGACGCAGTTGGAGCAGCCAATCCCACTTCGCTCAATTTCTTGCACAGCATGTAAACATTCTCCTCACTGCCACAAATGAGGTTACATAAATTTCCCAGTGAACAAGAAATTTGAGGCCACAATTACCATGTTTCTGTAAAAAGCTTTCTAACATAACATTCTTGAGCACTAGCAGAATGTCACTTTCAGAAAACATCGCCAACTATAAGTCAGGTGGAGCACAATTGTGCCAAACCAAGCGAAATTCTCCCAAAACAGTGACCCGCAAAGCTCTTTTCCCACACAACTCTAAGATTCACACAAAACGAAACCTAAACCTAAACTCTGGCCAAAACTAAAATCGAACAGAGAATCATACCAATAACACGAACTGTAGACAAAATCGGACAACGCTCCACTAAATCTCTTGAACCCTCCTGCACCCGATCCCTGCTCGAACTCAACCTGGCTTGAGGAAGAGTATGCCGCATCCATAGCTGCCAAACCCCTCAACACTCCTCCTCGTCGATCCCTTCAAATGCTACTTCAACAAATCACCCCCTTCGACATGAATCCACAATCATTCGCTGTTTTTCTTCTGTCAATGGAATGAAGCATCCTTCCATTCAACCCAGAAAACGACCATTCAATCCAGAAAAGAAAGAATCCTACGAAAACATGAGGCCATTGTCGAAGCTTACAAACCAGAATCACGAATCAAATTACGAATTCCTGTAAAGTGCAGAGATTGTGAAGAGCTTGCGGTGAGTACATCAATGTTCACAGATTCTTCATTAAAATCTTCATTACAATCTTCGTTGAAAACCATCGCTGGTGTTCATCTGCAAACCCTAAACCCTTTTGAAATTGTGAAGAACCTGAGTTCCTGTGCATTTGATGCAATTATGGCAACCCTCTTTTTTTTTTCGGGGGGGGGGGGGGGGATTTGGAGCTACGTTCTAATTCCTTTTTACCAAATTATATACAAAGGAAACAAAAGAACATATTATTTATTATGGACAATTTTGTACAATTCATAATTCCACCTAAGAAAAATATAGGATTGATATTTAAACACAATTGATAGACTAAATTTAGCTGAAACATGATGTTTGACCGTTTGGCAATGGATTTGGCCTCTTTTACCCCTACACCTGAACTTGGGTTGTTTCTAACTACGCTGATATTTTGCCTAAGTGTATTTTTATTTTATTTTCTACTTTATCATTTTTTTTGTCTTTGGGTGGGGTTTCTTAAGTAAGGTGTGCCTTGGAGCGGGAGCGCATGGATGGCCAAACGTGTCCCAAATGGGTAAACAAGGGAAGAGTTTTGCTCACTCGGACCACATTCAACCAACTGGCCAAAATGTTCATTTCCTGTCTTGAGGCATACAGGATCAGAAGGATGCAATGTACTAAGGGGAACTTAAGAGAGTACTAACAGCAGAACTAGTCTAAAGTAGAAGTTAGTAAGACCAAGTGCACAAAGTAACACACCAAGCAAGATGTGGAAAACACGGCACCCTGGAGTTGGTCACTTCTAAGTAAAGGTGTACGTGCTACTCCTCTCATCAAAACTGGTATGAGAGTGGAATCCATGGCTAATCTTGATGAAGACATCAAGTGCTCTAAGTAAGGGAGGATATAATGTAGTGGTATTCTTGCGTTGTGGAACTTGACATGGGATTGGGTTTGTGGTGGAAACACCATGGCTATATCAAGTGGGGCTAATTCCGGTTGGGTGCCTAGTGTTGGGTGGGAAGATCAACACTAGTGGCAGGAAGACCAACACTAGTGGCAAGAGGGCCTGTGCCGCGATGGCGATGCGAAGGGTGGCGTCACCACGTGAAGTATGGCGCCGTGGTAATACACACCCGGGATTTGAAGTAAGAAATTGGAGACCCGAAGGTGAGACATGGAGACATCCAAAGAGCTGGACTAACCGTGTGTGACTAGTTTTAGTTGTCCTCACTGTGAAGTCCAGAAATACTAACTTGTGTTTGAAATACTTGTGCAGGTTAGGAGTTAGCCGTACTAAGCGAGGTGCGGGGCGTGACACAATGTGTTTTTTTCTGGCGATTTGGTGCAAAATTGCACCAAAATTTTGACCAAGCACCAAGCCTATAGGAAATTTTTAATAAAATTTTAGATGAGATCGCCAAAAAACTTCAAGTTGAAGAAAAATCTTGGATGAAATCACCACATTGTGAATGAAAATAGAATTATAGATACATAGTATCACATTTTCTATCCAGTACGTGGATGAATGTTGAAATTTGGAGCACCACCGTAACATTTAATATCGCCACTTTGCCACTTCATAGAAAAGGAAAAAAAAAAAAACACTACCGTGACGTGGTTTAGGACTACATTATATGTGGTAACATAGCTGCTTGAGGATTCTTAAGTAAGGTGCGCCTTAGAGTGGGAGCGCATGGATGGCCAACCATGTCCCAAATGGATAAACAAGGGAAGAGTTTGCTCACTTGGACCACATTCAACTAGCTGGCCGGGGGATTTGGAGCTATGTTCTAATTTCTTTTTACCAAATTATATACAAAGGAAACGAAAGAATATATTATTTACCATGGACAATTTTGTGCAATTCAAAATTTCACCTAAGAAAAATATAGGATTGATATATGAACACAATTGATGGACTAAATTTAGTTCAAACATGATGTTTGACCGTTTGGCAATGGTATTTGTGAAATACCTTTGTAGTCATTAATTTTGCATTCTATGACTTCAACTAAAGTCTCTGCTTCTAAAATCAAATATATTGTCCAAATTTATAGCAGTGACAATTTTGCAAAAAATGAAAAATAAATAAGTAAAAATAATAAAAGTTGTCCAGTTAATTTTAATTTTTTTTGAAGAGGTATAAATGCCACATTTAACTACTTTTGGACTTTTGAAAGTCCTGAATTAATATGTGGAGAAGAAACATCAAGAGATAATCATTAGGAGATCGTGTAAAACATCTCGAGATCTATACAAAACATCTGGAGATCTCCAGATGTTATTATCCAGAGATTTTTGAACGTTTTGTCCAGAATTCAGTTGAAAGTCCAGAAATAGTTAAATGTGGCACATAAGTAGCAATAGAGCTTTGTGTACAAAAGGATTAGAATAAAAGTTACAATCAAGTTGATCAAGGTGCATTTACTTTGGGAATGCGTGGACATTTAGGGGTTAAAAAAGTGCACCTACAACTGACACAAAAAGCGACTAAACACATTTATTATTAACCCCTAAAGGACCGGTTGTCTCCTCGGGGGACAATTTGGGTCCGGGCAGGTTCCTACGATCTCAATTTTTAGTAATATTTTTTGGGATTTTTAGAGGTTGTGTATTTTTGCGAGATCTTTGCGAATATATAATTTTTATTTTAATTGATGCCCGGGAGCAAAAGTTATGGCACAATAAGTAAAATTGGAATTTTGCAGGCAACAGAAAAAAAATCACAAAAAGTCAAAATAATTTTTTTTCGAATTTTTTCCTCAAAGATTATATTTTTGTCTACATGTGAAGCTTTGTTTCATTCAATTTGGACTAATAATGAGAAGTTATAGACAATCTTAGTTTTTCGGGCAATCTAAGCATCTTCTTGAAAAAATAAGTTATAGAATTCATTTTTGAATGCAATTTTTCAAATTTTTCAAATTTTTTTGTTAGATAGGGTTAGGTTTTCTTGCTAGAACAATCTCACTATTGGGATTATTGTGATTTAATTCCATCTAAAAGCTATTAACAATTTAGTTTTTCCTTCAATCTTGTACCCACCTCTACTTAACAATTTTTTAATGAGTGAAAAATAAGTGCTTTTTTTCCTAAATTTTTTTGGTAGATTCTCAACTCAACTACTTAACATAAATAAGTAGAAAATCGAAATCAGTAGTGCAAAAAAATTGAACTAAAAAGATTCAAAGCCAAAAAATCTTGTCAAGCAAGGTGGAAAAAAACTTGTTTTCTTCACTTTAAATGCATATATCTTGCAATCTACGTGGTCAAAGTTTCTGAAATTTCTTCCACATATTCATATACTAGTCAAGTATAAGATCTTACGGTTGGATATGCAAAAAAACCCAATTATTTAAACTCTTTTCTCTTTGCAATAGAAATGACAATTTTGAATGGTTTTTGGTAGGAAAATCACCTCGGTCCTTTAGGGGTTAATAAATTATAAATACCAAAAACTTAATTTTCTACCTCTAGCTTGCTTAACTTCCCCTTCATTTCAATTACAACCAACTATAAATCTGACCATTCTCAATTAATCAAGTTGACTTTCTAATTTGATTCCAATTTACTAGAATTTACAATAATATGTCAATAGATATATAGCAAAGCCTTGTCCCCTTCCGCCAACAAAGTTTACTAAACTTATGATACGAGTTGAACTTTAACTAATGAACTGATGGCCATGAATTTGCCACCCTTCTATCATGCAATAAACACAATTTAAGAAGAAAAAATATTCTATCCTACTACATATACAATGTAAAGATGAAATAAATAAATAAATCTTGATAATTGAATTAATATGCCTCTCCTTACCTTCAATGTTGAGACCCCATGATAGATATTTTTCTAGATGTGAAAATAGTTTCTTGAATTTAGTAGAACTCTTCCACAAATCTATGGATTTTTGCAAAATAAATGTACTGAGATCCTTTCTAAAGAATACATTGGATGAAATTTTAGACCTGTAAAAGGCTGCAAAAGCAATGCAATTACAAGGAAAAAAAAATTAAGAATCTGACGGGGCACTACTAATGCCACATAAGATTGGCAATTTCAAAAAAAAAATTCATTTAATACTTTTTTTCTCAAACAAGTTTTTTTTTCTAATTATTATTTTTTTTTTGTATTTGTAGTTCAGTGAGGTCAAAAATGAAAGTCTCATGGCCTTTTGTAAGGTCCAAAGAAGTGTATGACAATATAATAATAGAGAAGTGCATCACAATGGACATGAAAACTTGAAAATCTTTAAACTAATTCTTGCCAATAGATATTGGCCTAATAATCACCCATCCAAAATCCTATATCCCTTGGGAGAACTAGTGGATATCCAGTTAGTGGGTATCAACTCCTTCCAACTAATATCCACCCAATAGATTTTTCAATACGCAATATTTTCCTCCAATAATTTGAATATATTAGACAATTTTCATAATTTTTGTATACATATCGGTTTTACATCCTTCACTTAGCCATTTGATCCAATTTTTTGCAAGGATCAGTTGGCTACCATTATACTAAATCCCAATTCTCTCCAAAGATTAATTCACTCTCATATATATTATGTTTTTTTCTAAATTAGTTAGACCAAGTCTACATAAATATCCACAAATGAACTCACCTATTAAATTATTTATAAACTTATCTATAAATAATAAATATAAGTCACTTTCTTTAGTGTAGTCTACTACGAGGTAGTATAGATTTTCCATACTTACACAAGTATGCAACAACATTTCTTCTAGGGAATAGTAATCCTTCCCTGTTCTCACTTTATTAAAGAATATTTAGAAGAACGTCATAATAGATGTCATTTTCTAAAGATTTCGTTGTGGCGAATTTTTTTGAGAATAAGAAATGTTTATATATATGCAGTCTTTGCTCTTTGAAGCATAATATGGGATTTGAGATGAATAAACTTTTAATTCTCAAAAGTATGTGGAGAATTGTTTATTCAGTATTGTATTAGACTTATGGAATAAGAACTATGTATTAAAATGTATTGCAAGACATATATCATTTGATTGATAATTCAACAAATTGCATCTTTTAATTGGATGCCATGATAACATCTAAACCTTATCATGCTCAAATATGATACTATATACATAGAATAGATGAATATTTTGTGGCTTTTGAGACATGCAGGAAGTGCAATAATGATCCAAATTGGAAGTGCCATGTGTCCATTAGGAAAAAATCGAATCCCCAAAAAGGCTGCTTTGTAATGCAAAAAATTAGGTGGGAAGAGCCTTTTCAACTCACTAATTAGGCCAATAATTCTATGATGAATTCAAAAAATTGTCATCATTACCCAATCCATCTCCATGATTTAATAAATTAGTGAGTGGGAAAAGCTTTCTTAATTCATTAATTGTCCAAGTATGGCATGATGAAATCAAAAATTCATCATCATTACCCATTTCATTTCTAAGATATCATAAATCTCATAATGGCTTCTTCATGGAGGATGGAGTGCACGCCAAGTGGTGATTGTAACGAAGATGTAGTCGCTCTTATACTCGATTACATATGCAATTAGTATCAAAATTAGTAAGAAAATTCAAGGCGTCTTTGTGGGTTCAATTTCCTCCTAATAATAAGATCCAAAGAAAGATTAGATTACCCAGTAATATTTTAGGAAGAGGCTTGGGAGTTAAGTTTCTAACTTTTTGAAAAATGCTTTTAATATAAGACTTGAACATTTTGGTTGCTTTTAGTTTGACAATAAGGAAATGGCACTCCTAAAAATATAATTTATCCATAGTCACATAGAAGCAAAAGCATCATGAAACTCGATGCAGGGCAATTCCGACTTGTGCAATCTTGAAAATTCTTTTTTTATTCATGAAAGCTCATTCATAAACGCTAATCTCTCAACAAGATTAGAGAATTTATTGAGGTAACAACACCTAAATACAACCGAATCAAGTTTAAGCATCCTTCATATTATTAAACAATGAATTTTTTTTTGTTGGCTCTTGTTCATAGTTGAAAGAGAAATCTAAATTCTCTTCATAAGCATTTTTTGGCCTCCATATGAATAAACTATAAACTTTCACCTTAGTATTAAAACCAAGTTTACTTTAAAAGCAAACTAGCCTCTCATGAATGAAGGTTCCAATGGATCAGTTTTATGCATAATGATTTTGCCATTTGGCTATAGTCAAAAGACTTTGGCTGTTTTTTCCTTAAAAGAACATTTTCTTGAATTTGTTTGGTCAGTAGATCATTGTTGTATTTGAAGACCAATTGCTACATTTCATCTAAGTATCACCTACTTTTGATATAGATATCCCCAAGTAATTATCACCCAAGCATCACATGAATATTGAAGAAACAGTTGGCTACTTCTCCAAAATGAATAAAAAAAAACATCCAAAAACAACCACAAGACTCTACATTTTAGGCAAGAATCTATGGGATGATATTGCAGAAAGATCAGAGTGGAGATGCTCTTTCTGACCTTGGTGGAGGAGTGTGAAAAAAGGGACGCGTCTGTGCATTCAACCATGCTTTGCAGTGTTCACAGAAGTGGCTAAATTTCGCTCCATTGCTACTAAAAATTTTCAGGAGCGAAAAGTATATTGGAAAAAATCCTTAAAAAAATAAGATTTTAGTAAAGACTGCAACAAACAATAGAATTTGGTAGCCAATGTGTAACTTCCTCTACATTGGAATTAGCATCTATTTTGTTAGTTTTGTATTATAGTATTCCCAACAATCCTTTAAGACTTGCAAAATCTTATCCTTTTTATTTATTTTTAATACTACTCACTCTCAAGGTAGCCAAAATTGATGCCCATTTGTCTTGGAGGTAGCATATTGCACTAAATCCTAATAACGTAGGTAGCATGTTGCACTAAATCCTAATAACGTAGGTAGCATGCTGCACTAAATTCCATAAAGCAGTTCTGGGATCACTGATGCTTTGTCAATGCCGAGTCCTTCTCTCCACCTCTCATCACTCCAGTCCACTAAAAAAATAATAATATAAACAATCAAAATGATTCCAATTCCTTCCTATACAGTATTGTACAGTACATTAGACCAGTTCACTGTTCACTGTAGCTCTCTTCTTCGTCGGTTGCCTCTTCTGCTTCATTTGCACGCTCATCATCACCACACCACACAAGCCAACGCCCCTCACACTTCGCATTTCACGAGCTCTGGTGAGATCGTGGAACAAACGAAAGCTTTTCGAAGCTGGAGGATCGTTTGTTCTCGTAAGCCTCTCAACTCTCGTGTCAGTGGGTCTCTGCTGCTGCAGTAGTCATCTGGACAGTGCGTGTGTTTCTGCTGCAACGATTTTGCTCCAGCTCCTCGATCTCTCTGCCACTGAGATCAACACTCCCCAGGTGGGAAATTCTATGAGTGAAAGCCCCTAGGCTAGCTCTGAAAAGCTGCACTTCTGCTGTGTGTCTGCTGTTTGACATTCCTCGATCGCCATGGGTATTTTGGGGTGCAGGGACGACGACGCTGACGGAATGGAAATTGTGGGTTGCGCTACGTGCAGGTGGAGTAGGAAAAGCTCTGCTGCTACTGGTGCTGGTGCTGGTGCTGGTGCTGGTGGTGCTGGTGCTGCTGAGGTTGTTGAGATACTAGAAAGGGGGTATCTTTTTGCAACTCAAAGTTCGGGTAAGGAAGATGCCTTTCCGGAATTTCCACATGTGGGCGGAGTCCCCGTCGGTGGACTTGGTGGTGGACCTGGGTAACCCGATTTTGAACTCCACGGTGAACGGATTTCTCAAGGTGGCGCCCGTGGGGGCAACGCACGCGGCCACGCAGGAAGCGTTCAAGATGTTCCAGAAGGAGAGTGTGAGCAAGCGGGACTTGGAGGGCATGGTGAAGAAGGCTGGTCACGAGGGGCTTCAATGGGGTCTTGTGGCAGGGGTTTACTCCGGTATGGTTGGATTGAGGACTTGATTGCTTGGTATTGCTGGAGTGCTGGATTCACCATTCTTGATGGAATGCTGAAGTTCGTGGTTCTGTTTGTGAGCTTGGGACAGTCAATTGGAGTACGGGGACTTCAATTCTGTGCTGGATTAGGGTTTAGAGATTTACAGAGTGTTGAAATCGCACAACAATTAACGGGAGGGAATGTAGATTTGTACTCCTCAAAGTATTCGACGATGTTCGATATAATAGAATGAGATAACAACATGCTGGCATTTGTTTTTTGGTGAAGAGGTCAAGGGAAGTGGATTGATTATGTTGAGTCGCGTAATAGGGTTGGAGTTTTTGATTATCACAACTCATGACGTCAATTGTCGATTGTTGGGATGCGGGATGAGATGTCAAGTGCTGGGTTGCTGTTGACATTCATAGGATTTACTGCGGTAGGGTTTGATTGCTTGCTGGATTCTCCATTCGTTATGGAATACTCAATTTCATGTATCTGCATGTGAGCTTTGGAGAGTCGATTGGAGATTGAACTCTCT
Organism: Neckera pumila; assembly: GCA_963969595.1. Taxonomy (NCBI): domain Eukaryota; kingdom Viridiplantae; phylum Streptophyta; class Bryopsida; order Hypnales; family Neckeraceae; genus Neckera; species Neckera pumila. The sequence goes on from OZ018415.1 coordinate 12,588,735, forward strand.
GCCGATTTAGGGTTGGTTATTTACAGAGTGTTGGACAGAGGGTTGTGTACTTCTGCCATTGTGATTGTGGGGATGCTTGACGTTCATGGGGTGTGTACTGAGTGTGTGAATTCAGGTGTGCAGTCTGGGATTCATCGCGTGCGGGGACGGCGGGACTGGACGAATGCCACTCTGGGAGGGGCCCTCACGGGTGTAATTCTCACCATGGGCGACACGCATTTCGATAAGCAGAAATTGATCAAGACGGCCATCACGGGGGGAGCCATCGCCACCTGTAACGAGTTGCTTCGCTATTTGTAGATTATTTTTTCGTCCGCTTGTACTCTATCGTGATTTCTGTAAGCTCGTAATGGATACTTTCCATCCCCTAATGTATTAATAATTTGATAATCGCAATTCAAGCCTTGTTGCTAAGCGTCGGTAGTCCAACTTTTAGTTTACATTGTTCTGATGTAATAATGATAATTGACGTTGTTTTGTGTATCTGTGAGCTCTCTGGCTCAACATGAATGAGAACGTCTACAGAGGAGTTTCGTGAATTCTGAGCGTGTATTTACCATTTACGAGAATGATGAAGTTATGAGGTTCAAAGGTGTAGAGTAGAAGGAAGCTAGATCATCGGTGAATGAGGGAGATGGTGGTTTTCTACCTTGGTCATGTGTATGACGATGATGATGGCAATGTGGAATGGAGAATGGCCTGATCCTTTTCCGAAGATGAAAACAACATTTGTCGAGGTGGTGATCAAGAGCTCGACATGACGTTTGAAACTCGTCACGAGATTTCCACGCAGGCTGGACGGTGGTTTAGGGTTTAGGGATTTCAAAGCAGGCCGGCTTCTTGGTAATCAAAGCGATTGGAATGCAGGGACGTGCAGGGCTGTCCATACCAGATCTCTTGCTTCAGGATTCGTGACTGTGATCTCTTGCACTTCGGCAGGAGCTGGCTGGGCGGTTTTGGTTTTAGTCGAGATCTAGCTATTCAATTCGAGGTTAGGGTGTGGATTTCGTTCGACTTGTGGACGCACAGACGTGACCCTAACCTTGAATTCTTGAGCTTGGAATCTTGATCAATGGAGGATTTAATACACGCTGAGAAAGGGAGACTTCCAACACTTGCAGATAGTACAAATTAACAGTCTGAGCTTTCGTACAAGGGAAGGTTAAAAATGTAAGGGAAGAGATCCTATTTGTGCAACATGATTATTTGTACCTCTTTGTAGTCACTATGTCACTATGTATCTGTGTATCAACTAGAACTGAGCTTATTGCAATGCAGCAACACCAAAAAACTTCATCCTGCAAGGTTGCTTTGAAAAGATGTTTGGTCATTTGGGTTTGAACAAATAAATGAAAAATTGCATGGATGAGTATATGACGGATGAGATTGCGACTTGTGGTGTATTTAATATTTTGGATAGAGTACATTTGAAAATTTGCAATGTACATTATTGATGCATAGCATAGTGACACAAATAGGCATAACTTTCAGTAGCATGTGTTGATGTTGCCTTGGTTCTACAGTGATAGTGTGCCTCTACATCCTCCACCTGTCTAATTCATTAGTAGTTACTGATGAAACACTGTTGGGGTGTGGAAGATACCACACCATCACTGTAGAGCTACTGAATGTTATGGAGTGTCTATTGAATTGAAGCAGAAATATGGTTCTCTTACCTTACCAGCAAGACCTTGAAGTTGAGGATTCAGCAAGCTGAGAGTTTGAAGATCTTAAAGTTGAGGATTCACCGTGGAGGACACCTTATCTGTGGACGGATGAATCTCATCTATAATGAAGGAAATTAAACGACTAGCAGTGGATGAGACTGCTTATGCTTATTTGTGAGAATGGGGGATAATTAACCCCTAAAGACGGATGAAAAGTGTTCACCAGAATTGACGATTTGAGAGAAAACCATCATGAAGTACCATCTAGAAGAATATTTTGGAATTGATGTACAAATAAAAGCTGTAGATTTTGAGTTTTAGATGTCATGTGTATTGTTAAATTCACCAATTCTATTAACGATACTTTTTGTAAATTTGAAAATGAAATTTAAAAATTCCTTCTAAATTTGATTACAAGCAAAACATATCCCAGAGTATCATTTTTTGAGTAAAATTTGTTGGAATGGATTTGAAATGAAGTTCTCTTCATATGATGTTTTTGTGAATTTTTTGTGTTCTTTGAATCTATGACCTCAATTTTTGCAAATCCAATTTTGAACTAGAGTCAATGAAATTTTGGCTTGGTCAACTACTTGACATATCTATACATTTGTAATTTTAGAAACTATGTACTGTACTAACACCAAATTCAGTAATTAGATAAGACAACAACTTGATAAAGTATCTCCACAAAATAGGATGACTTTCATCCAAATAGTAATGAGAAAGAAATAAGAGTATCCATATATTCATCGTTTAGAAATTGGACGTCAAAATATTAGAGGCATAAGGGGGGTACCCCCAAAATTGCTACTGCTTTTGTGCCTAGTTACTATTATTAGATTGGTCAAATTTTTATATTTTCTTGTTGAAATTAAAAGGAGGTTTCAACGCACCAAAGAACGTGACATTTGGATACCATACGCAAAAGTTATGAAGGAACAAAATTTGTTTTTTTCTACATATACAGGTAGATAATTGATTTGGGAGATATACACAGAATAAAGATGGCAGTTTAAGATCAATGCGGTACATTTGAAGGTTTCCCACTTAAGGCAGACGTACCCGATACCAACCACTGACCTTATACCACCTAAATGTAGGGCTATCATGGATTCTAAAGGGAAAATCTATGATAGTAGTACATGCCTTAACTTCACAATAAGTGAAGTTAAGGCATGTACTTGTGTTATAGATTCTATAATCAATGAAGGTCCTACATTTGGGTGGTATGAGGTCAGCAATTGGTATTGGGTACGTCTACTTTATATGATACTTTCTGTAAGGCAGATTTTGCAACTCGTTTCTAATAAAACAAATGCTTTGATTGAAAGAAGTACTAGTTGATTTGTCTTATTATGGTAGTGAGGGGGATTATATTAGTCTTATCTAAAAAATTAATACTACCATTAAACTTTATTTTTGTGAAAATTGCTCCAGTATTGTCATATTTCAATATGTACTAATTCAAAAGAGTGTGACTCTGGTAAATTAGTGACATATGTACTATGAGGATAAATTAGTGTTCTAGAAGTATAATGGTACACTAAAAATGATATTTAGTATTGGCAACACTAATTACGAATCTTGACACTAAATATCATAAGTAAGTAACACCAAATCTAATTTCCTAACACTAAATATGCTCTATGGTAAATCTGAAATCTGAAAAGGTTTACATTTAGTGTTAGAACACGTTAAAAAAATGAACATGTTAAAAAAATGAACTAAATCCGCTACAATTCAGATTTAGTGTTGTGGCTGGTAGGGGGGTAAAACACTAAATGTCATACTACACTAAATATCATTTTTAGTGTAATATATTTCATAAAGTAGTGTAGCTAAATTTTAGCCAAAAATTAACTACGATTCCTTAATGCTTAAGCAGAGATAGCAAGATCTCTTTTGAAAAGTCATAATAATCATAATCATAATCATAATTCTTCGAAATATCTATATTATTAGCTTTTGTAGAGAATTTTTAATTCTTTCCGCTAATATATTGTATAAGGTAATTTTTCTTGAAATTTTCTCAATGAATTTTTATTAGATGATTGAAGTGCAAATGTGATATCCACATGTGATATTTTTCTTTTCTTTTTTCAGATAATCTATAACACATCTTGTTTAATATATATATCCCACAATTCTTATTTCAATTTTTATTTTACATTTTACGAAGCTTTGATTTTGTTTTGTTTGTAATAGCCAAAAACAAAGAAGTAAAAAAGAGTTTAAAAAATCCCTAGGGCATTTAAGTTTGGAAAGTCTCAAATTGATCTAAAAGTCAAAAATATCACTAATTGTTAGAAATAATCAAAATCATTATTACACCAAAATTCCATAAATTTTAGTACAAACAATAAAATCAACTAATCATTAGCATAAGAACAATTGTAGAATGATCTACAAATGAGTGACAAATCTAAAAATTAAAGACAATACAAAATAATGAACTCAATAATATAATTGACAACTGACAATGTAGAAAATCAAAAGTCACCAAATAATTTAGTACAAAACAAATAAATATCAAATACTCATTTATTTATACTAATTTAGAATGATTTATTTTAATTCTAATGCAAGTAAAGGCGAAATTTTGCACATGTTCAAAGTTGCCCAAAAATTTCAGGATAGCATGACTTTTGATTTCGGCACTTAACCAAAAAAAATTATATTCCCACTAAGGGAATATATTCACACTTTGTATCAAAATTTGAAGAGCATCTAACATTAGAAGAGATTTGGGGGACTAAAGGACCGTTTTAGGCCTGTTCTCTCAACTGTTCCCTTGGCAGATTGGGAGCGTCGGCTATCAGAATTTTATTTTATTTTTTGAAAATGAAAAAATGAAAAAAAAAGAATTTTTTTTTTGGTGACGTGGCAGCCATTCTACCACGTCAAGCAGCAGCTGCGGACTGCTACAAGGCTATTCCCCCGACCTTGGCAGCCTAGGGAACTCACAGCCCTTCAAAGGAGCTGAAAAATATCTAATGCAGAAATTGACTTTGTAGGAACCTATATGAGGTGTTACATTGGATGTTATTATCGACATAAAAACATAAGTTGTTTTATTGGACGTCTACTAAAATCTGTTTACTAAAATCATGCAAATGTCATTTAAAACACGGGGCTTTTATAGTGTGTTAAAAAAAATTTGATAGTATAATTTTGATTTTGGAAATATTGGTAATAAATGTCCAATGATGGAGCACCTAAGATTGAATTAAGGATTCAATTTTTTTTATTCTGAGTTTAATTCTCAGGGGGAGACCATCAAAATTTTAGAAAAGTACGTGAAATAAAGAATAGGGTCAATTTAATTCTGTAGAGGAAAAATTTATTCCTTTGTTAGATCTACCATAGCATAGGTAATATGTGCTAGGGTGATTATAAAAAAAATAGGATGTACTATAATTCTTTCATTTACTTGTACAATAGAAAAAAATAGGATCTGGAACATGAGATCCTTCTAAACTTGTTTAATAGGTTCAATTTAATTGTCACAGCCTGATCCGATTTGGTAAACAGCTGTCTACTTTTCAGGCTACTTTTGAATTAACTACGTGGAGGGAAATTTAATTTTTGTGGTTTGCGTGAGAGTTGGGAGCGTGCTGGCTTTCAATGGCACTAAGGTTTTGATGCCCGTTGAGTCTTGTGCTTGAGCATGCGTGGTTGGGCTGATGAATGTGACAATGTGTTGTTCTGGTTTGTGGTTAGGGTTGAGCTTCAATCTGTGTCGTTATGCTAGCCGTCTGTGCACGCTTGAATATGATTTTCGCCTCAAGATCTTTGACAGGGGTCTGGGTTGCCGGAGGATTAGGGTTTGATTTTGCTTGAACTGCTAGCGGTTTTGCTTACAATTTATAAACAACTTCTGGGGGTTTGAAGTCGCTAGAGCATAGCGCGAAGGTTTAGGCTGCATGTTTCTACAGACGCTTGGATAGGAGATTGAAAATTGTTGGGGTAAGGGAGATGCAAACCTAAAGCTGTTGTTCTTGTTTCTTACATGCTTTAATCTTGTGAATGTTGTGTGCAGTCTAGGGGTCCACTTAGTATGCACAGCTGTGAATCCGTGCTTTTTTGTTTAGGATTTAGGATGTGCTTCTTGCATTCAAAGGGTCTTGCACACTCTCGTTTGCAGATTTAGGATTGGTGTTTAGGGTGAATGCAAATCCTTCCCATTTTGACGACCTGTTCATGGTTTGCAAGGTGTTCTTCAACGTCAGCGTCTATGATAATTATTGGTTCCAAGGATGAGGAAGGTCAAGGTATACACCCTCACGCATAAAGTGCTACCCCAAAGTGCATCGAGACCATAAAAGGCAAGCCTAGAGAATCATTTGCTGACTTGCAAGTTTGCCCTGCCTTTTGAAGATTTTTTTCCCTTGTTGTTCCAATATAATGTGCATAGCTGCAGGTTCTTTCAGTTTTTTCACAATGCACATTCCAACGTATTTTTACTTTGGCTCATGCGACTTTGCAGTGTTTTATAGTTTTGAACCTATATTGCAACACTTTGTATATAGTGGCTAATCTCAAGCCTGAGGTTTGAGGCTATAAATGTTTGCATGGACCCATATACTACTCATGAATGTATATGTGAACAATTATATATTAAGTTCTGTATGGTTTCATTTTCTTCTGTTTAGTTTTGTGGATTTCATGAATGTGTACATTTTCATGTCCTAACAAGTTGTGTATAGTCCAGCTTGTTTTCCTTGGTCTTTGGTATATTTTCCCAAGTTGTGTGTTGCAGCTATCTCAGTTTTGTAGATCCATGCTTCTTGATTTTGTTTCTATTGGTTTCCATCTTGCCATTGGAGATGCAGTGGGTCTTAAAATAGTTGCCAATTGGTATTGATTCTTGATCCATTGGTATAAAATGCTAGTTTCAATTCTATAGAAATCAATGCTTGCTGTAGACAAATTCGGTTTTGTGTTGCCAATTTTTTTCAGTATTTCCAAGAACCTGACAATGTATAAAAAAACAATAGGGTGTGAGAAATTAGTCCTTCAAATGAAATAGAAAAAAAATAGGGTGCTGAAAAATACAAGCCGGTAACTTTTAAAGTGAAAATAGGGAGGAAAAAAACACTCTAAAACACATAAATACCCCCCAATTAAATACTTCATTGTCGCACGTGATATCTAAATGTATAGGGATGTGCCCCCCTGAGGTTTAATTGTGAGGAAGGACATGTATTCCTATTAGTTAAGCAGAATATATTACAAGCCACAGCTTCCTCAAAGGATTTTGTTGTCATGTATGGATTCAAATCTTGTTGCCATAGGCCAACTATTTGTTTGATAAAAGGATTTTTTTGTCTTATATGGACAAGCCACACCTTTCCAGTTCATTACTGTTTATAACATTACAATGAACATTATTTAATTACTAATATAAGATGGGTCCCTTTCTTCTCTTTGCTTTTGCTATAACTTTATTCTTAACTTTCTAAGTTAAATACTATTCATCTCTCACCCTCTTCTATCACCAAGAATGTGTGCTCATTCAAGGACTTGTTCGTAGGTCCGCCTTTCATGAACTATACAATGTCATGGACCCTATAGAAAATAGTGAAATTAGGTTGCCTTAACAATTAGGTTGCCTTACTTCAAGAAAGGTACTTTACAAACCATCAAAGTCAACAAATACTTCTACAGCTATTTCCATTTGTAAACATGGAGATTTTTCATGAGTCCGAATTCCATCAACATCTAATTCCAAAGTAGTGCATTCTTGTACATCAATAATCAATATTCATATAGTGTCGAATGTCAAGAAATTAGTATATGGCAACCTAATTTCACTATTTTGCGTAGATGAACAGACTCTTAATGTACTCCACCCTCTAATGGCTGGCCTTATTTTTCCACCCAGAAAGAAGCGTCCAATTCTTTCTCCTCCCTCTTCTGGCTCTTAAGTAGTGGTCCCCTCCGTCCCCCAATGAACCTAGTCCCCATCTGCGCCCAGATTCATTCCCCACCTTGGCTTGCACTAACCCCAACCAACCCCCACCTCAGTCAGTGCTTGCTTGGGGTACGGTAACGTACGGTTCCCCCTGTATTCGGTAGGCGCATAGGGTAGTCGTTATACTGAGTGTAGGCCCCCACCGGAACACGCCCTCCCTCAGTCCCTCCTCCCGTCCGCTGGGTGTGTGCTGGCTGTGGAATCTTTCCTTGTCCACTCCCCAAAAGATCTCGCCAAAAGCCAGGGGAGGAGTTGCAGCCGAAAAAGAAAAAGGCTCGCCGGGTTGCTTGGAAGCCAACGATCCTAGCCCTGGACTGGATGCAGGAGTCAGTCCCTACAGCAGTGATCCCAGAACTACACTACACAAAATAGTGAAATTAGGTTGCCCCACACTAAATTCTCGACAGTCCACACTATAGAAATATTCACTACTTTTGTACAATGATGCATTCAATTCAAAGCCATGTGTATGGCATAGATTTGTTGCCCAGTTCAAGGCTTGGTTGAGAGAGTGGCATGCCCCTCCATGTGGAACAAGCATTGATCCATGAAGTAATTTATCTCAGGGAAGGCAACCTAATTGACAAGGCAACCTAATTTCACTATTTTGTGTAGTTTAGGGAGTTTAGTGCAATATGCTACCTTCAAGATAAACAAACATCAACTTTGGCATCAACCTTGAGAATGATTGTGGCATTTAAAATAAAATATAAAATAAAGGATTTAATTTACAAATTGTAAAAGAAAAGGATAATTGGGAGTCCTATTAATAACCCAAAATTGACTACCATAAGTAGATGCTACACTAATTCCAAATGTGGAGGAAATAACAAATTGGCTATCAAGTTCTTTTGGTTGTTGCCGTCTTGGCTAAAATCTAATTTTTCTGGAGGATTTTCTCCACTGTACATTTAGCTGGCTACTGAGAAAATTTGAAGTGGCAATGGAGCGAATTTTAGCCAGTGGTTCGTGGGCCATTCCTCTGCAGCATCCGATTGATTTTTGTGGTCCGTCCATTTCTGCATGCCAACCGTAAAAGGGAAGCGTGATGCATCAAAGCAGAGTCCAGGGGAGATGCCGATTGGGACCGACTGACCCCCCTGGGCTTTCAGTTTGGGATATTGTTGTTGGATCAGTGGTGGAGAAGGTCTGTCGTGTGGAAGGGACGAGGAGGCGAGGGGGGGGGGCACCCCTTCCAATTGGGGACCTGAAGACGTCGTGGTGGTGATCCTCCCGGCCTGGAGTCCACAAGCTTCATGTTAGGACCAGTTTCCATGGGAGGTTGGATCTGGAGGCCCATCCAAGGTGCCCACGGGCAAGGGAGGAAAAAATTGCAAAAATCTTCCCATTTCGAACAACCCAGGAAATGAGGTTCAACCAGATGTCCAAAACCACCAGCACTGTTTGTGCTTTTTGCAGCGCTGGAGGTCCGGTTCTGGACCCCCTCCAGGCCCTATGGAAACGGGCTCTTAACTTGCCTGTGTTCTATGGGGATCATGGTTCATCAGTTCAGTTGCTTGGATTGGGGGGTAACCTCTGCTGCAAGTTTAGCATCAACTGAGAGCATCGCCACTGTTACGCATAAGGTAAACCAGCCCATTGTGGTCAAATGACCCATAATGGACACCCCTAACGATTCTATGAGAGTTTTTTTGGCCACAATCAATGTCTAATCTGGCACCAATGGAGTGATTAGTGACCTCATTAGGAGCACCTGCTTTTTCAATGTAAACCACTGTAGGAAGTGACTTTTCATGGCCTTCTTGCATTAGAAACTATTGTGGCCGCTTGAGGTGATTCAGAAGAGCATATTGGATACACTTTTTGTAGGTTATGGGGTAGTCTACTGACCCTTTTGGACTAATCACTTCAAAAATCCGTAACAAATTCATACTTTATTTGAAAAATATAATTTCAATTGCTCTCACTATTTCTCACACTTGTCTTTATGTGGGAATGTTTTTTAAAACTTTCAACAATGGCATGAGGGTAGACTCCAAAGTTTGACCACAATGGATTGGTTTACCTTACCCCTAAAGGACCGAGGCCCTTTTTTTGCCAAAAAAGACTCAAAACTGCCATTTCTATAGCAAAAAGTAAAAGAAATTGAAAAATGTTTTTTTTCCACATCTAACCGTAGGATCTTACACCTAACTAGTATGAGAGTGTGTAGATTGCGTTGGAACCAATTAGGAATTTACCCAACTTATAGTTTATGTTCGATCCAGGGAGGTCTATCTAATAGGTTTGTTTCTAATTAGTCAATTAGTAGCTAATAGGACACTTCAAACACCAAGCAAGGAAGAAAACCAACTCATTACCCATATTTTAATATATATATAGTTTCCTCTCAATTTAAAATTTAATATTTTAATTTTTAATTAATTTTTTTTAACATCCAAAGAGGTTAAGCCAATCTCCCAAATGCCAAGTCGGTCTTCATCTTCTTTCCACCAACTCGGATCTGCACTGGTACAGGGATCACCACCAAGTCGTGTTGTCCGTCTTCCAACTCGGCTCTTCCAGGTGCTCACTGTGCTGAGCGCTTCATCTTTCCGAATTGGATTTTCATTTCACCGCCTGCCAAACCTTCTCTTTTCCTACTTGGTTAATTTCTGCAGACTCAACTTCTCGTCTACTTCATTTCCAACCACCAAATCTTCACCTTCTGATTTTTGCTTGCTCCCTTGTAATTTCATACTTTATTTTTATAATTTTGATTACTACAAAATCGGCATTTCTTATATCCCAACTTGGAATTACTTACTTTACACTCAGGCTTTTCCATAACTGGACATCACTTCCAATTTGCTATCTTCAAATTAATCATTCAGCAAACAAGCAAAACATACAAGCTCACATCCAATTTCGGAATATCAAACAGACACATAAAAGCTTTAAACTTTCCGATTTGGAATTAACTCACTTTTCACAACAACCACTTAAGCTTCAATCAAATTGGAACCCATCAACTGGAATCAATAAAATCACATTCAATCACTTCCCACCTAACACATCCATCACAGCACCACAATTTGGCATAATAATTCCGATTTGCATTATACCAACTTGGTGACAAATCACCGTTAATACATTCAATTAGCTCAACAGCTTATGAACCTCACACTGCTCAAAATCACTGTTGTAAGTTCTAACTCTAAGTCCTCTCTTCTGATCTCCAATTTGGACTTAACTTAATAATCACTTCACATCACTCACTCAAAATCTCAATTTAACTTTAATTCCTTAACTCCATACATCACTGGCACTCATTCTTGCCGAATAGGAATCTTTCTTCACTGAATTGAAATCACCACTCCAATAAACTCAACTTCCACAAATTGGATCATCTCTTCAACTTCCTGCACTTAAACAAAGATCTCCATGTCCAATCCTCACACGACAAATTTCCAATTAGCACCCATCTCACATCACACCGATATCACCAAACATCTCCGACTCGGACTCGGACACACACAGACACATAAACCACACACAACCACAAAATAATCTTCACATGCACAAACACAAGAAACATACACAGCTCTCTTGCTGGGACACGCACTGGCTCTCTCTCACAGTGGGTGAAAATGACCACAAAATCATCAACCAAATAGGAACCAAAACTGGCAGTTACCAATTCGGACTGCCAACCAACTAATCGCTCAACCCAGACTCAAAACCGCCACACACAACCAAATAGGAACAGAAAAAAAACATCCAAATTGACAACTCCCACATTCATCACTCAACTTGGCCACAACACACCCATTTGGAATTACAACACACCTCAGACTCAAACACAGGCCTCAACCAACTTAGACAAAAACAGCCCACCAACCATTCCAACTTGGACTCCTCAATTGACCAACACATCACCAATAATAACACCAATTCAGCTTTTTACAAGTCAAAACTCCCAAATTGGCAAACAAATACACATACAGCTAGTCAAAAACTTCAAAAATACATCCCAAAAAGACTAACAAAAAATGAAGAAACACCTATCTACAGAGTGTGTGGAAAAAATTTCAGAATTTTTGACCACACAGATTGCAAGATATCTGCGTTTAAAGTAAAAAAAATCAAGCTTTTCAGCACATTGTGGGACTAGATTTTTTGACTTTGAACATTTTTAGCTTTATTTTTTTGCACTACAGAGTCTTGAGCTTTTAATGTTTATATTGGAGAGTTGAATTGAGAATCTAGCTAAAAAAAAAAGTTCAAAAAATCTTAATTTTTATTATTGAAAAAATTGTTAAATAGAGATAGGTACAAGATAGAAGGAAAATCTAAAATATTCATATATTTTAGGTGGGATTAAAATGCACTAATTCCAATAGTGAGAATGTTCTAGCAAGTAAACTAAACTATGCAAAAAAAGAAATTTTTAAATTTTTAAAAATTGCATTCAGAAATGAATCCTACAATTTATTTTTTCAAAAAGATGCTCTAATTGCCCGAAAAACAAGAGTGTCCATAACTTTCTCATACAAAATTTAAATGAAATGAATCAAAGCTTTCTAGACAGACAAAAATATAATCTATGAGAAAAAAATACTTAAAAACAAAAGTAAAAAAACTGCAAATTTTTTTTTGCTGCCTGTCGTCCCCTGTTTTGAGCTTATTTGGTCATAACTTTTGTTCCTGAGCACCGATTGTGAAAAAATTATATTCCCATGAAGCTAATTAGATTTTCTACCTCCAAAAAAAGTTTCAAAAAATCAGAAGAAAATTTAGCCTGTAGGTACCTGCCTGAAAACGCATTTGTCCCTCGAAGGGACAATGGTCCTTTAGGGGTTAATTCCGGCCCGGCCGGTGCTTGTTGAGCCCGGAAGAAGATTTGCACCCCACCGCGGACTTAGGGAAGGTGGCTACTGAGCCGGGCCAACAACAAAATGGTTTGGAACGGCATCTTCCCTTGCCATCTTTTGTTACACTGAGCTACTATTTGGGGTACCCTCGAGGAATAGTTGTCAATTTTTTTTCAACATGCTCTATGCATGAACAATGGTTGATGCCGTGGTGCTATGGCGTAGAAGAGTGGGGGACCAACGTCACACTGGGTGCAAATCCACAAAGTCAACACAACAAAGCTCTCTTGTTGCGTTGCTTTTCCTGCAAAACGGTGGCAATGCTTTGGACCCTGTAATGCTGCCACAGATACTAAGTGTCCAATGAATGACAAAAAATCTTTGCATGTAGGACAGATGTGCAATTGTTTATCTTTGGAGTTTCATGCAAAAAGGAAAAACCTTCTACGTGCTTTTGTTTTTCTTCAAGTAGATGCTGTACACTGTATCAAAAAGGATGATTTCCGCGGAGACCAGACCATCCTTACAGGGTTAACTACTTATTAAGACTAGAATTATAGAGTAACACAAAGAAGAAGGGCCACGTGGAAGGAGGAGGAAGTTGAGTGTATCCTACCGTGTAGGTCAGTTTCGTAAATTAATAATTAGGGAAATTTTGAAACATGTCTAAAACATGAAAACAACTGGTTCTGAAAAAATCCGAGAAAGTTTCCATTGTTGAAAATTCTGAATGTTTAAAAAATTTTCTTGAGAAAATTTAGAAGAAAAACAAAAACATTTAGGTATGAATAGAAAAAATTGAACTATTTCACCAAAGTGTCAGAAAATTAGAAAGGCCAACATGCTCAAAGCCAAGAAAATTGGATCAGGAGATGCCAAATTGTCCAAATGCCAAAAATAAATTATTTTGACACCAAGGTCTAAATTTTGACCTTCTCCATCCGGTCTAAATTTGTCCATAACTTTTGATTGAAGACTTGAATTCACAAAAGGGTTTTTGGTTTTGAAACTTAGCTTGCTTATCTAGCTTTTATTAGTCCAAAGTTTTTTCAAAAAAGTTGTTTTACTATGCCAAAATGAGGCCCAAAATTATGCTTTTATTACAAATTTTTTTCACTTAACTTTGAGAGGTGGAGCTCCTACTCAATTCAATTTACATATCCCATATGCATTGTTCTATCTATCACTACCCCACTTCTGTAAAGATCTTCTCCTCTCATCTTCAAATACTTCAATTATCCACAAAATAAGTCTTTCACATTGGCATAAAAAAAATTCTTGATGGTAAGCTACTCAACTATTTTTGGATGTTTGCATTTTTTTCTACAATTTGGATTAAGAGAAAGATGCATTTAAGTAGAAAGTGTTTAATAGTCAAAGTTATGGTGCTTTAACACATCTTAACCCTAATTATTAAACACTTTTGACTTGGATTTTCAACCATTGTCAAGCATCCGACATCAGGATTGAAGGTGAACGGGAATAGCGGAAAAAAAATTAGTTAAGCAAAAAAAAAAAAACTATTTACAAGGTCCTCGGAGGGTTGTGGAGCGGCCCTCCGGATGCCCCAAATTTTCTCTAACGCTCCATCAAGAAGACGTTGGAGTTCATTCAATTGCCGTCATGTACGCCATTGCCCTCGTTTCCATTTTGGAATCCTTGCTTGATATTTTTCTTTCCAGCCAGATGGACGGAGACTCCGATGACTTGTAAAGTGAACAACTGAACTCTTCTGAATGAAAACACCGGCCCCAAATATCATTAGAAAAGAAAAGAAAGAATCACAATTCAATATGATAACTGAGAGTGTACTTTCCATCTCCCTGACCCACTGGATCTTCAGTAGGCAGGCACCTCCTCTTCTAACCGACCAACTACCCAGTTCCTCTACACTACAATTTGTACAACACATAGACACTGCTCTCAGTCCGTAGTCTGAGGAATCTAAACCGGACACCCCACTCTGCAATTGGCTCATCACGCAAGCAGTTGGTTTCATGACTTCCACACGCCACTGTGATGACTGTGAAAATGTTTTTCTATCAACGGGCACTGACCAAAACAGCGAAAGCTCAAGACCCACCACCGATCATGGCACATCCGAAAAAACCGGTGTAAATGCACGAATAGGACTGTAGTGAAGCTGCTGATTTCAGACTATCATAAGTTACAACATATTAAGATATGAATTGCTTCTTTGTTCTCACCACTGTGAAAGTGTGAATTGTTTTTCTATCAACTGGCACCAAATCAGCGAAGCTCAAGACCCACCACCGATCATGGCACATCCGGAAAACCCGGTCCAAATGCACGAATAGGACTGTAGTGAAGCTGCTGATTTCAGACTATCATAAGTTACAACATATTAAGATATGAGTTGCTTCTTTGTTCTCACCACGGTGAAAGTGTGAATTATTTTTCTATCAACTGGCACCAAATCAGCGAAGCTCAAGACCCACCACCGATCATGGCACATCCGGAAAACCCGGTCCAAATGCACGAATAGGACTGTAGTGAAGCTGCTGATTTCAGACTATCATAAGTTTAATCACATATGAAGTTATGAATCGCTTTTTGTTCTCACCACTGTGAAAGTGTGAAAATGTTATTCTATCAACTGGCACCAAATCAGCGAAGCGGAAGACCCACCACCGATCATTGCACGTCCAAAAAACCCGGTCGAAATGCACGAATAGGACTTTAGTGAAGCTGCATTTCAGTTTCTCTATCATAAGTTTACATATTCAGTTATGAATCGCTTTTTGGTTCTGTGCCCAGTAGAGTGGGAGTAGGAGGCGTGCACTTCTTCACAAACTGAGATTGAGAGATTGTGTGGTTTGGCTGGGTGGAGCACTTGAGCCTGGCGCCAATGTTTCTTGGACCACATGGTAATGTTGACTTGGGCATTAATAAATCCCGAAAAAATAATTAATGAACTCTCTCTCATTCGATCAGGGGTTATCAATGAATGAATGAATGGATTGAAGTTGAGTAAGTTCTCTTCTGCTTGGATCACAAGTTATTATCATTTCAAATGGTAGAAGAGCACCGCCACCCAGAGCCCGGAGCGGCAGGATTGTCGGGCTAGAATGGAAAAGTATTTCCCTGCACTGAAAAGTATTCCCTACTTTGGGAAGAAGAAGAAGGGTAACTCTGGTCTAAAAGAGTGGTCCGTGGGAATGAAGCGTCATGGATTGAAATGGTGAATTTCATCCTTGATGCCTTTGTTAGCAGGTAGACCCTATAATAATGAATGAACCAAACATGTTCCTTCCCCCAAGAAAGAGTATCAAGTCTCCATATGATGACAAGGTTAATATTGCATCCCCCATTGTAATTGGATGGACTATGGTGGTGAACACCCTACCAACGCTTGGGTTTGAAATCATGACCACCTTACTAGTGTGCCAATGCCAAAAGTCATTGAATCAAGGCTACAAGTCACTAGTGGAACTCGGCAAGGCAAGCTCACCACATATTGTCCCACTCTCACGATAGTCCTATGTCTAGTTTTTTTTGTATTGCGCCTACGAGGTGGAGGATCCTTGTTTAGTCTTGTCTCTTTGTTGGTTGGTTGATGTTCTTAGTCAGAGTTTGCAGAGATGAGAGACGAACAATGTTGAAACAAATCACCAGTATCTGAAGGGAACCAAGGAAATTTGGCCCTAAATCAAGCTTATTTACAATTTTGAGAGCCCATCCAGTGTTGTACAATGTAGACCTAGTCTAAGTGGGCAAAAGTTTCAATTGTGTGACCCAATTTCAAATTGTTTGGTGAGCCTTAGAGTCTTTGTTATAGTGGGGGTGACCTAAGCAGATATACTAATTATGATATGAAGGATGAATGTGAACCCAAATAAAAGAAGTATGAGAGTTCATGGTCTTTGAAAGAAATAGATTAATTACAATCTAAATATTCATCAAGTTACAATATGTTTCATATATATTATTGAAAGTTTATAATAAACAATTGCATTAGAAGAGATTCCGGGGGACTAAAGGGCCGTTTCAGGCCTGCTCTCCCAATGCTATTCCCCTGACAGATTGGAAACGTCCGCTGTCAAACTTTTTATTTTTGAATTTTGAATTTTTTGCCCTGACAGATCGGGAATGTCCGTTGTCAGATTTTTGATTTTTTTTTTTTGAAAAATCTAAAATGCAAAAAAAAGCAAAAAAAAATTTGTTTGTTTATTTTTTCTGGTGATGTGGCAGTCGCTCAGCCACGTCACACAGTAGCTGCGGACTGCTGCGAGGCTATTCCCCTACCCCTGGCAACCCAGGGAACTCATAGCCCTTCAATGGAGCTGAAAAACATCTAATGGTTGGAAGTTTATTCTTCAAAAAGTAAATTTTTATAAAAAAATTTGAGTGAAATTACAACTAATATCATTGTTAGTATATTATTATTGGTGAGCAAGATTTGTATACTTGATTTTAGCATGATAGTGCTCAATAGCAAGGTCCTTTTTGAAAATTTGGGAAATATAACTAAAGTGGTGACAATTTGATACTTAATGTTAGACATACATATTCTAATAATGCACAATATGTTATTCTTACAAAAAAACAAATAAATTTGGCAATTGAAATATCATTATTGGATTTGTATATGAAAATTTGTTAAATTTGTTAATTTGTTAATTAATATGATTCAATAATAATATTGGATTTATTTGTTCTATTTAATTGTGGTAAAATTATCATCAATACAAACATTGTTAAATTTTAAATCTTATCTAATTGCTCAATTATGTAAGGTATTATAGTTTATACAGTTTATTGAAACAAATTTAGATATCATAATTCCTTGAGGTACTTGATTACAAAATTTACAACCTTTTTAACCCCTAAGTACTCTAAGGGCCATATTCTAGATGATGAGCAAAGTGCTTTGCCGCGATGTTTTGTCCAAATAGCTTCTCATTCATCCAATCTTAAGTTTAATGCTCCAATCTAAACCCTTCAAAGGACACTTGAAGGTTTGGACAAGTTTATGTGATCTCAATTTTTGGAGTGATTTTTTGAACTATTTTTGAAGATACAAAAATATATTAGCTTGCCGGGAATATAGTTTTTTTTATTTCAATTGGTGCTCTAAAATAAGAATTATGCTACCTAAAGCTTAAAATGGACTTCATCGGGTACCACATAAAAAATTACAAAATTTGAAGTATATTCTTTTCTATATGGAAAGATTTGATACATTCTAATTGGACTAGTGATGAGAAAGTTATTGAGAATCTTGTTTTTCTGGCAATCCAAGTACCATATTCAAAAAGTAATTTTTACAATTCATTATCTGAATCAATTTTCACAATTTTAAATAATAAAATTCTACATAGTTTAGTTTGTATGCTAGAACAATCTTGATGTTGGGATTACTGTGTTTCAAGTCTATTAAATAAATTTTTAAATTAAGTGAAATTTTATTTTATTTTATTTTTAGACTTTCAATTCAATAATTCAGCATAAAAAGTTTTCAAATTCAAAATCTATAGAGCAAAAATTTGAAGTTAAAAAAATTCAAAGAAAAAAAATACTAGTCAAATAATGTGTAAGAAAAAATATTTTTTCACTTGAAATACAAATATCTTGCAATCTACAATGTCAAAGTTTCCAAAAAAAATTCTACACACTTTTATACTTGTCTAGTGTAAGATTCTACGATTAGAAATGCAATGCTTTTTTTAAGTTTTGCATCTTGCAATAAAAATGACAATTTTGGTTGTTTTTTGACAAAGAAATGGCCTTGGTCTTTTTGGGATTAAATATTAAAAAAAAATTTTACCACAAGTTTGATGAAATTGATGTGAATACAATATTTGTACAAAAATATGAAGAAAAAGTGACACTAAAATCTGGATATTAGATGTATGGAATCAAAACATAAGAACTTAGGGGAGTGTAAAGGTTTTTTTTTAAACACCTACAAACAATATTTGAAATTTCATAACTTATATATATATATATATATATATATATATATATATATATATATGTAGGTTCCAAGTAATACATATTAAACTTGTAAAGATGCTGCAAGTTTAATAGATATGATAGACAATGTATTTATTATACACAATTTTTTGCCAATTAACTACAGCCAAGAGATGTCGGCTATTTTTGTAAAAAAAATTCATTTTGGAATCAAAACAACCAAATTGTTGTTCTATTTGAAGATCAATAGCCTAATTTTAGATATTACCTAGTTTTCATATAGATATCACCAAGTATCACATGAGTATTGAAGCAATTGGCTCCTTCTCCAAAATGAAAACAAACAAACTTGATGATGGATGACTTCATTTTAAATTGTAGAGACAAAGAATGCACCTATTGGTCAAGTAACTGGAGTGTTTTTGTGACCACTTGAATTGCGTCCTTCTAAAGTTAATTAACCCCTATGACCCAAGGAGGGTGTACTTTCAAAATAGGCCCAAATTGCCAAGAACTTGAGCAGGTTTTCTGCTCATTTTTTCTTGAGATTGGATAGAATGTAACCATAGGATCTTGAAGTTCATTTTGAAAGAGAGCACATGAAAAAAATTCAAATTATTTGACTGCATGGTTCAGGAAATATTTAAGTTTGAAGTTTTATTTGGGTCATTAAAAATATAGGACTAGGTACTTTGGTGGAGCATATCTTTGTGAGAATATTTTGAAATGACGTCCTTTTTGTGCTTAGTGAAAGATACGAGAGTTCAAAATGTAAAATTTTACAACATTCCAAGCATTTTTTAATTCAAAGTAGAGCTTGCAATACACGGTGGTCACTGAAATGAGAATAGTGTTTGTAAGAAAAAAAAATGGGACACTTGTTTTCTCCTTGAACTGCCTTTTTTGAGGTGGATCTATCCTTTTTGAGGCGCAAAAGAATCACATTGGTTGGTTGAATTTTTACTCCGTGCCCAAATCATCCCCCTAAAAATGAGCTATAAATTATATAACAACATTCAACTTTTGAAAAATTCCACAAGGTGGAGATGACTCTAAATTTGATGAAACTATTGCCTTTGGATTCATAATGCAATCTATTTTCTAAAACTAATTTTTATTTCTAATAGAACTCAAAATTTGAGAGCAGTCAATCCAAGAAAGAGGGGCAACATCCAAAAAAGATTGCTTTGGTCATTAGAGATTAAAGTGAATGGAATACTTCTTTCATTTGCTAATAAGATCCAATAAAAAAATAAATTATATTTTATAGCTAAAAGTATGCTCAGTTGCCCAAAATTCCCTTATGTAGGTCACAAAGCCTGCTACCCACATGCCACGTAGAAAGTACTCAAGTCAAAAAAGTTCCCCACCTCCGGTAACCACCCCAGCTGCCCTTTGATTCCTAACGGAAGAATCCCGGAGGCAACGAATGAAACTCCCCCTTCCGAACGAATCCTCGTTTATCGTCGCTCCGAAAGAAATCTTTCCAATCGGAAAGATGCGGGGAAGCAGGCCTGATAAGACCCCTCCGAGTGCCAAGCTCTGCCAAACCTTTGTTGCGCTTGCTCCAACAGGTTTCGCAGAAGAGATTCGCCCCGACACTCCAGGTACAGCAATCCTCTTTGCACTCAATTCTTCCTCTCTCTCGATCTCGCATTAACAACCACTTTCTCTCGCAATTTTCCGCATGAAGGTTGGTGGTGAAAGGTGGTCTTTCTCGTTGATCCCGCAAGGAGCTTGCGCAGGTCAGGGATACAACGTTGCGTGTTCTTCAAGCCTTTTTTTTTTAATAAAGATTCTTGAGATCCGAGTTTGTGAAGATTTGAAGAATCTGTAGTTGGTGAATTTTGGTGTGGTTTTGTGATTCTTGGGCAGTGGGGGTGGTGTTTCTTGTGATGGTGCGATATTTGCGGCGGAATTTCGTGTCGTGTGGTGAAGGTTTGATAGGAACTTGATTTTTTCTATCGTTCTGTTGAGAGAGGATTCGGTTGCTGATCTTTGATTTTGGTTTGCGTTCGAAATCTGTACTCTGTTTTGAGGGATTTTGTGTTCTGGTGCGTCGTTTGGTGTAATTTGCTTTGTTTTTCGTACTGTGGAGCAAGTGTTGTTCACGATCTGAGTAAAATTGCTGTCGGGCGGAGAGTTTTGTTAATATTTTCTGCTTGTTGGAGTTTGGTTCTATCTGCTGTGTTGCCTTTCAGGAGAAGAGCGTGTTTACTTCATGGCAGTAGGATGTTTCGAGCGGAGTTTTTAATTTTTCTTTTAAAGAAAAGCTGTAAGTGTGGAATGCTGTTCTGGAGTGTCACAATTTTCCCTTCTGCATCATTACGATCATGAAAACTGAACGTGAGCACTGGGGTTTGACATGATCAAGCAGTGGTCTGATTCTGCTTTTTTCAGCGGAAGTTGCTTGCTTTTCATCTGTGGAACGATCTGTGGGCAAAATCTGAGAAATTTATTTTCTGCCACAGAACTCTGTTGATGTTTTGTTATTTTCGAGCCTGTTTGCACCTGTTCCAATTTGCTCGCAAGGGGGTGTTGTCTTTGGAGTGTAACCAGTAGAGTTTTCTCGTTTCCTTTAAACCTTCTTAAACGGCTTTAAATGTAGATTTTCTGCTTTGTTTTTTTGCCAGTTGTTTGTTTTTCTATTTATGTGATTGAATTACTGTGGCTTGACGTGGTTGATGACAAAGGGTGATAATCTGATCAAATTGTTTTTGTGTTGAAGCAGGATCCGAGTGAACGCAATATTTCGCTGGCCATGGCTTCAGGAAGGGCACTGGTGCTGGCCCTCTTGCTTGCTTTCTGTGCTGTGACTGCGTTGGGTCGGGCTCCCTCATGGGATGCGAAAATTGTGATGCCCACTGAAGAGAAGGAGAAGGATGAGGAGGGTACCCGCTGGGCTATCCTTATTGCTGGATCAGCCGGCTACTGGAACTACCGACATCAGGTATCCATATACTTGATCCTTCTTTTTAAGTTTTGAAATATTTTGAAGTCAAACTAGATTTTTGTAAACAAATTTCTCTTTGACTTGTGGACTGAGCTCAGTTTTGTTTCGTGGCTAGTCGGATGTATGCCATGCATACCAAATCCTGAAACGTGGAGGCTTGAGGGACGAGAACATCATCGTGTTCATGTATGATGATATTGCGGACAACTCCGAGAATCCGTATCCAGGCAAAATCATCAACAAACCTGATGGTCCTGATGTTTACGAAGGCGTGCCCAAGGTTTGTATGCTTTCCAGAGTCTCCGTATGATCACTGTGACTTAAGAGAGATCTCTGTATTGTGATGTTTCTCTTGATGGAACTACTGAAACAGTCTTTTTTTACTGAAATCATTGTAGTGTTCTGGAGCAGAATTGACCTTCATCACTCTTTCAATTTCGGGTTTCCTGTCTATGCGATCCTATTGATTTCAGATGCCATGATAATTGAGTGTTGCGAGGGTGTTGGCTTTTGCAGGACTATACAGGGGCCGATGTGACTGTGAGCAACTTCTATGCCGCAATCTTGGGTGACAAGGATGCTATCAAGGGAGGCAGTGGAAAGGTTGTGGACAGTGGTCCTAATGATCATATCTTCATCTATTACACTGATCACGGTGGTCCTGGTGTGCTTGGTAAGTTCAGGTTTTGCTCATGTGACATTCAATTCCTGAAGGATCACTCTTTATGACTGGAGGATATATATCTTATCTATCTTATCTGAGTTTCCATTTAAATGTTGTAGTTCGCTTATAAAATTAAATGCTTCCTAAGGTTTTATGATTTTATGGTTTTAAATGATCGAGTTCAATATTTTTAAGTGCAGGGGAGATTTTATTGATTTAAATTCGGTGTTTTTGTCGATAGGTATGCCCACCTCGCCCAACCTATACGCAGATGAATTTGTTGCCACTCTGAAGAAGAAGGCTGCATCCGGGACTTATAAAGAGTTGGTAAATAGACACTTCCTTCATCCGTTTTTGCGATTCAGTCAAATTGCTTGTTCACTCTTGAGCAGGTTGATAGGATCTTCCACTGACGGAAGAACTTGGATTCTGTCACAGGTGATATACCTTGAGGCTTGTGAGAGTGGCAGTATTTTTGAGGGGCTGTTACCGGAGGGCCTTAACATATACGTCACAACTGCCTCAAATGCAGAGGAGAGCAGCTGGGGAACTTACTGCCCTGGCATGTATCCACCACCACCTCCTGAATTCGAGACTTGCTTGGGCGATCTCTACAGTGTCGCATGGATGGAAGACACGTAAGGCAGTTCACGAGTATTTTGTATCTTGCTTATATTTTGTATCCGTTGGATGCTACGATTTCCTCTTCGTTTGTGCAGTGCAGGGTAGCATGCATCGCTGTTTTTTATGTTCTGAATTCTGAACAAAAGCATGATACTTATTTACACTTACTTTCATGCAGTGAAAAAGAAAACCTGAGGAAGGAAACTCTCGAGGATCAGTATGTTATTGTAAGTTACTCTCGTGCTGCATGTTACAAGTTTTGTATTATCAAGCTTTTAAATTTGTATATTATTTTTATTAAATATTCTCGAGCTGTGTTGTATAGTGATAGGAAGATTGGTCTTTTGTAGTAAGACTTGTCTTTGCTTTCCTTACAGGTCAAATCGAGAACCTCGAACCACAACACATACAGGACTGGCTCCCATGTGATGCAATATGGAGATATGAATATTGACGTGGAGGAGTTGGAGCGCTACCTTGGCTGACCCAGCTAACGAAAATGTTACCAAACCTGATCTTCCAGAGTTGCTGGCGTCCAATTCTGAAATCTTTACAAATGCTCCTCAGAGAGAAGCTGATCTTATCCACCTGAGGCACAAGGTAATCCCTAGTCTTTTAAATTCTTATAGCGACTCCTTGCTCTTTGCTTTCGTTGTTGTTCACTTATTCATGACTTGTTTGTGTCTCCAGCATGATTTTCGATTGTAATATTGTTTAAGTATCATTCCATATAATTGTACTGTAGTAGTGTGATGTTGTATATATAAACAATATTATATAAATAATATTATTATACCTCTATACTATTATTCTATTCTATTATTTAAATAGATACTATTATATATCTCTACTACTATTTTATTCGACTACTACTTTATTTAAATAGTAGGCATAGGGTGCACTTCTTTTCGTAAAATACTAGCCACTGTTTAAATAGGGTATATTGCTCCTTGTTTTAACAAAATTAAGGGGTGATTATCCACTTCAGACGGCTTTATATTATTTGCTTTCAATGTTAAACAAAGTTGAGGGGGGTTCCTGGAAAATCGTATTGACAATATATTATTTGCTTTCAAGTTCTGTTAGGAAACGAAGAAATCTAAACATTGATATTGGTGTTGCAGTTTATCAACGCTGAGAAGGGTTCATTGAGGGAGGCAACGGCTGCGGAAGATTTGGCCAGAACTATTTTGCATCGTAAGCATTTGGATGACAGCGTGAAGCTTATTGGTGAAATTTTGTTTGAGAACAGTGTTGAGAAGCTCAATGAAGTTCGTCCAGCGGGGACGGTTCTTGTGGACGACTGGGCATGCCTTAAGACCATGGTAAGTGATTCTACTGGGCCTGTATATGGACTTTGCATCCTCTCCACTGACATAATTGCTGCATTATCCTCTGAAATGAAGTCTATTAAGCTTTTGATACATATCTGATGTTGTTTTAATCCCAGAGTGTGCATTGCGACGTGAGAAATAGCTACGTTACCTCTTGCTTTATTTTGTTTTCCTATAAGCATGGCCAAGTTAGCAATCTTTCATATCTTACTCAATTTCTGATTTCATAATTCGAACCTGCTGAACCAGGAAATGCTTTGGATGTAACTCGAGATTTTTATTGAGGACTATTGCTGATCATGGAATCTATCTAATTCTTTGAATAAGTAGCTGTTTCTTTGCTTTCAAATTTCTGATTTTCTAACATGTGCAATATGCAACTTGCAGGTGCGCACTTACGAAGCAAGCTGTGGTGCACTGACCCAGTATGGAATGAAGCACATGCGTGCGTTTGCAAATATTTGCAACGCTGGATTTGATTCTGCAAAGATGGCGGTTGCATCATCGGAGGTCTGCAAATACAGTCCCAGTGCCAGTCTTGGACTGTGGACCCCCATCAGTTCTGGATTCAGTGCCTAAGTGAGGCATGCCCTCTAGCTTTCTGCAGTGATGCTTTTACATTTGTACAGCAGGTCCTTTTCCTTGCCTATTCATATTTGGCGTGAAGTGAATTCTTCAGTCACTCCTACATTGAATGCTAGTCATATTCATTCAATTTTTCTGGACGTTTTACCCATCAAAGATATTGGTATTGGTTTTGGAAAGCACAAGCGACTTGTGCATTGACTGTTATTGGCACTTAGGTGTTAGGCAGATATTGTATGGATTTAGATTTATAAGGTCCTCGATTGGGCAGTTGCCGATTTTATGAATTTAGATTGTTGTTGAACCTGACGATTGAGATTCATCTGTACAGATGTGCAACCTTGTAGTATATTTCTCTCTATATTTGTTGGCCACTTGTACTGCGCTTATGCGTAGTTATTTGAATGAAAAATTGTACAGTGCAAATTCATGGAATATAAAGATAACATGATTTTATGTACCTACGTTCTTACAATCCACTTCTTATGATTACATTGTGTACAGTACAGTTTTTTCAATTTTTGTGTCTTCTCGATGTGTTCTCGTCCTTTGTATGTGGTGAAGGTGCTTTGTATTTTCTGTTGAACTTCTTTATATTTGAATTTATCACGCAAGTACGTTGTCGTAATCAGGTTTTTCATTCCACACTGCTGATTTCGAATCTAAGTCAATGTCATGTGTTCATAATGGCTTGTTAGGAGCTTGTTGTTCTAGGGCTTTGTAACAGGCTCAAGTTCACCTCCTATCTCAAAAATTAGTTAATTCATGACGAGCAATCGATGTTTCATTTGGACTAGTGTGCCCTGTGCCGTTGCCACAACCAAAACGAAAGGAAAAGTCACATTTTTATATTTTTTGGTGATATAAAAACTTTGAAATTCAATAACTTGCACACCGTCATTTCAAATGCCACGAAACAAAGCCCGTCCACCTCCTCGCCAAGAATTTTTCATTGGTACCAAGAATGCAACCATAGTCAAAATCAAAGTAATTTTCTAATTTTTTGATCCATATATACTTTGAAATTTGATAACTTTTGTATAGTAGCTCCAAACGCCACGAAACCAAGCCCGTGCACCCCTCCTCGTCGAGGGCTTTCCGACGATACCAAGCACGCCACCAGGGGACGCACGGTCCAGGAGATCTCGACGTAACAAAACAAAACAAATAGGTCATTAAATATAGGTAAAAAATCCCTGCTAATTTAATATATAGATATTGCACAAAGAACACTGAGGAACGTTCACTTGATATTAATCTCTTAGCGCTCTGACGTCCAATTTCTGGACGATGAACAGATTGAAATTCACTTTTCTTTCTCCTAACTGCTTGGATGAAATCCTAATTTGTGGAGATACTTTATTATGTTGTTGTCCTATCTAATGGTTGCATTTGGTGTTAGTAGAGTACATATATTTGTAAGTTTACAAATGTAGAAGTATGCCAAAATGGATTTGCAAAAATGAGGTCATAGATTTAAAGAACACCAAAATCTCAAAAAATCACCATCATGAGAATCTCATTTCAAATCCATTCCAAAAACATTTACTCAAAAAATGATAATATTTTAATCGAATTTAGAATGAATTTTCAAATTTTCCTTTTAAAATTTATAAAAATAGATTGGTGATAGCATTGGTGACTCTAAGCAGACGGATGGAATCTAAAACTCAAAGTCTACAACCTTTATTTGTGTACCAGTTCCAAAATGTTTTTCCAAATGGTACTTTATGATGATTTTTCTCAAATTGTCAATTTTTGAAACATTCTATACGTTTAGGTATTAACGTCTGAGTTCTATAGATCCCTTCAGCCACAAAACTTCAAAGTTCAATAAAATATTACCAAAGATTACATTTATAACCTTTCTATTCAAGTTTCCGTATAAAGATATCCTTTCAAAACACCTTGAATGAGGAAGATTGAAGGTCTATAGTGTCATTGTAACAAGAATAATTTATATTCGAGTGGCTGGCAATTCATGCACAAGCACAAATTCAAGATATTGTGGAGTGAAAGGAGCCTTGATTTGTAGGGAACAAAAGGTCCCTTGTCTAGGAGTTCAAGAATGCTATGAGTTGCAAAGCTGAATTTTCTAAGGTATGCAATTCTATTGTGCCATTTCTGCCATTGTAGGATTGGTTGCAATGTGCCCCAAATAGTGGTGGTTATTGATGTGTTTTTTGGAAAGTCTTTGTGTCTAATTCTTTTCTTGATTTACATCCCAAAAGTTCATTTACTCAGGATAAGTCTCAAATACATTGGTATCTAGGAAAAACTTCATTGCAAAATATAGTTTGAATAATTCTAGAGTTCATTTTGAAATGAGATATATTGATCAAAGTTACACTTGTCATTTTCTTTTTGACCTCATAAATTTATATGCCAATAATTTTAGATTTGACAATTAAACAAAGGATTATAAAACTTATTCTTTAGTGATCATGTAATATAATCTTTCAAACTATAGAATATGCTTAATTTTCTTTTAAAGAGGGGTCTATAACCACAACACTAATAATTTTCAACTTCTAAGCCTTATGTAACAATATAACTCAGTGGAAACGATTTTGTTTTTATTCTTCACAAATGAAGCATCATGTCTTCAATAATGCAAGCAAAATTAATGTTTAATAAGGTCATAATTCCCTCTTATTTAAGAAGAGCATAATAGAATTTGGATGAAAGAATAATATACTTACTTTAGCATTTTGAAGAAAGAACATATTGAAAAGAAAGAAGAGAACTTTGACCAAGTAATTGAAGAATACTTGCTTCTGAAGTTCATTTCAATAGGGCATCAATAATAACTAACAACAAGTTCATTTGTAAATGAAGCCCACAATTGAATAAAAACAAGCGCAAATGGTGCATTCACATATTGAAACCTATTCAATAATTACTCTCCACAGCTTTGTTATTGACAATTTATCATGTCTTCTTTCCCCATTCCATCATTACTCTCCAAAGCTTTCTTATTGACAATTTATCATGTCTTCTTTCCCATTCCATCATTATTCTCCAGAATTTTATTATTGACAATCTATCATATCTTCTTTCTCCATTCTAGATCATATTTTAATTGTTCATCAATGCTTAGATAAAGATAGTAATGGATGGCCTTACTTTAAGTATTCTTTATATCCTTTTGAAAATATTAGCACCCAATCTTGCAAAACTTGCAAATCTAAACTATTACATCTATTTTTGAAGAGCCCTCGAACTCCTTGTTTCCTACCCTGGACCATCACCAAGTAGAATATAGGATAAAGTCAACTAAAATTAAACACGTTAGAATTGAGTCCAAAAAGAATCTCTCATCACATGCACTAGGGTTTGCAAGAGTTATAATTGGCCACGGCACTATCAAGCTTAAGTATGACAAAATGTATGCTCTGTGCACCCACTACAAAGCGCACCTTCAACTACAACCCCCTACTTGGAGGGACCTGAAGCACTTATCATCCACATTTGGCAAGGTTCAACCCCTTTGAAGGCAATGGTATGTATGCTCCTAACCTTGAAAATCAAAGTGGTATGTATGCTCCTAACCTTGAAAATCAAAGTGGTATGTATGCTCCTAACCTTGAAAATCAAAGTGGTATGTATGCTCCTAACCTTGAAAATAAAAGTGGTATGTATGCTCCTAACCTTGAAAATCAAAGCAAGGTACCTATTAGTGAGGTAGTTAGCCCACAATGATCAAATTATTGGATGAAGAGCTGCAAACATCGTTTTTACAGGAAACCTTAGTAGAGTCTTTCATCAGACACTTCGAGAATTTTCCCCGGGCACAACAGGAAACATAAACAATGAACTGGCGCATGAACTTTCAAATTCCATTATCGAAATTGTTGCATACTGCAGTCCTCAACTGACAGAAGAACCTACAAGCCCAACTATTCTACACTCACAGCAATGGATGCCTTCACATGACACTCCAAGCTAGAGTCCATTGTAATTAGTTCAATGAAAACAATTTGAACCTGTCTCCAAACAGTAGTAACCAAGAGCTCAATGCGATTGCATTAGTTTCATTTCTTTGGCTTTCCTATCACTTGACCTATTGTACAAAAGTCATGTACACAATAACAAGAAACTCCACTGAGCAGATTTGGAGGTTTATATAAGTACTACACAAAGGTCTCCGCAGGAGGAATGAGCAATCTCATGCTTCCAGTCTCACTACCTAGCATAGCCCACTAGCATAGCCCACTTGGTCATGGATGAAAAAATATCACAACCAAGGCGGTTATGGACGACCAAGTGGCTATGGAGCGAGAAAGTACGTTATAGATGAACCTACCTCCATGTTGTGAAGTTCAGTGCTTCAAAACTCAAAACTACTGCTGTTGACGGAATGGAAAGATGTGCTTGTGAAATGTTGTTTTCCATTTCTCACTCAAATTCTAGAGCAAGAGCACGGTGCCGTTGCATGTCACTCTCATAATCATCGGTGTAGCCATAATCTTCTTGAGATTCAGCGTCAGTGAAAGCAAAATCATGTGACTTGGAAAAGAGTCTGGCCAGGTGCTCGGATTTCTTTTCCACTGCGTCTTCTGATAAGAGTTGCACAACCTGGCATTCATTACAATAAGCTCCCAGTTAGATTGAAAATGTTCAGTTAGTGGGCATTATTGGTTAATGTCAAGCTAATGTTAGAATAATGTAAACGGATTTGATTTAAGATTAGTGTGAGGTAAGTGTCATTACACTGACTTGTCCTGTTAGTGCATGTTATCAGATGAACTTACACAAGGTCATAACATTTTACAAGGGAGAATATTTTTCTCCATTGTGCATTTCATGTTGAAGACTTCAAAAATATAATTGGCAAAAATATTACTACTCTGTAAAAAGTTTAACCATTATGTAAGCTAATTTCGTAACACATTAATAGGACATATCAGTGTAGCACTAACTAGAAAGTACATTGATGGAAGGATTCGGCAAGTTATCCAAACCTGGCTCATTGATGGGCGCCAAGGAGCTGACCGCCGGACACACAAGCCGGCCGTCAATACCAAACGATTCATTTGAACAGCATCAAAGGCTCCATCCAATCGCCGGTCTACGAGCTGTTTGATGTTGCCCAAGTTTAGGTAAGGCCTTGCCTGTAATCGTAGAAAACTTTGATTTAGCACAAGGAGAGTTACACAAACTCCAATCGAATACATGAAATTTTACACAAATCCATGAGAAGTTAAGATCTAAACCCATTGAAACCCCATGCAAAAATCACCACTTTTCATAGATTTGGTCAGATTGCATGAGTTCGGATCCAAACGATGAAAAAATTAGTCAAAATGGATTAACCTCTACATCATAATCTTAAACATGTAATAGACGAGTAATGCTGGACCTAAGATCATCGTGAATAAAGTACTTTGTGGTTAATTCCAGTGATTACATGAGCAGATTTTATCCTTGAGGTTTGGACAAAGGACAAGAAACCAGTAACTCGCATCTCGCAACTTTCTGAAAATCAAGAAGGAAAGCAAGAAGAGACTTTTCATGTTTAATCCGTAAAAGAGACGGCATCCATTAAGTGGATTAGGAATGTCTTCAAGAGCTCATTTTGGAAGCTACAAGAAACGGAAAAAACGGATGAAGTACAAGTACGTTGAAAAAGCAATTTTTGTCTATTCTTCAAGAAGACGACTGTGATGGTCACTTAATGCTTCATGATTATTGTGCAAAGCTCTTATATACGGCTAGGAAAAGAAGGAAAACTTGCAAAAATGAAGATTTGATATGTAGACTCCTCTCGTGCTATAATTGTGTTGCCCCCAAATTCCAAAATCTACGTCCACCTTCCTACCGGACTCTTAGGGGTAAAGGATTAATAAGCAGCTGAAATGACGAAGAGTTGATGAACTCACCCATATGACAAGGTTCTGCTTTTCAGAATCTACAGGCCGACGACCCGTTATAAGCTCCAAAAGCAAGACTCCATAAGCGTACACATCCGTCTTCTCATCCACAATTCCATGCATGAAGTATTCGGGTGCCAAGTACCTGAAATATACGTTCCATTTCACTGGTTATTTCTTGTGATATGAAGATTTAAAACTACTCACAAGGAATCATAAGGGTGAAGAATCTGGATCCATCATTCTGATTCTATCAATTTTTAGCTAATGTTTGCATGCTACTTCACTTCGCTATCTTGTCATTACTACAAGTTGTATGACAAGTACAAGAATGCTTAAAATAATATTCAAGTCAGCTAATCATGGATCAACTGTGTCCAAAATTCAAATGTACTTTCCGAATCCTCAAAAGTAAAAGGATTAAAGAATGTTAACCCTTGAAGATATTTACAAGGGTTATAAAATGTTATGAGATATTTAGTAACGATTATATATACATAGAAGAGGCATCATTTTGGAAGACACAAAACTCAGGTGACAGAAAAGAAACTGCACAAGTGATCCATACTGCTGTTTGAGGCAACTCAGCCTCCACAAGGACCAGGCTATGACAATCCAGGTCTTCTTCTAATCCCTCCAATTGAAAGGAATATGAGTGGCCTATGTGTAGTCTATATTGCCATTAAAGAAGGGACAACTTCTAGAGCACAAACACAATTAAGGAGCAATGAAGGACAGTGGCGTACCCAAAGGTTCCCTCTATTGGGGAGACAGTGTGATGCGTCCATCTGTCTGGCAGCCACTTGGACAAGCCGAAATCTGAGATCTGTGTATCACAGACAAGGTCTTTAGAAAGTCTTTAAAAGAATTCAAGCACATAATCTCCAATCAATGCAAGACTTCCAAAAACTATGTATAATCGTTGAAAGAACGACCTGACTGCAAAGGGACCCGAAAGATGAGAAAGAACATATTTTGAATGTAGGACAGTTGTGCTACAATCAAGACTCTCAATTATGTGTGCTACAGACAATGACACTCTAAACAATGGCATTAAAATGTCATTATTTAGAATTCATGAAAATCAATATTGTTTTGGTGAGGTCATAGTAAAGAGGTCAAAATGTAAGTACTGATCATAGCCTGCACCAACCTGGGGCTCATAGTCCGAATCCAATAATATATTGGAGGCTTTGATGTCACGGTGAATGATCCGCCTTTGACACTGCTCGTGCAAGTAGCGCAAGCCTCTGGCCACTCCCACTGCAACTTTTATTCTTGCCTCCCACGACAGAACTGGAGAGTTCAAAGGCGCTGCAGTGCCATCTCATGAAACTTAGTCATTTAAAGGCATGTGCAAGTCATTAAATTCATAACTCGAAGTTTAAAGCAAGTCCTATGCATACAAATTCTTATTGAAGAGTATGTAACCTTTGTGGTTGTAGGAGATAACATTAAATTCAAATCTTGAATCGAGAACGCCCAACAATGTGCATTTTGGATCGTCACAGGGCTTACATGGAACGTGACATTATACTATTTAACTAGTGTTATTTGGGTATAGTATAAGAGTATCTTCAAGCTAGACTTCTCCAAGATTTGAGTTATTCAAGAGTAGAGTCAGGATACTTTTAATCTTGACAGGATCTAGATTTGACATACTCTTATATTATACCAACACAACATTAATTATAAGTCTCTTCTGCTCTACCAAAGAATAATAAACATACCTCAGATGAAACACACCAATGTAAGGGAACTATGCCTGAGAGCATAAGAATGAGTCTGCGTTACCTTACATTAGTGGCCCCCCAGGATGGAATGGCTTATCTTACGTAAAGAATTGAAAAAAGTGCACCAAGGCTTACACCAGTTTTAACTAGACGCCATGGCTAGCATTTGGTCACTTTCAAAAGAAGTCAAAATACACTAGTGCAATTTCCAGTGTTTTCTTATGTTTAATTGATAGTTGCTACATTGTTGCACCAGCAAGTACAAAATTATTTAACCCTGAAGCGCGCCGACGTCCATATTTTGGACGATGAACAGAGGGCTTCGAGACACTGTTTCGTCCAACTAAGTTCTCATTCATCCAATGTAATACTTGAATCTAGAAAAGACAACCTTCCTTAATGACCAAATTCATGAATTTCCGGTAAATGATGTTTCTGTACAAAGATATAAGCAAAAATGTGAAAAAATTCAGAAAAGGATTGAGACGTTTAGGGGTTAATCATGGACTTACAGTGGAGAAGGGGTTGGAGACTGCCAAGATTAGAGAACTGGAAGACGAGGTGGAGGCCATTTTCAATACAAATGCCCAACAGCTTGGCCACATTGGTGTGCGACACGTGGCTGACAATGCCCAACTCAATGAGGAAGTCCCTTTCCTTCTCGGCCGCTGTGTCACCCCGGCTGTGTTTCTTCACTGCAATTAATTGCCCGGTTTTGAGCACTCCCCTGAATACCTTTCCAAATCCTCCCTTCCCCACTAGATTCGCTGCACACCAATTGTACGCACCCAGCATTTCAACATATCTAGCCACTTTTGTGATGCGGCTCTAGTGCAATAAATAGAAGTAACTTGGACTTCAAAATGCCTATATCATTGGTTCATGGAGAGCATACTTTCTTCTTTTCATCGATTGAATACTAATTTTCACACATCTACATCTACACTTATTTGTTGACCAAAGGGCTCACATTGTACAAAAGGTTTCTGGATTACTATCCTTTATGTGACCAACCCAAAAGAGCGACTTGACAAGAGAGACGTTGTGTCTTCATCATAACATGAAAACGGTAAAAATCTAGTATAGTGCAATCTCCTATCTAAACACCTCTGAGATATAAAATATCCGTACCCTGCCCTAGGATATCTCAAATCTTGAAGTGGTCTAGATTTAACAGAACCTCGTACTAATAAAGGTACAAAACGAGCACTCACCGGGGTCAAAATTGTTGGTTGCATGAGAGAGATCCTCATAAGAGAACGTCTGCCAGGACCGCTTGGCACTAGTCGAGGCAGAAAGTAAATCACCCACACAGTCCTCTGGCCCTAGGGCTCCACTCTCAGTTCTGGCACTCGGCGAAGACTGCTGCACAGGGTCCGAGATCGACAGCTCCTTCTTCCGGTACGAAGAAGGAAATGACTGCCACTTCCTCGATGCAAAAGACCTGCAAGGAATTGGCATTAAATTTCAATGAATATGGCGCAAATGTGCAATTCTTAAAGGTTGAACCGTCCTAGTAATTTAAAGGAAGAATCAGTTGTGTGTCAGATCTTGGCAATTGGAACTTTGCCAATTTAAGTAACCGTTAGCTTGCTAGCTTGCATGTCACACCAAGTCGTAGAGCTCGGACACAGGGACATGTGACCACAAAAAGCTGCAGTACACAACCACACGCAACACTCAATCTAGCATAGCCAACAACAAAAACCCAAACAAACGCAGTAACTAAACCCGGGTTGTACTCATAAGTTCAAACCAAATGAGAATGAACCACAAATGACTCAAAGAACACTCTGGAGTTAACAACGAAGACAAATGAATGTCATCTTTCCTCCACAGGCTCTACATACAATGCTTCTGACACAAGCAAACCAAGCCAGAAGTAAAAGCTCGAGTGAACCGCACGCAATACAAAATCTAGCATAACCAACAACAAAACTAGCAATAAACGCAAACAAGCGCATTAACTACAGGCGAGCAGCACTCCTTGAGTACAAAACAAATGAGACTGAACCACAAACAATCTTCAAAACTAGAGTTCACTACGAAGACAAACGAACACCGTCTCGCAACTAAACATCAACACAAACAACCGCATTAACTACAGGCGAGTTGTAACCCCTGAATACCCACCAAAAGATCATTAACTACAGGTTGCTAGAAACCATTGAGTACAAAGCAAACGAGGTCCAAAACAAACACTCTAAGAAAACCCCAGAGGTAGCAATGGAAACAAAGAGCATCGTCTCACCTCCACAAGCTTTGCATGCAATGCTTCTGCGACGGCTGCACCAACCCAGGCACACCGCCTACATCATCAAACTGCAAAAAACTCTTCTTGGAAGAATTGCACTCCGACCATCCACTATTGGAAGACTCGGGCCCCTCCAACACAGTTCTCGGAGACAGGCCCTCGCAATGTTTCCCTTCCTGTTGCTTCATGCGAATGACTCTGGCCTCCGAGTCTTCCCAGAGAACTCCGTTGATGGGACCTGACTCGTCGTCCACGATGGGAGGGACTGAGCAGAAGAGGTGTTGTTGCAATGTGGTTCTTGGTCTTGGACTGTCGAGGTCCTTCAATCGGGTAGGCCCTGTGTCCAAGCTCGGACTGCTTCGACAAGCCCTTAGCTGGGGTTGGGACTTAAGGGTCTTGAGGGCCTTAAGAGACGGCAATGTGTCAGTCACCAAGCAATGGGTTACTGGAGTCGGTTGGGGGGACACTGGAGTGAAAGACGTCTTTTTCCATTCCAGGCATGCCACGCAGTATGTCTGTTTCAAGCTGGAGACAAGAGGAGGAGGACAGGGAGTTAGATGGATGTGTAAGAAAGATTACGGCCATTGCACCTCATTGCTTAATTTTTATTGGATCTTGTTAAAAGTCAAAAGAATATTCTAGTTTATCTGCTTATGCATTTTTTGGACACCGTATGAATACACTATGAAATTTTAAAATGCTGCAACTGGGCTCTAATGAATACAGGTAGTACATTTTAGGCAAGAATCTGTAGGGGTTGGTTTTAGGAAGATGTCAAAATCAGGTGCAGTTACGTTAGTGATTGAGGGTTGGGAGACTTGAGATGGACTAGATAGTGTGAAAAGGCAGAATCCCACAACAAGAGAAAGCCCTTACAAAAGCGCAATGGTTGGATTCTGTTCAACTATGGTCGATCAAGGGTTCAGAAAAGGACATAATAACGTTAAAGAAGGGGCGAGATTATGAGATATAACCATCCTCTTCAAATCCAATGCTTGCTAACGCTATAAAAAAATGACTTTCATTGACGATGGTATTGGACTTGATCCTTTTATCCTTTTAGGACTGTCAAATCTTAGAGATCCGAGGATTTTAACTTTAGACCAGCAAGGCACATGTTTCTGAGATACACCGCTCACCATCTGCACGGGTCAATATGTTGTGAAATCCACCCTATTCGTAAAGTTTTCTATTCAACAGGTTTGTAAAATCGCGTTTATCTATGTTATCTGATGGCCACTAATCTACACACAGACAGTGGAACATAGGCTTGCATTGAGAAGTGAGCAATGAGAGGTGAGTTACCGGTTGCAGACGAGTGGCGTGACACACACCTCGCATTCCTCTCCTGTTAGAACCCACCCTGCCAACAGCTTCACGGCGATGGCGGTGTCGTAGTCCCCGTCGTTCGTCTGCCCTTGAGCTTGAGCAAGAGCATCATTCTCGTCGTCCATAACCATTTATACCAACTCCTGCTCCAAACAATTCTCCCCAAAGCCAGCCGGCTATTCAAGTTCTTCTTCCTCTTTTCCGAATCTGTCTGCACAGTACAGCACAATTGCCTTCAATCAGCTTCAGGCCCATAAATGTTCATTCATACCGAGATCACAACAAAGCCAAGTCTAGAAAGAAACATATGGAACACAAGCCTCAATTTTCTCTTGTGGAGAATTTCATGTGAAGCGTATATATATTGATGACATTAAGCGTTGGAAAGTTTAAGTTCTTTGATTTCAGCTAACAACTTATCTGGAGAGTACAGCAAAGTTACTTTATGTCAGTGTCAAGTTCGGAAATAGAGTTCATTCATAGCCGACCTCATTAGAAAGCTAAGTCTAGGACGAATATTTTGAATGGTCATCAAAATGTTCTGGTGGAAAATTCCAAGTGAAGCTAGAAATAAATGGACTCAAAACAGATCCACATTCTAGAGTCAAAACTGCTTCAATTTCTCAAAACTCAGCATCCAGTATGCCCGCCAATTTTGTGATATTCCGCCATTTTAACAAATATGAAGTTAGTGACACATTTCGGAACTGTGCAGCTTCAACACCAAAATTGAAACACCAATGGTGAAGCACATGGAGGTCTCTCCTGTTGAGCAAATAGATCGAAAGCATGTTTCATGTTGGGTCAAATAGAAATAAACCCGTTGGGCTACAGTAGATGATCTCTATTAGCTGGTATTATTCGTCTGCAGCGGACACTACCTGGTCTCTAGATTCATGCAGTTAGAACCGTATTCTAGAAACGTTCCTGCTACAAGATTCCAAGCGTCTAGTTGTGGAGTCACTAGAACCAGAAATCAAAGAACTCGAACTTTGGCAACAATTCCAGTAGTGAAAGAACTATTTGCAAGGTATAAGGTTCTGAAAATGTCATGGTTCTAGGAGAATCCACCAGGCAATTAAACATAGGAGTGAATGGGGTCTTAGTGAGGCAGTTTGCACCCGAGTTGAACTGAAGGTTTCCTGGGTCAGAAATTGCCCTTGTAGCACTTGGTTTGGTCTGTGGATCTGGTGTCTACCCCTGGCTTCGGGCGGTTTGTATCTTGCGTTCCGATTCTTTGCCGTTCGAATAAATTTCAATGTTTGCCAAGGAAAAAAAAAAAACATAGGAGTTCGTAATGCACTTTTCGAAGATTACATTAGTTAAAGAAGTCTGAAAAAGCAGAAAGCTCTAAAATTGTGCCCATTCTAAAAGCGTCCCTAAGACTAATCAAACACTAGGATCGATACTAAATTTCAATGTCCAGAAGTTGCACTTCGCACCTTCAATATGTTTGCACTGGGTACTAGGAATGGTGTCTGTAAAATGAATCTAATCCAAAAGTGCAACTAAGTTTGACTTCATTTCTAAGACCCTGGTTAACACCACTGTTAATATCAAGTGAGAAAATACCTTGCGGACACGTCTTGAACACTAATGTATGTACATTTTCAAACTCTAGAATACTCATATTTTGATAAATCATAACTCATTGTACAAGCATTCATATTTAATGAAGTAAAGTACGCTGTTCTCTGCCGCCTTCTGTCTTTCAACCAAAACTCACTCAAAAATATTTGGACAAAGAAATCCGGCTACAGACAACCTTTAAACATCAAGTATTCTACAAGAAATTCTAGAAGAGGAATTTTACAGAACCTCACTGCGGTCACTGCAAGAAAGACCCTCTTCCTAATCAATTCAATGCACCGCCTTACTCCAACCAACTTGCAGGCTCCTCATTGTAATAAAAAAAATGCAAA
Organism: Neckera pumila; assembly: GCA_963969595.1. Lineage (NCBI taxonomy): Eukaryota > Viridiplantae > Streptophyta > Bryopsida > Hypnales > Neckeraceae > Neckera > Neckera pumila. The sequence continues at coordinate 12,626,401 of OZ018415.1, forward strand.
ACACATTAACCTCGCATTGCATTGCAGTCAACACGGGTACACGATCAAGCTCATTGAAACGACGATTCGCACTAATAGCAGTAGTTGAGCCGCCATAGCCATAGCTTCCGTCACGACGTACCAACAGAGTAATACTAAATCACCTTAACACAGAGTAACTAAATCAGCTTAAGAAACTCGAATGAGCCGCGAACTTGAAGTTCCTCAAAAGCAAATATAGCATCACGAAGTATTCTACAAGCAAAGGAACTACAGTACCGGTTGTAGAAATGCGAGGTTTCAGCTGCGACAATCTCACTAAAATCCGCCATTCTCGCGAACACAAAAAGGTTCAATGCAGGAAACGTAACGTTCGCCATTCCCAGGCTGTTCTCGCCGAATTCTAAACACCTTTCGTCAGTCCACAAATCTAATACCACTCATCACACACGAAGATTGAAACTCTATTGAGGATTGCAAGCTGCAAGAAAGCGCAATGCCGCATTGGCATCCCGCAACTGTTCGAATTTTCAAGAAGCTCACAGTAAATTAAAACTAGAATGATAATCACAGACAGAAAGCCAAAATACACAGATAATTTGTACTGGAAGCCGAAACCTCACCGTTGTAGCAGTTGTGAACTGCAAGCGAAAGCGCGAAGCTGCCCGTCCGAGTTCGATCTCTAGTTACTCTTGAACTCGGATTGAAAACTCGGTACAAAATTCGCAACGGGAGATGTAATGCGCGTTACATGGTTGTGCAGTAAGAATGTAAGTGAGCTTGAGGTCCTTGAATGAGGGTGAGTAATGAGGAATCACGGCGACAATGGCAGGGACGCAGACATGGAAGTAAAGTGAAGTGAAAGGACGTGATGTGAAGTGAAAGGACGTGATGTGAAGTGAAGGGAGGGGGGGGCGGGGAAGAGGGAGAGAGAGAGACAGGGGGGCGACGAACGGAGTTGGGGGTCGTTGACGGAGTCGACGAAATATGGACGATAAAAGAGAGGACGGACAGAGAGAGGACGGAAGGAGGGGACGGACGGGCGACGACGGCCATGGGACTGTCTAATAATGGCCCTGTTTTGAACCCGCTATTAAAAGGGGTATTTAGAACGGTGCTCCTCGTTCGGTGCGTGGGCACAGGTGCCCATTGCTCACTTGCCCATGCCTGGGCCGCTGGTTCGGAAGCTTTTGGAGATTCACGTCCCTCTAATAAGGTCAGATCTGTGGGGTGAGGGTGTACCCCCAAGAGTGTTGGCCGCCACTTGTGATTAATGCAAAATGTACAGACTACGTACATGAATTGAGAAAAATGGTTTGGAGCATACCATGTAAGAGCATCCCCACTCCAACACGCTAAAATCACACTCTAAACGTTGTGCATCATTGATACCCTCATTGACCAAAAGATCAATGGTGCAGAATGTTTAGAGTGTGGCTTCAACGTGTTGGAGTGGGGCTGCTCTAAGATAACAGGCTTTAAAACCGCCCACAACCTCAAATGTACATTGCGTGTACATGTTGCTTTTTCATAGCCTTCAGCAATGTACAAACAATGTACATTTTATGAGGTGGGCGATTTTAGAGCACTGTGCCATTTCAACTTCAAAATTTTATAACTAATTTCACAAGGCTCTAAAAAATATGAAATGACTTGGGTTAGATACCAATTCCACTTGTCCTTCAAGGAAAATTTACTAAAAATTATTTCAAGAAGCTTCAGTTCCCCAAAATTCACTTATAGTTCTCAAGTGGGCAATTTCTGGACCTATTACCTTATTTGGTCTTCACAAATTCATAGCATACTGGTGTGCCCTGTATCGTTGCCTCATCCAAAATAAAAATAAAAGTAATTTGAAAATTTGAAAATAATTCAAAATCCATAATTTTCACACTATATGTCCAAATGCTACAAAACAAAAGGGATATGTGAAGAATTGAACAAAAGATTCGTAATTTAGCATAATTTAAAATCCAAAAAAATTTTAAAAACCCATAACTTTCACACTGTTGGTCCAAACAGTACAAAATAAAGTCCATGTGCCCCTCTTTGCAGAAAGCTTCAATCCAATGGTACCAAGAATGTGACCAATTGATACACGATCCAAAAGATATATAATTTAACATAATTTAAGATCCAAAAATAATTCCAAAAGCCATAACTTTCACATTGTAAGTCCAAACACCGCAAAACAAAGCTTGTATACGTGTTTTGGCAAAGTGCTTTCTGATAGTACCAAGAATGTGATCAATTAACACACGGTTCAAAAGATACAGAATTTAGCATAATTTAGTATAATTTAAGATCCAAAAATAACTAAGAAATCTATAACTTTCCCACCATAGGACCAAATGCCACAAAACAAAACCCGTGCAACCCTCCTCGCAGAGAGCTTTCTAACAGTACCGAGATTGCGATTGGAGGCCCTATGATCGAGGAGATCTCATTGTAACAAACAAACCAATAGAACAAATAGCTTCATTTAACCCCTAAAGGACCATGAGTGCAGATTTTGAACAATGAATGAATGGAACACATCCTAAACTCACCAAAATGTTTTTTTTTCATCCATCAATTTTGTTTAAAGATTCTTAAATTTGTTCTTTAACATTTGTATGGTTTAAATTATGAAGATTTTGCTTTGCAAATATTCTATAATTCAAAAGGTATCGAGAGGTCTAGCCTCAAAAAGTAACTTTTTCAATTCAAAAAATGACCCTTCAAAAATGACTTGAATCAAAAAATCAAATAAATTTTTTTCAAAAATCACTATAATTAGAACTTAATATTTTAAATTTATAGAAAAAAAATATTTTAAAATCATAAATATTCAATCTACAATTGATTTTAGAAGGAACTTCCAATTTCTGACTTTAAATTTTATTGAAGAAGATTGGTATGTATTTTTGTTGATCTCACCCTATGGATGTGATCTATAAATAGAATATTATAACTATTGTTTGAGAATCATCATCAAAATATTCTTCTAAGTTGCATTTTATAATAGATCTGCACAATTTTGGAAATCTAGACATCCCTCCAATCCTTTAGGGATTAAGGTACAAATTCATATATACTAGTATGCCTTGTACCGTTGCCACAATCAAAATAAAAATAAAAGTAATTTTTTAAATTTTAAATTTGAAAATAACTCAAATATATATAACTTTCACACTACAAATCTAAACGCCACAAAACAAGCTTGTGCAACCCTCGTCACATAGAGCTTTCCAACGATACTAAACATGTGACTGAGGGACACACTATGCCAGAGATCTCACCATAACAAAAAAAAAACAAAAAAAAAAGCCTAACTTAAGGTATAGATTCAGAAAAATATCAATTTATTTTAATAAATGCCTGATTTTCAATTGCCAATGTGTTAAAAATAATTCCACATGTTGATTCCACTTCAATTTATGCAGATTTGATTATAGTAATGCAAACATGTGCCTCCACCATATGAGTGATTTCAAGAGCTTCTACAACATTTTCCACTTTTTGTTGGGCCCCTTTGCCTTTCCTAGCACGCAAGGTGGTCTATCGTGAAGTATGAATTGGGTGGCTCAAATCTACATTTTTCTAAAATCTACATTTAATTTTAATCCCCCTGGTAAGCTGATAACCTCCAAAGAATTATTTATTCTTTGATTGCATATTTTAGAAAATGGATGACATACATTCAAGTATGTTGAGAGAGCAAATTTGTTTAATAATCTTTAGTAATGTGACAAGTGTGGTTATTCGGTCCTTTATGAATTTTGTACAAGTTCTTGAATCATTGCATGTAGGAATGTTGGATGATAAATAAATCTTGCAAACCAAAAGATCTTTAATTATGCCTTGGTTCTTCTCATGTCCACAATTTGTTTTTTTAGCAAAAGTTCCAAATGTTCATTATTACTAAAAAAATCTCCAGAAAATATAGACACCTATTTTCAAAAATATTTTGTCGACCTTGACCATCCAAGTTGTATTCCGAATTACACATAAGATGACATTTGATGGCATTAGAGGGCCGTTTCAGGCCCATTTCCAAATCTGACCAGATTCTGTGAACTACAGTACAGGCCGTTGGGATTTTTTTTTCAATTTTTCAATTTTTTTTTTGCAAATATCATTTTAAGCAAAAAAAAAACATTTTTCTTAAATGATGTTGTATAGCGCCAATCACATTAGCGAATTGCTGCAGTTGCGATCCTGCAGTCTGAAAATGTAGGCAACTCTTTGGGAACTTATGGTCTCCCAATGCCTCAAATGTCATCTAATAAATATCAAAATCGTAAAACAATAAAGGTCTATTTTGTGGCAAAAATAAATTGTGAACATGAATATAGTTTGAGTGGTAACCAACATCATTGCTAAGGAATGCTTTACACCTAGAGGCCAAGCCATTCTCCTTGAGGCCAATTGCACAAACTTTAGCCTTTCATCCAATTACAAATGAAGATTTATCCAATTACAAGTGACAATTACAAATTGACCTGGTCTCTAGGTGTAAAGCGTCCCTGACAGTGGGTTTTTTTGCAAGTGACCCACCAAATGCATTGTCAACAAAAGCAAACTTCAAAAACCACATTATTCACACATGTGCAAATGTCATATTTGCATGTTTGCTAGAATTTTCATAAAAAGGGTGTTCACTCTAGCAAACATGCAAATATGACATTTTTTGACGACCATGTTAGTCACCACTCATCAAGCTATTGTTCCAAACTGTACACCAAAAATTGACGAACGTGACATTTTATTGACCAAAATATTCGTCTACCACTCATCAAGCTATTGTTCCAAATTGTATACAAAATCTTTGGCCGCAAATGTAACATCATTTCACGACGATGATGTTGGGTTGCACTCTTCAAGATATTGTTCCAAATTGTATATAAAAACTTCAGGTCCCTAATGTGACATCTTCGTGATGACAGTATTTATGTCACCCTTCATCAAGCTTACCTATTGTTCCAAATTGTAAACAAAACTTGAAGCCGTAAATGTGACATCTTTGTGACAACAATATTCGTCACCATTCTTCAAGCTTACATATTGTTCCAAATTGTATACCAAAACTTCGTGTCACAAATGTGACATCATTTCGTGATAATAATTATATTGGTCACCGCTCATCAAGCTATAGTTCCAAATTGTATAAAAAACTTTGACGTTGTCACAAATGTGACATCATTTCATTTTGTGATGACAAATGTTGGTCACCATTCATCAAGCTATTGTTCCAAATTGTGTACAAAAACTTCGTGTCACGTAACAAAACCACTAAGGTTCCAAAGCAGCCTTTCAATGTTGAACTTGGGAAGGATTAAGCATTTCAAAAGCTGGTCTCCAAAATGGCTTTCATTTCAGTTTGTTTAAAAAATAAAAACAAAAATAAATTGAAACTGTAAGTTAAAAAGTAAGCTACTGAGGAGTTTTATTTTATTTTATTTTATTATGTTTTATTTTATTTATTTGAAACAAATGAAACGGAATTTCCAGGAATTAAATTTGGGCAGCGGATATTAACTTACCCAACGGAGTGACAAGTCCGGTGACTCCTGTCCTCCTGCCACATTAGGGAAGTAATATTCATATAAAACTCCCAAAATAACTTCAAATCTTCAAAAACTGTAGATATGAAGACGGCCAACTGACATCTGTCAGTGAAATCATGTTGAACCCTACCTGATTGGCTAATTCATTTATTAAAATCCCATAATGACATTGACTGGGTTCCCTCATCTGTGAACGTGGGGCACCAAATCTGGAATATGGGATCATACTTCGTTCATAATGGTAGTACTGCCAGATTTAATAATAAAGTTAATATTTTAGTTACCGTTTGGTGGCCGACTTTTGAAGACGACCCAATCAAAGACCAAATGGGGCTTATTGGAGCAAAAGGACAAATGCTCTACGTCTGGGTTAGATTTGGCATTTTATTATTTTTATTTTTTTAACAATATAACGTAAGGTAACTACACCTAAAACCAACCGTGTTCTAATTGCAACCCCTATCTAGGAAGGACTGACATGTTGCTTGAAGTATGTTCTACTGTCAATGATGAGTTAGGTAGGCTTAAATGGTCGCTTTAAGAGCATACTACCTTAGTTCTAAACTAAACCATGCCCTGCACCTTGCTTGGTACGGCTAACTCCTAATTTGTACAAGTATTTCACATACAAGTTGGTAATTTTGGACTTAATAATGAGGACAACTAAAACTAGTCACACACAGATAGTCCATCTCTTGGGGTTTCTTTATGTCTCACCCCCGGATCTCCGCAACTTCTTACTTCAAGTCCCGGGTGTGTTTTACCACAGCACCACATCTCACATCATGACGCCACCCTTTGCACCGCTATCGCGACACGGGCCCTCTTGCCACTAGTGTTGGTCCTACCGCCCAACAGTAGGCACCCAACCGGAGTCAGCCCTACACTAATTTGTCGACAGCACATACTATAGAAATATTTAGTGCTTTTGTACAATGAAGCTTTCAGTTTAGAGCCATGTGTATGGTATAGATATGTGCACCGATTCAAGGCCTGGTTTAGAGAGTGGCATGCGCCCCCATGTGGAACAAGCATTGATCAATGAGGTCATTTATCTTAGATAAGGCAACCTAATTGACAAAGCAACCTAATTTCACTATTTTGTGTAGTTGTGGTGTTTCCACCACGAATCCAAATCCCATGTCAAGCTCCATAGCGCGAGGTTACAACTATGTTATTAACAAATGAAACATAATTTTCATTGCAAAAGAAAAGATTTGGCATAAATTAAATTTGATACTTCTTTTTAATAAAAAAAGTGTCACTTGTCAACTGGAAAATGGTTATTTAGAGTGCCATGATTTTTTTTTAATTTGACGTGGAAATTGCTTTGGACATGTACACTAAATAGTGAAATTAATTGTCCTACACTAATTTCTTGACATTCTACACTATATATTTAAATACATTTACTATAGAAGGATGCAATAATGTAGGAACTATGTGTATTGCATAGGTTGGTGCACAATTTCACAGCTCGGGTATAGAGAATTGCATGTACCTCCATTTGGTCAAGCAATGAGTCGTGAGGTAACTTCTCTAGTGAAGGCAACCCAATTTCACTATTTAGTGTAGATGATATTGTTTCCCAATGAGGTAGGATCAAGGTGACCTCCCTTGCTCAGCCTACCCAAGACATTCCAAGCATGTAAAAAAGATCTCCTATTTTGTGCTTGATTATTTTCCTTCTGCACCTCCTCTCACTAATTTAGGGCCTTTGATTTCAAATATGAATTCAGAATTTGCAACTTTTATCATGCGTGGGAAACCAAAAAAATCAATGCTTTCTCTTGGGACCGTGCAAGGGGGGTCTATTCACCCCAGCCTGAGGTAGGGTCCTTTTGTATCCTTGATAATGGGACCTCTATAGTAAATAATTGACTATCTTGTATGGCTCTTTAGCCAACCCCAGTTCTTGAATTAACTAATAAGTCTCTCCTAGGTATCTAACAAAGTATAATACCTTTCCAATATAAAGAAGACCATTGCTAGACAAGCCTATTACCACCATGATTTGCAATTTGACTATTTAAGAGTCAATTTCAAGAGGAGTGTATATTTTTCAAATGTGTGCATTTGTTTCATAAGTCAAACCTTAGTAGAATTATAATTTTTTGATTAAAAAGTGTAATTTCTATTAACTCTTGAAGTATTTGGCCTTAAAATTACCAAACCATTCATAGAATGGAGTCATAAATGTCCTATTAACAACCCAAAACCGCCTTTCTATGGATCTATTAGCACCAATCATGTATGAGTGACACGTTACCCTTAATGGCATTAAGGCATTGGTTTTGTCATAATCTTTAATAGATTTGAAAGTTTGAACGGATGAAATTAGGGCCAAATTGGGTTGTCAACTGAATTGGGTTGTAGACGGAATTAGGCTAGTTTATCTTAACATTGTGAAACAAGAAAAATAAATTATAACTCCAATTTGAAGTTTGTGTTTGAATTCTTGCCACCTAATTGATGTGCCAATGCAAAAGTCACCAAGCCCAGGGTTTCCATACAAAGCCATGTACTTCCTTTTGCGCAGGATCCTAAGGCCATAAAGATGATCCTTTCCAAAATACCTTAGCTTCATATAAGTTTAACCTCTAAAGTTCCTTATTATGTTTTCACCAAAAACACTCCAAAACTACCATTTCTTATACAAGAGTGCCAAATTTTAGACATAAACATTTTTGGACACATGTAATCATAGGATCTTGTAGTATACTAGTTTGAAAAGATATAGATTTATTTTGGAAATTTGCACCGTGCAGGTTGCAAGATATTAGTATTTGAATTGACAAAAATCCTTTGGGGGGCCTTGTGAAAAATAAGGCAGCTGTACTTCACAAGGTTACATTTGTATGAAATAATGTCAACATTGGTTGTACTTCTTTGGATACATTCTTCAATACAAAATGGCTACATGATTGAAAAGTTTCAGATCATTTGAAATTGTACAACATATAGGAGAAAAATAGTAAGTAGAAAGAAGTAAAGAATGATTCTAAACACAAAATTGTTAAGAATTTAGTTATGGAATTGGAAAATGCCAATTCCAATGGTTATAATGTTATGATAAACTATCTTCATCCTATGATTTTATTATTTTAAGAAAATATTGAAATTTGTTTAATCTAAAGAACATCAAAGTTTATTTTAGAGTAGAGAATCCAAAACTGCCCACAAACTAAATTTCCTCATAACTTTCATCTCATTGATAAAAATGGAATGACTCAAAGCTTTCCAGGCATACATAAATCTAGAAAACCAAATTCAGATTTTTGTTTATGAAAAAAGTGATTTTTTTTTATCTGATTGGCTGAGGGAGATAACTACACATCATACAATAATTTTTTACCATGTAGTCAAAATTTATGAAAATTGTTGGATCTTAAAGAAAAATCTGGTCCCCAGATTGTGTGAAAATTTTAAGAAAAAAAAAAAAAAATTTCATTTACAATGAGATGCCCAATATCCAATAGGGTGATATCCAATATGCCCAATTTATTGCTATGTTGCCAATAAATGGAGCTTAGTTCTTCATGGATCAAGTCATAAGTCATTCTCATTGACCCTATCAAAAATCATTCTCTTGAGGGCTTTCTTCATTCAAGGGAGCAAAAAGCAATCCCACATCATTGGTCAATAACAAGTATGCATTTCTTTGCCAAAACTTGAAGGGGCTATATTTTAATGAAAGAAACTAAGATTTATGTAAATATGAATTTCAGATTGGTTACCTTAATTAAATTAGACAAGCTTATTACCACTTTGATTTGCAATATGAAAATCTTGGGGCCATCTCTAAGAAGGACACATATTTTTTGAGAGGTGTGTTCTTGGTTGTTCTTGTTTTACAAATCAAACTCAAGTAGAACTAGTGTGGCCCTGTACCGTTGCCACAACCCAAACAAAAGGCGAGACAAAAGGAAACTTTGAAATTCAATAACTTTTGCATAGTAGGTCCAAATGCCACGAAACCAAGCCCATGCATCCCTCCTCACCGAGCCCTTTTCAAGGGTACCAAGATTGCCACCAAAATCAAAGTAAAAGTATTTTTCTAATTTTTTGATTCCATAAATACTTCGAAATTCAATAAGTTTTGCACCGTAGCTCCAAACGCCACCAAACCAAGCCCGTGCACCCTCCTCGTTGAGGGCTTTCTGACGGTACCAAGCATGCGGCCGGGAGACGCATGGTCCAGGAGATCTCAATGTAACAAAACAAAACAAAATAAACAAACAAAACAAACAAACAAACAAATTTAAGGTATGGATTTTAGTTTTCCAATCAAAATTGTAATTTTTGCGAATTTTGTAAATGTTCTACCTTGAAATTATATAACAACACATAAAGTAGAGTCACAAAAGTCCTATTAACAATCCATCATCCCCTTTCCATGTATTTAAATGGTACTTAAGTATTCACCAATAATGGATTAACACGTTACCCTTTGTTAGCATTAATAGATGGCTTTTGCCAGAAAATGAATGGATTTGGATGTTTTTCTGGACGGAATTGGGGCCAAAAATAAGATGATGGAATTGGTCAATGAACAGAATTAGACTAGTAGCTTTTGTATAAATATGCACTTCTTTGCCGAAATTTATCCTCACTTACAAAATATATATTATTTCAATTAGTATTTTCTACAACAATAATAATAGTAATAATATAGATTAATTTTGAAATCAACATTTGGAATTTTTTTAGAATTGTCTTAGTAATTTGCCTCCTCTTTATAGAAGGAGCTAGATTTTTTCTCAATGACACCAATTGCATATTCTCTTTATCAATATCTCCCAATTCATTTTATTTAGTATCAAATTCTCACAAGCTACTTTCCTTCAACTTCATATTTGCAAAGGTTATAATCCTCTTCCTTCAAAGAATGCTGATTTTATTACATTGGGTAGATACAAAGGACAAAGCAAGTGCCGGCCACCACGACCAACTTTAAAGCAATACCCTCCTACCCTGTGGCAACACACTGCAAGTCCTTCAACATCCAAACCCAAAGAGATACATGCCTTATCCACAAACACATTTACTTCTAACAACGCGAGTATTAACCTTGAATTTCAAATGGCAAGTAGCTACAATTTGACAATTTCATGAAAGTGGTGATTGTATATTCACCTTTTGTTTTCGCACAGTTGTTGACTGCAAATCCTACCAACTTTTTGTTTGCTTTTGATCCTCCATTTTCACACTTCAATTGGTTATTTCTCCAAAAGCACTAGCTAATGATGAACTAACGGGTGGTTCTCCCCCAAAATTGTTGCAAATTCATGCAAATTTGTTAGGCATTAACATGGTAGTTCACTATATTTTAGACAAAATAAATTGTGCAGTCTACACTATTTTCACACTATCCCAAACAATGTGATTTTCATCCTGTTTCCATCCATTTCCATCTACTTTCATCCATCATTACATGAGATTCAGGGATCTTAGAAGGTTGTGAGTTCCCCTGCTGTCTGCTGCGTTCCCGCAATCTAGGAACGCAGCAGCAGCAGCAGCTGGCTGACATGGTCGAGCAACTGCCACGTCACTTTTTGAAAAAAAAAAAAAAAAAAAAATTTTTTTGCTTAAAATGATATTTTGGTAAAAAAAAAAATTCTTTTTTATTCTTTTTGAATTTTTTTTTTTCTGACACACCCGTACCGGCGTTCACTGGATCTGGGCAGATCAGGGAACAGGCCTGAAACGGCCCTCCAAGACCCCCAAATATCATCTAATGTTGTCACTTAAAACTTCCCAATGTTCCTAATATTTAGATTATCGTTTATCATAGTTCATTCAACAAGTGAAGGGGCTTGCACTAATCAACGCTGGTAATTATTGAATTATTTAACTTGCGTATCACAAAATATTCAAAGCTACAAAACATGGTATTGCATCAAAACCAAAATTGGATGCATCTTGGTCTAATTTGTTTGGAAGTTCCAAACAATCATTTATTTTTGGAAATAGATTTAAGTATAAAACAAAGAAAGCTTGACAATTTTTATTTCAAATACATTCTATGAATTATTGCAATTGTAAGCTTTGTAAATTAGAATCCAAACTTCACATGAGCAAGATTTTGTTTTGTTTTTGGAGCTCATTTTTGGAAAAATCAAAATCCCAATGGTCAACACTAATCTTTCTTTCTCTAAACCAAGTTAGAAATAAATATATAAATCTCATGAATGACACTAGAACTTGAGCTAATGGTTCAAAAATTGTTTAAAAGCTGCCATTTTAAGTGCATAAAGTGAAAATTGAAAAAAAATGATTAAAAAAAATTGCACCACATATTATTTTTTTATACTACTCTGAGTATGAAGGGATATTGAATGAAACTCTTTGATTTATTTACCTCCAAATAATTCAATGAAAGACATTTCATGCAATGAAATTGCCAATATTTGAATGAAAATTACTAATAAAAAATTAGAGATGGTTTTATAGATCCATTTTTGTCTTTGAATCCAAGTGGAACAATCTTTGCATAGACAACAACTATTGACATTCTGTGAATTTTGCGATGGACTTTACTAGAAAAGCAAAGCATCACTACAATAATAGAGTTTCTTGTAGAATAGCTATTTGTTTTCTACTGTCCATGCATTCCGGAGGATATTGCCATACCAACAATAAAATAACAAAAAATGGCTAATTGACTCCTTGACACTAACGGGTGGATTCTTATCAATTTTTTACATAATTTTGATGTCGGCTAATTTTGTACAAGAAAAAAAAGAGGAGACAAATGGAAGATTTCGCAAAAATGTCTTTAAAGAAGATAAAGTTTGTCCAAATTAATTAAAGGATGAAGTGTTCTAATTGTACTTTCCATATTCCAAAATGATCCTCCGGTTGGACAAAATGTTCAAAATTAAGGTTGAAAATAACATTATTTCAACTCATTTCTTAGTATTTCAGAGAAGGTATTATCCATTCACTGAATCTTCAAGAACAAAAATGATTATTTTGGAGCAACCAGAAGATCATTTTGGGACAAACAAATTAAAGAAAATTGGAAGATCATTTTGGAGAATATGATATTATAGATGAAAATATACATAAGTGATGGATGTAGGAATAAAGGCTGGTTTACACCAGGGTTGGACCAAAGGCCCTCTTAAATTATCAAAGTCGGGATTGGTGGAGAGATAGGTGTGGTCCAAGTTGGATTTATATTTTGGCCAAGGCCCATTCCATTTTTCATGAATGAGAAGTTTACTTGGAATCCTACGTGTCCAAAGTATATAACATTTTTTGGGTTTCCAGGAGCTTTTGTTTACCACCTCTTTGAGGTATGCCTAAAAAATTTCTAAGTGACCAGGGTGGGCTAGAATTTCACAACCATAGATTTTGTCTATTTCAATGATCTTGCAATTGGCAATGTAAGATCTAATAATAAATAAATATGGCCCGACTATGGTCTCTTTTGAGTTTATACCAAGACCATGCAAATTGCCATTACTATTTTTTGTATTAAGCTCTTGCTTTGGGTGGTCACATGCCTTACATCTAACAAAGTGGAGTACCTTGGAGTGCTTTTGGTCCTTAGTTTGGCCCTAGTGTAAAACAACCCAATTAATGTGAGGGATGATTTTTCTGACCTGCCTACAATACTTTTATAATGCTAAATCTAGTTTTCATGGCAGATTTGTCACCATTCCATTGGATAGTCAGAAATGTGTTGTAACTTATATCGTAGCCCCTCTCTCTACACCCTTAGATTTGTAAAATATACAAATATAGATGTTTGTGATGAGCTATTAGACTTGTCATTATGTCCCATAATGCTCTCGAGCCTTCCGATGGCTCTCAAGCATTATTCATCCATCCATCCATCAATTACCTTAAGGTATGTTGATTATTTGTTTTGTTTGTTTTGGTGAGATCTCCAAGACCATGTGTTCCTTGACTGAGTTCTTTATTTTGTCAAAAAGTCCTCGGTGAGGAGGGATGCACAGGCTTTGTTTCATGGCATTTAGACCTATGGTATGAAACTTATTGAATTTTGGGATTTTTGTGAATTAAAAAATATAGAAAATTACTTTTATTTTTACTTAAGAAGATTAACCCCTAAAGTCCCAAGGCCATTTTTCTGTCAAAACCACTCAAAACTGCTATTTTTGCTACGTTCATCCAAGAACACAATTTTTTTTTTAGAATCTAACTGTAGGATCTTGTACTTCACTTGTTAAAGATCATGTGGTAAAAATTTCATGAAGCTTGACCGTATAGATTGGAAGATATTAGCATTCAAAGTTGAAATTTTCTTTTTTTTGAACATTGACCTGCAATTTCAGATGAATTTGACCGCCATTTGTGGAAATTTTTTGCACTAGGGACTTTGAATTAAAAAAATTTATATTGGAAAATTGAGTTGAAAGTCTAGAAAAAAGAACTAAAAACACACACACTTGATGTTCATTCTTTAAAAAATTGTTAAGTAGAAGTAGGTTCAAGATTGAAAATAAAATAAAATAGTTAATAGTTCTAAGATAGGATTGAAACACAATAATCCCAATGGTGAGATTGTTTTAGCAAACCATTAGAAGAGATTTGAGGCCTCTAAGAGATTGCAAGTTATTCTGCGTTCCCAGATTGTGGGAACGCAAGATACTTGCTAGCTGATGTGGTTGAGAAAGTGTCACATCATTTTCTAAAAATAAAATAAAATAAAATTTTGGCCTAAAATAATTTGGGAGATTTTTTTTTTTTTTTTTTTTGAAAAAAATAAATTCTAACAGTCCGAAACGGCTGTTCACAGATCTGGACAGCTTGGGGAATGGGCTTAAAACAACCCTCTAATGCTCTCAAATCTCCCCTAATGCAAACACAACCTTGTCAAATATTTTTTTTTGAAAAATTGTGAAAATTGCATTCAGGATGAATCCTACAAGTTATTTTTTCAAGAAGATGCTCTAATTGCCCAAAAAATAGGCCCATAAATTTCTCATTATTAGTCCAACTAGAATGAATCAAAGCTTCACATGTAGACAAAAACATAATAATTTTAGAATTTTTTTTTTTTTTAATTAATTTTGACTTTTTGCAATCTTTTTTGTGCTGCCACCAAGTTTAGTTCTAGACTTTTTGTGGTGTAACTTTTGCTCCTGATCACCAATTAAAATAAACTTATATTCCTGCATAGCTAATCAGTTTTCCTATCTTATGAAAAAGTTTCAAAAAGTTTCATAAAAAGTTGAGGTTGCAGGAACCTTTCCAAAATCCAATTTGTCCCTCCAGGGGACAATGGGACTTTAGGGATTAAGGAGGGCTTAGCCATCACTTTTGACATCCCAATGACTGTGGCAATGCATAACATTGTTTGTCCATTGAATTCCCTCCCCCCAGATGGAAGTATAATCCTCTTTAGATACCTAGAGGAAGACTTCACTCTTATAATAGGGGTAGTCACGACTTGTTCACAGTCGAGGTGAACAATGGAGATTGAAGCCGGAGCGGAGTAGAGTTGGTCTCCTTTTGCTGAAATATTCTTAGCATGACATTGTTTGTTCACCTTCAACATCCACCTTCGGACGTGAAGGTTGGGAGTGCGCAAGCGATGAACAAAGGCTATTGGACTCGTGGCGGCGTAGGGTTGACCTTCAAGTACCTCCATCCATCTCCATTATCCATTCTCAACGGTCGACCATTTGAGGGTGGTCACAGCTTGTTCACCCAAGTTGGCTCCCCGTTGGCTCCTATTTTACCTCGTCAAAATCTCAATATCCATTCTCCATGGTGCTGGCAAACAAGCTGTGACTATCCCTAAGGGCCTATTTGCATACCGGAGGTGGAGCTCCGGGCGCCAAATTGGGGGCACTGCTCCAGGTTGGGTGGATGCTTCCAGATGTGCACCAGAGCTCCAAACAAAAAATCCGCTTTTTCAAAAATGTTTGGAATTAAGTGGCATGTGGCAACCAATGAATGAGGTGAGCCACAGAGATAACCACCGAATGAGGTGAGACAACAAGACAAGTGGAGGATACTTTTAGAAAAATAGTAAGTCGGATTGATGGAGGAAGAGATTGGGCTTGCAAGTCCTATAATCAAGGTGGGTTGACAAAAGTCAAGACTAGAGCCCCATATCGGAGATCAGGTTCCCAATTTTGCCATGCGAACCTCCCCGAGCCCGGTCCGGTCGGGTCGGGTCCAGCATGCGAAGAAGCCCTAATCTGAAGCATATCTGGTTTTGAGTGGGTTTCATCAGCCTGGAGTCATTTCTGAGCCCATCCCTTCCTTCTTTTCGACTTCTGGGGCTCCCGCCTTCTGTGGAAGCAAAAGGCCCCCCCCCCGCGCTTGGTGCGGCACAGGGCCCTCATCCAAAACACCACTGGCAACAAATAACAATCACAGGTTGGGAAGCACTGCCTGCACCCAACTGACTCCGATCTCACTCCTGATCTGCCGCTATGAATGTCCCGTGCCCTTAACTTCCGGTCATTTAGTAGCGGACGTGTAAATCATTGAGAAAAGCAGCGTCATTTGGATGAGGAGGCAGAGGAACTGTCAGTTCGAACTTATTACGTACATAAGCTTATTAGGAAGGGACGAAGGAAAAACATGTGTGTGCCTTGCAGCAAGGCACACACCTGAAGTGCATGAAATTCATTTCACAGAAGCATGAATTCAAGCTAAGCCTGGAACTTGAATTATAATAGTAGGCCCTCGCACATGGGTGGTGGTGAGGGCTGAGTGTGACGTCGCACAGCCATGTGCGGGCCCCCACCCCCGGTAGCAAACAGAAGGATCCGGGTTGCTTCCAAGCCCACCTGGCCTGCCAATTTGACCTCCCGTTGCAGTGGTTTTTTACCCTTTCGGCTCACCTCAAGCCAGACGACCGCCCGCATGTAGCAAAAGTTAACTCGCTGGAATTAAAAGCCTGGATAAATTGTCCGTAAGGGCTGTGCCCCCACATTTTGTGAGACTAGCCTTGTTGGCCCTTGGCCAGGCAAACCCGGCCTTTTCGAGCCTCACGTACGAAGTCGCACAACCGATTTTTGCCTCATGTGCGCGGGCCTAGTGTCAGAACACCGTTAAGTTTACCATCCGATGATGATGGTGAAGGTGGTGGATATTTCCAAAGTAGAGACTGAAGCCTCTCACTACCTGCCTAAGATTTGAGAGCGCTCCATAGTAGGGATGGCAAGTACCTTGCTCTGAAATCTTGGCCTTACATGTGCTGCTGTTAATGGCTGCTCTTCCATCGTAGACCACTTGCGAGACTTCTCCCTTTCATTTTGCGGGGAAGTTTCTGCGCTATAATGCCCGATTACATGGGCAAACCCATGTAATCGGGGATTACATATTTTTCATCCAGCTCCAATTTATCATCCGGATTTTCATTGAATTTTGCTTGTGCTTTACGTCGGGCAATACCCTTATCGTTGGGCATTGCGCCAAATAATCAACCCTCCTCGTCGGCCAATTATTTGGTGCAATGCCCTCCTTTGCGGGCATTGCCCTATACAAAATTTGTTGCTGTTGTGTTCCTACGCACATTGCTTAGCAAATGTTGATTCTTGCTGGAAGCTCAGATGTTTGGGTGTATCAGTGGGAATCTTTTGTAGTTTTTGGAGTAATTACGAAGACGAACTTGCTATAATTCTTTTGTTGCTTTCGAATTTTTTGAATTTGAAGATTTCCATTGAATTTGTGTAATGTATATGTTGTTGCCAATTTGTGCCTATTGGTTAAAACTGTCGTAATTGTGATCTGATATGTTGCTTGGTCTTCTTTTCACAATTGCAAAGTGGTTATGGCATGATGAGCAATGAGTGTCGTAGGGGTACCACTGACACTACAATGATCTACAAGTTGTGTAATTACCCCTGTAATAATTTGCAATTAATATTGGTCCTTGTATTTGGTGTTCTACAACAATTGCTCTAGAATTTCACTTCAATACAACTTTTACAATGATCCTCTAGTGTACAACTTCTCAATGACAAAGCTTCCTTCCACAAGCTTCTTGAGCCTTGCACCAATTGAGATTCAATTGATGTTGAATCAAGCTGCTACAACACCTAGGAGGTTTTCCTTTTCGACAATAAGCTGGAAGTGCTTCAATAAACTAAAAGTTGGTGGTAATATCGAGCATGTGAAAATTGCACCTAAGAAACAAGTACAACAATCCAAAATTTGAACTCTTGTAAGCTAGAAACAATTGTTTCCTACTTATACAGAGGTCTTATCTTTTTATATATGGAATTTGCAAACGCTAGATGGAAAAATACCTTTAGGCACTTAAGGGGAATGACATTAGGGATTGCTCATTCTTCCAACTTGGCTTTACAAGTACTTATACAATCTCCATTTCATCATTCTATAAACATTTGATTATTTAGGAGCTGAAAAAACTTAAACTTAACCTTTAAAGGACGCACCCCCCTATGACCAAGATAGTCTACAAAATTGCTCTGATTATTGGACCAACATGTGTATTTTTTTTGTTTCTATAGCAAACAATGAAGTCATTCATCGACCACTTTTCAACCTTAGGGTCCTTCAGAGATTAAATAAGCAAGAATTTAACCCCTAAAGGACCAACATGCATTTTTTGACCATATAGAAATTTTGGGCAAGTATGTATAACTAGAGATATCCATATTTGAGGCTGAAATTTTAATAGAAGGTGGGGACGAGGAATATCTTCATGTGTACTAAGTTTCATGACATTTCGAAATACAAGTCAAAAGTTGTAACCTAATATGTTACTTTTTTTCGTAATTGGGCAATTTGGACAGATATGAAAAATCATTTTTTCTAGAATTTTTTTTTTGAAATTGGTTCTCTGCATTTATATATACTTAAAAAGCTTTGAGTCATTCCATTTCAATCAATGAGTCAAAAGTTATGAGGGTTTTTGAATTGCGGGGCAATTATAGATTCTCTACTCTAAAAAAAACTTTAAAGTCGTTTATTTAATTCAATTTTCAATATTTTTGGAAAAAAATAAAATCCTAGGATGTAGGTTGATTATTACAACATTACAACCATTGGGATTGGCATTTTTAAATTCCATGATTAAATTTTTAACAGTTTAGTATTTTGAATCATTTTCTACTTCTTTCTACTTACTAATTTTTTCCTATATGTTGTACAATTCCAAATGATGTGAAATTTTTCAAACATATAGACAACTTGTTTAGGAAACTGAATTCAAAGAAGCACCACCTTTATCAGCATTTTTCATTGAAAAGTGAGCTTGCAAAGTGCAGTTGCCCGATTTTTCGCAGGATTGAAAAAATGGTTTTCAAAACTTTGAATGCTTGTATTTCATGATCCACACCGTGGAACTTTCTGAAATTTTTATCACATGTTTTCAAGATATCATACTACAAGATCCTACAGTTACATGTGTCAAAAATTGTTTTTTTTCCAAAAATTTGGTAGTTGTATTAGAAATGGCAGTTTTGGAGCGGTTTTGGTGATTACATAGTCATGAAACTTTAGGGGGTTAATCCTCTCCATTTTTCCAATGTAGCAACTTTGGAATACAATATTCAAATATTCTAAGAAATTCTCCAACTTAGAATGGATGAGATTGCTAGGAATTAACTCGTTTTTTGCAAGGTAGGATTATCTCACCAATTTGGATGAAAAAATAATGTATCATCTCAACTAAAATCCGTATTTATGGATGAAAATGGCTTCATCACTCCAGTCAAGATCACAAGTTACTAAGTCCTAGCAGAGAGAAGTCTGAAATTGTCAAAAGTCTGCCAACGAAGCAATGCCAAGAATATTCATCAAAGAATCAAGTACCTCGAAATATCGTTCGGTCCCTTTCATACGTAGCCATGAGGTAAGGTAAAGCCCTTTGAGGTCACAAGACATGCATACACATGCTCATGGATCCATGCCAGGATTCTCGGAGGAGCTCACGGCAAGTTGGTGTGGCAAGATAGCGGTCCAGTACTATAGAAGACCTAGACTTTCACTTCAATAGAAAAAAGCGCCTAGCGCATCCTGCATGGTGCAGTGGTAAATTGTCTCATCATCCTTTGTCAGATATTTACTGCACCAGGTGGAAAGGGAGTCTGCAGCAATGGTAACACGGGACGGCGCAGTAAAGATGCAGCTGCACATTTTTGAACAGAACAAACTCGCCTTTCACTGCCACAAGACAGAAAGAGAGTTTAACCATTGAAATACTGGTACAAATGATGTAGAAGACTCACGAAATACAACAGCAACTACGGGGTAAGTGGATCAGAATCTGGATGTGTGGTCTTACAATGCAAACAGTCAAAACCTTGGCATCTCCTGGCTGTCGAGATCACAGCAGAGAAATTCGGTGCCCGCGCAGCTGCACTTGGAAATGGATTCATCGAGAACAGTGAAGCCAGGACGGCTTTCCTTACACCGCAGTTGGAGTGCCATTCGTACACAAAGTTGGAACATTCAGTATTTTGAGTGCGAAGATTGAACCTGCAAGCAACGATTCACAATCACCACGGTGATCAGAGCTAGAATGTGATCAGGCATCAACAATTAATCAAGATTGTAGCGACTGTAAAGAAGATCTCATTTATTGCATAACTGAAGTGCATGGTGAACAGGCCATGAAAGCAACAAACTTGTCCTTGTTAGCCAACCATACAATCATCCTTGAACACATAAGATAATTGTCCAAGAAATATAGTTCACAAATTGCATCCTGTTTCAGTGTGTCCAGATTTCATCCGTTTCATATGGAAGATACGAAGCAACAAAGATGTACAAAAGGTAATAGTAACCTGGTATTGACGATGTCCCTTTTTCAGCAGATATCCAGCAACATTCAACTTGTCGATAAGCACATCCACATCCGGAACTTGGAGGCAGATTTCATCTGCAATACTAAATAGCTCCTGCACAAAATAGGAGAAAAACAAAGAATGAAAAAGATTGAAGAATGAAAGTAAGTCAATCGAGTTCACAGACGATACAAAGGATATATTCAAGAAACAGGTGAACTTTCGCTTACTGCTATTGAGAACAAATTCCTCTCCTCGGCTGAAGCCTTGCGCTGAAGAAAGCTCAAAAACCGCTTTCCCTCTTTCTGCTGACTCATACCCCCACTACGAGCAAGGTCTACCTGACCGTGCTCATCTACCAATTTTTCAAACAACGACTCTTTCATAATCTCCACCACATCCTGTAGAAAACACAAGCGATCAACCATCTTGCGATTAATTGTAATTTGAACTCGAAACTGTACGCGCAGTACTCCAGCTTATAACCCAGGGCTATGATTTTCGATTATGAAGCCAGTCATACCACGAGCAAACTCTGGAACAATCCAAATCATCTTAAACATGATTTGATCATGAAGACAATGAAGGTTGGATGATAGAATCTTTCCATACTTCCACATACCTTGGCATCCTGCTTAGAGATTTCCTCACGCAGCTCCAGGCGAGCTCTAGCTTCAACAAGACGCACTAAACTCTCGAGCTGCCTAGCTGTGATAGGGCTACCATCTGGACTGCTGTGTTTTCTGAGCTGAAGATAAAACTGCTGCAAAACATCAGCAGCCTCCTTGGTCATCCTGCATGAAAGCAAGTATTGTCAAGCAGACCATGAAGCACATTAAGAGCCTTAATGTTTTTTCCATTTCTAAGACCCTCTGAATCAATCAATATCCTGCTACATGCTCTGATGCGCTTTAGGCTTCCAACATTCCTGGTTCACGCATTCTGTCTTTTAATTGAAGTTCACGGCAATGAAGAAGGGAACAATGATCAGCCGCTACAAGATGCACGGACCTCAAAGACAAAGTGGATAGGAATGAGAAATGCTCAACATGGTACCTTGGATTAACATACTGCCTGGCATATGCAATATATTTTCTAAGAAACTCTACAGGCAAAGGCCTCAAGTCTTTATCCTTCACTGAGTCCAACTTAAGCCTCTTCAAAAGCGAAGAATCTCCCTCCAACACTTGTTGCAAACTTCCTTGAGCATGTTGCCTCACTACAGCCAAAATACAGACCAGAAGATATATGACTCATCAGAATTTTCAAACACCAAGACAACACTGAATGACTGGATGGATTCGTAAGGAGATGGATAGATGCTGCTCTTCGATGGAGAAAGTGAAAAATGAAACCTTCAAATAATTACAACAAATGACAGAATTTGAGACTGGACAGGATTTACTGAGAGCTTCCTACAAGATTCAGGACTTACAGGATTTCTTGGTAGCCTTCTGGCGACTTTTCGCTCCCCCATGAAGCTGCAAACAATAGGTCGTTTATGTCAGTTAATTCCTCTAACAGAAACCAGCATTCTGTAAAATTCCTGTGCAAGAAGCTTGAAGTTTTTACTTAAGTTGAGTCTCATCACCTTGACGTTACAATCAGAATGGTTTCGATCAGAAATTTCATGCAGTAAAAATGAAAATTCTGAAATCGTAGTCCAATGGATTCACAACAAGGAGCACCATTATCACGCACAGCCTACTACTTATCTAAATCTGAACAGACAGGAAAATGAAACGAAAACCAAGAGTCATACCGCCATGATATGCTCCGATAGTCGTTGATCCATGTCTTCGTCAGGTTTGTCAAGCAATATGAATAGAAGATCAAACCGTGAGAGGATAGCTGCACTCATCTTTAGGTTTTCGTTCACTGTTTTTGAGCGGCTGCACACAACTTCCTCCTTAGAACTTGACGACATGGCGTTAAAGTTTAAGTTCCCACAACAGTGAAACATACTGAGACTGTAGCCTAATGAGACTCCGGTCCTCCTAAACTTCAGCTGCGGTCCTAAACGCTAAAATATCAAACATTGACAGATGAAGCCGGTAGGGCCACAGAGAGTGAGCTTGGTATAATAAGGAGTCGAGCAAAAGAAGAAACAAAATAAGAAAAGACAAAAATAGTCGTTATTCCAGCGAAGAGCAGGTATGTACTTGTAATGACCACCAACTGGATTAGCAGCAGCAAGAACTGACGTCCGCGCTGCCAAGCTGGCAACAAGTCCAGCCTTCGCAACCGATACACTTTGTTGCTCCATAGCTTCAAGTAGAGCCTGGATTTGATATAAAGAAGTGAGAAAATGTGACTAAGGAACACGACTACAATCGACTAATATGGAACAGCTGACAAGTCAAAATGACCAACAAAAGAGCTACAGGTATATTAATAGCAAGGGCTAATATGCAGCTATGGTCGCTTTACCTGATGCTCAGTAGTCATTTTGTCAAATTCATCAATACAGCAGATACCTTGATCACCGAGAAGCATTGCTCCTGGGGGTTTGCAAGAACAGAGATAAGGCTCAATTGCATTAATTAAAGGCACAGTGCCCGAAGCGGTTCTTCGTTTCTTCGTCTAGACAAGGGAGTGCATGTCCAGCAGTGACATTCGGAGAATCGAAAATTGAAGCGAATAGCGATAAAGAATTTCAGGAACTACTAAATGACAATGATCTACAGATTCATTGTAACGTCAAGACCAAAAGTTCACTTCACAATCTCCAGAGCATCCAGAATATCTTTCACATTCATTACCTGCTTCGAATACCCAGTCTCCACTCAGAGCATCCTTGACCACTGCCACAGTCAGACCAGCTGTTGTAGATGTATTCCCGCATACATATAAGCCACGTGGAGCGACTGAAGAAGCGGCTTGAAGCAGCTGACTCTTTCCGAGTCCTGGATCACCTGGACTAGCATCACCAGCATCTGTGAGTGAGCTAACTACGCAACATCAATCGACCGAAATTAGGAGATAGCCGAGATCATTTGAGACTGGAAAGAGTCTTGAGGACTGGATAAGTAAGACATGCATCTTGCACGTTTCGATGATAGTTGATCATCTTACCAACAATCATCACATGAATAGTCCCTCTGACAGGCACCTTGTTCTTGTCCATCACGTGTTTCTGAACACCTCCGAATAAAGCCAGAGCAATACCAGCTGCACAAAAAAATTATTTTAGCTACTAACGTGCACATCTAACTTAATCAGAGCAGGAGAAATCTTTTAATCCATCACTAAATCAAATCTTGGTTCACTCATGAGGACTGGCACCCTGCAACAAAAAGACCTCAATGTCGAAAATCACTTACCTTTCACCAGTTCATGGCCAAATATGGATGGACAGATGGAATGCAGGATCTGGCGGAATGCATCCGACCCGGCTTCCTCAATGAAATTTGCGATGGTCCCGTAATCCTCTGTAGAAAGGGTCTGTAAGTGTGAAGAAGGTGCCTCCTTCACAACACCGTTGGCCTCTCCATCTTCCGACTCTTGGCTCCTTGTGTTGGTAACAGAGACTGCCTCAAGATAGAGATGGTAAAGACATTGTTTGCCTTTCTTGCCTACACAAAGAAAATAGTTCAGACTCTTAAGATGATTGTGAGGAGTCGGATAGCTCAATTATCTAGGTTTCAAGTGCGACTGCTTAGAAGTTGCTCCAGTCTCTTCCCAAATGCTTGTTCGTCGCAAACTGAACCAAAGAGTCAAGCGGACTTACCACCACCTCCAACGTCTACGTTGGTGTTAATGAAGTTAACAATGCCACAAACGGTGACGACATCTCCGGGGACACATACAGCCACCAGATCCTCTGTCAATTCAACCTCCACATTTCTTGGTAGACGACCCTCCTCATAGGCCTCCTCACCTACAATCTCTTGGATTCTGATAAAGAAATAAATATGGAAGTATCAGTTCCCTAAGAGGAAATCCCAGAAGTACGAAGATTTTACAAGGGATATCACCTCATGTGAAGCTTGCCTTCAAAAACCACCATTTAATAAGATCATCATCCACATTCCCTTTAAATGCCTCTGTTGAGAACACTCAAGAACTTTTGATACCTGATTTTTTGGAAGTCGATGCATTTCGATGTGGCTCTTTCGTGAGTGAAGGCCTTGCTTCGGCAACTGCCACCACAGCCAGTGGGCGGCGAGAACCTCCCATCTTTGAATTGACGAGGAATAATTCGCTTACACTTGGGACAGGAGAAGTCCATACCAGTAACCAGCGGTTTCACCACGCTCATCCTTACCACAGTTCCTCGCACTGAAATTAGTCTACCTGTTACATATAGATTTATTGGAAAGGAATGAGAGCCTTATTTTTTGAGACAGCCAAGGATGACATCTGAACATTTCGTTGCAATATTATCAAAATCAATACGGTGATTTTTATACGCTGGACACATTTCAAAGATGCCTGACCTGCTTCATCGGCTTAAGAAAATAGTTACGAATACTGTAGCTCAAAAGTTATGGCCATATGCAAAATAGTAGAATGGTGTAAATAACCTACATGGATTTCATAAATGGAAAAAC
The DNA here is from genome assembly GCA_963969595.1 of Neckera pumila. NCBI lineage: Eukaryota > Viridiplantae > Streptophyta > Bryopsida > Hypnales > Neckeraceae > Neckera > Neckera pumila. Next base: position 12,651,229 of record OZ018415.1, read on the forward strand.
TAGTATAGTTTACAAAAATATCCAGTTGGATGGTTTACAAATGAATTCACCTGCCAAAATAGATTACCTATGCATGATGCTTTCAAGAGTTTCAGTGCAAGCAACGACTCCGGATGATTGTGCAACCTAACGGCAATCTTTCCAGGATTTGCCACCTGCTTGCCTATGCAAAATAATATCTGCAACATGACATCGAAATTTCTTATCAGTTTGATACCTTAACGCCCCTGTTCTAGAAAACATTGTGGCTACCTTCGCACCAATCTAGCAATTATTAAGTTCTTACACAACAACATATCTTCGTTGAGCATAAACGAAATTTGTAAGAAATGCGGGACCCAAACCTCGTAAACAGCAGCTCCAAGACATGAAAGTGCTTCCTGAGGGGCCATTCCCAGAGCTGCGTATAGTTCCTCGTTTGGGCAACACTTTTGAAGAACTTGAAAATCCACCGGCAAGCAATAAGTACTAGTCTCCAGTATCACCTGTTCATATTTCGATCATCATAAAGTTACTGACAATAAGGAGCTCAGGTGCATACTGCCCTTTACTACAGGTAGTACTCTTCTATTCGCTTCCAGATCTACTTCGCGTTCATACTCTAGGCGTACAAAGGTCGAAATGAGGTATTCCGTTACCGCATTCTGCAGCAACGATCTAGACCTCACATGTAGAATTCTCACTCGAAGCCAAAATTTCATGTAACGTCAATCCGCGCAATTTTTCTACTGCAGAACTCCCCAATAACACTGTAATCTGAAGCCAACAGCAATGCTGAAAATTGATAAGTTAATTACTACTCTACGTCATCGTTATAATGCGCATACTAAGAAGGATTTTGACAAAGAATGTAAATTCTCTGTTATGCAAACTCCTTTTCAATCAATTCATTCCAAAGAGAAACCAGCAAGAAGATAGGAAAGTGTTCCAATGTACCTGCGATAAGATCTGCTTGGCAGCACTGCTCTGAAAAAAATCCAGTAAACTCTTAATAAGCATAGCTCTTCTGTCTTCAAGCCGGAATTCCTCTCCAGGAAAATACTCCAGCCATGAACTGGGAACATCAGATGAGTGAGGAGAAGACGCCTTCTCCACCTCAGACTCCATGATTTGACAAATAGCGCAGACGCAGCAGAATTGTAAACCTCTCGACGATTCAACCGAACGCCGTCAATTCCGCCTACGAAAATTCACTCCAACTCGTAATCACTACAAACATGCCGTGGAGCCTAAATTTCAAAAAATCAGCACGTAATGTGAGGAGATAATCCTTTAAAACGCTTAAGCATCAACTCGGATGAACCCTCGAAAAGAATACGATCACGAAATACAGACATACGCCTATAAGTCTCTATGGATTACAGCTCAAGTTCGAAAAAAATTTCGTCATAGATAGAAAACAGAAGAGGAAGAATTACCAAAGATGCAATAGACAACTAAAGGCAAGTACGAGTGGCGCTCAACTAATTTACCGCCATAGCCGCATAAAATAACAGCAAATGTCCGAACTCGGCCATAGCCAGAAGCTTCGGTGACACGCACAGTTTGTAGTTCTGGCGGGAGGCTCTTGGATGGATGAAGAATACGCATTGTGTCGTCGCCTATTTTTCATCCACAGACTTTCTGTTATTGAGTGGATGCATGTAAGCCAACTGTGGATGTTTCATGTTGGATGAACAAGGGATGTGGTGTGTCTCTCTCCGTGAATGTGAGCCTTGCGACTTATCAGCGTCGCCGTCTCAGGAAATCGTTGCCGTTGCATTTCGGCTGTGTCATTGTTCGCCTCCCTCTTTGATTTCCAGTACAGTTTTTCTTTCAATAACATATCTTGAATACGCAGCGGGATTTGGAAGAATTTTTTCTGACCCGCTGGACCGGTGTAACGAAGAAGTAGAAGAAATAGCTTAAAGTTGCGCTGGTTCTGCGGATGAGGTACGCCGATGTTTGCATTTGATCGAAGTGCTTTCCATGAATCTGAATTCATGAAGGCGAGAAAAACAACTCAATCATGCGCGTAAGAAAATTCGAGTTTCTTCCTCGACGTAATTGAGAGCTCCAAGTTGTTTTGGAAACTTTGGCAATAAGAGTTTGGATTTTGGAGTCTGAAGATTTAGGGTTTAGGGTTTGGAGTCGTGCTGGAAATTTAGTAGCAATGGATTCCTCCGGCGTCCCTGATTTGGGTTCCCCGAAGTTGACGAATGCAAGTACGTTGGATCTCTGGCGGGATGGCTTACTTTGTGCGTACGAGTTCCTTCCGGCTATTTCGAGGAAAATTAAGGTCGGCGGCGAATTCAACGCTCAAGGACCCGTGCAAGGCCGATTCGATGCGGAAATTTCTTTGAAACCAAATGACATTTCGGAGAATCCAAGGGTAGAGTCAAAGCGTAGCAGTTCCGAATCAAGCTCTCCGAAATCGGCATCTAGTACCTCAGGAACTGAAACTCAAGGATTTGTTGCGCAAGAGAGTTTGGAGAAAGAGAAATTGAGCCCATCTGGCGGCCGACTTGATCATCAGCGAAGTGGGAAGAAGAGGCATAGTCAGTGGGTTCCTATCGGTTGGCAACGGCTGGTTGAGTTGTTTCAAGGAATACAGGTGAGAATTCGTGCTCTCTGTAAGTGTAAGATTTGAATTTGAGTATGTTTGATCTTTAGTCATTTTGTGAAGGTGGAATTTTGCAAGTTTCTTTGTACAAATTAGACTGTTTCAGGAACGTTCTGATAACATTAATCAAAATCTTCCCCATGATTCATAGAGAGGTTACAGTAATGGTAAGTAGAGGCTCCATTGACCATACATGTGAGCTTTGATTTGTACTAAGCTTGAAAATATTTAAGTAGTAGACATTTAATTTTCTGATTTTTAGCTTGATTCAAAATTAATATGCAAAATTTAACATGCTGAAATTTTTAGATTGTTTTAGGAAAAGGTTCAGAATTCACTATGGAACCTCTCCCTGACTGTATGCTGAATGGAGACTTTCCATTATATATTCCATGCGGAGGTCTTTCCATGGCCACAGTGATAATGCAGATTTCTCCTATTACCACTATGACCATCGGGAGACCTCTCTATGAAGGATGGGAGAGATTTATTTATGATGTTTAAAAGTTCTGGAAACAGTATAATTTCACTGAAAACCCTGTTACATGTTCATCATTGACTTTTTCTCCAAAATTTGGCATGTATGATGTTCTGACGTCTTCCCTTCCATGGATATTTGCTGTAGATTGATACGGAGTATCCCCTGGACGAAGGATATTCTGACAATGATGATACTGAGGTTAGTGCGGCCGATTTAGCGCACCCTTACTGGCAGATGCGAGCAGGACCGACTTTCTGGTGTCATGTGGATGCAAGGCACTCCAGAATCCAACAGTTCTTTCTGAATGCTCAGTGGCTGCATCCTGCTGTGAGTGTGGCGCTTCGAGACGAGAAACGGCTCATTAGTGACCGCATGAAACATCTGCTCTACGAGGTTCCACTCCTGGCTTAGATTTTGTGTTGCTAAGAGCATTGCTGATAGGAAATTATGACTGTGAAATGTGTTTGCTATCTGAGGTAGCTATTTCCCTCCTCTCAAACGATCTCGTTTAGGTTCACAAAGTTATTAACGGTAATTATGTTCAGTTAGTAGAACATTAGATAAATTCTTAGAACACTGTTTGCAATATACTTACATTAACTCAACATGTTCACCATGAAGACTCTATTTGAATCTAACTATCGTCTATCAACTTAGCATTTTTGTTGCTGTAGTGGGCGGGTCTTTTGTGATGCTTGTTGAAAGTCTGAATGATTGACACCAGGGACATAGTATAGGTACCTGTGCGCGTGGCAGGGGGCTTGTTGTTTGAGCTCACCGGCCATTCTATTGGTGATCCAAATCGTGGTGAAGACGATGTTCCTGTGGTCTTTCGGTCTTGGCAATCGCAAAACTTCCTCATCACATCGATGCATGTCAAGGGCTTTGTTCAGAACCTCAACGTACTCGGTGTTCTGGAAGTCCAAGTGCTGCCTCTGTACCTCCTCATTTCATGCTGTACTTGACCTCTGTTTTCCTATCTAGGTCCTTGTCACAGTTAAATAGTGTCGATGACGGAACAGCCTAATGGTCCAGGTTGGATCCATCATCCCTTGACCCTTAAAGGGTTCATGAATTTTTCCCACTTTTGTGTGGATCTTATTGGGCTCTTTTTGTGCATTCATTCATTTATTTATTGACCCACACTCGCAATGTTCTTCACTGATTCCCATAACATGGACAATCAAATTCATTTTTTTTAAAACCATGAAATTTCGCTCCTTCAAGCGTCAAGAGTTTGATCAGGCTGGCCTTCTATGCTTGCAGGATCTAGTGGGTGCGGGTGGTTCTGAGGCTCCCAAGTCTGTACAAGAAGTTGTTGCTGAGCTTACCAGCCGTCTTGCGACATGGGATGATCGGTAGGTGATAATATGACCAGATTCCTTACATGAGATTGAATGATGGACATGCAACCTACTGTGAGTCATGTTTGCTGGGTTTTAACAGTCAATTAGGAAACTTGTTCTAATTTCAATCACCCAAATCGTGTTTTGAACGCATGCATATATCTTTAAATGTAATATATTATTCACCTCAGTTTCATGAAATTGGTCATGAAGAAAGTGTTGCTCTATAAAGATTCAAGCATTACTTTGGATGAATGAGAAGGTATGATTCAGTCCCTGATAATTTCCTGGCCTTACGTGAGGAACTTATTCTGTGCAGGATGTCTCGAAAACACTTTTTTGGTGCAGCGGATGAAATCGAACTGAAATATGTAAATAGGTACGTGATATATATGTGGAAAATTTTCTAATTTAGACTCAGAAGGTGGTGACAGGGGATGGCATCTATTAAGCTTTTGAAATGTATATCGTGAGAGCAGCTTCTTGACTATCGCAGTTAGTTATAATACTGTAATTTGACAATGCTCCGTAATGAACCCATTTCGGTCGCGTTCGACTGTTTTCAGTGGTTGCACTTATTAGAGTGGACATTTGGAATGTGTCTTTTACTTCCATTTGGACAGGACTCCGACGGAATAGAATATATATTAGTTGTATGAGCATGTAATGAACGTTCAAAGTTTTATTCATAGGGTGAGTAAATTATGGGTAAGCCCTAAACCCTTTGACTCTTCAGGTTTTTTGAATTGCTATATGCAATGGAATCTACATATATATTTTTCATCAACATCTGTGGCTAGTCATTGCCTTCTACGAGAAACGGTTCAATACTTTGGTAGATTGTACGGCTAAATTGAGTGAGGAATGCTCGCCAGGAAATCAAACGAGGACTTGGCTCTACTCACCATCATATTGAATCAAGAAGTTCGCCGGCTTGCCACTCAGGTACACATGTGAACATTCTTCATCAATATAGTTATCTAATATTCTTTGGATGCAATCCTTGCAATTTTATGTCTATACTTCCTCCACGCATTTACAACAAATGCTTCACAGGACTTGGTTTGAAAAGCGGTTAGGACTGATTTCCAGGGCTTCGTATCAGAATATATCTATGTGGTACATGTGCTAATATATTTTGGAAAAGAACTTAACTAATTTACTACCGTTGCACACTCTCACCCTAGATTGTACACAGTGCACACATTCTGGCTATTCAGCAAAATGTGCGTTGTCTGATAAAAGGTGTAGCTACACCGTTATTCTATCTAGTGTCATCCATGATTCAAGGTGAATGTGCCCATTATGGTTACGAATGAGAGCAAGCCCATTGTGGGCAAAGTTGCAGCCGTGGACTACATTTCAAGTTCTGAATGTACATCACCATAACAGGGCTTGCCTCCATGTGTGTCCACAATATGGACCTGTCTACCTTAATGTAACAAGTAAACAACTTATCCTAAGCTTAGTAAATGGTGTTCATCAGTAGGTACACTAATTTATGGAGTTCATAGTGCATCTTGGACCAATAAAAATAGTGTATCATACCATTATAAACGCTATACCGTACTCATAAAGAGATTGATGATGTCCACCAGGTGATCAGAATAAAGTGGTCCCTTCACGCTCGCGAAGAGATTATCAACGAGCTGATGACCCATTTAAAAGGGGAGACCGCCCTGGTGATTCTCAAGAAGGTGCACAAGAAAACCCGTGCGATGTTGGAGGAGCAGGACGCCGTTCGGGACCGTCTCTTCACTGTCCAAGACGTGATGCAGAGCAACGTCCGGGAGAAGCTGCAGGAGCGGAGTGTCCGAGTCACCCACAACCTCTCCGTGATCGGTGGAAGCGGCCTCCTGCTCTCGGTCATCGTGGGATTGTTTGGGATCAACTTGGATGGCATTCCAGGGAACAGCAATTCCCCGTTTGCATTCTCGGTGTTTACGGTTCTCTTGTTCGCCCTTGGTACAGTGACGTGCTTGGTGGGTATCCGGAGATTGGGTTTGAAGCCTGCGCCCTCGGAAGAGGCTGTCATGTCTCGGAAGGCGGAGCTGCAGGACTTTGTGGATCAGTTCCAGAAAGCTGCGGAGGCGCATGAGAAAGTGTTTCATGTGAACTCGGAGTCTTCGTTGCAGGATAATGCAACGGATAATGCAACGGATAATGTGGACGATTTGTATGTTTTACTGCAATAAATTATTCTAGTTTGCCATTGTCTAGCATTGTATTGGGGACTGAGTCCTTTTGGTTCTCGTGTTTGATCGTTTTCTGTGCTCGTGTTGCTTGTTTTCGACTCTCTTGTTCGCACTTGGTGCAGTGACGTGCTTGGTGGTCATCTGGCGCTTGGGGTTGAAGCGTCCACCGTCGGAAGAGGCTGTCAGGTCTCGGAAGGCGGAGCTGCAGGCTTTTGTGGATCAGTCCCAGAAAGCTGCCTAGGCGCATAAGAAAGTGTTTCATGTGTTCTCGGAGTGTTCGTTGCAGGATAATGCAACTGACAATGTGAATGATCTGTACGATTTTCTGCAATACCGGGAAAGCATTTTAGTTTGCCACTCGTCTATTGCAAGGAACAGAGGTGTCCTATATACTCGATGACTTTCATGCGGAGTTTTCACTAGTCACAGTCTCCTTGGAAACTTTGGTGCAGAGTGTGAATCTCATTCCCTCCTGGTATCGTTTTTGCACTAAACGGATAAATTTATTATTCAAATTCCATTTTGGGACTTCAATCCAAAGTCAGCCGCAATTTATTTGTGTGATCAAAATTCAATCTCGATGATGCGAAATCATAGTGTCAATGAAATGTGCTCAGTAATAGCTCGTCCTACCCTATTCCAAAACAAAGAGCATTCTGTGTCATCAAATTCATCAACCAAGCTTCAATTACACAAGGGTCTATTCAATAGAAACATTCAATGTAAATGTAGAAACATTCAATGGAATTTACAGTGAACGCAATCCATTCCTAAAACCAACCCTGCAAATTTTGCCTAAATTGTACAACTCCTACTCATGAGAGCTTAGGATCGATATTTCACTTTTTTAAAACCTTGAAAATTCATAGATTATTCATGCGGCGTCCAAACATGCATGCCAAGGAAAACTTGGAATCCAGTTTTGAGTGGTCTATTTGAATTTCAACAAAACCCAAAGAAGACTAAGACAGTTCAATGATAGAACCTATGCTCAAATGCTTTATATGAACATATTAGGTATAGATACCTTGTACATACAACTGTGGCATGTGAACCCCGCTACAAAATTTGCAACGAAATACCTTGCAACAGGCTTCGCCCTAGGATTCGTAAACATGGACGAAAAGGTGGCCATCCGCATGAAATCGTGACAGAAGGTCACGACACTGCATTTACTGTAATAAAGTGGAGACATCCATTGCCAACAAGTGTCCCAAGAGAAAATTGCAAAACCCTTCCGAGCTATGGCGTCGACGGCACTAATAATTAAGCTAAGCCCCCTTCCGCGCCTCTCTCTCACTCACTTGCTCCGCTTTCTCTTCCAATGCCTCCGTTTCATCCTCCACACTCAGCCCGTCGTCCTTCGCCAAATCCCCGGCGTCACTCCTCGCGAGCGTGTCAACATCCTCAGGGCTGTCCACCGCCATATCTGACGCCACGTCCACCACTTTCTCCCGCACTTTGCTGCTGTACGAGGCCGCGTCGGAGGCGTCCTCCGCTTCAGCGTCCAAGACTCCAGCGTTCTGTCCGTTGGAGAGCTTCGAAGAGTCGGCCGAGATTTCGTCCCCGGTCTCCACGGCTTTCTCCGACGCGAGCTCGCGGACGTTGTCGCCGTCCGTGGAAGCCCAGCGCCGCGCGAGGGATGCGTGGCCTCGGAAGTGGTGTGGCGAGAGCTTGATGCGTCCGAAAGATGATGCTGTGCGCGTGGAGGTTGATGCTACTGTTAAATTTCTTGTTGCGACAGCCGCGGGTGCGGTGTGGAGCATGTGCGGTGGGGTTAACATTGTTGAGGCCATGGCTGAAACTAAACTTGAATAAGCTAGTCAACACTCCTATCGAAAACACGAAATCTCGTACCTGTAGATTACAACATCAGAGCACGGAGTCTTTAGAACTGCCGTTTCATGTTGCATTCGCAGGCTTAAATTTAAGATGATTTCTGCAAATTTGCACGCAATTTGAATCAGCACACAGAGAAGTGCAATCAAGCAAAGGAATGAAACAAACTCTGTTTTCGATACTGCAAATCAGAGACTGAAATTCAGAGATGAAATACTCACCTTCTGCCGTGCTCGACAATAAAATAAAATATGAACGCCTATGTTCCGAAATGGCTGTCTAGCTTCGGATTGGAATTTAGAGGCCATGGAAAGACCCCCACTGCCACATGTCATATTGTCAGAGACGCTTGCATGTGGGTACGCGGCGATAACAAAAAGGCCCTCGTCGACGGCACTTGGCGGCATAATTCTGGAGGACTGTCTTTGCCATGCAAGTATTTTTCTTAACCTCCACGCGGCGAAATTAGACGGCACAGTTTGGGCGATTGAGGACTCTTGATCCGCGAAGAAAAGCGTTACTTTCCAAAAAAGAACCCACATGGAATTCCATGCAACCACGAAATCTCTCTGAGCATCAATTTGAGATATTCGAGAGCAGACCCTCACTATTGCTGTTTAGGACAGATCCTTACAAAATGTGCTGGACGTTCGAAGACACTAAATTCGAGGTCAATTCATGGAGTTCACAAGGACAAAAAAAACAATCAGTCCAGAAGCATGCCGGCTCTTGCGCTTCAAATGTATAAATTCTTAATAGTACCACATTCTTAGAAATCAGGCACCAAGGAAGACATTAATCTCATCTGGAAAACTACAACGTAACCGATTTAAGAGCAGGCTAGAATTAGTATCGGCAATCTAGTATAGAAACCAATGCATGTATGTTCTAGCAATGAACCGAAAACAAGCTAATGTTCCCAGCTCAAGCAGTATACCAAAGCTTGCTCCTAAGCCTCACACAATCCAATTCTTATTTCATTAGACTTCAGGCTACGGATATGGATTCTCTGCGATTCTAACTGTACACAATGGCGAATCTCGGATGATTCAAGCTCTGATGCGCTCCAAATTTTTTTTTTAGCAAAGCAATGAAGCGGGGACAACAAGCAAATGACGTGACGCATGCCTTTAAACCTAACTCCAATAAGCTCATACAATTAAGTGCTTGCGACTATGCATCAACATCGAGAAGACGACGGTCCACTCGTCGTTTCCCATCCAAAATCAGATCGTCCACCTTGCGCGGTTCCTGCGCGGTGCCAACATTCTCCCGCCTCTCCATACCAACAGGAACCTCCCAGTCGAAGCACTGCAAACACGCCGCCAACGTGTACTGCACCCTCTCGGTGCCGAGGACGACCGCAGGGCATTGCCGCTCGCCATATCCGAACGGAATGTAATGGAGATCCGTTCCCTGCATCTTGAGGTGACTCAGGTCGTTCCATCGATCGGGCGAAAACTCCGTCGGGGAATCCCAAAATTCTGGGTCGCGCATTATGCAATACAAGTTGATGAGGACAGTACTGCCAGCGGGGATGTGGTACCCACCGACTTCACAGGCTTCGAAATTCTTGTGCGGAAGCAATAGAGGTGCCGGGGGATGCAACCGAAGCGTCTCCTTGATGATGTTCTGAATGATGGGGAGGCTAGGGATGTCGGTTTCTTCCACAACACGTGCGTTTCCGATGACTGCGTCGAGCTCGGCGATTGTCCGTTTGTAAATGTGCGGATTGCGTACCACCTCGTACATCGCTTCGGTGACGACTCTGACTAAGGAGCTGGTGCCTGCCATCATCAGGGTCTGCAAGAGAGAGACACATCTCTGTGAATGTTAGAATGTGGAATGCTCAGTTCTAGCAGGTAATTGTTCTTGATCTTCCTCACGATCTTTCTGCTACTCTTAACTCTGGATCAAGCTATATTTTGCTCTTATTAGCGTTGGTTTTAATCAGATTCTTGGAAATTGAAAAGGGCTTTGATTTATATGCCTGAATGCAAGGGCGGGGAATGCTCAAATCTAGTAGGCTACGGTTCCTGCTCTTCCTCATACAAGTCACTGTTGCTCAAAGCTCTTGATTAAGCTTTACGCTCTATTTGCCACGTCTAGTGTTGACTGTTATGCTGCGATGGGGGTACAAAAGTGGGTGGTGGAAAACAGCGGCACGAAAATCTAGAGTTGGTTGAAATGCAGGACGTGTCCATGGCCATGGCAGGAAGGTTAGGGGGCGTACGAATACAACAGAGATGAGCTGCTCGTCGCTGAAACGATCCTCGCCTTCTACAGACAAGAGCTTGCTCACGATGCCCCCATCGCTGACTCCGTGTCGGATCTTTTCGGGTGACCACATGCTCATCTCGACTTTCTTCTTCTCGATTAGAGTTGTGATACTCTGCCGCAGTTGGAGCTCCACTTCCTTCAATCCAGCCTCAATGCCTTGCACATCGAATCGTCTAATGGCGGGAAAAAAATCTCCGAAGTTTCTTCTGTGGACGAGGAGCATCATCTGCACAACACGGCTCTCAAGTCAACATTCATTAAATTAGCAAATTTCCAATCACCGAACTGAGATGCGCTCGGCGCTCTGCCTGAAAAAGGAACTATAACGAGATTCTAGTTTTGCACAGCTACCCAAATGTTGGCCATTTTAAAGACAATTGCCGTTAATACAATTTGGAAATTCCTTCTCTCATATATCATGAGGTCGCGCTTCGAAAAATATGCATTCACAGAAAATGATTGCATCCTTGTGCGGTGCGATTATCTACCTTTTTGAAGGTGCGGATCAGGTTCCCGGTGTCATCAGAGTCGAAGTCTCGCCCGAAACATTGGCTCAGAGCCATGTTCATAGCCAGGGACGACATGGCCTTCGAGACATTCACGTGCCGTCCGGCGTCCAAGTCGTGGACAGCGGAACGCAAGAAATTGAGTAGCTGCTCCTTCCGGACGTGCCTGGTCGCCGCTACTTTATGTCGCGGCACGATTTCGGTAGCGAACATGCGGCGCGTTGGTTTGAAAAGCGGACTGGTGTTCGACATAAACGTCAACCCGGTGTCGTGGAACCCGATGTACTGAAAGGCGATGGGATTGGGGCGGTTTGCAAACGTGTGGTCATGCGTTTTGAGAATCTCCTTGGCGATTCTCGCACTGGACACCACCACCAACTTTCGTACACCCATCTGCAGCAGCATCAGTTCGCCGTGCTTCTCCGCGAGCTTCGCCAGCATGAGTTCCCGCGGGAACAACTTTGGCAGAAATGGAAGACATCCGACAATCGGCCATGCCCGTGGCCCAGGCGGCAGCTTCAAACCCATCTTGCTCTTCATGCGGCGGACCATAATGCCCCAGGTCAGGATACCGACAAGCGCAACCACCATCCAATACTCCAGGTACACATCTTTCCCGTCCATAATTTGATTGAATCCCGCAATAAGATCAGTTCGCTTGAGCCGATCGAGCAAATGAGAAATCATTTCATAAACAGCGTCGCGTCCCTCTCGATCGATCACCTCTTGAAGTATTTGATCCAATTCTCCTTCAATGAATTGCAGGCACTGATTACCAGTCTCTTACACCACTCTCTAGAATCGCTCAGTTGCAAACAAGCTAACCTTGCATCTCACTGCATGAAACTGTTTCGTCACTCTCACCGACAAGTCTCCTATCCAATTCTATCTCCTTTCTCTGATCTATATATTGCAGTCAGTGATTACCACTTTCCTACACAAGGAGCTAGCTAGCTTACCCTTGTTTCCCTTACGGGAGTATCAGAAATTTCTCAGAGGATTTTGCACTAGGAACAGGGGGAATCAAGGGAAAGCGGCAAACAGAAACACAGATTAATTTTCCCTGTCGGCAGCACTGGAAACCAGAAATGGCAAATTTTACGGAAATAATCTCCCTCTGGTGACTAACACAGCACTCCTTGGATTGTGCAACTGGTTCAAATTGCATGTCAGTGCGATTTTCCAGAGATCTTAAAGAAGCCAAATGCTGCAGTCGGTAAGTTCAGCTTCGGTAGGAGCTCGTGAGAAAGTCGGCCAGTCGACAATTGAGCGAGGAGTCTGCCAAGGTAGGAAATTGGCGACACGGCTAAGCTTCGCCAGAGACTTTAGAGCCGCGTTGCATTTAAAATATTAGTGCACTTCACTTGCCGCAACTACATACTGCTTCGGCATGGCGCAAATACAATTGAAATTTCAATGAGCTAGCGAATTGGTAGTCTATCTTAGATTATTCAGCAATAGAGCAGGAGTGCCGGTGGAGTCCGGGAGACAAAAGGAACCCCCCCTCGAAGGTCAAGGATATCATGGTCATCTCTTTCATTTCTTTTCAATAGTATTGACTTATCGATGTCCGTTTTTCTTCATTAACAATGATATTATATTTTGCAACTTGGGTTGTACTGTAGTTATCCAAAACCAACATTGAATTTACCTCCCTAAGAGAGACGGCATCTACTATAGTGAGGGAGCTACAAGATATTGATGAAGTATAACCAAGTATGTAGAAAAAGTAATTTGTGTCTATTTTTAAACAATGCATTTTACATAGTCACTTGGTGTTTCATCATTCTTGTATGAGGTTCATAATGACTTTATGTAGGATGGGAAGGAAGGAAAACTTGCAAAAAACGTAACATTGTATAACCAGGCAAATGGCCTTCTCTATGTTGGGAAGGTATTATGCCCCTTTAGATTCTTGGGAGAGACTTTCAAAATCATTCAAGGATTGGGGTTGACTCAGGAACCATGTGAGACAATTTTGTTCACTATAGAGGTCTCCTTTTCAAGGATGGAAAAGCGGGACCCGAGCCTCATTGGTAAACAATGTCATGAATGAAGATTTGATGTTTAGATTCTACCCATTATTAAAAGGATATAAATTAGTTTCTTCATAAGGTGCAATTGTCTCCAAAGTGGGCAGGCTAGAAGTAGATATGAAGTTGAATAAATGTACAGTAGGGGTAGTCACAGTGTCTTCGCCTTTGAGATTTCCCAAAAGATTGGAAAGGGATTGGCTAAGAGCCGAAGCCAATGGAGAATGACAGTGAGTGAAGACACTGTGACACCCCCTTTTTGGATGTCCAACATGAAGAATCAAGAAACAAAGAACCTGCTTACCTAACAAGTAAATGTGCACAGAATGTGGATCCAATCGTTGAAGCAAGCTTCAACAACAAGTACGGTGAATCATCAACTGCAAAGAGCACAAGGGGTGAAACGCTTGGGAATTCAGCCACGGGGTGAAAGCAGTTAGCACGTGAGGGCCTCACGACACCCATTCTTCACCTCCGGAGGAGAAGAATGGGCGTCATAAGGGCTTTGCAAAACTAGTACCAACCCACCTATAATCAGTAGCCACATGCCCATTCTTCAGAGAATGAGCAGAGAGAAAAGACAGTGTGACTACCCCTAGTATAACAATCAAAGAGCCAAAGCCTACTCACGACAAGAAAACACAAACTCGGCAGAACATTAGCATCACCATCATCATCCCCATCAATGAAAAAGATGCACAAACGTAAATTCGGTGTATTCCGGTCACAAACATTGAATATTAATGATTGCTGGAAAATGTTGATCCCCTCACTAATCAGCCTGAAGTTACCAATCCAAAGTACACGCACTTGAACTGCCCAATGGAAGTCAGAGTTCAAGTATAAGACCCTTCTTTTTTCTTCTAATGAGCCCTCTCGTAAGTTTTCTCCATGAAGCTCAGGCTCAAGCAAGCGATATGGTTCTGAAAGTTAGCATTCTATCCTTCCTCCCTCTCTCTCTCTCTCTATTTCTCTCACCCCGTATGCTACAAATATGATACGAACAAGGGAAACTGTTAAGCTGAAATCCAGCCGACCCAACGTGCATGGGACAGTCTACACCACAAAGTGCTCTCTCTTCTTGACTGGAAACCTTGTAGAATGCTCCTCATCTTTTTTCCTTCCAGCACCCTTTTACAACATCGAGAAATAGAAATGCCATGCAAGTCATTCTCGCATTTTTCAAATCTTACAAATCTTGTTGGGCTCTGAAAAACTTTACAAAAAGTAATTCGGTACAGGTTTCTTTGATGGAACCCCCCTGGCTTCCTGTTGAGACCACCCAGAAGAAAAAAGTTGTTAGAAATAGATTAGAGAGCCTACACAGCACATACAATTGACTTTACCTTGAGCTAGTCTACCTCCTATGTAGTGCCCTAAGTGATAAAGCAATCAATGAAAATACTCGTTTTCTCCTCATTGCCAGCTGAGTGGTTAAGGCGTAAGCAACATATAGACGTAAGCGACTAGGATTCACATTAGACATCGAGAACTAGACTCAACCAAATACTTCATAGTCAACAAGGAACTCACCTGGGGGGCAGCCTCAAACACGGTGAATTTCCTGCTCAGATGCTCATCCAGTTCCAAGATTGCTGCAACATTACCGCACCTGGTCCACAATACCATTCGACCTAAGTAACGATGCAACATGCATATTCACAAATCTGAGATTCCACTAACTCTTAATGTCCAAGCTAAGACAAGAAATTCCGACTTTGGAAGCTAACAACTGACAAAAGTAACTTGCAAATCATGAAAACGTCGGGACATGATTACTTCTTTCTATCAGTACACTATGTTAGCCACCAGGTGCGTAAATGGCCAAAAGTGGCCAGTTCTGTATCTATGAAAGCTAAAATGAATAATTTAGGAGCTTCAAGAAAGGTAACAAATGTATTAATAGAAAAGAAACAATCACGTACTGTATTTTTTTACTAGTAGAAATATGCTTCAAAAGGTATTTTTTTACTACTAGAATTGACTGGTAGTTTCTACAGTCGATTTTCTGTTTTTAGCTAGAGTGCTCTTGGGTTAACCAATTGAAACAAAGGCACCTGCAGAAATCTACCTGTAGCAGTAATTTGGAGCTGACCATACCGTCACAACCTGATTGTTAAACATCCATTTGTACCCCTCCATCACCAGTTGATGTGCCCGGCAGATGGTCTCTATTTTATTAGTGTGGTTAAATGTGGTGGCTACATTGCCACCAAATAAGTAGCCTGCTCCCCGTGGGCTGAGTCCCCAGCCCTCAATCTCTTCAGGATCCGACCATAAAAGGTCGCACATTGCACCATCATGAGGCACCTCTTGCTTTCGGTCAATAGTTCGGATCTGCAACCAAGCAACAGATAATCAAAGAACCATTCTCATGACCAAGAAAAGAACATGGCAAGACAAAAGGATAAGATATGATAATCGAACCTAATTGCAACACTTTATGCTTTCTTTGGTGCATTGCAATCCTCTTTGGTTTGCTAACTGACATTTTAATTACTATGACCATTCGAACGATGGGAAACAAGGATACCTTCATTTCGTATCCAAATAACACATTCTTGGTGCATTGGAACCTCTTTCTTTTGCTGACAAGGAACATATAAATTTGGCCAGTCTACTAATAGGAACCCTAAAAGTGGTACTCCCTTAAAATGTGAGAAGGCAAGAGGTAAACATAGTATATGTTTAAAAATGTAAGAACATATATGGCATATTACAAACCTCACCATTGGAGTATCAACTGAAACGAGCAACTAAAGTTTCAAGCTGCAAAATATGGTGTAAAAACTCACCTGATCCACTGTATTAATAGAAGGAGAAAGTCCACCATGAACGCTAAAAATCCGATTGTCGATGAGTGCTGAGAGACTGGAGAGACATGAATGTTAAACAGTGCTATATAACAACAATAATACAGTTTCTGACAACTTAATCGTGAGGCGAATCCTTAATAGGGTCTACATAATAATAGACATTTTTATCTCTTTCAATAGCAAATGATGACCCTATATGAGCATCTAATATGACTGTTTTTAACCCAAATAGAGGGTTGCTTCAAACTACCTAAACTTAATCCAAAAGTGCCCAAGCTAAAAACAAATGGAAGCTGATGTTCATTATGGTAACTTTCAAAAAATAAGTCTATCAAAAAACTCAGGGTGTGATTTCTTCTTTCAATAGGTACAATTTGTTAAATTTCTTGCAGCTTTCTAAGTGATTTCTTCAACTCCTATGGTTATGGAAGCCGCCAATTTAGCCAATATGGGCACGTAGGGGTGAAGGGTGAAGGGTGAAGGGTGAAGGGTGAAGGTCATGTAATCATTTCTCCTAAATTTTGGAACAATACAGAGAGGCCGTTCATCATACTAAAACTGAAAGAAAAACTTGTGACGAACCTCAAATAGTCAAATATGTCCGTGCAATACCGCCAGACATTCACTGAACCATATTTCCGTAGGCACTCATCATAGAACCCATATACCTGTGATAATTCAAATCCACAAAGACATTAAGAAATTTGCAAAATGTTTTCCATCTGCTTCTGTACGTACAATCCCTCTCAATTCCAAAATCTGAATAGTCGATAGCTACAACGCTGATACTGCAAACCGAAAAGCACGTCATATGCAATGAAGTAACCCTAAAAGTAAATGAAACCCATTGACTTGCCTGAGTAATCTGCCGACTTTCATGGTTGCCTCGAATCAAAGTTATTCGATCAGGGTACCTCACCTGCACAATATTTGGTCATGAACAGTACTTGAGTCTTAAATTCAGTAATTAATTATTCAAAAAACCAACCTATCAGCGAACTCTCTGGCCATTACTCAGTCTACGATTCTCTAAAAGTCTGCAGAAAGAAAAAATTACAGCAAGAAAAGACATGCAAAAATGATGAATTTTACAGACATCACTACAAAGAAAAGTCCTTGAAGCAAAGCCCCTTTGCGATGCCAGAATGGAAACTTAAAGGAGGGCAATAAAATCAAAACTCAAAAAGACAGGTAAGATAATTTACCTTAAGAGCGAGCAATAACAAAAAAGTCTCAACAGAGTAAAACCCTCTGTCAACAAAGTCCCCTAGAAACAAATAGTTTGTTTGAGGGCAGTCTCCTCCCACTTTGAAAAGCTCTTTCAAATCGAAGAATTGACCATGTATATCACCGCAGATCTGTCCATATTTCCATGCTCAATATCAGTTTCAAATTAACACGAACGCTGCATTCATCAATCCTGACAATAGCCCAGAGTTTGCTTTCGGATTACATATAACACAGGCCCCTGACACCCAAATCCTGAATAAACTTACAAAACACTAGTAAAATACCGTAAATGCAACCCAGTTCGTAAAACCAAGCAGCATTGCAAAAACAATAATCTATAAAAGAGGAATGGGTATTACATAGAAGAGGCGTAAAATAGAAAACAATATTCGAAGTATCATTCAGGTGAATCTCAAAGCCAAAACCTCAATGCTGCTCTCCACCAAAAACACAATGGCACCAATCCCCTTACAACCACGAAGAAAAGCCAAATTGTGCCCTAGCCTGAAAGTGAGTTTTTTACACACAAGTGCCTAACACACGAAAATGTAGAGCTTAATCACCGTACAATTCTATTGCAGATAGATTTTTTTTAAATGGTAGCAATAAGAGCGGGAAGTACAAATACACTCGCAAAAGCTAAGTGTTCAAAACCAACAAAGCTACAGCAGTAAGAAAAATGGCATAAATCGAAAACTCCAGAACTTCGGTCTTCATTAGGTTAAATCATAAAGTCAATTTAGCAAACACAGCAAAGGAGTGACAGGAACCAACAGAGGCTCAAGAATTCATAGATTTGCACGAGACCTTACTTCATGAATATTTAACCACTACTACACGTGATTGCCCATCACCAAGGACACACAGACACACACACACACCAAAAAAAAAAAAAGATCCGGGTCACAACATAAAGCCCTGTTTTCAACCTCGCTCAACCTCATCGCCAAACTCGACTGAAAGCTTCACAGAAAAACGTAAATTTTTATTCTCAAACTCACAGTAACGGGAGCATCCACTCGCTGCACGTTGCTCTCCTCCACCAAAATCTCCATGGCCTTGAGACAGAGCGCCTTCACCTCGGACTCCTTGAGCGGCTCACAGCGCTTCAGCTGCTCGATTTGGCGATCCAGGTCCGACATGGCTCCCTCTGTCGCAACCCCACGAGGAGGTCGGACACACTCCTCCGCAAGCTGAAATGGCGCCCAAACTGAAATACAAAGAGGGAGCGCCTGTCCGTGCGTCCGTGCGTGGGTGTGGTTCAACACCAAGCACGCCGGAGCAGGGACACCCGCATGGTCAAGACGTGCAGGAAACCCTAAAGTCGAGGAAGAAGGGGAAACTCGAGCATTGCAAAATGACTACAGTGCTGGAGGAATGACTTCGCTGAAACACAAGGGCGAGGAAGAAGGAGGCTGGTTTTCAATGAGGAACAGGCGGATGAAATGAGCAGGTGGATGACTGGTATGGATGGATGATTTCTTTGGATGGTTGGGGTGGACTGGGTCGGACGCTTTTGCGGCGACCTCGTCGTCTTCACAGGGTTGACCCTCTGGTCTCCACACCTAAAAGGATGTGCACCTATAATAATCAACACTATAAATGCAAGTGAGAGTACTCGATATTATAAAAATTAATTTTTCTTAATTTATTGGATCTTATGGGGCAAGGTGAGAAGATTTTAACGTACTTTAGCATGCATTATTTGGACATTGTGTGAATAATTATGAAATTTCAAAATTGACTATTTTGTTAATGTACCAAAAATTAACACCAACTCCATATGAAAACCACAAGTTGCTCCAATCAAGAACATAAAAAAATTATCATAGGATTGACTATATGGTAACCACTCCTATGGGAGAGATGTGGACCTATAATCAACACTATAAATGCAAGTAAGAGTACTTACTATCATAAAAAATAAAATAAAAATTTAATTTATTAGATATTATGGGGCAAGGTGAAAGGGGATTCCAACGCACTTTAGCAAGCATTCTTTGGACGTTTTGTGAATAAGTTACAAAATTTCAAAATTGGTTATTTATTGGTGTACCCAAAATTAACACCAGTGTTTTGAACCCGCAACTACATCTCTATATGCAAACCACAAGTTGCTCCAACCAAGAACACAAAAAATGTATCACAAAATTGACTTAGTGGTGGCTACACCTGTGAGAGGGATGTGCAACTATAATCAATACTATAATTGCAAGTGAGGATATTTACTACTATGAATTATAATTTTCTATATTTATTGGTTTTGCATGCATTATTTGGACATTGTATAAATAAGTTAAGAAAATTTAAAGTTGATTGTTTGTTGGTCAGTGTACCAAAATTTAACACTAGTATTTTAAACCCGCAACTGCAGCTCAATATGCAAGACACATGTTGCTCTAAACAAGAACACAAAAATGTATCACAAGGTTGACTCAATGGTGAATACACCTAAAAGAAGGATGTGTACTTATAATCAACACTACAATTGCAAGTGAGAGTACTTTTTATTATAAAATATAATTTTTTTTAATTTATTGGATCTTACAAGGCAAGGTGAAAGAGGATTTTAACACGCTTTTGCATGCATTATTTGGACGTTGCATAAATAAGTTATAAAATTTCAAAGTTGATTGTTTGTTGGTGTATCAAAAATTAACAATAGTGTCTTGAATCAACAACTACAATTCAAAATGCAAATCACAAGTTGCTCCAAACAAGAACACAAAAATGTATCAATTAACAATACAAGACTTTTTCAAAGAGCTCAAACCATCCAATGAAAGAAGAAAACTGTGCTTTTTGAGAGAGATTATATAATCAATGTAAGTCAAGATTTTAGATCTATTCCTCCAAACTCTTGTTTAAAATGTAGACCTTTGAAACATGAGAATCTGGGGTTGATATCTATAAACATACTCGTAAATTTATAATCAATACTTTGAAATTCATTGTTTATTTTTACAAAGTTTTTTTCAAAAAATATTTTTACATTAAGATATCAATGCTTACTAATGGTACCGGTCCTAATTGATAGAAGTAGAATATTAGATAAGAAGTCTACATACTACCATTCTTTGTATCCACCTATCATGTATAATGGTATCGCATTGCAAATGCGTGGATCATGTAAAATATGTGTTTATATATTATTTAATTGGATTATAATTATAATAATATAGTACAAAAAATGACATCATTTGGAGAGGCTTTATCATATTCTTCAATTACAAGTAGCTATTAGGCTTTGTAGGGTATAACAAAGGTTAGTTGTAGATGTAGTATAACCAAAATGGCCACGTATTGACCATTTGGGGGCTAAACAAATGTTTTGGACCTATTGAAGGTGTGAACGGAGATATATTGCGGCGTCTTTGAGGTGGTTGTAATCCAAGGCCATTTCTTTATTCTTATCAAGTCTTGCAAATGTTAGTGGTTTTGAGTTGGAAAAAGTTGAAACATATCGTGTAAATGATGGTTGGTGTTTTGCCAATCTTTTACTAAGCGTTACTCTTTGATTCAAAGCGTGTTACAAGACTACTCCAATTGAGACAAAGTAGAAGCAGTCTAGGAGATTTCAAGAAGTTTATTACTTAAAGAGAATGATTTAGATGCTAATGTTAGAGCACTAGAGAGATTGAAGAGGTTTGAGTGTTGTTTTTGCATTGAAGGTATTGATGGTGATGAGCGGAAGTGCTGGCAAATGAAGCTGTGAAGTTTTGGGTGTTGGAGGTCCTAATCCTGGTCCTAATTTGAAGCTGGAGGTGCTGAATTGTAAGCACTGATAGCTTGGCAAAACAAAAGAGACAAAGACCGTTTGATTTTTAGAAGTTATCAAACCATTTATTGAAGTGATTTTAGGAGTTAATAGTTATTGAATTTATTAGATCAATTATCGAGGTAATTTTAGTTAATTACAAAGATAATTATTGAAGTGATTTTAGGAGTTATTGAGATATTTACTAGGATAATTTTGAAAGCTATTAAGATAATTATTGGGATAATTTTTGAATTGTTTTTGAAAACTACCACATTTTAAAATAAAATAGAGGTAATCACCTTATAATATTAGTGGTTGATTTTATTTTAGAAGGTATAGAAGGAGGCCATTTTAGAAGGATTCGGAGGCCTTTTAATTGAATTCATGTTTACAATTTGTAAATTGTGGTGCCCAAGCCTATTGTGGAGGCTTTCTTTTATGCTTTGTAAATTGATTGTTGTTGCATAGGTCACACCATTCCTCAATTTCATTTTTTGTTGTGATGACAAAGTAAAAATATTGACCTATATGTTCAAGGCTTGCTCCGTTCTTATAGTAAGGCTAGAATAATGACTAGCAAATCGTGAATTTTAAAGTTTAAAAGTCATTTTCACCGACAATATCTTGTGGTATGATATTGGTTCTACCCATCACATATCCCATGGTTTCTTATCCCTATATGGATGTTTGGACTAACTTAGAGCCGCTACAGAATAGGTCAATGAGGAATAGTTCAATGGTCATATAGAAAATTCGACATTTGACATTTGTTAATAGTATAGATATGTACATATGACTATAATAAGTTGGAGGTGATCGAAGTTTGTGGAGAAGAAGGCAAAGGAGAGCTAGCCCTGCCATTTGTGAGGATTGATCCACCCAAAACTTGGGGTACCAATGTCTTTAGCGTCATGGAAGACCATAGTAGTGGATCTATTGTTCATGACAGCTACTCTAGTAGAGCTGAAGGCGTAGCCTTCAACAATTAGAAGATAAGGTTTGATCTTGGCAACAAACACAAAAACAACGCAATTCTCTATTTAATGATTAGTGGATTTTTGAACAATTGCTCATCAATCTTGAGTTAGAGGCATTTCAAACCTATAATTCTTGGATTGATGATCACAAATTGAGCTTGATGAGGTAGAAGACTATTGAACTTAAAGAGTAGAATTAGTTATTGTATTGAAAGAGGAGTTGCATTTCCAACAATTTTGGTTTTAAAAATTGGTGGCGGAGATGAAGATAAGGGGGAGGAAGCTAGTTTGGGCCTTGATGGAGCACAAGGTATAAGGTGAGAGCAACCAATTGGTACAATTGGACTGAGAGTTATGTGTGAAGGAGGTTAGTAGATTGTCATCTATCATGATTTCAACAACTAGCCAATCCAAGGCCGTTGTTTGTGGCTCTAGAAAAAGCTAAGAGCATCATCGCTCGGCCCCCAAAATTTGGCTTGGAAAATGGTGGGGGGCATCTACTTTGCAGGCTACAAAAAAATGGTTAGCCCACCCATCTGGCTTGATAAGAGGCCATGAGGCCTTGACTTTGTAATAAATCACTTCTCTCATTAGTCCACGTACTTGCAGAAGCACTTGCCAAGAAGCACACAAAAGTACTTGCCTAATACTTTGTCACCATGTCTTACACAAAAGATGTGGAGAATTTGTTTGACTCTTTTTGCAGGTTGTTGGAGGTTTGGAGGCCAACTTGCAAAAAAATGTTTTTTGCAAGTTGGTGGAGGTTTTGTAGCCACCCTATTGAGAAGGTCATCTATTTTGGAGGTTTGGTGGGGCTTCTTTTGCAAGCCAGGGCAAGAAGGTCACCCATTTTGTAAGCTCCGTGGTGATGCTCTAAGGCACTTCTAAAGCCTCCAAACAAGTTGTCATGGTAGTCGAAGTGGAGGTGAAAATCAATCCTAGCATGCAATGTTGGAATTGTGAATTGTTGAGCCATTAGAAGAGAGATTGTCCTATAGATACATCATTTGAAGGCAAAAGGTGGCCAATCAACTACCAATAAGGATAATGCTTTCACAATGAACAAAAGAGAGCAAAAGTAGACACAAAATGAAGGCACATCTTCAAAATGCATTTATACATCTTGTAGCCAAGTTGGTCATATAGAAGACAAGTGTCAGGTGAAGAACCTACAGTTGAGGCTTCAATCATTCACTCTTCATGCTGTTCAAGAAAGTAGATCGAAATTCTAGGGTTAGCAGTTTTAAAGCAATTATGGAAAAGTTGCGAAACACTCGAGTGTTGAACTTCCATATTAATAAATTTTGCATCAATGCCAAAATAGTGCAAGTTAGAAGTAAGCTAGGAGGTACTAAAGCAATTCAGTGCTCTATATGCATCTTTGAATAGAAAAATATATATTGAAATCGTCTACATATTAATAGTGAACATTTTAGGAATAGAATGCATTTAGAGCCAAATATATCTCCAACTTTAAAACTTCATAGCTAATCCAAAAAGGTCCAAAAAATACAAAAGAAGTAGATTTAATGTTGCTTCTATTTCTCTTTTAGGTAAAATTTAATGAAAAGTATTCAAAGATGTGTGCTAACCCTCTGAAAAGTCAATCCATCCTTAGAAAAGTATTTTTGATTCTTCCTTTTCATATTGTAGGGCACCCTAATTTTAATTTATCGGTTTAGAATTAATCATCAATTTTCACAAATTAGGAATTTCTTAGTGGTTGATAAGCAAATTTATTGGGATGTGCTTCAAGACCTAGTAGTTTGCATAGAGATCAACTATTTTCAAGTACAAATATTCATTTTTCTAGTGTTTTCTATGGGAAGTGTTAATTTACTCCGAAAAATAGTGTTTTTATCTATGGAGTATAGCAAATGACTTATATGTCATTCATTTTGGAAGATATTTTGATTTGAGAAGATGCTACCTATTTTCATAATATGGTCCATTTTCGCAATATGATATGCTTTCACAGTGAAGTAATTGTACCTGATTGTAAGTTTGTGATTCCTTTCTATAGCCCTCTCCACGAATTCTAGCCTAAAATGTTCTTCCTCTATTTATGCAAGTCTAAGGGCACTTTAAAGTATACCTATTTTCAGCACTTTGAAATTTTTTAATTAACTAAAATCATGTTTAAGAAAGGCTTAAGTAAAGAATTTAGAATCCTTTGTTGATTTTCAAATTCCAACAAGATTCAACAACCAATAGACACTGACTTAAATGTAGGAATATTGTTCTCTTATTTATTTATATGCAATTAGGTGTTGTTACCTTAACCCCTAAGGTCCCTATATAGGAGGAAGGCAAATGTAGATTTTGAATTTTTTGGCAAATACATCATGGCATGAGTAGAATCTAGACATTCGATCTTCATTTTGAAGTTTTTTTTTTTTCTTTCCATCCCTACATGAACTTGCTTAGAACCTTGCACAATAATCATAAAGCGTTGAGTGACCACAATAGTTGCACAGTTTATATGTTTCTTATAGTTCAAGTAGTAAGTTCTTCAAAACATTCATAATCCAGTCACTGGTACATTTTGGCACTATCTTTTGGAGATAGGTCTTGTTCGATAAAGGTGAAATTCGTAAAGACCCTTGTGAAGAATGCACTTATTGATTCAATAATTGGAGTACTTTAGTAACGACCTTGGCCACTGGAGGCCGCGTCCGTCCATGGTTAACTCCTTAAAGACCAAGGTAGTCCAAATTTCTAAAATTGTAAAAATATATTGTAAAAAGTTATTTTAGAAGAATAATTTAATGACAACTCTGAAATAAAAGTTGTAAATATGAATCATAGATCATATCTACATAACTAGATCAACCACTACATAGATCAATATTTTTCAATTAAATTTGAAGCCCAAAATTGAAAATTAAATTCCTTTACATTTGACTTTTGGTTGTATATTTGTGATGTTCACAAAAAAACTGTTAAGTTCAAAATATTAAGTTCTAATCATCGAGATTTTTGAAGATTTTTTTATTTTTTTATTTTTTTCAAGTATATTTTGAAGGATCAAGTTTTGAATTGAAAAAGTTCGTTTTTAATCCCTATAGGATCAAGGCTATTTTCCTATCAAAGGCCATTTCCCCATCCCTGTCGTTTCTATTGCTAAGTATAAAAACTTGAATTTTTTATTTATTTGCATATTTAATCTAGGATCTTACACTAGGCTTGTAAAGAAATGTGTGGAAGAAATTTCAAAAACTTTGACTACGTAGATTGTAAGTTATTTGCATTTAAAGTGAAGAAAACAAATTTTTTTGTACCTTGCTCAATTAAATTTTGACTTTGAATCTTATAATTTAAAATTTTTGCACTGTTGATTTTGATTTTCTAATTATTTATGTTGAATATTTGATTTGAAAATCTTTAAAAAGATTGAAGAAAAAAACACTTAATTTCCACTCATTAAAAAATTATTAAGTAGAAGTAGGTTCAAGATTGAAGCAAAAATAACTATTAATAGCTTTAAGATGGAACGGAATCATAATAATTCCAATGGAGATTGCTTCATAAAAAAAAATTGACTTTGTTGAATTTGTTTTGAAAAATTATTAAAATTACATTCAAAAATGAATTTTATAAGTTGTTTTTTCAAAAAGATACTTAGATTGCTTGAAAAACTAAGATTGTCCAAAATTTTTTCATTACTAGTCCAAATAGAATTGAATCATAGCTTCATATATAGACAAATAGAATATCTGAAGAAAAAAATTAAAAAAGATAATTTTGATTTTTGGTGATTTTTTTGTATTGCTTTGTATTTTCTATTTTGATCATTGTGCCATAACTTTTGCTTCCAGCATCGATTGATATAAAAATTAAATATCTACAAAGTTCAATAGAACCGCACGTCCTCAAAAAGTTTCAAAAACATTAACTACAAATTGAGACACTAGGAACCTACTTGGACCCAAGTTGTTCTTCAAAGGGACAAATGATCCTTTGGGGGTTAAATTCAAATCTACTAGTATCCATTGATTTATAATATTTGCGAAGCATAGTTTTTGGAATCTATACCATGCAAATGTTAAAGAACTAATACAAGAATCTACTAAAAAAGTGATGGATGCACAAACACATTTTTGTATGTTTTAGGATGTGAGCATTCAGCTGTTGTTTGAAATTTGGACATTTGGTCTTCAAAAAGTTAGCCTTGAAAGTGGTGGATTCACTAACTAGATCAATGCAATGGCGAATGCACCTATTGGTCCATAAATGAGATCAATTTTGGCAAAGCACATTGGTGATAGGTCTCCTTTTTTCAAGATTAAAATAAATCCTTTCATAATATATCACATTTTGTAAAATCAAAAACTAGTACAGAGTATAAATGTCCTAAACCCGTCAAGGATCCCAAAGACATTTTGTGTCCTCTGGATAGTCCATCAATATTCATCTCATTTTGTGTGTGCAACTTTATTGATGCTAAATTCACATTATTGAGTTGAATTGAAGACCTTTCTTTTAAATATTTCATAGAAAGTAGTTTATCAACAAAAAATTGGTACACTCTCCACTGTATTTTAATATTTTGAATTTTGTCCTTTCATACTTGATTTTGACATTTGTAATGATTTCTTTTGCTTGTGATTGAGCATAACTAATCAAAAGAAGCTTTTAAAGTGTAGTTTCTACATCAGTTGAAAATATTGAAAAATCCTGAAAATAAGCATTAGTGTAGTGAAGTTTGAAGTTGAGGATCAATAACCTCATATTCAAAAAATTTAGTGAAACAATTTTTTCTTTATACTACAGCTTTCTACACTATAATTTACTTCTATCCTAAATTTTTTAGATTTTTTGAACGTGATTTGCATTTGATAAGAGTTTTCTCCATTTAAAAAAATTAAATTCATGATAATTATTAAAAAATTTCACAAGAAAAAATTGAAAATTTTATGACAAATATTAGACATGCAATTTCATCTACAAAAAATAAAACCAAAAAAATTGTTCATAAATAGAGAAGAAATGGAGGATACAGAATGAGGGATTCTCAAGTTTGACTACACGGCCGTAGACTCCGTCTTTGGTCGTAGACTCCGTCTTTGGTCGTAGGCTCCGTCCTTGGTCATAGGCTCCGTCGTATGGGCTAAACCCTTGCACGCTTCCGCCGCAAGAGACGCGCACAGAGCTTCCTCGCAAAGTCCGTCTCGACTTCCGGACTCTCCCTGCCGACTGAATCTCTTGCAGACTCCTCTTTTCTTCGGATTTTTTCTTAGTTAGTCTGCTGCCGACTACCATTTCGCTATCCGCATTGCACGTCTCCCGACTGCCGACTTTCATAGCCACTCACTCTCCCCACCCCACCCCACCCGACTCACTTCACTCGCACAATGAATCTCTGGAGTACAATCACGCCAAGACGATTTCAAAAATAGTATTAATGGGTTCAATTTGCACCAATTGTGGAGTTCACTTGCGCAATCGGGCTTCAACTGGGAGCTTCATCGGGAGCAGAGAGCTTCCTTGTTTCTGAGAATCGGAGAACCTCGGAGGTGGTGAAGCGCGCAGGGTTTATGGTTTCGTGGTTGCCGTTGCCGCTTGCCATTTGGTATCGGTGGTGGTGAGGGTCAGTGAAGCTTGAATTAGTGCTTGTGGTATGTGAATTAGATTCGTTGAGTGGAATTCTATCAATTTCGGTGTTGCACACACAGGAATTCAGTTTCGTAAGGTTGATACTAGTGTAAATTCTTTTCAATTTGTGTTACAATTTCCCGGAGGATTGATGTTAGTGCTGCTGGGTTAGTTTTTGCGGTTACGTGAAGGAGTGATTTGGAAGGATGCGTTTCTTTCAACCTACGCAATTTTGATTCTGGAGAGAATTAAGTGGAGGGAGTGTGAAAGAAATTTGAATTGCTCTGTTGTAGTTCTGATTTACTCTGTTACAGAGGGCATTAGAAATCGCGAGTTTCACGCTTCGTTGCTCGATCAGGGAAGAATAAGCAAATAGTTCTGTTTGAAGTGAGGTGTTGTGAACTGTTTCCCGTGTTCAAAAGCGGTGTGAAGAGGTTTGCGAAGCCTAGTTCTAGTTAGAATCCGAATTGTAGTGGAAGCAGAATCGGAGACGAAGCTATCGGTAGCCCGAAATGGCGAAAGCCAACACTGTCCTCGGTGGCTTTTGCTGCTTAGGTTTCATCTTCCTCCTCTTCTGGACGTTCTTCTCCATCGTGGGCGCCATCCACTACTCCAACTGGTCCCCGAAGTTCGACCTCACCGACGTCCACCTCCGCAGCTTCAACGTCACCCCTTCCGGGGAGCTTTCCTACGACATGGACATCCTCATCACAGCTCGTCACTTCAGCTCCCTCCGTCGCATCGAGCAATTCTCGTACGAGATTCGCACTTCTCACGTGGGCAAGCGCATCGGCTCCAGCAGCATCCCAGGGTTCCACCCGATTCACAACAAGACGATGACTCTGACCTCCACGCAGTCGGTGAAGGGGGTTCAACTGGGAACTAAGATGAGGGAGGAGATCCTCCAAGGGTTGAATAAAACTGGAAGAGTGGCGATACGGTTTTACATTGAAGGACAGATTTACACGCCGTTGTTCTTGGCCATGCAGAAACGAGGGGGGTGGACGTGTGACGTGATTGTGAGCCCGGGGGTGGAGTTTGGGAAACAAATCTATGATCGGATGTGTTGTAAGAGGTTTCGGTGTCTGAAATACTCCTATAATGAGAATGCGAATTATTGCTCCGAGCAGGCTCCGAATTGTTGTTTGTTGCCGCCGTCGAGCTTGAGTTCGACCATCAGTATTTGCGGGTGACTGCAGGTGGTTGTGGAACTGAATGATCAAAGCTGTCTGCAATGACTGTCTTCCAGCATCACATTTGTCTACTGTGGTTCCAGCAATTGCGGTGACAAACACTAGGAGGTGGGAATCTTTGAGCGGGTATACATGTTGGACGCTTACAATGGAATCCTATTGCAGGCTTGTTGTTCAATGGCATGGCCCTTGCAACAAGCTTAGATTTGGACAGAAGGTGCAAAAAGGAGGGGTTGCCATTTGAGAGTTGGCCTTCCAAATGTGAATCTGCATAGCTTGATAGGATAAGGAAACAGGATTAGGAAACAGAATTAGGAAACAGGATTCGAAACAAGAGCTTCTTAGTTTCTCTGAAGAGAAATTGGAGCGGTAGTCATAGATGTTCATATTCTGATAAGGGTGTCAAAGAGTGTCCAGCAAGGAGATTTAAAAACAGGATGTGGAAACTTTGTGAGATTATACCAATGTGGCACAAAAGCTGCGACTTCTAGACCTATGCGTCAATTCACCGTTTGTATCAACGCCTTATTTTGGGTTTCTAAGAATGTTCCGTATTTGGACCTTGCGTTTGCCGTTTCTCGTATCTTAGGATAACAATACATGCACTGGCTGATCATACTGACAATATCCCATCTATGGATGAAATACATTGAAGAAAATGAGGCCCAAATCACAACACAATGATGGTTAGGATGATTCACAGGTGTTGCTGGGCTAGGTGTGAATTCGCATGAAAGGGCTTTCAAAGGGAGAAAAATAACTCTGATTCCAAACATCGGCGTACATTGAGAGTAGCTCACCAGGTAAACGCGAGTGACTCAAGACCTACAAACCCTTCGAAAAATGAATGCAGCAACAGGACTTCCCAGGAGGTCACCCATTCAAAGTACTATACTGGCCCAAAGGCGCTAAACTTTAGAGTTCTCACGGGATCTGGTGTAGTAGCCTTGGTGTAACCGCATCATATGGCATGGAAGTTTCAAAAACATTAACCACCGGAAAATTTTTGTTTCCAAAGACTACCAAGCACTACTATTTTAAATCTACGTAGGGAGGGCCACATTCTTGGGGACAGATTATTGTGAGCCATTCAATGAAGACGTCCAAATTCTATAAGATGCAATAAAACCCTCGATATTATACACCTTACGGAAAAACAGACCCTAGCAAGACTACCTATATAAAATGTACATGAACCAACATAAATTGGGAAACCCACACTACGTAAAATTAAAAGTGTAGAGGCTGGTTCTCCGTCATCACTACAATTTAGATTTTAAAGCCAATGGAGTACAAATTGAATTATTCTACCTTCAGCTCATCCTACCTCCTGTATGACGCCGAAAGTGATAAAGCCACTAAACTTTTCTAAATTTGACCTAATTGCCGTAATGCAGGTCGTGTGGAATGGGACTGAAGGGGGCTCAACAGTAAGGTTCTAAGGCTGACTATAAGAAATCGTGGTTTCTACGAAGGTCTAAATTTCGGCATCTGATCAACGAGTCTTGAGTTATGACGTGAACCAAAACTAGGATGATAGTCGCACATTAATCACAACCAGCACACGCCAGGAGCACAAGTAGCAGCAAGAGGAACAGTAGTTAAAGCTGATGCCAAATCACTCTCAAGAAAACTCGAGCAGGTTGATAGACAAAATCTTGGAACAGGGTTGTGATGAATTGTGAGGTCCAAAAATAATTCATTGATCCACGTGAGTCATCACATGCATCAGATCAAGTAGTGACGCTCATGTTACACAAATATCACACAGCCTACAGTAAGGACAGACATGCCTGGAGGGACTGAACCCAATGGCTTCGGGTTGGGAGTTGTAGTGCCTCCTCTCGTCCCGTAGCAGTCGCTCCTATCACGATTGTACCATCCACAGGTCTGCACGAAATTCGCAGCCATCTGTCAGTGCACCTAATAAAACCTCACAAAATGGTTATCTCATCTAGAAACCAAAGAAGTGACCAGTAGATGCTTATCAACCCACAGCGCTCCCCTGGAATCAGTGAGCATTTTCTTATTGAAAGTACTGGATTTCATGTTCTTGATGAACAATTGCAAACTAACAACAGGAATCACAAGAATAGCACATGAGTTAACACTAGAGTGACATAATTGACTAGAAGTGGCGACCCCCATATAGAGTAGCTTCTATGACGCCTAAGAAAGAAGAAAGCATGCTCGAGAACGTAGAACGTTTTCAGAAATTCCCAATTTATTTACAGAGTGGACTTCGTATTTTGAGTTCAGACGCTTCGGGTTAAGAACTAGCGTACCTGAGTGAAAACGTCTCAGAGCAGCCGAGGGAGTACTGCCCCGACTCAATATGTATAGTAGTGATGTGTGAGAACCCTTGTAACAGGAGTAATGCTCCATTCCTCAACCAATGGGGGACGTGTCCACAGATGGAGCACGGATTAAGGTGCCAAGGCTGAATGTTCTCAGGCTGGTATACATGAAAAGGTATGATACAAATGGAACGGAACAGGTCCTACATTCTTTTAGGGGTTCCAATTATTGTAAAGCACAGGCCTTAGGCCAAGAAAGCTCCATCAAGGCTCTTCATCTACAGCTCCAATGTACGTTAGGTCAGTTCGCCTGATCCTCACAGCTCCCTTCAACCATGCACATGCTTTCAAGTTGCCAACTTCTCCACCCCCAATTGGACCCGTTGAGGCACCCACACCATCTTCGAGCAAAGTCCAGGGATCGACCTCCATTTCAGAATCCGGCAGAACAGCTGCTTTCGATTTACCGGCGTTGCTTTCGAGGGGGTAAAGACTCTTCTGAGCAGGCCCCGGGTACGCTGTGGATGGCGGGGCACTACTAGATGCCCGGGCCTGCATTTGGGATAAAACTGCGGCAGGTACTCTTGGAGGCGCTGCAGATATTGTAGTTACGGGAGTGAGAGGAAGAAGAGGAAACACGGCCTGCAGTCGATTACGAATGCCGCCAGGTAACTGCATGTGCTCCACATCCACCTGCCACCCATCCCAAACACGTTTGAATAAAACAAAAAAATTACAAAGAGTTTACCTGAACTCTTTCTCTGCAGCCGCTGAAGAGGCGATAACTAACTACTTCTAGCAAGAGACTGCCATATTCTTCATAAAATATGCTCTTCAGAAGTGTAATGTCAAAGTGCAAAACACCTGCATGCGTTCAGCTGTATCCTTATCGAAAGGTGATATGTCACGTAAGGGCTTCACAGAACCTTTGCTGCGAGGTTTAAGCCACACAGCCCATGTATTGCTAAGCAGTGCATGCAAAATGCTCAGCAGTCTATCGAATAACGGTTCACCGGCTGAAGCAGCCGCAGCAGCAGAGGTGGCTTGAGAGTTCCGTTCAAAATCACTTAACGAAGCAGAGGGTTCCCAAGAGCATAATCGGTCAGCGTCTTCCTGGACAACCCTGGTCCCTAGCAAGCGTAGTAGCACAGGAGCAAGAGTTTGGCGCTTGCTTTGCACCGACTGTTGTTCCCTGCAGATTCAGCCAAAGCATATGGGGTTAAGAAAATCATTCTTGAGTAGAAACGGAATGCACAGCAAGTGCATTCTGACAAGATGTGCACAGATAAAAAGCCCAGAACTGAAATGAGTAAGCAATAGCATCACACAAGGAGAGAAAGGTGATACTCCGCCACAATTGAAATTTGAAATGTGCGTCTCATTTGGTGTCTTCCAAATACCTTTCAGTAAGAATTATTTGCAGAAGTGGAAGCAGAAATTGCAGTCGCAGCCATATAGATGTCTGCAAAGCTGCCGGGGATACCGGAATAGCTTCAGGAACAGGAGCAGGAAATCGACGCCCAAGACCGGGACTGCCAACATCCATCCCACTGCGAGGACCCCTCCGTGCGCTGGAGCCTTTGGAGCCAAGAATACCATCACCACCTGGTAACGTAGATGCTGTCGCTCGTCCACTGTTTCGAGTGAGACTACTGATATGCTGCTCAAGGTTGGTCATCTCCTTTACCAAATCTAAGGCGAAGCCACCGCGCGTATCCATAGAACTTCGAGCTAGGCAAGGAAGAACCAAATCTGCCAAAGCTTTTTCAGTTGCAAAAGGCTTGCACGATGAACCAGACAATACTCCATTGCTTTGTCGAGATGATTTCTCCTCAGCTTTCTGCCAGTCCATAGCTTCGTCTTCAAGTTCACCCTCTTCTGGTGAGGCTTCACGCCCTTGCACAGACGACTGTTTCCTTTCAGATATCTCCGACGCAACCTTTTGGGACTTTTTCGGGGCCTGCCAGTCCCAAGCCCTTACTTGCCGTACCCCAACCGGAAAGCCCTTCGCTGCAATATTATCAAGAAGCTGTCGAAGAGACTTGCGACCCAGCAACATGTCGTTATTTTCCAGTACCCACTTGACCTGCAGATAAAATATTGCCGTATTAGGGACAACGCTTCTTTGGATAAGAAAATACTGCAACAAAGTAGAGAACTGTGACGGCTGCCATTAGACGTATGCATTGTTTCTCATGGTAAATGACGATACATCACGTTTCGATAATTCAGCAGATAATGTTAAGTGTTTTAACATTTAAGTGTTTTTTTTCTGCTCTCCTTGGACATCAAAATGACGCACGTTATCAGATGAAGATCTGAAATAAGAAACGATCTAATTAACGGAGAACCTCTAGTCTAACATCATTGGAACATATATATTTCCAAAGGATTCTAAAGAAATAAAACAGGGTAACCTCCTTGAATATGAATGCACAAGACAGTAAGCCGCAGTTCAGATTATCCTTAAAAACTTAAATGGCTGAATGTAGCACTGGTTGAAGGACAAGTCTGGAACTACTCACATGCAAAATGAGGTAGTCCTCTAACGCTTTGCCAAGCAAATGCACAACTTCAGAGTAAAGCGCAGCCGCATCAGGTCGAACCAATAAGCGTGTAAGCACAACCTCCGTGAATGTCTTTTCACACTCATCCAACTGCTGACGATCTGGTCCTTGCATAGCTGCCTGGACAGCCTCTTGCGCACTCTGAGGATGGATCTTCAGCTTCTCAAGAATTACTTGCTCATTTAAAAGTAGACGTAGCTCCACCCACTGCCAATGAAATGTAGCTGCTTGAAGTTCATCCAGAACCTACAAAACAAACACGTACTACGTCATGAACTGAAAATCAATAGATACATGAATTTCACGCTGTAGTTAGTGCCAAATAAACAAAAAAATGTTCGATAATCAATGACCTATCAATACCCCACTGTCATTTACAAATAGCTTGACCGTAAACAGAAGCTGTAGTTGCTGTCACGCTCATGCTCGGTCTAACATTATTACTCTGCTTTAGTATCAATTATAAGGATATCGAAAAATAGAAGCTCCAGTGGATACAGATAAAGAATGCAGACATTACGGCATTACATACTCAAGGGGGTCTCATGAAGCCTTTATGACTAGCGACTGCTCTAAAGATTCCAAAAGTCCAGCATGTAGCGAAGTAAACTACACATATGGAGAACATACGAATTAATACCTGAACAACTTGCTCGATTTGCCCAGGTTCGTTTGAAGAATGAGAGCGATTCTGAACCCGCATATCATCCTCAGGCATCTTCCGGTCCAGAAGGGAATGCAAGAAGAGACGAGCGCGTAGGGGCACCATCGCAGATACTTTTTTATACAACTCGCATCCCTGCCCATCAAGCATGGCAGCATACTTACTCTCTCCTGAGTCGCTAGACAGACATCGGTAAAGTGCAGTGGTATCCCTTAAACACACGTCTCGAAATGGTTCATGAGCTACCATGTCATTAACCGCCGCGTTGACTGCCTGAATTATTGCCTCCTCGCGGTTCATGTTGCTTAAAAAAATGGACTGCTGCCTCCTCAGGGCCACTGCAAAGAGAGCATATGCGGGTGGAAAGACAGTCGCTAGAGCCATAGATCTTTGCAAACGAGCCAACCCCAAAACAGCTGGCTCACCCAATAAATCTGCAACTAGTCCCCCTAGTACTGTCCGACAGTCTCCAATCAAAACCCGAAACCAATGAATGTGCGCTTCTGGCAGAGTCTCAGCTTTTGCGTTAATCCCCATACCACTCACTTTCCCATTAGAGATCAAACCTCCAGGCTTATGAAAATGCAAGTTTTCCAATGCATCCTTCACACGCAACAAAGACACCATCCTCTCAAGACTGGTTACTCCATTAACCACTAGACCTGTCACAAGCGCAAGAGCTGCTGCAGCTGCCATATTGGGTCGCCCAAAGGTACCTCCCGGATCACTTGTCAAGGTTGCGTTGGATTCAGGTGTTTCAGGAGATAAATGAAATTGAGACCGAGGTGCTCTACCTGGAAAATGCCCTATCCCAATCTGCACAATTGTATTTGATTCATTGGCTACGGCTACTTCCAGCATCCGAATTTGGCGATCATCAATCGAACCCTTCAACAACTGCAGGCAATAAATATGGAACTGCAACATTCGGCGGCCACCCCTACAGAATTTGGATAGCACTGTTAATTCGAAAGTTCATTTAAAGAGCGCAATCAAGAACATGCAATCCAGTCACCTGCACTACTTTCATACGCGGTGCCTTCATGCAGATTCTGGTAGGATCCATGATCCTCACAACAAGAAAATAGCACGACAATGCACAGCCATAATCCATTTGGTAACTCACCTTTCAGCAGAAATTGAAGTAGAGACCGATTCACCTGTAGTGCTGTAACCCAAGCTTTCTAAAACAGTAGCCACACTTTGACCTGCATAATTAACAATGTGAGATACAGTATGGGCTACAAGCGCGGCATCAGCTTGAGTAGCACCACCACTGTTCTGTCTTATGGTGTTCATTACGTTCACGATAAGAGAGTGACCAGTCTGAAACACATCTTCCATGCAATCCCCTCCTCCCTCCCGTTCGTTGTTAATAATAGTTTGTGTAACACGTTCTACACCGCGTTGAACAAATTCTTTTATGGAATTTCCAAATCGTTGAAGACGCGCTGTCAGGCGAGGAGCAATAGGATCGTCTCTATCATCGCCCATACTGCTGACCAATCCAAATCCACCCTCACTATCCCCTGCTTTTAAAGCTTCCAGTTCAGCCCGAAGGCGTTGATCGCAAGAAGCTTTCCAACTTTTCTCCCATGCTTGTACACTAGCAAGACTCCCATACTTTCGCAAAAGATCCCGTACATAGCACAGGAGCGCTGAACATCCAGCTCTACCTCCTGGTACGGCTGCCATTACATTTGCAGCTCGTTGCATGACTGCAGATAAAGCCTGTGGAAGCATATCCATGGCAGCAAGAACACCTTCATATCTGTGACCAACCATCAAAGTCAATACTTCAATAATTCTCCAAGCCACGATCCGACGATATACACCTTCCCAACAATTGACTTACTATGTGAAGATAAAACATGAAAATACACTTCATATTTTCGTCCGAATAGATTAAGAAAGTAGGAAGAAACATTGGTACCTCTGCAGACACGATAACATGGCTGTCTCTCCCACATTACAAGGGGAACTATCACTGCCTCCAGCATAAGCAGGGATTCCAGGGTTCACATGGCTGAGAGGAGCGGACGAAGAAGTTCCAGAAATAGGTAGAAGCCAAAGTAATAGCTGCACCAGCGTGCGAAGGTCATTGCCGACATCCATGATGTAAACAATAATTGCAAATTGATCTTCTCCCAGTCTCCACGTCCCTGTATCTGCAGAATCTGCGTCGAGGACTCCGCCGTTAGCCAATCTACGATTTGCTTGTGAACTTGGAAATGTGGTCCCTTGATTTGACAAAAGACTGCGCACTTGACTGTCCAGCCAGTTTACAAGCATCCGGTTCTCCGCTACTCTGAGACGCTTCATGGCCTCTCCAAGAGCACGCAGGTCCCCTACATAAAGAATAAATATACGGTAAGTTTCATGCCACATACATGGAACAAATCACAGGGAAAAAGGGTAAGAACGTTGGAGTACTCTAGATATAAACGCGTGATAGATAAAAACACGCACTGCACATAAGAGACCCACATTGTGGCAAGAGTTAAGACAAACGGAAGACAACCTGTCATCTTAGAATACTTGTTGTCTTTCAGTTGAGCCGCAATTCCACCCTCTAGACTAGAGTGATGTATGGGGCAGCAAACTTTTGGTTCCAGCACATGAGCGTTTGATGATCCCTGATTGCTTTCAATCCGATTAGTAGTCATTTGAGCAATACTTTGAGTTTTACGCCGTCCTCTGGTCGTTTGCTTGGGAGTAGGTTTCACAGGAGGCTCCAATTTGATGGAATTTTCTACGACTTTTGCCAGCCCCTTCTTGACCCACCAACACTCATCCTCCTCAACTAAGGTAATTGTAGACCCTGTGGTAATCCATTCCTTTTCTTCACTAGTTTTCTGTCTCTTAGCCCGGTTACACTCTTCACAGCCTGGGGTAGCATCCTTCAATTTCATATTAGTGCAGGCAACTGTTGCCAATCTTTTAGATCCACTTGTTCCAACACTCGTCTTATCATCGAATTGCTTCGCAAGCATTCTCAAAGAAGCTTCTGGAAATTGAAGACTTGTTCCGATGAGCTGCTTTAGTTCTGGGATCTTCAGTTTCCGCTTCTGAGATTTCTTCCTATCACGGAACTCATGCATAGGCGGCCTCAAATCAGAACCTCTAGAACCCTCTCTTTGAGCAGGCAATCCGGTCGCTGCTGCCTCTTGCGATTGTTGCTTATGTCGTCGGATTCCCAGGCCATCAAGTGCTAGCCGGCGCTCGATTCGATACATTCGAAAGGCCTCAGAGTGCTCATCAATACTAATCAGCTCCCCAGGAGATGGTAACTGCTGTAATACGTATCTGTGGCGCGATGCCCGGGCTACCTCCACAGAGGTAGACTGCTTGTCCAGAACTCCGTTGCCAAGCACCTGTCTAACATAAGCTTCTGGACTGAACAAGCCTTCCCGAACAAGTTCAGACAAAAGCAAAGGTAGCCTTTCTGAGCAATCTCCTTGCCAAAGCTCGTGTTGATCCAACCAAGCATATATCAAGTCATGTATTGCAACTGAGCTACAAGTAGAATTATGCGTCGCAGAAAAATTGCCATCGCCTTGTTTAACCGAATGATCCATCGACACCTGTGCAGCATGTCCCTTTCTGCCCTTTCTGCTTCGGACCTGTACTGGCACACCGCCACGGGATACGGGAACACCACCATTGAAATGCTCCTGTAATATCGGGTCCGCGGAGTGGGAGCCAGTTTTAGAGTCCATTTCTGCTATCCTCATCCGTAGCACAGAGACAGCTACATACACACGAGACATATCCCTACATGCACAATATTTCCGTACTGTTTTACTAACAATGCCTCGGCTATCTCGGAAGTCACAAACAGCCCATTCGCACAAAAATCGTACTGGGTAGAGCTCTGATGGATTGACTGGACCAGAAAGATTGAAAGCAGTGCGAGAAGTGACATCTGCTCGCCAGTCAGCTGGCAAATTATCGCTACTGCAGAACTCCTCATCGTATACACTTCGATAGGCACCTGCAATGTCTCCCTTTTCCAGAGCTTTGTCCAAAGCCTGCACAATTTTGCCTTCATTGTTCCGCAATAGTGTGGGACTCACTGCTCTTGAAAGAGAAGCAATACGTCTCCGTATCAAATCCACTGATTCATCCACTACAACCTCAGAATTCAACTTCCTCTTCCCCTTTGCATTGATGATCGACCTATCCTCATCCACAAGGTTCATTCTCAAATCTCTGTCAATATCGTTGGATGAACTTTCGATGGCCGAGCTTTCATTGCCGCCCAAGCTCACACTAAGAGGCAAAGGGAAACAATCCAATGCAACGAAGGTGTCAGGAGTGACAACAAGGAGGTACTGTAGTAGCTTCACTAATGTGTCGGCTACCTGATTTTGTCGAGAATTATCACTAGTGCTAGGCACGTGTCCCGACGGGTAAAGCTTACGGAGCCACTGAAGACATATCTCAATGACCATCCGTGAGTGTGTCTGAGATAAAGATATGCCGTCGATGAGTTCAAGCACAATCGGCAAAAGAAGTTCTAGAGCTTCCACACTCTCCTTTTCCTGTCAAATTTCGACCGATCATACTGATGAGTAACTACCTGATCACAATCCCAAATCAACTAATCCTAAACATAAGATCAGTATTATACAATGCAGGTGACTATCAGATATATATTCGACCAACACAATGAGGTCTACTTCTCAGTGTAAAAGATATGATTCTGCTAATGCTTCAAACAATGAGTATCATTTGCAAAATTGCTGTACCTGGAGTTGCTTTAAAGTCCAGTCAACAACTTGAGTCCGATTGAGCAGACCTTCTTTGTAATGCCAATGTGCCAAGCGCACAATATACCGCCATTTTGTAAACACATCAGGTTCTCTCTCTGCGGAATCCCCGCTTGTAGAAAGGATCCTGGCTCCAGGAGCTCCTCCAGGCTGACATAAATCGTCAAGCAGCCACTGGGTATATTCCAACACATTCTTAGTCCAAACCTCCACCCGCTTCGCCTGTGATTTATCCGGGCCCCCTGCCGACATCCCGATTGACAGGGGTTTAACCTGAACATGTCTCAAGTGCACGCAAGTCTGAGTGTGTCCAAGTAATCGGAGACTATCCAGCTAACTTCAACCTACACTTCAAACTAGCCATAGAAAGGCACAGAAAGGCGTTATTGAAAACGTCAACTAGACCAGGCTCAAGAGCACAACAGAAATTAATAACTATGAGATACTCAACACGTAGGTTCGCAGGTATGCTCAGCCAGAACATAAATTAAGCGTACGAATCACTAACAATCTGTAAGCGATGGTTCAATCCCACTACAGTTTATAAGTATCGAACGTATTTAAACTTCAATTGCATCATTTCTGTATAAGAAGCAAGCAGGAACTCGAAGGAGCGAGAGAAAAAATCCTATGGAAGTACAAACTTAGGAAGTATATCTGACCTGGTTAAGGTAAATGATTTTGATAAACCAAGTAGCTCGAAGTAATGGGACGTCATGTTTGATAAGTGCCTCAAAGATCGTACGTCTTTGATAGCCATGTGGTACATGCTCTGCCAAAGACCGAAGTCTCTTCCGTTGTGACAGATCCTGTGGTCGACGTGGGGACAAGGTAAACAATGTCATTAATTGTGCTGACTTCGTCAACACTATCCAGTTTCATTTAATTTAACATGCTTTGTGAGAATTGCAACATCTTTCACTTTTCAAAGAACAAGCGCTCTTCTTGGCGTTCGAGTTATCAAGTTAAGCTCCCACCACTCAAGGCTACCAACTCCTTGCAAAAAAATGAAATTACCAATGTTGTGGACGGCCGGTTTGTTTGAGCCCTAAATAAAAAGGTAAAAGACACAGGGGATAGCACAAAACTTACTTCTATCCACTTCTTCCTGAAATCTTCTCCACAGGTGCGGAACTCTGGGAAAACGCCCGTCTTTGCTAACAATGTACCCGAAAGTGGAACGCCATAAACTTGACCAGCCTGGAGCCAAAATCATACAATCGTGCATAGAAAATCATTAATAATAGTTCCAAAAGAATTAGTTCTCGTCTTGTTAGTATATTTAGTAGAAAATGCAAGAACCCAACAAATCTACACAAATACAAGTTAACCATGGCATACCTCATCTCAAAGACGAGGAATTTGTTTGAAGGGCAGCATATGTGCAAAACACAAACTTATTCATGCTCATAAGCACAAGCTGATTGGCTAATGGCAACCCCGTGCAGGCGAGTGCATATATCATGATTCCAGTATACAAATCAATATAATACAAACGGCAGTTGATTGGCGATACTACCAAAGCTTACCTTACGTTTCCGTATAAGAGCATGATTAAGGTCCCGTAAGCGCTTTCGGATCGACTGCAAGAAACATAGCAGCGACTCAGAGTAAGAATTAAAACAAACACAATCAGATAATTAAAGTTCCAAACATATCCACAGTGAACAAGCTTATCAAACCCACCGCAGAAACACTCCCGCCAAAAATATAACCTCACGTGAAGTCGAAACACTCGAGCCTCTACCAAAGTAATTACACTGTTACTAGTTGCAATTCAAACAACCTAGGTGAATAAACCGAACAGATATGAGGTTTATCGTACGATTACAATATACGTCAATGAGTGATTCGTGATAAATGAAGAACTTGTACCTCTTTATAACGATTCACATTAAGTCTAGCCCATAGCCCACCGTTGTTTGTAAGAGTCAGTGAGGCCTCCTTAGACTCCTTCACAAGCACAGATTAAAGGTGTCTTTTGTATCAGGGATGGCAATTAGAAAGCTTCCAGCATCAGTGCAAGATATTACTTCAGACACGTTCTCCAAGCCCTAGCGTCTTAAGGCTATGTAATCCAGTCCAGCGACATATCCAGCTATCATGAACGTATCCAACTGTCCTGCTACAACTACTAATTCAAAGACAAAAGTCAGCAAAAAAGGGATACAATAGATCTTCCTAAACACTCAGGCTGCATATCTATTATCAGCTCAATATCTATGCATTCATTGTTTATGTCATAATTCTCAGGCCTAGAAAGATCTCAGTACCCTAGAAACCAGACAGGCCTTCAACCTAAACAAAGGACATGATAAAATTCGTGGTAAAAGCTGTATGAGACGATTTTGGCTCAAAAAATAGAGTAGGAGACAGTCATGGTGATGATATGAAAATAAAAGAGTGCTAGGTAAGAAGAGGCCGTCGTTGTTGTCTCAACTTGCTGTAGTGATCCCAGAAAGGATACACGAATAAATAATGCGTTCTAGCAAATTAGCCAAATTAAAAAGGGAAGTCATGAACTTTCAGTGTATTCTGAACCTATGCGCCATGTAGTCCCTCAACACTGAATACTAGAACGTCATGGAGACAGATAATCCAATCTAGTAATGCAAATCAATGGGTTGCTCTAAATTTTAAATTTCAAATAGTGAGAGTACCACAGATTATCTCATTAGGTGATTGTCAAAGTAACTAACCTCAACACCATCAATGAGTTCCTTGTAGCCGCTTTGACAAGTGTCCCTATTCAGAATCTCCTCAGCGCAATTAGGTGTTGGAGGGTAAAAGTCTGGTGCTCCAAGACTGCAATTACTTGCACGTGTCAAACGCCGTAAGAATACAGGAACGATCGGATGATCTTGCAGATAGACCAAACAACTGGTCGAATGACTTATAAAGCGAAAAAAGATGGCATCCACTATTCATCTTCAAGAAAGTCGGAAAAGAATCAGAATTGGGGAATTTAATTACTCACCGACCACTTAAGGGCTCCCTTTCGCAACGCAGCTTGTAAGGCTGTAGAGGAGGTGCGCGCCTGCAAACACGGTAAAGGAAAGCTCTTAACGAACTAGCCACCAGCATCACATTCCCAAGATAGCATTTTCACACCAACAAACAAACGAGGATCAACTTAACATCCTTTCAGACTGCTTGTCCATAGTAAATGATCATCTCTCCACATCATGTTATGCCATCTATATAAATCCAAAACAACCACTAACCTCTAAACCCTCGATGTCTAAGAAGTAAGTATCGAACAGTACTAAAACAATGATGTAAGATACAAAGGTTAAATTTCTTAACCGCCAATATCGTGAAGACATGCAATCACTGGAGACAAGCACCAAAATGTAACCTTCCAAGATGAAAAGATGGCAATTAAACTTCTCTTTGCTCCCTATATGAACAAAGCGTTGACAAAGGATAGTGCAATCTGATTTTAATTTGACATACGTGCTTAGCGTTTCACGTCTCAATTCTCTTTCTCAAATATTGAAGCCTGGCAATCCCAGAATATCTACTTGAACTAAAACACTACATAAATGTGGAGCGCACGTTTGCTCCCAAGCTCGAGAAAATGCGTTTCAATAGACGGCCACTGTAAATTAGGGGTTTTCGTTTTTTATTTAACATTTTAGGAGCACCAAAATCTCCTTCGGCATACACAAAAAAAAACTAGCAAAGCGCGAGGAGAGGAGTGGGAGCGACAGCTGCAGCCTTAAAATAGGAATTCGAACTCAGAAAATTCTGAACTATAAATACAGATTTACGGAACTCTTTGATAGGAAATGAGGTTTAAGTGATCGGGTCGAAATTGAAATCTAATAAGAACGCGAGGAATACTAGGGAAGATAACAAGAACTATGTAGAATACAAAGAGCATCTCTGACTACAAATAACGAGTAATTGAAGACTGTAGCTGTTATACAGAGCAGAGGCATCTCCATAGAATGGGAAGAGAGGATTAAGGTGGAGTTAATACAGTGATAGGACTGGGAACTAATTTAGAGAAGCACCTCCTATTCAAACGACTACAATGATGATAAGCATCCCAAAATGTTGTTGCCAGAAAAGGATAAAAACTTCAGTCTAGAAGACTGTTTCCCAACACCCGAACCGTCTTCAAAACCTAATGAGTCACTTATGATTTGCCCTCTACAGAGGGCAAAAGCCAGTATGAAAGCAAGAGCGATGATCTTGTAGCTAAGGATGACATGAAAAATACCGATTAAGCTACAAAATAATGGAGAACGAGTATTCTGTGGAGTTAGAAGTCACAAGCTGTTCACTTAAAATGTTTAGAGAGAAAAGACAGCAGAACGTTGACGGTGCCAAAAGCATGAATTCTGATT
Organism: Neckera pumila; assembly: GCA_963969595.1. NCBI lineage: Eukaryota > Viridiplantae > Streptophyta > Bryopsida > Hypnales > Neckeraceae > Neckera > Neckera pumila. Next base: position 12,694,737 of record OZ018415.1, read on the forward strand.
AGGGTTCAATTAATTTGTACAGAAACTCATTAGACGCCTGGAAAAGTGCTAAAGAATGACGATGTGAAAACGGCAGTATAGTAATCCATTAGAGGAGGGAATCCGGACGGTGTCTTCGGATACTAGCTGCTGGCTCTCTGTGCCTTAGGCGCACGATACGGACAATTTCCAAGTTCCAGCTTCCTATACACCCCACTAGGAGATGGACTACATGAATAATTAGGTAGAGGAAGAGAATAAGGATGCGGATGGGGATAGGCACAGAATAAGGAATAGGTGAAAAGCAGAAGGTACTTGCCGGGAAACGAAATTGAAGTTGGATGAGTTCTGAAAGGAAGGATCAGAGGAGCGCGCAGGTGGAGGACCCCCTCCACCAGGCACACCACTGCTGCTGCCCCCAGCAGCAGCAGGGTAACGGTGCATCCCTCCCTAATGCTTCCCGCATCGTCCTGACTGCATCCTGCTAACGCTCCTTTTCATACGGTCCCTGTATGCAGTCCTGTATGCAATTCTCTCCTTGCAAGCCTCTCTCTAACCAGTGCAGCATAGCCAATCCATACGCGGCTAATGATGTCTCCACCAACATTCACAATCGCTTTTTCTCCCGGCTAATTGCTACTCCGCCATTCCACAATCTAAAAATCAAATCCGCTTCCTCCATAAGCTTTCCACGCAAATCCTACACTTCCGATAGGCTCCGCTCCACCACCACGCCAAACCGCCTAACTGCTTCCAAGCGCTCTCAAAAACCAAACCAAACCACGTACTCGTCGAGTTCAAATGCCAAGCACTGAAACCTCCAACCACCTAATCACGGCTCTAAATTTACACCTCCGTCCACCGAAATCACCTCCTCCACACTAACCCCGCGCTCCGTAGCTGAATGTCCGCCGAAAGTCCGAAACCTCACACCAGAGACGCAAACCTCCTGTAAAACAGAGAAAACCTAGTGCAAACCTCATAACAACCACAAAAAGCTTCACGAACTCCAAACAATCGCGCGCGCTCGCTCGCTCGCTCGGAAATCAACCAGATCAACAGACACCGCACCCCAATCTCTTCCACAAACCCTTCCACACGTCTCCCCTCCGTCCTCCCTTCTACACTCCACCCGCCATTCCACCGTCCACACTCCCGTTCTGCTCTCGACAAGCTCCCCCCTGCACCAGCTCCGAATGGCCGTGAGAAATGAACTCGTCCGAATGTCGGCACGCACGCACGCACGCTCACTCAAACGGAAAAGAAAGGAAAGGAAAGCTGCCTGGACCGCGATCGAAGGTCCGTTGAAGCGTTGACAGAGCTCGTCGCGGCACCCATATGCTCTCTCCTCGTGGTGCCGGCGACGCCGCAAAAGAGGTCGGAAGGGTCGACGACGACTGCTGCGACTCCCCTTGCCAGCTCGACCGACGACGACGACCGCAGGGGGACGCGGACTGACGCGAGACGAAAATGGGCCGGGGTTTCGACGAATTGAGACGGTCGTCGAGGAAATGGGGAGAGGTTTGGACGGAAGTTGGAGCGACGAAATAACTTCAGGGAGTCTTACACGTAAAAGCTGGTCGCCCGGTACATCTCAGCGCCATTTATCTGACCGTCTTCCCGAATGTCATTGCGGAGTAATTTCGGCCGTGTATTGCTACGGTATAATAAGTTAGTAGTTGCGACCATTAAAAATAAGGCTTCGTGATCTCATATTAGGTTGCAAGGTAAGGTAGGAAGTCCATAGTAGACTCTTTTGTAGTCATTGTACATATTTAGACTTGTTGGATACAAAACAAAAATTAACAAAGTAGTGGTATATTGAAGAATATTCATATGTATTTTGAAAAAACAAAGATATATACTATAGGGAATCAAAGCAATATGACGTAGCTTTCTAATGGAGATCTTACACAAAAGAGTAATGTTGTTCTTTAGGATGTTGACATAACATTTGGTCATAGAAAGGTGTCCCTTCTACATGCAACTGGAAAAAGTATATTTGTCAACTACAATAGTAAGCGATTTGAGGAGGATCCTTGATACCAAAATACCAGCATTAGCCACCTAAAGTGAACAGTGTAGATAGTGAGACAGAAAAAGGTCCTCTTTCCTATTATTCAGGTATACCATGAGTGTCAATGATTTATTTCCCTGCACAATTCCAGTGGCAATCTAAATGTGTCACTTCATGTTGTTGAACCTTTTGCCATATACAAAAGCAACATGGATGTTTTTGATTTTGTAGAAAGAAGAAAGTGAACTCTGTGAATTCTACTTGTACAATGTTCTCTGATGGCATTGAAGTCACAAATGTAGGAATGGAATTTTGGAGCAATAGATAGTATGCAATAGTCAACACTCAATAGGTATGAGGAATCGCAAAATAAAATTTATTCACTAAATTCATGAATGTGTTTATTCAAGAAGAAGGAACTTTACTAGTAAAGCTTTATGGTGACTTAGCTTTGAAGCAGCAAATTTAGGCATGGAATTTTGGGCAATAGAGTACAATGGTGAATACTCAACAAATATAGAAATTTACAAAATAAAATGTCTTTCATGAATGGATTTATAAAACGGCAATCTTTCAACCCAAATTCAAACCTTTGAGCTCCAATGCCAAGTTCTTGAGCCCCAATTCCATATTGAGTGCATTTTGTACTAGATTAGGATGTAAAAGAGAAAAAGAGGTCTAATACTCAAGATCCTAAATGGAATGGGATTCATAACAAGTGTACTTACATTATAAGTTTTCACTTCATAATTTCATATAAATATGCCTTGGTAGTACAAGTTTTTGTGATTGGCCATGGATTAAAAGGAAAAAAAAAATTATATAGAAAGAAGTTGTACATGTAATGAAGCTCAGATAATTAAGACTCAATAAGTAAGCAAGTAGTACTAAGGAAATTTTGTTCAATACTAAGGATGGCATCTATATACTAGTCAAAAATTTCAACACTATTGGATACACTAAAAAATTTAATCCATAGTGTGAGTGATTATTCCTGCGTGAAGAAAAAATCATCCCTAGAGTTTGGCCGAGGGGAGTGTATGGGACCCTTAAACTATATTGCCTTCCAAGCAATGGACTTCTATAATCAAGGACAATGTTCTACATCAAAAATCACTCTAAAATCAATACCTTAAATGAGGCTGTTTGTTTGTTTGTTTGTTTGTTTTGTTTTGTTTTGTTTTGTTTATAGTATGGACAACTTCCTGACCGTGCGTCCCCCGGCCGCGTGCTTGATACCGTCGGAAAGCTCTCGTCGAGGAGGGGTGCACCGGCTTGGTTTCGTGGCGTTTGGAGCGGTGGTGCAAAAGTTATTGAATTTCAAAGTATTTATTGATTAAAAAGTTAGAAAATTACTTTTACTTTGATTTTGGTGGCATTCTTGGTACTGAGAGGGGAACCGGGAGTAGAACTGGGAGTAGAATCGGAAGTAGAACCAGGAGTGGAACCAGGAGTAGATGAAAATTGGGCCAACGGCACAGGGTCACACTAGTCACCATTAAGACACCACAATGGCTTTTAATTTAGCCCTAAAGAGTAAGTGCAGCACACAATGCCATAGCATGCACACCACACCTTCACATATATTGATTCAATTGAACTTCCAATTCATTATAAACCTCAAGGTTTACCCTTGGGACATAATTTTTCTCCATTTTTGAGTACCACAATGGGTCCTAAATGAGATTTAACTTAAAAATTCAGCACTCAACTTTCATACAACCATTTCCTTATACATTTGAACTTCCACTCCCAAATAATCATACAACCATTCAACCCTAACCATGGTACCCAATTGTAATTCAATCAATTCATTGCAAAAACAAAATATTTTGTAATTATCATTACAATTCAAGTTGATAGAGATCACAAGGAACAATAAGAGATGGAGTTTAATTGACCGCCGTTAGGGCATCAAACCTTCCTTCATGAGAATAATCACCACCGCCTTGTCCGTGCTTCGATTAGGTTGAATTTAGGCTTTTCGGAAAGCCAACTTGAAGATGCATCTTTGCATCAATTTTCAGCTCCAGTCGCCAAACTATCCATTGGCGGTTGCTTTTCAAAGTTGTAGGTCATCTTTGAATCTCAAAAAATCCTAACTTTCTTCCATCCTTCACATCAGACCCTCTTCACCTCCCATTTTTCACTCATTATTTGCTCCCAAGAATAAGTGAACCTACTCAACAAATTGGTCCTACTTTTTATCCTAACTCATTGCCATGATGTTTCTAACACTTTTTCTCTATTTTTCATTGCCATTTCTCCACCAAGCTCTCAAAACACACATACACATACAAGTTGAGAGAGACAGAGCTTGGAACCCTAATTTTTTCCTATATCTCATACACTAATGACTAATTTCCTTAATCACATTCATCCCACCTTAATTTACAACTAAATCGCTAATTTACTGTAAAATGCGCTAAATTAGTGAAAAGTGTGGTAATTTAGTGCAAATCCCCCTAAATTACTGTTTTTTCCCAAATTTTATTGTTTTGATCCTATTTTCATGTTTCTAACACTATCTTAATATTGTAGTAGTAGTTTTAAGTTTACTAACTTGTTTTGTGTTTTTTCATATTTATTATTTTTGTGGTTTTCAAGTTACTTTTAGTTTCATTCCAACTTGTAGGATTTTGTTTTAGTTTTCTAAATGTTTTACCATTTGCCTAATTTGGTTACTTTACCAAATCTTGCTTAAAGTCTTTTTAGTTTTAACTTCCCATTTTTTCCCTAGATTTTTTCCATTACTTTTTCTTAATTGCATTTCTAGATTTTCAACCTAAATTCCTACAATTTTTCTTCCTATCTCACGGAAGACTCCCTAAATTGTGATCATGGCTTAATCCGTTGTCCTAACACTTCCGAACTTGGAATTTAATACATAATATTTATATTTCCTACAGTCTAAAAAGTGAACCAATACAGTGGTTCACACATAGTTGAAAAAATTAATAACCTTTAAAAATGATATTTGTAAATGAAACATTGAAAATATATCATTGAAATTTTTTATTGCATTCTACTATTGTGATAGAAAAAATCTACTAGTTTAATTGTTAACATTCTAGTTTTTTCGATTCTAAGGATTCTAAGATGAAATTCAAGATGGCATAGCTTTCTAATGGGGATCTTAATAGGAAAATAGTCTTGTTCCTTTGGATGTTGATATAATTCTTGCATAAAAAGAGCAAGGTGTCCCTTTTCTAAATGCAACTCAGAAAAGTATATTTGTACTACAGTATAATGGTGAGCGATTCAAGAAAGTTCCTTCATTCCAAACTACCATTGTTGACCTCAAACCATCTGGAGTGAAGAGCGTAGATAGTGTTACAAGCAAAGATTATCTTTCCCTATTGAGACAATCATGTGCAATGGTCACCATTCAACAACTATAAGGATTCAAAAAACAAAATGTTTTTATAAAAAGATCCTTAAAATGGTGGCTTTTCAACCCAAATTCAAACCTTTGAGCCACACTATCAACCTCTTAAATCCCCATTCCACAATAAGTACATTCTGCACCAAATCATGATGCAAAAGAAATAAATCGAGTTCTAAACTAGGGATCCCAATTGGGATGAAATTCATAATGGGTGCACTTACTTTTGTATATTTTTTTATTTATAATTTCATATAAGGGTGCTCAAAAAGTAAGCCACTGCCATTAGAAAATTTTATTCAATATCAGAGGTGACACCTATATATTGATCAAGAATTTCATCATTGTTGGATATAATGACAAATTTGATCAACAATTGAGAAAATTGATAATTGTTTATTAATTTATATTCATACATTAACATTAAAAATGTATCATTGACATTTTTATTGCATTCTATTAATGTGATAAAGAATCTATTACTTTAGCTGTTAAGATTCTAAGTATTTTGAAGTGAAATTTCAAGAGTTTTCAAACTTTAAAGAATTAAAGTGATAGTTTGGTTTATTTAATGAAAGATTTGTTCTTGAGTGTCACAACAATAAAGTGAACCATTCAACTTTTAATTTTTTAATTTTTTATACTTATTTCAATTTTTGAAGTAATATCTTGAAATTTTAAAATCACCAATTTTAAATATGTCTCAATATTTTACATCGTTTTTGTTTTTGTAATTTTTGGAACTTTTTGAAATGAAATAATGTAAATACTTATATTTTTCACTTGTCTCAAATATCTTGAAGATAATTAAATTTCCCACAAATTCTTGATCAATTTCAAAAGACAAGCTAGTGACAAAAAATATTTAAGCTATAATCATTTTATTACAAAATGAAGCTCAACTTTTATGGATATTATTACTTAACAATTTTTTGTATAAACATCTAAGTGTTAAAATTTTCAAAAAAAATGGATTCTATATTTAGCATGCTTGAATTATATAATTTAAGAACTAATTTCTCTATCTCCAAAAAAAATTAGTGTTTCTTTTGCAAAATATGAAGGAAATACCTGTATTATTTTGAGATAGGGGGACTAAATGACAATTACTTTATAGGTGGCCTTGTAGTCTATAACCTTGGATCTCAATTCATGTGTGATTTAGTAACAATGGACCACTGAAAAAACTGCATAGTTTGCTTGCAAAAGTCTTTTTAAAAGTTAATTTGCAGTAAAGACTATTACTTTGGAAACAAATTAATGCTCAGTTGAATACAATGATCTTGTATCCATGTTTGCTATTTATTTCAAATCTATCCATGCAAAAAAAGGAAAAGTTGTGAATGAATAGGGCCCCCCTCCCTCATGCACTAGTCTTTTACAAATTTGAATCACCAAAAAGAATTAGATGAAAATCATCACTTTTATATTCTACAACAAACTTTGAAGTCATGCATCCAATACTTTTTGACCTTTTGTCCTTTCAAGGTTAAGAAAAAAATGCTACTAAACTGTTCAAGAATCTTGAAGAATATACCAATGAAGGCATATTTTGTACCAATAAACTATTCTATTGGTACAAATAAATTGTGACCAATAGGAAAAAGACATTAATTTTGAAGAACAAAAATATATTTCAAGTAACTTATTGTAATCTATCATCTATGTCTTTAGGCTAGCAATGTAGAATTTGAGGGATGAATGATAGACTTCAATGGTGCAGAGTTAAATAATCAAGATAATTCTCTTTAAAGTGAGAATTATTAGACTTTCATTTTCAAACTTACATAAAAAAATCACTAATCTCGTAAGATTTACTAGTCTTCAATTTATAATCAATTTATAAATGAATTTTTGAATTGTTTGTTTCAAAATCTATTGATAAACACTAGATAATACAATTGTTTTTTAACCTCTTTTGCAAATGTAATCCTTAATTAGGTCATATATTAGTACCAATCCACCTTAAGTTAAATTTTTTGGGCTATATTTATATTAATGCAAACACAAATTGTATTGAAACTAACACAAAATTAATACAATACTATTGGATTCATAACAAAAATTAGCAAGGTAATGGCACAATTAGGAATATTTTATGTGTATTTTGAAAAATACAAAGATATATTATACATAATCAAATCAAAATGGCGTAATTTTCTAATGGGGATCTTAACAAGAGAATAGTCTTGTTCTTTTGGATGCTGACATAACATTTTGGCATAAAAAGAGTAAGGTGTCACTTCTACATGCAATTGGAAGAAGTATATTTGTCAGCTACAATGGTGAGCTACTATTTAGATATGTTATGCAGATGTCATTTTCTTAATTCTCTACACTGTTCTAATGGCAATCTAAATGTGACTTCATATTGTTGAACCTTTTGCCATATGCAAAAGCAAGATGGTCAAATTTGACTATACAGAAGGAAGAAAGAACTATGTCAATTTTACTTGTACAATGTTCTTTGAAGTCACAAAATTAATATAAGATTGGAATTTTGGAGCAATAGATATATGCAATAGTCAACACTCAATAGATATGGAGGGTCACAAAATAAAACTCATTGAATTTATAAATGTGTTTGTTTAGAGAGAAGGAAACTTTATGAGTAAGGCTTTATGATGGCTTTGAAGCGGCAAACATAAGCGTGGAATTTGGGCAATAGAGTGCAAAGGTCAACATTCAACAAATATCAAAATTCACAAAATAAAATATTTTCATGAATGGATTCATAAAATGGCGACTTTTCAACCCAAATTCAAACCTCTGAGCCACACTATCAAGTCTAACACTTGAGTTCCCAATTGGAATGGGATTTATAACGGGTGTACTTATATTTATAAATTTTTTATTCATAACTTCATACAAGCATGTATGGTAGTGTAAGTTTATTAATAATCTTACCAATTCAATATTCAAAAAATGATATTCATACATTGAAATTTAAAAATGCATCATTGAATTTTTATTGCATTCTACTATTGTAATAAAGAATCTACTAGTTTAGTTGTTAAGATTCTAGTATTTTAGATTTTAAAGATTGTGAAATGAAACTCAAAGAATTTCTAGGCTTTGAAGAGTTGAAGTGACCATTTGGTTTGTTTAACCCCTAAAGGACTGAAGCCCTTTTTTTGCCAAAAAACACTCAAAACTGCCATTTCTATAGCAAAAAGTAAAAAAAATTGAAAAATGTTTTTTTTTCATATCTAATTGTAGGATCCTACACATAACTAATATGAGAGTTTATAATAAAAATTTCAGAATATTTGACCGCATAGATTGCAAGATATTTGTGTTTAAAGTGAAAAAATCAAGTTTTTCAGCACATTGCGGGATTAGATTTTTTGACTTTGAACATTTTTAACTTAAAATTTTTGCATTATAGAGTTTTGAGCTTTAAATCTTTATATTGGAAAATCAAGTTGAGAGTCTAGGGAAAAAAAATGAATCCAAAAAAACTTAATTTTCATTCTTTAAAAAATTGTTAAGTAGAAGTAGGTACAAGATAGAAGAAAAATTTAAAATATTAATATCTTTTCTATGGAATTAAAAAACACTAATTCCAATGGTGAGATTTTTCTAGTAAGTAATATAAACCATGGAAAAAAAAAAATTGAAAAATTGAAAAATTGCATTCAAAAATGCATCCTAGAAGTTATTTTTTTCAAGAAAATGCTCTAATTGCCCAAAAAACAAGAATATTCATTACTTTCTCATAACAAATCCAAATGAAATGAATCAAAGCTTTCCAAATAGACAAAAATATAATCTATGAGAAAAAAAATACTAAAAAAAAATTCAAAGTTTTGTCCATTTTTTTTTGCTGCCCGTCATCCCCTGTTTTGAGCTTATTTGGTCATAACTTTTTTTTCCGGGCACCGATTGTGCAAAAAATTATATTCACACAAAGCTTATCAATTTTTCTATCTTCAAAAAAAGTTTCAAAAAATCACGACAAAGTTTCAGCCTATAGGTACCTGCCCAAAAACGCATTTGTCCCTCGAAAGGACAATGGTCTTTTAGGGGTTAATGTAAGTTTTGTTCTTGAGTACCGCAACAACAAAGTAATCTATGGAGGTAGGCAGTTCCTGCCTCTTTTGGGCTCATTGCCCATTGTAAGAGAATGTCAATTTCAGAGTGAAACACAAATAATTTTCAAAAGGGCTACACGTGTCATTACAACATTTGTTGTAAAGTTTGTTTGTTTTTTAAATTTGGAATGGGTATACGAATCATTTATCTATTGAATGAAAAATTCTTGCAAGGAATTTTTACAAGTGTAGTCTTCTTTTATACCTAACTTCAAAATTTTCATTCACAAGTGTTTCCAAAATCCTCGTAGTCACAAACTTAGCCTGTAATTTTCTTCAAAACTTCAAATCCGGGGGGTAGTGCAATTGAGTTCTTGAACAACCCTAAAATCTTCAGAGCTTCCATAATCAAACATGCAAGAGCCTAAATCCTAATCTCTTCAACAACCTCATGTTCAATCTCATTGTCTCCTTCTCCTTCTTTGTTCCATTCTGATTCCTAAAATTATATGCACATGAAAAAATAGTATTCAGAAGTACAAATAGAAAATTAGAAAGCATTAACAACAACAATAATGAAGACCACCACAAATTCAAATCCAAGTTTCAAACACATTCTAATACTACTCCCTACTCAAATTTCACAACCATGGCAATCAATTTGGAGATTTGCATTCATGCCAGATTCACACCCATTGCACTGCAATCCAAACCATCAATATCTTTACAAATTGAGATACAAATTTTCGAACCCTAATTCTCCCAATTCACCTGCAAACACTGCACACAATACTGCAAATTGACTCAACTTTGCATGAATAGGAAGCTAAGAAATACTTTGAAACTCAACATCGGATTAAAAACAATCCCAAATAAGTCTAAAGCCACTCCTTTGTAACATAGACGACGAGAAAATCACAAGCACCATATCAAACACTCATCAACAGAAAACAACACACCTAATACAAATAAAAAGGAAATCCTTCACTTCTTTGCACATGCCACTATTAAATTGTGAGATCCAATCACTTCCACGCACTACAGTACTATAGAAACTGACGAAGCCCTCAAACAATATGAAAGCAAAGTAAGAAATTCCAAAATCAAGTAAGTGCAACAAATCTTTGACTCTTACCGTCTAAGTAGGGCTTTCTTTTTCATTTTTTAAGAAGTACCAAAGTGACAATATACAAAATTCTAGCAGTGCTCCAAATTTCAACATTCATCCACATATTGGATAGAAAAGATCACATTAGTACATATCACATGTCTATTATTTGGTTTTCATCCACAATTTGGTGATTTCATCAAAGATTTTTTTTTATTTTGAATTTTTTTGGCGATTTCATCCAAATTTTTTGGCATTTTTTATGGCATCTTTTAGCCAAATTCTTTTCTGTAGTGCAATCTGGCACCAAAAAGCCAAAAAAAAAAGCCTTGGTCCAAAGTCGCACCTCCAACGTCCGTAGTCGTAGTGTGATGACCTCCACCTGGATCTCTTCTGTATGGAACTCGAGGCACCTGATCTCTGAAGTGGCCAATGCCAGGCAACAAAATTCTCCAGAAAGCGGAAACTTCCCAATTGCTTGTCAAGATCACCGAAATTCCTCGCAACTGCACCCAAGATCATCAAAATCCTACCGCCAACCCTATCTCTCCATGCGATATTGAAAGTGAGACATGTTTCAAGCAATGGAATGTTTATACCTACTCCGAAATGCTACATTGGAATGCATTCACTCAAGCAAAAGATCAAAACTCTCATGCTTATCAAATCCCCCCCGAGGTTAGTACGCCGCAGACGCACTTGGAGCTCCACGGCCCTTATCCTTTTCTTACTTCTACCACAATTCCACCACTCCATTGCTATGCGGTAGCTTCATCGCCACGCCATAGGAATACAAATCCTCGTCAAAGGAAGAAGAGCATAGGCAACGGAGCGCCAAACCCTAACCAACCTCCATCAATCGGACGGCTGACAATTTAATTCACCCACCCCCAGATCCATGGCGCCAAGGAGGGGCTTTAATTTTTTCCTTATTGAGATCGACGACTCTCATTTTTTTCAACAAAAGAGGGGGGCAAGTAACTGAAAGAATAGGAGCTGATTGCTTCTTTTTGGTACATTCATTGTAATCTATGAAGTTTTTTATTTTCTTAAAATTATTTAAATTTTTGGAATAATATCTAGAGTTTTGAAATTATCAACTTTGAATGTATCTCAATATTTTAAAATATTTAGAATTTTTGGATTTTTTGAATTAAAATTTTGCAAATATTTTATATTTTCACTAGTCTCAAATATCAAAATAATTAAAATTTTCCACAAAGTCTTGATCAATTTCAAAAGACTAGTGACAATAAATATTTAAGCTATTAGTAATAATTTTATCCCAAAACTAAAGTTTAAGTTTTATAGAAATTATTACCTTACAATATATAGTTTCAAACATCTAAGTGTTGAAGTTTTAAAAAGAAAATGCCTGGACTTTATCTTTAGCATAATTGAATTATATATTTAAGAACTATGGACTAAATGATGGTAGTCTTGAAGCCTATTTCATTAAATCTCAGTTTATGTGTGATTTAGTAACAACAGATCATTAAAAATGATCTATAATTTGTTTGCAAGGGTCTTTTTGAAAGTTAATTTGCAATGGCGACTATCATGGATAACCTTGGAAACAAAATTCATACTTGAATACAATGATCTTATATCCATGTTTGCTATTTATATGAAATTTATTTATATGAAAGAAGCAAAAGTTGTCAATGAACAGAAAACCATCCATGCACTAATTTCTTACAAGTTTGAATCACTAAGACAAAATTAAATGAAAATCATCACTTCTAGCTCTACAACAAACTATAAAGTCATGCATCCAATGCTTTTTGACCTTTTTGTCCTTTCAAGGTTAAAAGAATGTGCTACTAAATCATTCAAGAAGCTTGAAGAATATGCTAATGAAGGCAATAAACATTATCAATAGGAAAAAGACATTAATTTTGAACAAATGAATTACACTTCAAATTACTATAATCTATTATCTATGCCTTATAGACTCGCAATACAGAATTTGAGGGATGGATGATAAACCTTAATGGTGTAAAGTTAAATAATCAAGATAATTATCTTTAAAGTGAGAATTACTAGAACTTTCAATTTCAAACTTATATAAAAAAATTCACTTATCTTGAAAGAAATTACTATACTTCAAGTTAAAGAGCATAACATGCATAATCACAATCAATTTATGGCATATCAAAATCAACTCTACAACTTTTTTTAATCAATTTTTAATGTGCTTTTCTCCAAAGATTCAATGTATTTGAGGTTCATCTCTAAGAGCTTTTAACATTGAAAAAATCAAGATTTGCAATGGACAACTTGCACAAAATCTTCAATAGAAAAATCATAAATAATTTTTTTCATAATTGAAATTTTGATGCTTAAAATATACTTTAACGCCTAAAAAACCATTAATGCAGATTTTGAACAATGAATGAACAAAGACACACTCTAAACTCACCAAAATGCATTTTTTCATCCAACAATTTTGCTTGAAGATTCTTATATTAGTTCTTTAACATTTGTATGGTTCAAATTATGAAGATTTTGCTCTGCAAATATTCTATAATTCAAAAGGTATCGGGAGGTCTAGCCTTAAAAAATAACTTTTTCAATTCAAAAAATGACCCTTCAAAAATGACTTGAATCAAAAAATTGAATAACAATCTTCAAAAATTACTATAATTAAAATTCAATATTTTGAAAAAAGACCTCTAAGAATATTTTAAGAATCATAAATATTCAATTCTTCAATTGATTTTACTAATATTAGTATATATTTTTGTTCATCTAACCGTCTACATGTGATCTATAAATAGCAATTTACAATTATTATTTGAGAGTCATTATTAAAATACTCTTTGAAGGTGCATTTCATAATAGATCTTCACAATTTTGGAAATCTGGAAACCCCTCCAGTTCTTTAAGGTTAACCCCTAAAGTCCCCTAAGGCCATTTTTCTGTCAAAACCCACTCAAAACTGCCATTTTTGTTGCATTTAAACAATTGTTAACATTATTTCATTAATTGACTAGATTCATATTTACATATTTCAATTTAAATTGACCACTAAAAGTCTTAAAGTCCATCAGATGGATAATAAATGTCTTTTAAAACTTTCTATAGAAACTACTACAATCAGACGATAAACATCCAAATATGTTGAGAATTCAATTATTGTCTATTTTTCAATGATGTTCTTGCCTTTGGAATTGTCATGTATTAATTTCTTGCCAAAAGTTGTAACCCATTTTGTATTATTTTATCATATAAGGTAATTTTGTTTACTCAATATTTTTTAAATGTATATATAAACTTCATTTAATACATTTTACCAAATCATTCGCCACTAATTTCTCCAACATATTATCAAATAGCTCCAATTGTGAAGTGCGTTCATTTTTACTAAAGATTTTGAAAGATGAAAGTTTACCTTTGGAAATCGTTGGAGAAAACCTATTTTTGAAGTTAAGTATTATTTGAAATCTTGCAATCAATCTAGCTTTTAACTTTTAAATTTTAGATAAGACATTTGAGTAAGTTATTATTTGGTAAAACTTGTAGATAAATCTATCTTAAAATTTTAAAAATGAATCTTTTAGCATTGTTTTGGAAGGAAAATCTTAAAGCAGTTTTGGACCTTAAAGAATGCTTCAAAAATACACAATTCAAAGATTTCACCCCTAATGGTCCAAGGGGGGTCTTCTCTCCAAAATCACTTCTAATCTACCATTTTCTAAAATCAATGGATAGCTCTTTTTAGAATCATTAAAAAAAACCTCATGATCTTGCTAACTACTATCAATTTAATCAATCTTCTAATTTTGAAAGAATTTAAAGTTGCAGGTTTTGAAATTATTACAATCAAAGCTTAAGTTATGAAAGGACAACAAATTTTTTTCTAAGACAAAATGACTTTGGAATAAAATATCACAAAAAAATCACAGACTAAAGGTTCATCTTTCTAGACCATATACAAATATAAATAGTTGAAAATATGTATGCCAGTCTTCACAAGGATTGGAGCAATGAAAGATTATTTCAAGCTAGGGAAAGGCAACCCAAGGAAAAACATAGAAATTTATAATAAAAAAAAAGAATTATTATTTGGATTTAGAAAATCTACTCAAGAGGGTCTTCAAGCAAGAAATGGCAGTTGTTTGGACTTTTAGGGGATTTTCTTCCTAACAAGGCTTTCTAGATTGAGAATTTAGTGAAGATTAATTCCAATAAGTCCTAATCTTCTAATTTTATTTTTCCTTAAATTCTTAATAATTTTCACCACTATGCTCATAATATTGTATAACTAGGCAAAGGTCTTTCCTATATTGGGGATGCAATATATTTTGCTAGATATTTAGGAGGGTCTTATAATTTATTTCAAGGATTGGAGATGGTTGAAGAGCCGTACAAGACAATCTTGTTCTCTATAGTGGTTCCTTTTTTAACCTCTAAAGGACCAAGGTGATTTTCCTACCCAAAACCACTCAAAACTGTCATTTCTATTGCAAAGAGAAAAGAGTTTAAAAAATTGATTTTTTTTGCATATCCAACCATAAGATTTTATACTTGACTAGTATATGAATATGTGGAAGAAATTTCAGAAACTTTGACCATGTAGATTGCAAGATATATGCATTTAAAGTGAAAAAAACAAGTTTTTTTCCACCTTGCTTGACTAGATTTTTTGGCTTTGAATCTTTTTAGTTCAAATTTTTTGCACTATTGATTTTGATTTTCTACTTATTTATATTAAGTAGATGAGTTGAGAATCTACCAAAAAAATTTAAAAAAAGCACTTAATTTTCATTCATTAAAACATTGTTAAGTAGAGGTGGGTTCAAGATTGAAGAAAAAACTAAATTGTTAATAGCTTTTAGATGGAATTAAATCACAATAATCCTAACGATGAGATTGTTCTAGCAAGAAAATCTAACCCTTTCTAACAATTTTTTTGAAAAATTCTAAAAATTGCATTCAAAAATGAATTCTATAAGTTATTTTTTCAAGAAGATGCTTACATTGCTCGAAAAACTAAGATTGTCCATAACTTTCTCATTGTTAGTCCAAATTGAATGAATTAAAGCTTCACATGTAGACAAAAATATAATCTTTGAATCAAAAAATTGAAAAAAATTATTTTGACTTTTTGTGATTTTTTTTGTGCTGCCCGTCAAATTCCATTTTTGCTTATTGTGCTATAACTTTTGCTCCCGGGCATCAATGAAAATAAAAATTATATATTCACAAAGCTCTTGCAAAAACATACAACCTCAAAAAATCCCAAAAAATATTACTAAAAATTGAGACTCTAGGAACCTACCCGAACCCAAATTGTCCCCCGAGGAGACAACCAGTCCTTTAGGGGTTAAGGATGCAAAAAGCTTCTTGCCTCATTGGTAAATGATCAGTTATATTCCTCAAGCTATTAAGGTAACTACACCTAATTTCAACCACTTTCTAAAATTGACCACTTTAGATTCTTGCCTAAAATGTACTTCCACTATTCATAAGAGTCTATGGTCGGTTATCCTAAATCCTATTTTTAGCACTTTGAAAATTTGTAGTTTATTCATATGATGTTCAAAAAATGCATTCTAAAAGAATCTAGAATCCCCTTTTAACAGCCAACGAGACTCCACAAAAAAATTTCAATATAATATTGGAAACCATACTGAATTGCTTATTTGTGCAAATTTAGGTGTAGTTACCTTACTTCAGTTGAAAATCCATCAATGTATAGGAGGCAACCTATTCCTGATCCCCCCCCTTTTTGGCTATGTAGGCTATTCTCTTTCTATGAATTTTGGTAAAGGAGGAGATTAATTATGCCGTGGTTCCAAGGCAATTGGGATGCATTTCAATTGGCTACAAGTCTCTTGATATTGCCACCAACCTTTGGTGGATTTTGTTTTTAGCCCATGGTCAGAAATAGCAAGCCCTACATCACCATCATGGGAAGAATAGAATCTTCCACTAAAAAATTCATAGTAATTCTTGTTTTGAGTTAAAAAAAATCTAAAAAATTATAGAACCCTTCCAAACTTTATTTCTACACATGGGAAAATTTCCCCATTGAAGAAACCCGCCCTCTAGATACTTGTAAACTGCTTAAGTGATCAGAAATGGGTTGCCTCCCTTAATTCTCAAATTCGAACGTTCAAAATTCTACAAACTGCTTGAATAAATTCAAAGAATTCCTAATGTAGTAGATTATGAAGAGACGAAGAGAAAACGTCGGTGCTCTAGGTCAGGGTATAATTAGAGTGTCAGAAAAAATTAAATAGAAGAATCTAAGTGTGCAGTAAGTTGAATGAGGTTTATCTGGATGCAGCGAATTCGGGGGTAGGGTATAACCGTGGATTGCAGACACCTGCTGAGTGCTGACCTTCCAGAGCGTCCGAGCCTCTTGCACGGTAATACACCCCTATTTCTGCGGTGACAGGGGCATCTCTTTCGCAGAGGACCGAGTCAGTAGTGCAGGTCTGGAGCAAATGCCACTTGATTCATATATTCTGTCTGCAGATTGATTGCAATTCGGGGATGACGACGGATGCGGGCCGGCTCCTTGCTTGGTTGCGTTGTTGTTAGTACAGAATTTCGTCTGAATCGATTGAAAGCTCCAGTTTCGTTGTTGCAGAGCTAGAAACCCCTGCAACGCCAGATGTTTTTCCATTACTGAATGGAAAAACGGTAGAGCAAGCTTGGTGCGGAGACGGAGACGGAGACGGTAGCTAGAGCAAGCTTGCTAAAGGATAATGCCAAGGAGGAGCCGCTCTTGTTGCGGATTGGCGTCTCTGTTTGTTTCTGCGATTCGCTTCGTATTCTCCAGTTTGTCAGAAGTGTGAAGTACGTGATGCTTTTGTAATACCGGCTTCAAGTGATGCAATTCAGGTTTCGCATACGTATACCTCCCCTGCTGCAGCGTCGTACGTCTTCTGATTCGCCCGTTGTCAATATCACCATTTCCTTGGAGATCGGTTGAGTTCAAGAGCCCCGCGAGATTTCGTATCCTCTGAGCTTTGGCGATTGGCGCTGGAGCCGCTGGAGGTTGGATCCTGTTTACCGACTTTTGTTGCTGCTTTAAGCTTTTGTTGTTGTCAATTGTATGACTCCGGCCAGTTCTTTGTTTTTCACGACGCCGGAGTTGTACACGACTTTGTCGGTAACTTGGAGTTAACTCATCATTGTGTTTTGATTCTAGTCCTGCCTTGGTCATCGATTTCATTTCTCACTCCTTTATTTCTCTTGATGGACACATGATCAATACAGGAGAACATCTGTGCCATTACCGTCGGAGGAGAGATTAGGAGGTGCAAGAGGAGACAAGCGAAGTCGGTGAAAGGTGACCTGCTGTTGTACTAAATTATAGCTCAACTACAAGCGTGCCAGAGGACTTTGGGTGAGTGGTTGCAGATACAATGAGCTTAGAGCGACTTTGAAAACTTCGCGTTTGAATAGGAGTTAGGGTTTACCAAGAATAGGGCGGGACTCTCTACCTTTGATTGCTTTGATTGCACACATGTCTCTCACGAACGGATATTGGGCATTTGAATTAGTTGGTAGCGTGCCATTAGAATGCATTCTCAATTTGCACGTAGAATGTGCAGGCAGTTCAGACATGAATGGTTTAGCCTTCTAAGTGGTATTACAGACACTTCAGACGTTGTGGCTTTGAACGTTTTGCCTTTTCAGCAGTCCCTGATGATATTTTTTGTTATGCGACTCTTCCTCATTTCAATCTGGTCTTATATTACTGGTCATATGCTTTTAAATTCGCCAAATGGTCATTCATGGAAAATGATGTTTTGGCAGGTTGATACCGCAGGCTGAATACAGAGATAGAAGTTGAAGAAGGGACCTGCAGTCTAGAGTGCAGTGTTTTTTTTTGGACAAGTGTCGCCAGAAGCCTTCAAACCACTGGAGCAAATCTGGAGGGAGGGCGTCCGACAGGCTGAAACAGTCTGACAAGTGCGAAATTTCGCCCCAAAAAAACACGCTGCTGGACAGGTATTTCGTCAAAAGCATCTACCACTCGCTTTCATTAAATGGATTTCATGGTCAACACGTGCGAACCATTTCTGGGGATTGCAGAATATCATTGTTTTTCTTTCCGGCGATTTGGAGCAAAATTGCACCAATTTTTTTTTCCTGGCACCAAGGCTATTTGAAAAGATCAAAGAAAAAAGACCATAAATCGCCTGAAATAATTTGGATGAAGCCGTCAACTTTAAATGAAATTCATTCAAATATGTGGATGAAAAAAACTTCTATCCAAAATACAAATGAATACTAAATATTTGGGCAACATCATTTTTTTGTTTGTCGCCGCTTCAACACTACTCCGAAAACCAAAAAAAAATACTGTTGCAGATACTGTCACTCGTTTGGGTAGGACCTTATGGATTGAAAAGAAGTTAGGTAATATTGTCTGAGTAATGTACTAAATACTGTCCTCGATGATGTGGTTGAGTATTAAGTACCCGCTGTAGTTAGGTGGTTATTATGATTAGAATTCTTTTGCGCATGCACTCATTTGGAGATCGATCTTTGGTGTTTGGATGGATTGCAGGGAAAGATAGTGTGAATATGAGGTGCGTGCAAGAAGATTGACCTTCACGTGTTTCAAGGTGGGCAATATACTTCTTCTGAGAGTTGTGCTGGATTTGCAGAAGAGTATGTGTGCTTGAAAGTTTTTCTTTGTCCGTTTTTAGTTAAGAAAACGTTGAAATTAGAGTAATGAGAGGACGTTAGCTAATTGATCCTATTGCTTCTCCTGTTCTGTGGCAGTTGGTTGTATTCATTATGCGTTAATTGTGTATTGATCAGATGAGAATGCTTGGATGTAGTATTTGAGTCGATTGGCAGTTGTTTGCTTCAGGTTGAGTAGGAGATTCTTGAATCATAGGGCGTTCATTCTCGTATTGTCAGGGGATTCCGATAAAGTCATGGTAGATAGGGAAGTGCCCATTGCGCAGGGTTTGCTACTTCGTCTCTCCGCCTCCCGATCTACGTCTGGCGATTCGGTAGCGTTGCAAGTTACTTTACCTTGGAACCTTTGTGTTAGTATTGCCTTTGCAATTAAATATTATTTAAACAGCCGCCTGATCTGTAATGTATGTTCGAGAATTTTTCGAATCGCGTAAGAAGCAGCATGCCTCGTCATAGAGAAGATAGCTACATAAGTTTCGGGAGTTGTTTTTACATGTACTTGCTTATTAATTGGCTTCGGTCAAGAAGTTGGCGCTAACTTCTGTTCGGTTTTCGGCTCTAAAAGATCCTGAAGATTGTTTGTTGTGCTTAGCTGTTTGTCGGTAGAGTTTCTAATCGCATAGGCACTGCATTAGATTTGTTTCCTGTAGTGCTGAACTTATTCGACACTGCTCTGTTTCATTACCCCGAGAGTTGTGGTTCAGTATTATTTACTTGCTAAATCACTGTTGCCATTAAGGTGAGAGTTGATACCAAGATGCTTTGATTATACAGGTTGGATGTATGTTAGTGATATTACCTTTGTTCTCGGTGTTTAGCTTCGGTGAAATCAAAAGTCGTCTGCCGTCCTGTAAAATGTTTGTCATTCGTGGTGCATGGTCTATCACAAAGGTGTTCAGTCAAAGGAGATTAATTTGGAAACTCATGGGGTTCAATTGGTGAAAATGAGGCGGGAACATAGGCCCCCTTTTGGCTGATTGTTCGGCAAGTAAATAATCTGACCTATTAAATGGATGACGCTAGGGGGCATGGTTAGACTCACATGAAGATGCCACTGTCTTTGACATCTCTGCAGGTGATGAGACGAATTTCCGGACTTTTTCAGAGCCAGTTCGTGGAGATTCTGCGGTGCTATGTATAGCTATTCGAGGTGATCTTTATTTCTGTCGATGGATCACTGGGAGACGAGGGCATTCCTAGAACATACTTTTGTTATTCTTATTTCTACTTACAAATTTGGAGTTTGAGGAATTACTGCCACTCAACATGGGGGAGGAGAGGAAAGTCAAGTGCAGCAAGTGTCAAGTGGAGACGTTAGTGACGCTGCCTCCGAGTACGAGGTCCATCATCTGCGAGCACTGCTTGGCAGTAATCCATGTGACCTCTGCACAAGATGGTTCGACCTCATCGACGGCTGTCATCAATTCACCTCATCCTGCCGTGCCATATTGGGAGGGTCCAAGTACTCCGAGTTCCGATCCTCACAACTCCCTTTCTGGTTCCCTAAGTCTCCCTCCTCCAAATCAGCAACACTCTCATTTTCATCACCATGACCCCATTCCCAGCCAACACCCGCTGGCCCAGTTTCGCTCCATTTCCATGTCGCGAACCCAAGTTCCTGGACAACCTCTATTTCAGCATCAGTCGTCCTTCAAAGCAGGACCTGTGACTGACCGGAGCATGCTCAACCTCCCGAGCATTCTGGTCTCAGAACCAAAAATAATTGAGGACCCTAGTCTGATTCAGTTCTCGCGTAGCATGCCTCCAGAAGAATCCAGTCCAGGATACCCTCTAGAAAGGTCGCTTTCCCCGAAGGCGAGGCGACCACCAATCACTCCTGGATCGACAAAACCCGCTGTTCCCTTATCAACGCAAGGCGTACAGCTTTATCGTCACAATTCTTCCTCAAACCCGTTGCAGTACAGTCCTAAGCCATTCAATGCACAAGGTTCTAAGAGAGCCGTTGTTTGTGGAATTGCGTACCGAGGGTCATCTATTGAGCTCAAGGGATGCTTGAATGATGCTAAGTGCATGAGCTACTTGCTCATGTCGAAGTTCCACTTCCCAGAATCTGCTATCCTTGTTCTCACAGGTACGACAGATTCCTTGCTTGCTTACAAGTTACTCCTTGGAGGACTCTAAAGTTACTCTCAATCAATTTGGGAATGCACTAAGCTTGCTTTTTAGGAATAGTGGCCTATGAAATACCTCGATGACTGCAACCAGGTTGTGTATTTGTCCAGCATTATATTGGGTGGCACTTGAGAGAATCTGAATTTAAATTGCAGGTTTCAATACGAAGAAACCACCCTTGTTGTAATGTCGTCTGTTTGTTTCTTCAGAATTGTTTCACAATGAGATTTAAAATGTTTTGCATTGATTTTAGTATGTTAACATGTTGATGTGCTGCTTTAAGTTCAAGAATTGATTGGCGAAAGTTCTGAGTTCCCTATTTAGCGGCTTCAGATGCTGACGTACATACGTGCAGAGGATCAGGTGGATCCACGCCGACGACCTACAAAGTACAACATTATGCAAGCTCTGGAATGGCTTGTACAAGGATGCCAAGCTGGAGACTCGCTTGTGTTTCATTTCTCAGGTCATGGCTCTCAACAGCCCAACTACAAAGGTGAAGAACTTGACGGCTTTGATGAGACATTGGTACCTGTTGACTTCATGACGGCTGGCCAGATTCTTGACGATGACATCAATACCACAATTGTTAGGCCCCTACCCGCTGGAGTTGATCTTCACGCCATAGTGGATGCCTGCCACAGCGGCACTGTTTTAGATCTGCCCTTTCTCTACAGATATAGAGGGTAAGGATTTTTTCATTTTGGCCCAATTGCAGCTTTATTCTCGGAAATTTAGCAATGCTGGACTGATGTTTTGACCACTATGAAAAGATCATTGATACCACTGAGAAGAAAAGGTGTGGATTCACCAACGTGGTTATCATGTTGTTGCAGACATGAAGCCTTCGTTTGGGAAGATCATCGTCCTGCTACCGGAACTTGGAAGGGGACAACGGGCGGGAATGTTTATTCGTTCAGTGGTTGTGATGACCATCAAACGGTGTTTGATTCTATGGTAAGTACTTCTTCAGTTGGAGTCGATGTGCGTTCATTCTAAGAAAGTGAGCAGGAATTGCTAAACAGAGGAATATACTTCTTGGATAGGAAGAACCCGGGCCTTGTATGTAGGCAGGCTCGAATCTAAAGTCACGAAGTCTCTTTTAAACCTGTGGGACATAGGGCATAGGTAGCATGCACTGCTATACTACCCTTTGTATGGGGGTAGGCTATGCTTCTTGGCTTTCTTGTAAAATGCCGTAAAGCATGTTCATTTTTACTTTTAGGAAGCTTTAGTATTCGATGAAGTGGCCTGTGTGCTCTCCGTGCTGTAGTTCACTTATTACCTTTTCATGTGGATGTCTTTATTTTTTGGTTGAATCACCGTTTTACAGGAGAGTCTGGGGAAGTTAACCTCAACAGGAGAGATGACCTACTGCTTCATTCAGGCAATTGAACGTGGATATGGCAGCACTTACGGAAGCCTTCTAAATGCCATGCGTTCAGCAATTCATATGGCTGAAAATCAAGTGGTCACATCCCTCATTGACATGCTTCTGAAAGGTGGCAGCTATGAGGGTGGTGACACGCCGGTGAGTCCACTATGAAACTTCAGATGTCCATTCATCTCGCCCACTCGGCATGTTTTTATCTGATTGCTTTGCACTTCGGAAAAGGGTATGCTGACTTGTTTACTGTTTGTGCTCGTTTGCAGGAACCTCAACTGACCTCGTCCAGATGTTTTGATGTTTCAGCGCCGTTTAGGTTATGAACATGGATCATGCGTGGAAAATGCTCAGAGGGATACCTTTCTGTGAGCCGGTACTCTAATATGGCAGCCCACTTATTAGAGCTATTACGACAGAAGTACCTTAAGTCTACGAGTTACAAGAGGGTGAGTGTTTTATAATCCAAAACTTGTGTATACAAGCCTCGGTCATAGTAAGGGTTATCGTCCCTGGTTGAGCATTAGTTCATTCTAGCCGTAGACATTTGCAGGAGCCTTTTCTGAGGGTAAGAAAGAAGTGAAATCTGGTCACATCAGTTTTTTGGTTAGTGAGGGAAATTTTTTGGACAAAGTTTCCCTTGGAGAGGATGTTGACGCCTGAAACTAGGGAATCGGCAAGCTCCACGAGGGGGTAGGTCGGTCCCATGATTAGATCACAAAACTTTCGGAGGATTTTGGAAAGGATTACAGAGGAGTTGAGTTACTAACTCTGTTGATACAGGCTTAGGTTCAAACTGTGTGCACTCTGTTTCTGCATTCGTTGGAGTTCACAAATATGTTTGCTGTGAGTAGTCCATGAGAAGTTTTTGTTTGGATTATTATGGAGGAAGACCGTTTTGGATGTTAGAGATTATGAATGTACGTTTTTTGTTTTCTTTTAATTTGTAAGTAAGGTAACTGCACCTACTTGCTACTTGTTTCTTAAACCAAACCCCTTGCCTGAAATGGATAGAGCCTAGAAGTGATGATGGATATATCCATTTTCAACTTTTTTGAAATTCATAATTTATTCATGTAGTATCATAAAAAGCAAACTAAGGAAATGTGGAATTTCCTTTGGACTCCCAACAAGATCTTAACCCTTTAACATTGCCGCAAACACTAAGTGTCTGATGGATGATAGAGAATCCTTTGTATAGAAAAAAATTGTAACTATTCATCTTCAGAACTTTTTTGTGAAAAGAGAAGATCTTGGCTAAACAATGATTGTAGGCGACGCGAATGGTCTTTGGATAAATATTAAAAATTAAAGATAATTACATATATAGTAGTCAGAGACATGCTACCATCCTCTTAAGTACGAGTCAAAGTATCCAAAGAATGACTTTCAAAGAAACAATAGAAACAAAAAATGCATCTTTTCATTCATCCTAAAGTCTAATCATATTTGGATGAAAACTTTGATAACATGACAATCCTTCTAGGATTAATCCTAAAAATATAGGCCTACAATCATCACTAGAAGAAAAATGAGGCTTGAAGAGTGCCGCCAAGAAAATCAACAAATTGCAAATCTGGATTGTGCAAGATAGTTTAATTAAATAATTTATAAAAATTAAAAATTAAAAACTAAAAACTTTAATGCAAAAATGAATTTGAAATTACAAAAATCTGAAATCTAACATTGTCAGGAACTTGGTAATACTATTTAAGTTAATACTATTTAGTTAATTTTGTAATGTTTCAAAATTATTTGTTATTATTTATTATTATTTTAAAAATTATTTTATATGATTATTTTTTAAATGCATTTTATTATTTTTAATTATATGATATTTTGGCCTATATTGTGGTGGTTTACACCTTGATAAAAAAGCCTTGAAACAGTCCTCTCGTAGCCTCTTTTTTCTTCTAATGCATTTACAAATTTCAAAACCCTTCTCTTTGTATGCTCTCATTTTTAACTGTACATGAATAAATTTTATTATATTTATTTCAAATATATATTCATATGGCTTCTACAAGTCATGAAAAAATTTAATTTTTAATAAAAGTATTGAAATTATTGTGAATTTTGAATAAAAAGTGAAAAAAAATTTCCTAATAAAATGTTTGTTTTGTTTTGTTTTGCTTTGTAAGACATGTTAACCCATATAGTTCCAAGGCCATTTTTCTGTCAAAAATCACTCAAAATTGCTACTTTTGTTGCCTTCATCCAATAAATCAAAAAAA
Source organism: Neckera pumila (assembly GCA_963969595.1). Lineage (NCBI taxonomy): Eukaryota > Viridiplantae > Streptophyta > Bryopsida > Hypnales > Neckeraceae > Neckera > Neckera pumila. The sequence goes on from OZ018415.1 coordinate 12,719,684, forward strand.
ATATTTTTTTTAGAATCTAATTGTAGGATCTTGTACTACACTACTCAGATCATGTGGTAAAATTTTTGTGATGTTTGACCATACGGATTGAAAGATATCAGCATTCAAAGTGAAAGAAAAAGTTTTTTTCAATAAGATGCTTTGACTGCCCGAAAAACAAGAAACTCTATAATTTTCACATCATTAATCCAAATGGAATGAATCAAAGCTTCCAATTTAGACAAAAACATAATCTATTAGAAAAAAATAATTAAAAAATTTATTTCAATTTTTTATGGATTTTTTTTGTTGCCTATTCTCCCCTGTTTTGAGGTTATTGTAGCATAACTTTTGCTCCTGGGCACCGATTGAAATAAAAATTACATTCCCCAAAAGCTAATACGTTTTTCTATCTTATGGAAAAATTTCAGAAAGTTTCACCAAAAATTGAGCTCATAGGAACCTGCCCTACATCCATTTTGTCCCCCATAGGGACAATGGGACTTTAGGGGTTAAGATCTTGTAAACCGTCAACCTAGTGTGGGAAGGGTAGGTGTACAAAGTTAGTTATATGCCATTCCAACAAATGGAATAACAGATGTAGTTTTAAAGTTTTGATTGGTACTAGAAATTAGAAAATTCTTAGAAAATTGGTTGTGGAGAGTGCTTGAGCCATTGGACCCATAGACCAATGATCTAGAGAATTCTTTAATTGCCACAATATTGTATCAGTATTTTACTTTCATTGTTTTTCACTATACTGTTATTCTATTATTAGTCTTTTATTTTATAACTCAAATTCAAGAATTTTCACCATTGAGATATGTTACAATGCAAAACATCATTATGAAAAATAAATTTTCATATCATGCAATAATTAGAAAATTGGCATTCCATGATTATAGTACCAAAGTTCAAATTGCAATTGATTGAATTTTAAGAATTTTTTACATTTTCAAATAAGAGGTGAAATTGGACTTGATTAACCTTGCAAAAGAAGGCCTATCCATACCTTAAGGTTAGCTATTTGTTTGTTTGTTTATCTGTTTTGTTTGTTACGTTGAGATTCCCAATTCATGTGTCTCCCGGTTGCATGCTTGGTACCGTCGGATAGTCCTCGGCAAGGAGGGATGCACGGGCTTGGTATCGTGTTGTTTGGACCTACAGTGTGGAAGTTATTGAATTTCGAAGCATTTATGGATTAAAAAATTAGAAAATTACTTTTACTTTGATTTTGGTTGCGTTCATGATACCGTCGGAAAGCACTTGGCGAGGAGAGATAGACGGGCTTTGTTTTGTGGCGATTAAAATGACAGTGTGAAAGATATTGAACTTCAAAGTTTTTGTTATGAATTAGAAAATTAGAAAATTGTTTTTACTATGATTTTGGCTGTGGCAATGGCACAGGGTACACTAGTAACCACTAATTTCAAGCCTCATTGTCTTTCACTTTGTCTACTACTATTTTTCAACTAGATATGAATGAATTTTTTTTTTCAAAGATGAAATCACATTTTTGATACAAGTTATAAATTTTTCAATTTGGAAGGAGGGAGGGGGGGATTTTGAGATTATATAAATTTTTCAAGACAAAAATGAAGAAAATTCCTATCATGTATTCAAAAAATCTGAAATTTTTACAATTGATGTAAATTATAGTTTATAACATCATGATAGAAACCAAAGTTGTCTTATCACTCTAAAATTTAAAAATCAACAAACCATGGTCACAAGCCTAAAGTTCATATTTCTAAAAAATATTGAAATTTATAAATTATTCAAAATTTCCAATTGGAGAAGAAACTACTTCATAAGCTTCATTTCATTAGTTGGACTCAAATTTTTTTTAAATCGTTTTCATGACTAAATAGGAAGAAATTGTCAAAATAAACTACAAAGGAGATCTAAATTTAACATTTTCTTTAGAAAAGTCAATAATATTATAATAAAGGAATTTGCAATCAAGCAACTTCTAAAAATAAATAGGATAAAAAAATGTTTTTTTCCATCCTACAATCTTAGGTGAATTCATCCCAAAAAAACATTTTGCATCCTCAGCAATGTTTCAAGGTCAACTTCATTTCAATAGTTGGACTCAAACTCAAAAAAATCATTTCATGAACAAATTTTGAAGAATGAGCTTGAAGTTACCAAAATACAATAGTTTTGGGAATCTCTGGTTGTCTAATACCCTTGATCTGTCAAACAAGTCTTCCTTTTCTGTGTCTCCTGCAGAGATTCACATTTTTGACCGGACCGTACTGGTCCGCATCGTCCTTCTAGGGTTAAATCACCCAAAATATATCCTTCAAGCACTTCCGGATGGAACCTACGCAAGACCAATCCACTGCTCCTACAGATCACAACGTCACAGACAGCACAGCCCTCATGAACTTCAGACAAGGGTAGGACCTTCAGAATTTGACAAGTTCCACATGCAAATCATTTGTCGTTTCCAAAAGCTAGTAGAACAGCACCAAGTGCTCGTTCATAAGAACAGTTCACGACATGACGGACACTGCTTCCATCCAGAAACACAATACATATCTCGATCTCCTAAATATATACTGCACATTCAAAAATATAGCTGAGTTGAGACAACTGCATGGCAAATCAATTTGTCGACAAAAGATTCAACCTTGACGGATAAATGAATCACGAAGGGGATAATGAAGAATCGCTTACAAGCTTCCAGCTCAGAAGTCATTCTTTTACAAAACGTGAGTGCACTGGGAATTTTGAACGAAGCTCAAATAAACTGGAACATAAGGATGATTACCTATGAATATAAAAATGACAATTTACAACTTCTATAGTACAAGATGAAAATAGTCTTGTCAGCCAAACTTCATACCGACATAAGGCTTACAATAGAAGAGCTTCAGTCTGGCTCATTTGAGGCGGCAGAAACACCCGCACTTCTCTCTCCTCCGAGAGCACGTTATGCTTTGGAACCATGATCTCCAGACCTGCACAAGCCTCCGCGTAGAAGGCCTTCAGATCTGCGTTCTCGGGGATTCTTGTGGCAAGTCCAATCTCTCGCACAAAATCTCCAGGTGGACAGTGTTCTGGATTCGGATCAGTCAGCTTGAAGGTCCTGTCTCCCCTCATAACTGTTGGCGTCCTGGCGGTGCTGGTACAATGAATCTTCAAAACACCATGTGTTGCAGTGTTTCTCCATGACACCCTCAACCTTTGCATATCTGTAAAAGGCAAGCTAACCATGACAAGATAACCTTTCTCGTCTTCGTAAATACTCTTGGCGCCTGTAACAGGGCCACAAGCTTCAGTCATCACTCCTGAGAAACTTGAGAGCCACCACGGTTCTGTTCCAGTGTGGAAGTTTTCTGTACCCGCATAGCTGACGACTGGCACACAGGAATCAACTTCATTGCCACAAGGTAAAAGTCCCGTGGGGAGAAAAGAATTGGTCTTCTTTCTCTTCCCTCCAGGACTCAAGCTGCGGCTGCCGCTACTAGCAGGGCTTGGCAACTGACTTGCAGCATTCACATTACCATCGTTCATTCGCCCTGATCGAGTTGATGCTGGCTTCTTTGAGTGCCCATTTGGAGGCTTGCTTGGAGATGGAGAGCATGTACGCTCTAAATCAAAGTCAGTGTTGGGAAGACTGCGCCACTCTGAAAACCCTTCAGCATCTGGAGGCATTGTAAAATTCATTTCCCTGCCCGTCAACTCCATCCACCGCTTCAAGTCATCCTCCTTAACATTCAACAGGTTTGGAGCTCTTACAACCTCAACACCATGCACACATTGAGGGTTGGATAAGCCTCTGTAGTGCTTCCTCTGCATTCGGTGGGATCTAGCAAATCCTTTATCTGCACTGAAAGGAAACTGTGGTTCACCAAACCTTGCATGGCCGTTCATGTAACTACGAAGCTGCATCTTCCCTAGCGCATTCTCAGGTCTCTCCTTGAAAGCCCACATATACATGTTTTCCATGTCATGCTGGACCAGGAAAAGGTCCAGTCGTAAGTCAGATTTATCCACGGGAGGGGGGGCCAGAATGCCCTCCCGCAGAAACTTGCTCTGGCGCTCGTCATTTAGTGCAGGTCTGAAATAATGGTTGAAGAAAAACCAAGCTCCCCAGATCGTATCACCCCGTCGCACCCACCGCCGTCCTTTAGAAGATGTCAAGGTTCCCAACTCCAGATTCTGAGGTAGTGCCAAGCCAGTATGAAGCAAGTCGGAGGCCTTTAGACCCCAAGGGTCTGGGCAAATCTCAATCGATAGTGGTAGATTTATATCCGGTGGTCCTCCCAATAGCGCTTGCTCTCCATTCTCACATTCTTTGTGACCATTAGAATCCATAGGCAGTAACGTCAGCAATGAGACCCTTGGTATGCTCTGTTCTCTTTGATTGGGGATGTTTCCACTCAGAATCCTGTATTGATACATAGCACAGTCAGTAGATTGATCCTCAACTCCTAATTGACCTTGACGCCCTCCAATCTCCTCAAGAAGAATAAAAACAGTCTTGCTGGATAAAAATATTTTCTGCTCATTGACTCTGGCCATTCACTTTACACGCTGACCTAGGAGGTGCAAAGCAGAAAACTCTTCACACTAAAGTTTTTTTACTTCTCTACAATGCCTCAAAGCTCAATCAGTATCTGATCAATCAAATAGGCAACACCACCCACATAACACTTGGATGAATGAATCTACTTTTGACCGACGTCATCCTAACGATGTACTATGCAAGATACATAGATAGTGTAAACTAGGTACATAAGGACAACAATTTTCCGAAACCTTCGGAAGTGCTTCACATCGAATAATTTAAAGACATGTGATCTTGCAAAGACTACTCGAGGAACGAAAACGGTTAAACACTTACAGAGGGCAAGGACTTGTGAGATATGGCTGATGTCTAGCTTCCAGCTAATCACTTGACTCAAGAATTGAATACCATTGTTCATCAGCCGGAACGCTATTATCGATTCTGCAAGGCAATCTGCAAGAGAGTAAACCACCTGGAATCTCCCTTCTTGCAAGAACAGCACACACAGTGAACTCGAGGAAGATCCACCCAGGCCCACGAATAACGATCTTCCCTGAAGACGTTACTCAGCTGTCCGCATGTATCAGAACTCAGTCTGATTGCCATTCAAAGAAAACAGAAACAAGTTTAGTGTACAAGAAGAGAGTACATGAAATCTTGAAACTAACATGACAGCACCAAATATGTTCAAGAAATGTACAACACTTGCAGACAACAAACAAAGGTTCAAGAACATGCACGACGCTCGAGTAATTAAGCAAAGAACACGAAAACTGGAGTGACAACATATTAACACTTCAGGATTATTGGCACATCGATACTGAAATCCCTATCAAATTCATCCTTTAAAGTATGAACGGGCACTGGGACAGATGTACTGATCGTATAAATACACCCTAAGTAGGTTTTGCGAATACACAATGAAGGAGTTAAGAACAAGGATAGAAACTAGGATTGAAGTACTGATTCAGCAAGTTCACTCGCAATCAGACATGTAAGAAAGAATAACAAACTCAGATCCGGAAATATTGTGAGACATTTACAGCAAATGAAGTTTTCCAAGGGATGATCGTCTGGTTCCATCAACAAGAATTGTGGCAGCAATGTGCCCGCATGCACAGACACCAGACATAACACCAAGAAGATGATCTCATAACACAGACAGCGCGGGATGAGCGGGGAAAGGAAATGCAAAACAGAAATGAACCTACTTCCTTTCCGTACGTCTGCGTCCAGAGAAAGAAATCACTTGTCATGTCCAAGTCCACAACCACAGTTACCACAGCAACTCCTAATGGTGACCATACTTCTGAACAAATCTTCAACACAATCCCCACCGCAACCTCTCTAATCATGTCATGCTCAACCTAAAATCCTGACACAGCCGCCAGCGAATTATCCCCGAAAATAGCTGAATTAGAAGCCAAAGAGAGTTGCTACTTACAGAAGCCATGGATGCCTATCGTCTCTATCCAGCGTCGCTTCCAGCTATTTCCTCGCTCCAGTGCCTACGACACGCAAATCTCGTTCATCACCAACGTCGCAGCAGCCGCAGCCGCAGAAGATCGTCGAAGAAGACTGGCATATGCCTTTCCACCTTTCACAGCTGCCAAAGCCATAATAAATACCTTTCAAGTATGCTACTCAAAACGTATTATGCAAGCTTCTTATCCTCTCTGTCGGTGCCGCCGTTCGTTTAACAACCTCCACAGCTTCTCTCTCTCTCTCATACACACACACAATGAAAACCGATCTCTCTCCCTCTGCCCCGGTACGGTAACACGGACAAACTAAAGCGTAGCAGCAGCAGGCATATACAGACCACACCTTGCCACACTAAGTTAAGCCCTCTCTCTCAATGGAAAGCACTCAAAACAAAGACAAAGCCCGTTCGAAAGTGCACCGCAATGGCAAGCAACTGCGACCGCTGGCTGAACCAAGCGCGGCAGCAGCGACGGCGGGCAAGCACACAAAGCGGGCGTTGTAAGAACCAAGCTCCCTGCAACGTTGTAACCCTTGATCACCAAATTTCCAAGCTCTCACTCAATCAAATGGTGCAAGAGTACGCTCGTTAAAATGCGCTCAGTGGCAGTGTGTGTGAGCTCTCAGCAGGAGGGATGGACAATCGAGAACAGAAAAAGCGAGAAGGCAAGGAGTCCACAAGCAGCAGCAGCAAATGTGAATAATAACTCGGGAGAGAGACGGCCCTGGTCCGCCATAGCCAGCCAGGGCCATGGCCGTCAGCTGAGCCAGATTCTTCGAAACTACGGGGAAAACTAGTATGTACATGTTATGTGGATCTTGGTGGAGACACCATATCCACAAAAGTTGAAGATATTTCGTAGATAATTTGTTTTTCATTGTGTGCCCCTTCAGTTGATTGACCCCACCATAAGTACAGATAATTCAAAAATACCCTTTTCTTTTCATTTACTTAATATTATGTAAACTAGTGTAGCCCTGTGCCGATGCCACAGCCAAAACAAAAGCAAAGATAATTTTCTAATTATTAAAGTCATAATAAATAATAAAAACTTTGAAATTCAATAACTTTTGCACCGTATGTCCAAACACCACAAAACAAAGCCCGTGTCCCCCTCCTCGCCGAGAGCTTTTTCGATGGTACTAAGCACACGGCCAGAATCAAAGTAAAAATAATTTTCTAATTTTTTGATCCATAAATACTTCAAAATTCAATAACTTCTGCATAGTAGCTCCAAACGCTACAAAACCAAGCATGTGCACCCCTCCTCGCCGAGGGCTTTCCGACGGTACTAAACACGCGACCGGGGGACGCACGGTCCGGGAGATCTCAACTTAACAAAGAAAACAAACAAACAAACAAACAAACAAATTAAGGTATGGATTAGGGTACGTTAACAAATGAGACTATTTTTGAATCTTCAGAGGGATAAAATAACCCCACCACAATAGGGGTAGTCACACCTTCTTTGTTCCAGGGCCATTTTCTAAAGAATTGTGGCATGGCAACTCCCCATTAGCTTATCAAACGCTTTTTGCGGCAAATATACTTGTTTTGTGAAATTTTCTCGACGCCCATTACTCTTTAATAGACGTGAAGAAGTTTCATAAGCAAAAAAATTGACCCTTGGCGCCATAGTTTTATCACTAATTTGCCGATTTCACCATAGTTGTGCTCTGTCGCCATTGCTAATGTTTGTTGTGGTACAAGCTGCGCTAACTGGATCCTTGAACCTTGCTAAATTACCCTCATCTAACTTTCATTCCCCAGTTTCGATTCTCTATGCTAGACACACCAAAAAGGGGGATCACTCCTTTATACTAATCGGCTCCCCCATTAGCTCCCGTTTTCTCTCACCAACTTCTCATTCTTCTACAAAATTTGCTTGCTGAAGAAGGTGTGATGTATAATATATTAACCAACTTAGAAGAGGGGCCTTTTTCCTCCTCCAAAAAATAGAAGCCTTCAATGTTGCAAGTTTTCAACCAACCAATGACTCTCTCCAACTTTGTAGTCAATCAATGACACTAGCATTGCAACTTCATAGCTAACCAATGACTCTCTACAACTTTTGAGTGAGTCAATGACACTAGCATCACAACTTCCCAGCCAGCCAATGACTTTATACAAATTAAATTAAATTCACTCTCATGGATCCGGGTAGGAATTATCCTAGCCCCAAAGACAATGATTTAGGCCGTTCGACAATGTTATGTGATCTTGGACAAGTCTACTCTACCTTAGAAAATTGTATGGCTTTGTTAACCAATAAAGGACTTGATCCATTGCAAAATGGTCAAACTTCATCTTTGAGCTAACTTTAGCCTCTTAAATTGTATTCAAATAAAAAATTGATATTGATATTTTTTTGAAACTTTTAAATTTTATTCATTGTGAGAAAATTCAATTTATTTTGTAAAAAATTATAATTATAATTATTTTTATTGCAAAAATTGAACATAAATAAATAAAATAGCAAAAACAATCCAAATGATTTGAAATTCTTTCAAAAGATACAAATAGCAATGAAGATTAGTGTGAACAATTTTCAATTGATCATTTTATTTTAAACATCCAAAACAACTACAACAAAGACCTTGAAACCAAATTTGACTATCAAACCAAGTTTATACTTTTATTTAATAGATTTATAAGATTTTGATCTTTTTTGCCATTGGAAAAATAAATTTACTATTTCTATGTTTTTTTCCAATAATTTTTAATAGAAAAATCAAATTACTGTGATTTTTCAAAGCTAAAGGTAGAAATCAAATTATATTAATTATAATACATATTAGAAATATTTGTAATTTTTACCATAAATGAAGGGTAGAATGAGAAACATAATTTATAGTTTAAATATAAATAAACTTTAAAAAAAATATGAATGGAAAACACACCATATTGTGTCTTTTGGATTTTAACATTTGGAGCTTTCAATTGCAATAACTCTTTCAATTTTTGACATTTTCAAAATTTTGAAATGGAGCAAAAACAAAACTTGTCAAGCTTCATTTTCTTAGTTTATATCAAATTCTAAGGGTAGTTATTTTGAAAGCTACAATCGAGGTTGACCAAGGCAAATCCACTTTTTGGATGTATGGATCTTTAGGGGTTTAATGTAGCATCCAGACACCATAAAAGTCTAGCTTGGTTGATTTTTTTTGGTGTTATTGCAATTACATTAATTTTGGGAAAAGATGAAAACAACTGACATTTTTTGTTGCATTTAATATGTAAATAATTGAATGTTATAAGTCGGCACTAATCACATACATTTTGTAACAACAATTGATACTTTCAATTAGGTTAATTTTGGAAAGCAATTGGCTCTTTAACCCCTAAAGGACCGGTTGTCCCCTCGGGGGACAATTTGGGTCCGGGCAGGTTCCTACGATCTCAATTTTTAGTAATATTTTTCGGGATTTTTTGAGGTTGTGTATTTTTGCGAGATCTCTGTGAATATATAATTTTTATTTTTATTGATGCCCGGGAGCAAAAGTTATGGCACAATAAGTAAAATTGGAATTTTGTGGGCAGCACAAAAAAAATCACAAAAAGTCAAAATAATTCTTTTTCAAATATTTTCCTCAAAGATTATATTTTTGTCTACATGTGAAGCTTTGTTTCATTCAATTTGGATTAATAATGAGAAAGTTATGGACAATCTTAGTTTTTCGGGCAATCTAAGCATCTTCTTGAAAAAATAAGTTGTAGAATTCATTTTTGAATGCAATTTTGAGAATTTTTCAAAAGAAATTGTTAGAAAGGGTTAGACTTTCTTGCTATAACAATCTCACCGTTGGGATTATTGTGATTCAATTCCATCTAAAAGCTATTAACAGTTTAGTTTTTTCTTCAATCTTAAACCCACCTCTACTTAACAATTTTTTAATGAGTGAAAATTAAATGCTTTTTTTCCTAAATTTTTTTGGTAGATTCTCAACTCAACTAATTAACATAGATAAGTAGAAAATTGAAATCAATAGTGCAAAAAATTTGAACTAAAAAGATTCAAAGCCAAAAAATCTGGTCAAGCAAGGTGGAAAAAAACTTGTTTTCTCCACTTTAAATGCATATATCTTGCAATCTACGTGGTCAAAGTTTCTGAAATTTCTTCCACATATTCATATACTAGTCAAATATAAGATCTTATGGTTGGATATGCAAAAAAGAACAATTTTTAAAACTCTTTTCTCTTTGCAATAGAAATGACAGTTTTGAATGGTTTTTGGTCGGAAAATACCTCGGTCCTTTAGGGGTTAAATTGGTATTTATTAGCGACACAAGGATTGTCTATAGGATATTGTTCTTCCATAATTGTTCACCTTGAGTAATAAGATATGTGCACCTGAAAAAGGCACTTTCCTAATTGTGCCACCTATCTACAATTATTTAAGATTTCAAGCTTGAAATCTTGGACAGTTGTAGATAGGTTGCGCAATTAGGAGAGTGTCTCTTTCACGTGCACATACCTCACCGATAACTGTTGATGATCTATCCATTCAAATATCTTTTAAGCATTCCCACTTTTAAAATATTTATCCAATTGTTCAAATAAACACTTTCCTGGAACACTTTCACAGCATCAAAAATCTCAACACTTCAAGAGCTTCAATACAATTGTAAATACAAGTATGTATAACCAACACTTTAAGCAATTATGCATACTTTGAAGTGGCATCAATACAAGAGATTATTTTTAGCACATTAGCAATTAAAAATCATAAATTTTGAAAAAATATTGATAAATTTTGGAATTTGTATAAATTTGTGAAGTTCAAATACATGGTGTATTCCAAACCATTCTTACGTTTGTGTATGCAAGTTGTACATTTTGGAGTATTTTTTGCTACATATTTTCAAGATTGATTCAAGGTACAAGTTGGAAATAGGTGCTTCTACCTTTATTAAAATATTCAACACACCAAGTTTGCACTCAAATATCAAGTGAATTTTTTGTAATGTTGACATACCCATAATTGACCCCTTCCCAATTGCACTCCTTTTTTACATTAGAGGAGATCTGAGCCTCCGGAAGACCGTTTCGGGGCTATTCCCAATACTGGGAACAGCGCACTATTGTCAGAAAAAAAAATTATTAAAAAAAAAAAAAATTGTTAAAATGTTAAAAAGAATACTAAAAAAATTTCAAAAATTCAAAAATTCAAAAAAATTGATGTGGCAGTCGCTCGGCTATGTTAGCCTAGCCATTTAGCAACGTCCCAGCATTCCTGCAGAGTTCCTACAGTCTAGAAACTTGCAATCTCTTAGAAGCCTGAAACTCCTCTAATGTATTTGTCTAGCATTTATTGGTTTGAAATGTTGGACAAATGTAGATAGGGAATACAATCTGGAATGAGGGAAAAATGGATATACAAATATTAGGAGAGTTCATACATATGTAACTATGTAACTTTATTTAGCTATTATAGCCCTAGCCCCATTGAGATCCTTAGTCCCAATTGGAATTTTGATCTCTCGCATTCTAATGTAGTAAAAATTGCACTCAATGTAGAATTGAGATTCAAAGGGTTCTCTTGGAATTGGATTGAAAGTCACCTTTTTATGTATTCAATGAACACCACCATATGGATTTTACACATAACAAAAGGTTTATTCATTATTCAATAATTTCAAAGGATACTTTTGAATTGCCATTGAAATCAGGCAAGAATTAAGAGATCCATATTCAGAACATTCTTGTGAAGTATAGACCCTTTTATGCCTCATTTTATTCACTTTAGATGGCTCCAAATCAATGATAATATTCTTGAATGAAGAAACTTCCTTGAGTCATTCACCAATGTAGCATAGATATACTTCCTTCAACTGCATTGTTGAAGAGAGAATTTGCTCTTTCTATTCAAGAATGTTTTGTTAGCATCCAAAAAGACAAGAATAGTCTCCCATAAAGATGCATAATAGACAGCTACTAGATTTTTGCCTTGATTGACTATAATGTATCTTTTTTTTTTCCAAAAATGAGATGAACAAAATACATGTTCCCTGATTTGTGGTTCTTTTTTAGAAAAATACGTGAATCCAATAAGTGTTAGTGGTACTAAGGGTCTACAATGGGCTTTCTATTATATTCATTAGAATACAAGAATTCAATCATATGCATGACTTAAGACTAATTTTACTCAAAATATTATTGTAGTGAGCCTTAGTAGCATATATCTTAGATGTTACACGTAAGGTAGGGGACCCTATTTGGACCACAATTTAGAAGACACCCTATTTTGTGCTACTATGTATTAATACTATACATTTTAAAATTTCAATGTGTAAGGTAGGTACACCCAAAATCGTTCCCTACCCAAAACTATCATCATCACTCTATATACATCTTCAAAATCAACATGTACCTATATGGAAGAAAAGATTTTAGAACATCTATCTAAAAAAACTTTGACCCTTTATAATTTTTGCATACAATATCCAAATGTCGCATTCTTTGGTAGGTTGGAACCTTTTTTTTTAATTGACACCAAGAAAATATGAAAATTTGACCAATCTAATAACAGTAATTAGGCAAAATTGCAAAAAGTGGCAGTTTTGAGGGTATCCACCTTAATTCTGGTATATAACAACCGTGGAGTGGCACAAACATAGCAGAACTTCTAATAAGCAATAGGACGGGACTGGTTTAACTCATTACATTAGAAAGGTTTATTACATTAGGAAAGGTCATTTCCATTCATGATGTTGTATGCGAGCCAGTGAGAGCAAGACCAACAATCAATAATACTTTAACCCCTACAGTCCCATTGTCCCTACGGGGGACAAAATGGATTTTGGACAAGTTCCTATGAGCTCAATTTTTGGAAATACTTTCTGAAACTCTTCCATAAGATAGAAAAACTTATTAGCTTTTTGGAAATGTAATTTTTGTTTCAATCGGTGCCTAGGAGCAAAAGTTTTGCTACAATAACCTCAAAAAGGGAAGACTGGGCAACAAAAAAAATTCATAAAAATTGAAATAATTTTTTTCATAATTTTTTTCTAATAGATTATATTTTTTTTTCTAATAGGAAGCTTTGATTCATTCCATTTGGATTAGTGATGTAAAAATTATAAAGTTTCTTGTTTTGCGGGCAATCATAGCATCTTCTTGAAAAAAACTTTTTTTTTTCAGTTCGAATTTTGATATCTTTAAATTTGTACAGTCAAACATCACAAAACTTTTACCACATGATTTGAAAACAGTATAATACAAGATCTTGCGGTTAGCTTCTAAAATAAAATATTTTTTTGATTTCTTGGATGAACGCAACAAAAGTAGCAATTTTGAGTGATTTTTGACAAAAAAATGGCGTTGGGACTTTAAGGGTTAAAGAGGTTCAGTACTTTAGAGAGTGTTGTTTATTAGAAGATTTATTGTAATGTAACTTCATCTAAAATCACAGAGATAAGCTCTATGGCATTACCAATACACTCTAGAAAATGAACAACAACTTTTGTATATAGGTGAAGGATTGTGAATTAAAATGCAAGTGGTCCTATAGTTATTGGACACTTTGTGAATTAGTTACAAATTTTCAAAGATGCAAGGTATATGGTGCTAAAAGTGTTAGGTAGGTGATGCCAAACATTTGATGCACACGGAAAAATGACTCTAAGATAACTGCACCTTAAATCGCAAAGTTAAGCAATTTAGCATGGTTTAAACTATTAAATTGAAAAAAAATTATGGGGTCCCATTAGTAGTCAAAATGGGATTCTAGATTCTCTTAGAATGCATTTTTTGGACACTGTGTGAATAAACTACAAATTTTCAAAGTGCTAAAAATAGGTGCACCTAAAAGCAATCATAGAGTCACATGAATAGTGGGAGTACATTTTAGGCAAGAATATCCAATGTGCACTTTTAGGAACCGTGCAATTTTAGATGTAGTTACCTTAGACATAGAAGTATTATGACATATCACAAACAAGAAGTTAAATCAACATAAAGTAAACCCAAAATGGACCACTTGTGACGTTGTCATCTCTACAATAGTATTAATAGAGCTGCACACTACTCAAAATGGGCCTTAACTTCACCTTACACTTGTCCTTGCGAAATGCACTATTTTAAGTATCCTCTCTGTTCATTTTTCCCTGCAAAAATAGGAGTCGGTTTTGAGGAGTGGTCCATTTTAGGTGTAGTTCCCTTAGTCACATGGCGCAAATAGAGTCTCTGCTGACTTCCTTTAGTCCTCCTGCTGAGTTGCCAATGTAGAAATTCTGTGAATGATCAAGATATGATGGAGCACGTTGGCATGTCCATGTGCCTCAATTATAAAAGCCAGGCTCCGACAATTTTCAGTTAGTTCACTACAGTACCAGCATTGTTGTACTGACACAAGCCCAAAAGGGATGCCCTCAGCACTGTACCCACATCATGTCTGCTTTCAAAGACTCCAAGTAACTTAAGAGAAAAAAAAAAAACAGGTTCCAAGTAAGGCGGGTACACCCAAAACTGCCACAAATTGGTACTTTGCCTAGTTACTGTTACTAGGCTGGCCAGATTTTCATATTGTCTTGTTGGCAAGTGAAAGGAGGTTCCAACGTACCAAAGAATGTAGCATTTGGATACTATATGCAAAAGTTATTAAGGAACAAAGTTTGATTCTAAAAGCGTTTCTTCCACATAAGTACAGAACTGATTTTGGAGATGTACAGAGAGTATAGATGGCGGTTTAAGGTCAGTGGCACATTTAGGTGTACCTACCTTAACTTTCAAGAAAAAAAGAAAAAAAAAAAGGTTCCAAGTAACAAGAATGCAATGGTGCTGAGAAATTTATATTATTATGATAAATAGCCGGTCTCTAGAGGGTTGCCCCCTCGCTCGTCCCCGGTTTTGCCCCTGGGAAAACACTAGAACTTTTTATGTGCCATGCATGATAAAATTTGGAAATTTTGAATTCACATTTGCAACAAAAGGCCCCAAATTAGCTCGGAGCGGTCTAGAGAATAGATTAATCAAGTACAAAAGACAGGGTCATTTTTTTAATATGCACCCTTGGGAAAAAAGTCAGGGACTGAGCGAGGGGGTTCTGGTTCACCTCGGCCCTCTAGAGTAAGTTAAAGTAATAAATGACAAAATATTAGCTAAATTAAGCTTAACAAAATATATTTTAAAAAAAATTTGTAAAATTATCCCTTCTTAGTCTTAGTGATCATGCTCTTGCTCCACACACTCAATCTTATTCTATGCAAAAATAACAAATTTGCAAGTATATAGTGGATTACCCAAATGTGGTTAATGCACCATTGACCCAAAACCGCCATCCAATGGGCTGATTGGCATCTACAGTAATCCAAGTTGTTTCATAATTTTTGGACCTTTGTGGAATTAGTTATAAATTTTTGAAGTTGAAACGCAGAGGTCACTAAAAGTGACCTCTTCCTGAAATATAGACGGCTGGTACATTGAAGAAAGCAAATGGACCTCTATGTCATAATTGTTTTTAGAACACAACCTCTTTTAGAGCAAACTACCTTATGTATAAATCCAAAAAATTTGCAAAGCTTCTCAAGTTAGTTGAGTGCAAACTGTGAAGCAGCAATTTCTAAACTGGATAAAATTAGTTGATTTTCTACCAAAAAAATCCTTGTGCTACTAATACATTGTAAAAAAGGGCCTTTAAAGGAGGCATTTTAGTCAAAACTACAACAAACAATAGAATTTGATAGCCAATGTGCAACTTCCTCCACTTTGAAATTAGCATCTATTTAGTCAGTTTAGTGTTATAATACTGCCAATACCGTAATCCTTCACAATTTACAAAATCCTTTCTTTTCTACTATAGAGTATTTTTTTTCCAATACTACTCACTTTCAAGGTAGCCAAAGTTGTCTTTAACCCTGGAACGCCGCGGACGCCATTCCGTGGTTTTCTAGTGACAATACTATTGAGCCAAGAGAGTTCAAAAGCATTTTTTCATCCTCATTCTCCTTGTTGATCTTTTACAGTGGGTTATAAAGAGTATCCAATTGAGTTTGTATTCTTTCCAATTTTTGTCATCATGGAAACAAGAAGCTATTAAAAAAAACAGATCACAAAATATGCTATTTTAGAGTATTTTGGAAAGTTGTTGTTCCTTGCTTTAGATCTGAAATTTCTCCACAAAAATGATATTTTTTGAGTTTGAATCAAACTAACAAAATGAAGGTCATCTACTCTAGTTTCACCTCCAATTTGAATTTTGAATTTTTTTTCTAGTATTGCATATTTTATTGCAATTTGAGCATTCAGTGTATTTTCAATGTCTATTATTTTCTAATTATAGAATGACATGGAAATTGAGTTTACACTATGATGTTTGTCATTGTCATATACACTTATGGTGAAATTTCCAGATTTTTAAAAATATTTTTCTATCTAATATAATTTTTCTTCACTTTTTCTTCAAAAATTCATAAAAAAATTAGTTTTCCACCAAAAAATCTAAATGTTTTTGAAAGTAAAGAAGACATGTACTTTCATCTCTGAAAAACAAAAATAAAATTCTTCATACATATCTAGTAAAATGGAAAATGGTAGCAAAATGGTTGCAAAATGGTAGCAAATTGAGTGATGGACAGTGAGGTTTGAAATCAATGGTCATGGGTCCGTCATTTAGTGGTTAAGGTAAGCTTCCCATATTGCACTAAATTCCATAAACTAAGGTAGGATGCTCTAAAAGCGACCATTTAAGGGCTAGTCTGGCTTTTTTGTAGGTTTGCATGATTAGAAATATTTTTCACTCATTTTTCAGAGAAAGGAAAACGGATGACAAACGTAACCCAAGTGGTTTCATATTTTTTGAAGCATTTTTGAATTAGTTATGAATTTCCTAAGATTCCTGTTGTAGGTACCTATTTGTGACCCTAGGTCTTCCAAAATGCGTCCACTTACAACTTCTAAAGTGACTTGAGGAAACCGAGGCCAATGACTGGCTCTTGCAATAAAGAATACTTTTTTGGGGGGGTCAATCAATGACTAAAGTGGTCCATTTAAAGACCAACTCATATCTATTCAATACCATTTTGTAGGGTTGATTTGAAGAAGCCGGTCGCTTTTAGAGCATCTTACCTTACTACAGTAGTTTTGGGATCCCAACTCCGAAGGGAACCTAACTGAAAAGTCAGGGGTTGTCTGTATTCTGTAACAGCTGAACTCGCTGGCAACTTTGGCGGGCTGTCCAATCCCAAGGCAACGTGTCATTGTCGGAAACTCCAAAGGCCACGAGAATTGAAGTCGCCTCCACGGCGTCCACGCCAGGATCACGTAATGGATGACAGATTGTCACATGGATGGATGATAGATTTGTCACATGGATGGATAATAGATTTGTCACATGGATGGATAATAGATTTGTCACATGGATGAAACTGAAACTGGATAGAAGAACTCATCGTCGTCCTTGGTTTGGTTTAAACCCTAAAACCCTAAACCCTCGATTTGCTACAAGTAGAGTGAAACCGATACCGTAAGTGTGTCTGTCACCTTCTCTGCAAGAATCCTTAGACTCAGTTGCAAACCATCAATCCCGTCGCCTTATGGATTCTTCGTCGACGTCGAGCTCCGTGGCTGTTCAACTCGTGGATGCCTGGATGGTCACATTCAACGAGATTTTATAAATTGGTAAGTAGGAATCGAGATCTCTAGTTCTGAGAATTGGCCTGCCGAAACAATTTCAATTTACGAATTCGGGATTCATTCGTAAGAGGTTGTTGTTTTCGTAGGAGATTGTAGAAAGACGTCGACGGTGATTTTGGATTGGTACATGAAATTTGTGACTGAAAGTTAAGAACAGGGTTGGTGATCGATTTGTGTGGTTGATCGTTTCGGTGAAATCTTTGCAAGAATTTAGATTCGACAGGCGTGTGTCCGCTCATTGCAACTCGTGGCTACGCTCACGGAAGAGGGTTTTATGAATTTTCGTGTGGATCGCAATCTCTATTTTTTCACTATGTGATTATTGGCCCGCCAATGCAATTTTAAATGCTACAAATCTGGAGTTCGTTTGTTGGAGTCTTTTGTTGTCCTGGAGTGTGGAAAGACATCAGCGGTGATTTCGGATTGGTATGTAAATATTTGAGACTTATAGAACAGGGTTGATGATTTAAGCTGTTGATCATTTGGTTGAAATCCTGGGTAGGGACTATGTTTCTCTTGCAAGAATTTTGGTTAGACTTTGCATGTCCGCTCATTTCAACTCATGGCTGCGCTTATTCAACAGTTATTTTGTGCAATAGTATAGATCAAAGTCTTTGTGCTAGCATTTCATCTCTGCGTTTTAGCTTTTGAGAGTTAGCTCTCAGGTGCAATTTCAACATTCTGAATTCGGAATACATTTGTAGATGTATTCTTTTCTCTTGTTCCGAGTATAGAAAGATATTGGCGATAATTTTGGATTGGTATGTGAAACCAGAATAGGGATTACGTGTCTCTGGTATGCAATTTCAAGAATTTAATTAAAATGGCAACGAGGCGCACAAATGTGCAAGAGAAACGGCAATGGCTGTCAATCACTACAATATCTCAGAAAGCAACAGAACTAACTTAGTTCATGGGCAAGGATACACAAGGACTATATCAGATAACACAAGTATAATATTTTCTCTGAAAAGATTTAAGATTTTTGCTTCCAAGCTGCCCATAAAGATTCCAAGTCTACATTTCCACCTGAAAGCACTACGCCTACGTTCTTCCCTTGGAGATAACTTTTCCTTTTGGAAAGCAAAACGGCAAGTCCAATGGCACCACTAGGCTCCACTGTCAATTTCAAGACCTCAAAACACAACTTCGCAGCTTCAATAATGTCCTTGTCATCAACGGTGATGACCTCACTTACAAGATCACGCACCACGGGCCTGCAGATGACGATCATCAAACTACCTATTAGAGATGACGGCGAAATATTAGAGTCGCTGCAAAATTAGAAGAAGAGGTTTTCACTTAATTTGCCAAGGAGAGAGGAAAGGAAATTGACCAAGTTTACCATGTAAGGTCACCCAATGAAGCTCGTAACCCATCTGCGATGGTGTTGGGACGCAGCATGGGAATAACATGCCCGGCAGTCTTTGACTGAGCTGCATCATCTGCTCCTGATGGTTCGGCTGCAATGATTTGGATACTAGGCGTGAGAGCCTTGGCAGCAAGGGCAATTCCAGATATTAGACCTCCTCCTGCCAATCAGTGTACATAACATTCTTGAGTAGTAGTCGCATGGCACTTTTTGAGAACATTGTTAACAAAGAGCTATTTAGAGCAAAGCCATGCCCGTCAGAGAGAATGAACAAAAATTGTAACATATTCTCGCATGTGAAACCAATAGGCCCTTGGCTTGAGGAGCTCTAACTAGCTCAACTTTGCGAAAATAAATGCGTCGGATTCAATCTCATGCCGATTCAGAGGTGTTGAACAAAAGCTCTCAGGAACACTACGAATGCGACAACTTCAAGAGCAGAAATCTGCTTGAAATTGCCCATCCCAATACCTGCAAAATCGTTTGAGCACATACTCCTAAAGCTGCAGATCCTGGTTTTCGTAATAAAACGGGATCAGGCAAAATAGTTTAGAACATCACAATTATATTTTGCTATGCCATTTAACTGCTAGTCATGAAGACTACATATGCTGCTGGATTCGCTTACCACTGATGGGAACAATGATGACGTCCAGCTGCGGCACTTGCTCCAGAAATTCCAGCGCTACTGTGCCTTGCCCACTACCACCACACAAAACAATTCCGCAGCGTTAACCCCAAGTCCCCAAATGGTCAGAAGTGGGTACGTCCACAGCTATAGGAACTGGAACAATCGTTTAAAGATTACAAGGTAGATAGTTTATAGTGAGAGAAGATAGTGGAACTGTATCAGGAGAGAAGAGATCATGTCCTATATATTGGAATAACGGAAACATGTTTTGAAAGAATAATCGATTCTTAGCTCCCACGGTAAACTTTCTCTTCGGTTATATAATTTGGGCAGTTATACACCCTAGACATTGTCCATCATTGATGTAAGTGAATTGAAGACATAATCGACAAGGAACTTGTACGACATTTTCATCTCAGAAAGCTTCTCATTTCATAAGTGAAATTAACCACTAAAGGACATAGGATTCCTGGTTTTAAACACGGTGCCTTCGATCAATCATATTGTGAGAAATCACTGATTCAGATGGGGTTACATTATACATCATTACACTCACCTGATAATTCGAGGATCATTGAATGGATGAATCAAGGCAGCTCCCGTTTCTTCTTGCACACGAGCAGCTGTGAGCTCCCTCGATTCAAGCGTTGCTTCACAACTAGTGATGAGACCTCCATAACGCTCCACATTTTTCAACTTACAAGTGGGTGCATTGCTGGGCATCACGATGTAGGCCGGAATTCCCCGCATCCTCGCAGCCAACGCCACTGCAGCTGCGTGATTGCCACTTCATATCCAGTCGCCTACAAATTCAGATTCGCAAGTAATATAAACTTGACTCCATAGAATGTGGTTACAGACGTTAGAGCATAAAGGACCGAGATTTCACGGTATTAATATGATCACTTAGACAGATCATAGAATGAAAATACACAATTCAGACGGACCAAATGCTATATCACCAGGATCGGTGAAGAACATTGCATGTGTCGGTCAAAATTTTAATAAATTTGCTCAAAATAAAGTCCCAAAAATTGCCAATCAGAAGTGCTAAGAAACTAAATCAGGTCCAGTTTGGGCCTCCTGGGTTACAGAGTTGTTCCTTCAACTGACATTGGAGATGCTCTTAAATTGAAGACAATCACACTTTTACATTCTTAAAATATTACATTCACACTATTACATTGTTTCAATATTGTCCTCACACTATTCCCCTATCTAAGTCAAGGCTTCCAATATCTAAGGAATCCGTTTCAAATTTACTGGCGTGTTGCCGACGGGAACTTATATCTTCCAATACACTTGCAAGTAACATAGTTCTACAACCTCCCACTTTGAAGGATTACACAAGAATTCACCCAATACATTGAGTGAAAATACAACTTGATCTCAAGAGAGTTTCTCTCATGCACCCAAGGTGATCTCTCCAGTCTGTTAAATTATTGAGTGAGCTCCCAACAAAACTTTCTTGTTTCACTCATACCAATGTATAAGTGAGCACACTCGTACATATTGGTTAAACTGACATAAAGAGTATTCTCTACTTTACAGGAGCACAAGCACCACTGACGGAGACAAGAACTTCAGATTGATTGCAAGCCACAGCAGGCACTGATAAGCTTTCGGTGCAGCACCCCCCGTACAATATTCTCTTTAGAATTTCCACTTCCTAAAGAGAAACAAATTAAAACTGTGCATCTACACGGATTTATCGTGAAAGTGCATGTTATAATAGTGCATGAGACACTAATCTACCAAAATCAATTCTAATTCTATTTTCAATTCTGTTTTCAATTCACCAAAGTTACAATGTTTTCAATTAACCAAAGTTACAATGTTTTCAATTAACCAAAGTTACAATGTTTTCAATTAGTGCAGGTTGAAAAAAATACAAGCAGCTTCCCTACAATTAACCCTGACTCTATAGCCTTGGCACACTTTTCAAGCAATCTACCTCACATTCAAATTCTGTTTGCCGATGCCAAGTCTCCTTCCCTGCGGTCCAGAGCCAATAAGTTTTGTTGTGGTGACAGTAGTTTTCTGATTTTCTAGGCGACGCTAATTTTCCGCCCTCACTAACAAGAAAAATCAGTATAGTTGTGAAATCAAACCTGCTGTGGGTGAGAACACCTTTCTCAGCATCCTCATCAGACATCGAAAGAACAGCATTACAAGCTCCTCGGAACTTAAAAGCACCACTGCAACATTCCACACTCTCATGAATTAAACCAAATCACCAATAAGCAATATCCAATACCGTCCTTAACCTTAAACCTTAAAATTTAAACAAAACCTTAAACCCTGAACCCTAAAAACGGAGAAATCACAAATCAGACACACGCACATCCCATACCCTTTTTGCAGAAGCTCGCATTTGAAGAACAAGCGACAGCCAGCAATCTCATCCAATGTTCCCGAACTCATGACAGGCGTCATGTGAATGTGAGTAGCAATGCGCTCTCTCGCTTCCCTAATTGATCCCAAATTTGCTGCGTATGCACCTGAACCTCCATTTTCAGCCATCGCTATCTGAATTTGTCACAGAAGTTTCAAAATTTGAGCTCCCTGCGTGCGCGCAGATCGAGTTGCACTTACTGGAGAGATGATTCACAAATTAGCGACGAATTGTTTTCTTAGAAAACAAATTGAAGTTGGGTATGGATGATGCGGAGTGAGGGGGTGAAGATATGAGTGGAGCAGAAATTGTGCGAGGACTGATTGTACGGGAGTTTCAAGGACTTGCTGTGAATGGTGGCCGCCGGCGAGGTGTCCTTGTTGTCGGTCTCCGTCTGTATGGCATTTGTGGATTAACGTACAGAGACAGACTTTCATTCATCCACGTCACCGCTACTTTTAGAGCACCCATAGCCATCCACTGGAAACGTGGCTCGCCAAATGGGCTTCCAATTGCTCCTTCTCAGCCACGGAAGATTCAACCAATCATTTGAATTCTTTTTCATTCTGTGACGAAAGTTTGTTTTGGAGACCTGGATCGGCTGGAGTTCAAGTTGGGACTGTAGCTTGGGGGAGACGTTAAGTATAGGGCAATGCCCAACGATAAGGGTATTGCCCGCCGTAAATCACGACTGAAAGAGGAGAAAAAATTGGATGAAACAATGAGCCGGATGAAAAATCCGTAATCCTCGATTACGAGTTTTTGCCCGCGTAATCGGGGATTACGGCATAGAAGCTTCCCGCTGATTGAACTGGACGAGAACCAGAAGTGGTTTCCGTACCCCCCATCGAGCTATTGGGGGGTACTCGTGGCAGCAGTGGGCCCGAGCTGCCCGCCTCCCTGCCCTGCCCGACTGCAACTTTTGCTCGGGCCAGCCCAACTCCCGACCTACCACCACATCCAAGCCTTCCATCCTCCCACTCTCGCTCGCAGCTCAACTCGGTCGATCCAAAATTGTGAGCACATTTTTTTAAATGGAAAATCTAGTAGAATCTAACATACATGAACATAAGCCCTCTGCCCCCGTTTTTATACACATCTTTATAAGCCCAAATTTTTTCAAATGCTTATCAAAAGGTAAGGTCAAATTCTTCTTCAATATTTGTTTTTTAACAAATGCAATTGTAAGATTCTTAGTTAACTTCTTCAAGTAGTTGTCTCCAAAATATTAAATGAATTGCTCCACCAATTGAATGTTCAATCTACCAAAACTTCAAAATGTAGGCTTTTCTAGCCCTTAGAAAAAGGTGAAGTTATGTATTTCAATATTTTTAGGAAAAAGATATTTGCCCTATATCTTTTGTATTTAGTGAATATGTAGGAAAATGGATTCAGAATATATTTAAAAAATTCGAATTAGAAAAGCTTCATCTTCAAAAAAAAATTGTGAAGTCAAAGGTGGTATAATTGTACAAAAACAAAACCTACTTTGCTTTTAGTTTTAATAAGAAACTGAAAATCATTTATCCTAGTATTGAAAATGTTTTAATAAATAATTAATATACTTTTTATTTATTTTTATTTATTTGAAGGTTTTGAAAATTGCAAATAAAAGACAACTTCATATGTTTTATCTACCTTCATTATCCAGAAAATAAAAATCTTCATTACATTTACCTCATTATTTGAAATTGAGTGGTTTAGGCATTTTTGAGGAGGTGTCATTCTATACAATTCCAAAAACAATTTAAAAATATTTTCTTACAAAATATTTTTGACTGGCCAATTTGAAATACGAATAAAACAAACTTCTCACTTCTACAATTTCTATATGAATGACATGAAACAAAATTTCACATATAGATTATGATGAATACCACCCACTTAAAAAAAATAATGTAAACTTTCCAAATCTTGAAGTCAATAGAGGCTACACTAGTTTTCAAAACGTCCAAACTAGGCTTCTTGGTCTTGTAGGAGGAAACGGACTTTTTGGTAGTAAGAATTCTAAATTAATATTGTCAGAATTTAATTTCCAAATGAATATAAAAACATTAGAATTTCAAATGCACATAAGAATATAAATATAAAAAATTCATAAAAACATATTCGTTTCACATTTTCCAAATAGTTCCTACATGTAACATGTATAGACCCATAATATGAAGGCTAAATCATGTGCCTACCATGCTATGGATGGCATACTAATTCTTAACTCTCTTAGACCTTGGTTCGAGGAATCCCTTGCGCCGTATCAAACTGTTATCACCAGGCAATTCAGGAAAGGATCGAGTACTGTTGAACTCCGCTACGTTAGCAACTCCCCGTGCCACAATGCCGTTATAATTCCCTCGAAGAGCTTGAAGATCAGCTACCAAATGATGATGCAAATTATGCTCATCTACTAGAGCTACGAGGTCTTCAAAAAGAACATTAGGATTAGGCCGAGGTACCCTACACACTTCATGATCCTTCTCCTTGGAGATCATGGGTTCTTCCTTAGTACATCGAATATCCATTGCTTCTATGTCATTATCAATGAAGACTGGGAGTCCCGTAGCATAATCCCTTCCAACCAATGTGGATAATCCTTGCGACAAAAGGGTGTCTTTGTCTATGCCATGTCGAGTTCTTGCTTCCATAATAATGAGTCCATCTTCTATGTTTGGATGGATCATCTTGAAGACTTTAACTGAATGCTTGCAGATCATGCCTTCATTTGCAATTGGGCAGTTGCGCTGAGTCCATTCTGAATTAGGACAATGCACCGTCCAAACCTTTGGCTTGTTATTCATTGAAGCAACCAATGCAACATCATCACCGTCCGGATAGAGTAGGACGTGTGAGTCTGGTATAGACTTCACACGAATGATGGCAGATACTACATTGAACTCCTATCGAGTATTTCTTACAAATCCGAACTTCTTCAAGTGGACATTATACTAGTAATGTGACATCACATCTCCAACCAAATGGTAAATTAAATAGTCATACGTCTATTGTTGAATTTTTCCTTTGTTGAGTTTAGAATACTCTTCAAATTCCCATGGTAGGATTCAATAGCTGCATTGGTATTTTGACCAGCATGAGGGATGCTACGGTACCTCGTACACCACATTTTGGCTTTGCCACGCCAATGATCAGCTATATATTTCATAAATACTGCAGCTGCAGGTCGTATTGCAGCCAAATTTCCAGTTGTTGATGTACCCACTCAATTGGAGATTTGTCATGTGACATTCCCTTGCCATACATTATATCTCCTAGCGCTTGAAGAATGAATGTTCTTTCTCCAACTGTCCTGATCTTCTTCACTGCATTCTCAGCCCAATTTTTCTGAACATGCCAAAGACATAGAAAGATCCTTGCCTTAGGCCACATTGATCTACATGACAATGATGAATGAAAAAGGTAAGTTAAAATGAAAATAGAGCCTTGTAGGAAATGAATAAAATCACATATGTGGCTAAAACTAAAAGAGTTTGTAAAACTAACCCAAGAATGTTTATCTCGACCTGTGCATTGTCTACAATGATGGAACTTGGTGCCCACCCTGGAGTTTTTAAACTGCACTGTGTCTTTGAGTTTTTGAAGAACAGTTTGTAAATCTTTCTTACCTGTTCTGGAGATGATGAAGAAACCAATCGGTATTCCATTCCGCCATTCATCAAAAACCATGATGGTATACAATGGGTACTACATCACAATCATAAAGGATTATAAGAATTTTTTGAATAAGTACACATTGAGTTATAAATCACTTCATAATATTCAAAAAGTAAAAAAATTTATTATACAATAAAGAAGCTTACCCTGGTTTCAGTAGTACCAAATGTTGCATCAAATGCAAGTGCTCTTCCTTGACCATATTTCATCATTATTTCCAATTGCCACTCAGTTTGTATTCCTAGCGTGAATGGGGCATCATCTTGAATTGCTATATTCAAGTCAAGCAATGCATGCTCCTTGTAATAGAAAATACTCGTAGAATTCTCTTTCACCCACATGCTTATGCTCATAGGATCATTGGGGTGCTTCTGCCAAAGCTCTGCTACTCGCTTATTCGACAAGTTGCGCACATCATGGGGCATTACAAACGAGTCTCGAGTAATAGGCATATTCAGAATTGCCATCTCACGCACATTTGCTTTGTTTTGGGCCATCACCTGAGATGGTGATAGTCCTAGATTCAACATTGTAGATAAAAGTTTCTTCATGTCATTAGAAAGAGTGCCGCCCATGGCATGACGAAATCCTCCTATACTACTCCCATGACAACATTCTCTGTCTTTATTGACATGCTCTGTTTGGTAGTAGATAATTTGGCAAAGACTATTGTCCAAGTATGGTTGTTTGACAACAACTAAACGTTGGCATCCACGCTTGATGGACATTCTAGATTTAGTCTTCTCAATACACTTCTTCTTGCCCTCCAAAGAATTATGTGACTTAAAAGCGTCGTACTCCGGGATAACTTTCTTGCCTTGCTGTTTTGTTTTTTCTACCACCTTTCTCTGCTTCTTCTGGGTAGAATGCAACAGGGCTTCCATGTCCTGGGACACTACTCCTGAGTGGTCTTCAGGACCAAAGTGACCCCTATCTATGCAAAGAAGCACAAAGATGAGTTGTAGAAACAATTGAAAAAAAAATGCAATACCAAAATTGTTATTGATATTGTCATGTGTAAGAAGTTCATGTCACTTAACTTAATACAATTTAAATTAGGCATATTAACTTTAAAAAAGTTAATAATGCTTTGGTTAAATAACAAATAGGAATCCAATGCAAAAATAATCATATTGATTCAAAAAAAAATTATTAGATTTTTTAAATCACTTAATAAATTTCAAGGTAACCACTATAAATGTAAACACACAAGCACAAAAATAGGTACATAAAGGAATTGTACTAACTACAAGTGCATTTTAGTGTGACCAAAGATAAGTTGTAGTTTCAAAATTCAAATACAAAATGGTAGTAGTATTATTGTTAAGGTTTTATTTAATATTCACATGGTTTTGGAAATAGATGATATATTAACTTATGACTTTGGAGCCACTATTTGCTCAAGGTTTGAGCAAAGTCCCAAGTTTGTTGACCTTAACAATCTCTTTGGTAAATTTGCATGGGAAACTTTCATTGTTCTACTCTCCAGCTACAAAATCCTTTAGTCAATTCCATGGAATGACAGCAATCTCAGAGTCGTGATAAATTCCTTTGCCAGAAGTTATGTAAGGCTTCCAAATTAAATCTTCTTATTGAAATGGTCCAATAGGCAGATATTGGACACTCTCAACCAATGCACAAATCAATTTTCTTTCCTTCTCAAGAAAAAGTGGTTCGTCTTCATCATCACTGACTTCAACCGTAAGTGGGCCAGATTTTAGATTACCTTGGAGGTCCATGAGTGTTTCCCCACCATTATGTATCTGTACATTGCTCTCTTCATTCCTTAATGTAATAGAATCTATGGTACTGCATGATAAATCATTCTTGACGTCCATAGTTTCATAAGGACTCAACTTTGGAATATGTCCATTGTGAAAGCCAACCATAGAGTCTATATCCTCCTCGTGATTATGGTGGTGGCCTTGAAACAACTCTTTTCCTTTCTCAGACATTGTCAAGTGGTACACATCCAACCAAATTAGAATTCTCTGCTTCCAAGCCTTGTTGTAGATGTGGAGTATACGCGTCTCTCATAAGCTTATAAAGACTTAATCCTCTCGTTTTTTATAAACCTGAAGTGCACCATAATTGAAATTGCAATACAAAAATGAGCACACATTGTTTTCCTCCAATAATTTCAGTAAAATACAAAGGCAAACTTCACATTGAAATTAATCACGAACAGAACAAGGATAGGAATTGTTGTCACGGGAACCTCATTAGAATCCATCTAGATTGTCAAATCTTAATATCTCCATGACACAACAGCTGGATAAAGCTCAAAATATCAGAAGAAGAAAAGCAATTCAAGAATAAGGTAGGAGGCTCTAAAATTGTATGGATATAAAGAATTGCCTCTATGAATAGTTGTGAAATGGATGTGATGTTAAATTGAACTCTATAGTCATTGAATGAATTGATGAAAAAATCATTATTAATTGCAAGAATCAATAATTATCTTTGCTTTCCCCATGTTTATGTAGAAGTTCAAAGTGAATGGTTTACAGAAGACCTAGGGTCATAGAAAGATGATTACAACACATGCCATTTGAAAATTTATAAGTAATTCAATAATGCTTCAAAAAATATGAAACCACTTGTGTTAGATTCCCCTTCTATTTTTCTTTCTCTACAAAATGAGCAACAAATACTTTCCTCCAAAAAAAAATATTAAAAAGGCAGACCAGCTCTAAACCCTTAGATGAGTGGTCCTCCCTTAATGAAATGTATCCATTGACCCTATGTACTTAATACAATGAGAAGTTCCTGACCACTTGGTGGATCAGGACCTAATATTTGCTTCACAGGAGTTCAACACTGCACCTCATAAATTAAATGATTTGCAGCAACAATAGTATGTATTGTAACAGTAAGTCAGTAGCAATGTGCACAAGGATGTGCAATGGAGTTTCGAAATTGAACATCATTCGTATCAAACCAACTTTCACTATGACTAAGATAAAATAATGCTCTTAGACACCTTCATTGATGATTTATTATTGTGTGCAAACCAACCTTGACACTATAATATATGAAAAAATGCAATGAGAGCACCCCAAGTCGGAGCTCCAGATTTGTAAAACCGCTCATCTGTGGAGACCATTTAACTCAGGCAGAAGACTTGTGGCAATCCATATCCAAAATAATTTAGTATAATGTTCCTCATTAAGGATTCAGATAACAAGTATATTCCAAGTCCTTACACTTAGGGCTTCAATCTAACTAATCACATCTTTGCTTTTTTGTACACTTGGACAGACGTGAATTCAAATTTTCAAAAGAAGAGAAGCAATTTCAAGAAGACCAAGTGCAGATTTGCTCACCTCAGCAAATGTAACCACAACAGTGCGTGAGGTTCAAAAACTCTTCCGTATTTTCAAAAATCTTGACGCTCCTGATTTCAATCTTTGAACCTTCCCGAGAATCCAGATCTGGTTTTTGTAAACCCTAGAACCTGCGCCCCTACACCTGGCTTCACGCCTCAAAAAATGCGCTCACAATATGGAGCTCCGACTTGGTGCGGTGAGGAAAACGTTGGCACGACTGAGATGCGCTCACAATTTTGGATCGACCGAGTTGAGCTGCGAGCGGGAGTGGGAGGACGGAAGGGGGGTACTTAACGTCTCCCGTAGCTTGGTGGGAGGATGAAAGTTTATCCCCTAAATGTCCAAGGCTTGTTTTGAGTTTCTTGGAATTTGCTCTAACTTGAACAAAATGCCAACATTTTGATAAGTTGTATCAATTTTTTTTTGAATTGTAATTGTATAAATTCAAACTAGACATGTAAGAGATCTCATAGAAAAAGAAAACACAACAAAATCACTTATGGAGCAAAAGATTATAATGATTGACCATGAGGGTGTTAAAACTGCAAAAGTAATGTAAAGTCTTTCAACCTTCTTTTTACAAGTCAAATTTAAAAAGTTGGTGACCAAAAAAATTAAGGTTAAAGAGCCTAACTTGTATAACTCCAATCAATTTACGGCTTTCTAAAATCTACTCGATAATTTTTTTAGATGAATTTTGAATGCAAATTCTCTTCCAAGATCTAGTGTATTTGAGGCTCATTTCCAAGAGCTCTCAACACTACGGGAAGTCAAGATTGCATTGGGTACCCTTGTATAAAATCATGAATGGAAAAATTCACTATCATTTATTTTCAAGATTGGATTTTTGATGCTAAAAATAGACTTCAAGAAGAATTTTCTAGAAATATGACCTACTAAAAATAAACTTGGTTAGGGTTTATTTAACGCTTCAAAGTTTTGCAAACACCACATTTGGGTGCCTCGGGCATTTAGGGGTTAACCTCGAAAGGACCAAGAGGAATTTTTAGAAAGACATTGTCAAAAAATGCAGTTTTAAGGTATATTATTCAAACATGAAAACTGAAACTTTTTTTTTGAACCTTTCACCGTACAAAACTGAAATAAAGTATTTTTCTAGAATATAGAAATTTGTTAGCCCATTTGACTGCGCGGGTTGAAAGGTTATAACATTTGAAGTGAGGAAAAACACATTTTTTTCATTCCTACCAAATAGGGTCAGCAAACTATAGGCCCTCTTGGAGTAAATTTTTTGTTCTACAAAAAAATGAGGATTTTGACCATTTGTATGTATATGATGTTAGCTTCACTCTTAAATAATTTTTAGAAGCAATTGAGATGTCTGGCTTATGCTAAATTACCCTCCAATGCAAGGAGGTTAAGTGAGTTTGCAATACACTAGTCATTTTTTGATGATTTCTTGTGGAATGAGGAAAAAAATTATTTGAAATCCAAATGGTGAAAAGTTAGAGACAATTGAAAATTTGGAATATGTGGAAATTTTTTCAAGAATTTTGACTTCACAAATTGCAAGAGAGTAAAAATTTGAAGTTAGAAGAAAATATTTTTCTTAAATTGCCCCAGCATGGCTAACAAAGTTTGAAGATTAGAATGTTATTTGAAAACTAAAAATTTGTTTTTTTTGGACAATTGTATGCCATATTTTATTAGTTACATACATGCCAAATTTCAAAAGTTGATGAGTTTTTTGCAAATTTTTTTCCAAAGATTCCCAAAATGTCCAAGCTGCTTTAAAAATTCTAGGCAATATAACTTTGGATCTAGACACCGGATCAAAACAAAAATTAGTTTTTCACCAAAGAAGTATATGTTTACACATTGTATCCAAATTTCATGAACATTTGACCAAAAATGACTTTGTAGGAACCTACCCAAGATTTCTTGCGTACGTTGAACAAACACTTGGTTTTTTAGGGGTTAATGCTGGCCTGACAACCAAGATCTATGGCATTAAAGAAGTCAGGACTACAAAAACAAATTTTAAGCAGCTAGCGTAGACGAGATGATCGTGTTGGGGGGTCGTTTCTGGGGAAGACAATGGCTTCCATGCACTAGCCAAGTCTATAGTGGGGGTGTCAACTCTCAAGTAAGGCTGGCTACGCCCTGGCTTGGGCTGGAAGCCCTACCAGTGACTGGCTGGCAATGCTCTAAGTACTTCTCTTGAATCTCAGTTGAACTGAAGTCTAAGGTAACTAATAAGATAGGAGGTAATCATGAAATGATTCTTTACCAACTGGTTTACAGTTTTCAAAAGTTTTGTTTTTTGAAAAAAAATTCAATTTATTTTCATTGAAAGAAAATGAAATTGGCATGCAATCCAAGTTGTTTCATAATTTTTAGACCTTTATGGAATTAGTTACAAATTTTTGAAGTTGAAATACAATTGCTGGTAAAAGCACTCACCTCCTCACATGTACACTACTTATAT
This sequence comes from Neckera pumila, assembly GCA_963969595.1. NCBI lineage: Eukaryota > Viridiplantae > Streptophyta > Bryopsida > Hypnales > Neckeraceae > Neckera > Neckera pumila. The sequence continues at coordinate 12,751,142 of OZ018415.1, forward strand.
GTTGATGATGCAATAAAGAGTGCAATATGTATCTCTGTGTTAGTGGATGCCTTTAGAGCTTGAGCTCTTTGATGACCTCCTACTTTTAGTTACACCTAATATCAACCCCTTTTTAAAACTAAAACTTCATATTCTTGCCTAAATGTACTTCCTATTATTCACAAGACTCTAGGGTTGATTGTAAAAACACCACTATACTCATTACAATAAAAAAATAATTCATAGTTTTACATAGGATGTCCAAAAAAGACATCTAAGAAAATCTAAAATCTCTTTTTGAATACCAACAAGAATTAAAAAAAAACAATTTAATAATGGAAATTGTGTTGAATTGCTTACTTAGTTGGTATTTAGGTGTAGTTACCTTATTTATACCAATAACTATAGAAAGTAACTTTTAAAGACCACACAACTATTTTTGGTTGAAAAGAAGATAATTTAGGAAATAGGATGAGATAAGTGATGAATTTGATTTGGAGTCATGATACACAAGTTTTACATGAAAATTATGCATCTCATAGGACAAATTCAATATGATTTGGAGTATTTTTCCTAAGAATTAGGGAGCTTTATACAACTCCAATAGAAAAATACACACACCATTATGGAAAAAGATAATGCACTTAGACTATGAAAATGCCACTAACAACTTGCATATAATGGCTTTGTAGTCTATAGATAATTCCATCCCAAATGAGTCTCCGGTCACCTTCACAAATTGAATTCCATCACTAAACTTCACCAACAAGAAAGTTTTGGCCACTTGCAATAGGATCCATAACCCCTAAGGGCATCTCCACCGGTTCACTCTAAATGGTCCCTTCAAAGTCTTTCCCGTGCCCTCAAGCAAAACAAGGACCCACCAATTGTAGCCTATGTCAATATTCAACGCAAGCCACTTGAAAAATCTGCCTCGACACTTCAAGTTGCAGTGTCACATGGATTTGACTTGCACCACGGCATTCAGAGAAAGTTATTGCTTTGGCCTTGTTATCGAAGGCAATGTGTACTCCGGCCATTTTGTAAGCCATTGCATTGGCTGTGCGAGTCTGGATCAAGATTCTGGTTTACAAATGTCACTAATAACAAGCCATGTTAAAGAAAAGTCTAACATGATGTGGCCTGGCCTCATTAAGCACCTCGTTAAGCGTGCAAATTATATGTTCTGTGTGATTTACTGGTGGGGCAACATAATAACTCCGGCCCTGATCTGACAGCTGACACACGCCATTCAAAAGATGGCGTGTCCCTTTTGATGCACCTTGGTGGAGATGCTCTAATGGTCCCCATAGACATAATTTGTATATTTGGGGGCCATAGCAAACTTTGAAATATTGTAACTTCTGCATCTGGTGTCCAAATTCAATAAAACTTGTTGGAAAAAATGCGTCTACTTTTCAAGTTGGTGTGGTAAAATTTACTTTTTAGTCTAATATGTATAGAATTTTTAGAAATTATTTAAATATACAATTCAACTTTAATTCACCAATTGAAGTGCATTTTGGTGGTTGCAATTTTGGAGCTTGTTTCTCCTTCATCCAATGTCTACTTGCAATTAAAAAAATTTGTAGGGTTAGATTCCCCTTGAAATCTACGTGTTTTGAAAACATTTATGATTTCATTAGTTCAAAATTTTTAATCATCTTCCCTAAGTTTTACTTATTTTTCCTATATTTCCTACAAAATAAATAAGAAAAAAATCTGAATGCCAAAAGGCATTCCTGTCAAACCTACATGTGCTATATATATATATTATGAGACCTTGTACCATACAACCTTTTTGACATTCTCATTTTTTAAATGTTCAAATTGATAATGAAATTGTTTTACATCGAGCTTCTAGTATCTTTTATGATCTTTGTAAATCAATTAGAAATACCTAACTTGGAATACCTAAAAAATAATTTTTTTTCATTACTTGAAAGTTTTGTTATGATTGACAAAAATTATGCATTACATAGTCGTGTGAAACAAACAATTGCAATAGAGAGTTAAAAACATCACTACTTTCTTAGATTCTCCTAAGGTAAGTAGTAACATCTAAATGTGTCCAAATATGCAATTGCATATTGCTTCTATTACTAAATTGCCCATTCTTGTTGAATCTTGTTGGAAGTCAAATACCAAAAAACTCGAAAGAATCGCAAAAATTCAACAGAATTAATGTTGTCAGACCATTGCAAAATTGGATAAATTAAAGAACCTTCAAAGTATCCTCAAAGCTCCCTTCTTTCCTAATTTAGCAAAATTGAGTTTTAAAATGTGCCACAGAGAGGGTCCAAGGCTATAAGATTGTACAATATTCAACATTCAGTTTCAATTTTGTAGACAAAAATTGAATTGTTCTCTTATTTCTAGTTTTTTTGTTTGCAATTGGTTATGAGAACAATGGACCTAAAAGACTAGTGTAATGATTGGTGGACAATAGAAACCATGATAGGAATTAATAGAGAAATCATTAGAAGAGATTTGAGGCCTCTAAGAGCCCGCGAGTTATCCTGTGTTCCCAGACTGCGGGAACGCAGGAAAGCTAATGTGGCCAAGACAGTGCCACATCATTTTTGAAAAAAAAAAAAAAAAATTTGCTTAAAATGATATTTTGGGCATTTTTTCTTTTTTTCTTTTTTTTTTCATTTTTTTTTTTAGATTTGAAGCCTTGGCAATATTACTAGGCTCTTCAAAATTCTAACGCTATTTTTCAAAATAACTTATTACATTCATACTTCAAGTAAGTATAGTTTGGAATTTTTTTATTTTGATGATATAGTTTTTTTCATAAAAAGGATTACCTTTTTCAAAATTAACTATGAATATACCTTGTACATTAGTAAGCCAACTGTCTTCAATTATGTCACATATATTGAAACCTTCTAAGCAGTTGATATCCTACTAAGCTTGCGGTTTAATAGCCCCAGCTGGTTATTCCTCACAAGATACGTAATTAAAAATTCTGATCTAGCAGTGATTCTGTGCTTAGTGCTTTAACTTAGCACAATAAAGAATCGATCCAGTTGGCTAACCAGTAACGCAGGACAACGGTTCACAGTCGTATAGCCCATGCACTGGCATGCCCTTCACAAACTTGCTTTGTTCGCATTTTACGAACACTCAACTTTGGGTGGATGTGTGGGATCAGAATAGTACTACTTTAGTGTGATTTCTACAGTCGTGCTTGCCAATATGGTACTTGGTTCTCAAAATAGTGGCCAACAGATGGTGCATGAGTTCGTTTAAAATTTATTTTTTACAATTCTTTTCGTGTTTTGTGCATATTTGTTTCTTTCTCCATTGTAAAACGATGACAAGTTTGTGGTATCCTGTAGACACATCGTGTACGTTGTGTGGCATTCTAACAGATTGCTGTGTGACATGGGCACAGGTGAGGGTTACCACCCCCGGAGGAATCTTTCAAAAAACTCCAAATCACTGTTTTGATGGATGCAGTATCTGGTTATCTATAAATTGGTGTACTGGGGCATTTCCCAGTCTCTCGTTTTTAGATTAGTTTTTGCCTTGAGGTTAATGGTAAAAGATTGGTAATTACAGTTGCATCTTATGTGAGACTAGTTGAGTTTCATGAGAATAAGGTAAATGAGTTTACCTGTGATACTTTTGGAAACACAGCTAGTGTCGTTCACTCACAACACTGGCCTTATCTTCCCAATCGGGATTGTTTGCATTTGTTAATTGCTTGATTCGGACTAAGCTCTTGACTGAGGTACTGTTCTTCAATGTGATAGCCTGCATTCGGACTGATGAGGCTATACAAGGAAAATTTTTTAATTATAAACTTTATCAACAGGCTACAATCATTAGCTCCGGATAATGATTTGATCAGCTTGTTCAGTTCTATTTACAGTCTTGTTAAACAAGTTATTCCATCATATTACAGACATTAGGAAGTTAACAAAAGGCTAGCTATTAGCTAGTTAACGTATACTCTATCTGTATATCGATACAGACTCTAGTGCTATGATATTCTCTGAAAAAATGACTATTCTTGAACAAATTTTGAGTTTGATCATTAGTTCCTAAACTAAGTAAAAGTTTCGACAGGGAGAAAGAATCTACCCTGATACTATCTGGGAAGTTTCAAAAAAAAAACTTTTTCTAGCTTCCATTTTCAAGTGTTAGAAAATGGATAGATTCATGGTCATGTAGTTAGTTTCTGATAATGAAACAATTTCTACCTACTTAAGCTATATATCTAAATCTGTATCAATCGGATTTTAGTATTTGACACACTCTATTGTAAGTAAATGCCTGTTCCATAGTATCAGTTCAGAGATTTGTTACCTCTGAGCTCTAGTTCAATAGAACTTCCCTAGTAATTATTTCCAGTCTATACAGATTACCAAGGATTGGGTGGCGGTAATCAAAACTAACGTTCGAATTAGCCACTAGTTCTGTACTAACTGTGATTTGTGATAATTGGGACAATCCCATCCATTAGTTAATGGTACCAATATTAATGGACCAGATGGAGAGCAAGTGTGTGCTGGTATGTGGTCCCGGGTCTATTTAAAAGTTGGCCCTGCAATAGTCTTCACACTCCATATTTTGGGCCTTTCTTCAAGGGAATGTTTTGGAAGACTGAGTGACCAGTAACATTGTAGCCTGTGAGGTCAAGATATTGCGAGATGTTGTAATTCTCTAGCTTCCAAAAAGTTGTCTTGTTCTACTATAGTTACAGAGGTTTTTGGAGATTTACTAGTCTGCGGTTTCTTACTAGTATCGAACAATGCATTCTTTGCTTCGAGCACATAGGGAGATATGGCGTCGTCACAATGTTCGTCTTCTATTGACCAAGTTTTGTTACTGTATTTGAATGGATTGGATCTCTATTACACTGTGCTTTCTAAAGCTTTTTATATTCCGTGTGAAGGCTTTAACACGCGTACATGGGCTGTAGACACCTAATGCACCTCACTAATATGACAATTGGTTGTTTTTGATCTTGAGATGGGCACAGGTGAGGACCATGACCTCTTGGAATATTGGAAGACTTGTTGTGCAAATTGATGACTAGCCATTGCTATGAGTTTTGTCTTTATAATTATGAAGACTTGGGTTTATACTTGTGAGATTAGCATTTGCATATACACACGTTTTCATGTATTTGATTGAGCTATTTTTTCAAAGTGATAGAATACAACTGCCAGTTTTGTCTTTGAAAAAAATAGATTGAAAGCGCTGTAGTACTCTTCAAAGACAGGATGATGGTGCTTTATTGATTCTTAAGTATAATACATAAGCTATACTTCATGTTTGTACATGTTCTGGTAGGATTTTGATGGATATGCTCCTGTAACTTTTTGAATGGAAATAGACTGAATACTGCCCTGAAAAGGGATGTACGAGAAAGGAGTGTTTTTTTCTGACAGCCCGTACCGGCTATTCACAGAATCGGGACAGCATTGGGAACAAGCCTGAAACACCCCTCTAATGCCCTCAAATTTCTTCTAATGTGAAGGAAAAGGTCTCAAGAAAAATCCTATTTTAATGAAGTTGGAGTTCTTCAGAGGCTAAGTTTTTTTTTCAAGGGGTTGAGGCCGGCCAAGAAACTAGACCTTCCAAGAAATCCCCTTATAAAAAGTGTTGCCACATAGGCATCCATTTCATTTTTTGATCCGTGCTTGAAGTTCTCCATTGGACAAATCTTGGCTACAATGTAAACCCAGTAGAGGACATTTGAGGCCTCTAGAAGACCATTTTAGACCCGTTCCTAATGCTGTCTTGATTTTGTGAACAACCGATACGAGTTGTCAAAATTTTTTTTTTCCCAAATACCATTATAAGCAAAAAAAGATTTTTTCCAAATATGCCATATTTAACTAAATCTGGACTATGCAAAATCTATGACAGTCCTAGATTTTCATTGGGATATCTCCCGCTGTCATAGATTTTGCATAGTCCAAATTTGATGAATAGTCCAGATTTAGTTAAATATGGCATAAATACTATTCTTAGCAAATTATTATTATTATTATTGTTTTTTTCAAAAATGACGTGGCACAGTTGTGACCACATCAGCCAGCAGTTATCTTGCGTTTCCGTAGTCTAGGAACACAGGATAACTTGCACTCTTTTAGAGACCTCAAATGTCCTGGGGTGAAGAAAGAAATTTACTCCAATCATATTGCTTCATTTCCCTACAATTCTTGAACGGTGCACTTTTCCACTACAGTCCAAAGTGGCCCAAAGTCTACATCCCTTCAGTTGCCCACATAGGTATGACATTGTGATTGCATTGCTGATTTGCTCATAGAGTCAATCAACTCTACTTGAAAGCTTAAAATCAACAACTCTACATAGCTGCAAATAGCCTAAGATTACTGCAGTTCCAAGATCACAATCATTTTGATGCATGTTTGTGCATCTCCAAGCTCCGCAAGCGGGAGTTTAGATCATGAAGGTACTTATTGACGCAACGGTACTAGTATATGAGCTTAAGAATGCGAGCTTATGAATATTGAGCTTACAATATAGGTACCTATAATATAGATACCACATACTATAGAAGGTGTATACATCATAATCACTTATAATATGGGTATTTGTAACATATATATCCTATAATCATAGACAATTTCTATAATATATATACACCTATAATATAGGTGTATAGTATTCTAGACTCATGGGCTCACACTCCTATGATCATATAATAGCAACCTTCCTTGTTGACGTCCTCTCTGGTCGTCTTCAAAGGAGTTATTTCTTCAAACAGTTCAATTTCCACTCCAATTTTCCAAAAATCCTTCTGAGCCCGTACCACCCACTAATCTTCTTTCATCTCCTATTGGATTGAAGCTATGAGAGCGCCTCCCACTATGCTTATGATATCTATAGCACCATTAATGATTGATTTCTTGTAAGTCATTGCTGCTGGAGGTAGCTAGTAGTGGTCACTAAGCAAAGTGGTCACTAAGCAATGGATCTTTTCTAATACTTGAACATCCACCACTTTGCTAAAGGTCCAAAAATTCTGACTTACTGCAATAAATAACTTGGGTAATCTAACTAATTAGGCTGTAGTGGTTTTGGAGTAGATATGGCGACAATCTAAATTTAATATTCTTAGGTCATAGAAGACCTCATGCCCTTTCTAAAAACATAAAATTCATCAACATCTAGCAAAAAATATGCACGGATGAAATTGATCATTAATCGGTATTTCAAACTTCATCCATATTTTTATAGTGGTTCCTAATTTCAATTTCACTTGAGATTTTTGCTAGAAGTCTAATTAATGGTCTTTTATCTAAACGCTTGATTTGAATCAGGATGGTTAGAATAATCTTGATTTCGTTCAATTCTTGTTCCAATCTTCATCCCTTTATTTCTTCCAGTTTATTTAAGTATTTTTTAAATTTGAACCAATTTTGAATTCTTTTAAGTTGCTTCTATTTACTTTTAATCCTAAACTTTTACTTGGTAAAGTCTAACTTAATTTACTTTGTTAAACCTTAATCACCTTAGCGGCTAAATTTCCTTTGGATGTTTATTAATCTTAGATGGTTTTACACTTATATACTAACGAGTTTTACTTTGACCTTTTCAAATTACCATTTTATATCTAATTTGATTTTTTCCATCAAAAGTTACTGATGGATGAAGTTGACTGCTAACCGGCACTTTAAACTTCATCTGCTAATTACTACCAACTTAATTTCCGAAATTGACTTCTAATTTTACTTCCAAAGCAAATAACCTCTACACTTAGTTTTTTTTACTCTTGTCCCTTTTGGATGATTTTAGGTGTTTTTCATCTATCCTACTTGCTAAACTTCATTTTGACTCCAAATTCTATGTATTTTATCTTTTCAGAAACCTCTAGATTGATACTATAGGGTTCTAAACCCAAAATCAACATGACTTCCCTTCCTACCTACTCTAGTCCTTGGCCCTAGCTTGCGCATGCTAATTATGATGAGTTAATTGGACAATGACGCTAGAATATGAGCGGGGAGCAATGAGCATTGAGCGTTGAGCAATGAATTATTAAATTTGAGCATTCATTGCAAGAATTTTTACTAAAAATAGAGATATCAGAGTAAAAAATATTGTTGTCAGACCCAAAAATAATAATGTCAAAACAAAAATAGAAATAATTAAAAAAAATTTGCAAATCAAGTAATTAATGTTACAAGCAAATGTTGCATGAAGAGACATCCATTCATCTATGTATGGATGAACTTCATCCATGTCATCCATTCTTCATCCATCTAAAAAAGACTTCATTTATACACAATAGTACACATCCTAGAAAATAGATTGTAATTTCATTTTTTTAAATTCAAAAATAAAGATGAATTTTGGTGAATCATTAAGATTTGCATGGTTGACCACAAAATTTTATTACCTATTTTGAGGCTAATTTAGTCCTCCTTGAAACCAAATAGCACCTTCAAGTTTCATTTGAAGAAATGTAACAACTAATCCAACATTGTAATTTGGTTGTGGATTAGAGCTCTTTGGAACCAAAGAGTACTATTAAGGTTCATCTAAAGAAATGAAACAATCAATTCTATAGTGGTTTGTTAATTTTTTTTGTGATTTTAGAACCTTTCATTTAAGAACATTGACTTCATAGACCAAATTTTGACCCTTCCTAGATGTCAATGGGTTCTTTCAAAAAAGACTCTTTGTAATCCAAAAAAGGCTCCTCGGATCCAAGGAGCCCTTCCATTAGAGAAAATTTTAGGCCTTTAGAGAGCTGCTCCACAGACCTCCAAGGTATCCTGAAATTTACTTTTTTTTTGCTCAAAAATTTGTTTTTCTCCTATTTCCACCTTGCTAAAACTGTAGTGGCAGTGGCGCAGGAACCCAAAATTTTGAATAAAAAATTATTAAATAAATAAATAAATTTAATTTTTAAAAAAATATTTTAAAAAATTAAAAAATTAAAAAAAATAATAATAATAAATCTGCAAAACTTGACTGCTTTGGCGAGTAGTTCGAGACTCTGACTACTCACCAAGAGCATTTTCGAAGTTGACAAGCCATCCAAAAAATATCATGTCAACTTCCGACGGCCCTTCAAAGGGCTGATTTTTTCTGCTAATGTTGGTGCAAAGGACTCTTGTAAGGAAGGCTCCTCAAAACCCAAAGAAGGCTCCTCAGAACCCAAAGAAGGCTCCTTAGAACCCAAGGAAGGCTCTTCGGAATCCAAAGAAGGCTCTTCGGATTTTGAGGAGCCCTTTCTTGGTGCCAAAGGGCTCTTTCAAAAAAGACTTTGGGACCCAAGGAAGGCTCCTCGGATTCAAGGAGCCCTTCTTAGTGCCAAAGGACTCTTGCAAGGAAGGCTCTTTGGAATCCAAGGAAGGCTACTCGGATCCGAGGAGCTTTTCTTTGGTGCTAAAGGAATCTTGCAAGGAAGACTCCTTGGTACCCAAAGAAGGCTTCTCGATATTTGAAGATAAGAACAACCATCCTTACTCTTTATTATTGTCTCCCTATAAGCCTCAATTTGGAATGGAGGAGGCTCTGAGGGATCCCTTGTGAATGTGGTATGTAAGATGATTATTGTTTTTTCTAAGAGCCTTCTTAAAACCCAAAAGGCTCTTGGAACCCTATACAAGGTTGATATGTGTACATTACAATGCAAACAATTTACATCACTTGCATTTATATTAGATAATTTAGCCTTATTTGTCTCTAAATTAGATGCTTTATGATACAACTGACTTCATTTAATGCAAAAGATTCAAGGTTGGATTTTTTTTTTCATCCACCAACTTTCGTCTACATTCATCCATCATCATCTTCATCCATCCAAAGCAATGAACGAAATAGATGATTTATATCCAAAATTCATTTTTTTTCTTAAACTTCATATCTAAATGTAGAATTAATGATAATTTTGAAACTTGAAAAATATAATAAATAAAAAGTTTATCGCTCAAATGCAATTGCTCATTGCTCAACCCTCGTTGCTCACTACTCACACTTTAGCAACTTTGTTAATTGGAAAGTAGCAAGGTTTAGTGGCCCGCCTCAATTTGAAGGTCATTGATGAGGTGTCAAGATTTCCTCTCTCGTCACCTTCATTCATCATTTTTCTCCCTCAGGGATTTGCCAACCACTAGGTGTTTATTTTATGAAAAAAATGTTGAATCTTAATATAATTTTTTGGGTCTTGACTAGCCTCCTTTTCTCATGTTTTTTTCCCTTTTTTCCACTTCTTCTCTTTTCCTTCTTCTTCTTTTTCCTTTTTTTTTCTCTTTTTTTTTCTTTTTTCTTGTTCTCCTTTTCTTTCTTCTTTCTCTTCTATATTATTCCTCTTACAATCATTGATGGTTCTAACTACTTCCAGCTAGCACCATTCTTCCCTAGGGATTGTTAATGGGAGTTAGTGGTCTTCTTACGCCCAATAAATGTCTAATCTACTACCTAAATGGCCAATGGGATTCCAAAAATCCTCCTTCTAATTCCTACCTCCTACATCTTCTAATGTCTAAGCCAACTTCATCTTCCAAGGGCTCATTCTCCCTCAACTCCTTCACCTCTTATTGCACCACTTGACCACTACCTCTCTACTACCTTATTTTCCTTTTTCCTTAGTTGTTTTATTAATGGGAGAGAAAGAGTGAGGCTTGGATTGGCTCATTGGCCACTTGAAAGCTTCCACTTCTGATCCATTCCCTACTTCCTAATCTAGGCTTCTCTATCTTCTAATCTAATTTTTCTATTTTTCTACTCTATTTTTTTAATTCTCTAATCTAATTTTGTGGATTAAGCACTTCTCTTAATTCTATTTTCTCCTCCCTATACTTCTTAATTAGACTAGCTTTAGTTTCCAACACGATAAAAATAAAGTAACCAAAAGAGGGGGGGGCGGGGGGGGCTCCACGGCCTGGCCTCAGGGTTGGCTGGGCCGTGTCTATGGGTCATTGGCTTATAGCCTTGGGGTCGTTCGGCTCTCCGCCCTGGGGATTGCTAGCTCCGACCTCGGGGTTGGCTAGCTTACGGCCGCGGCTTTGAGGTTGGCTACGCTCCTCGGCCCTGGCCTTCAAGGTCGGCTAGGGTGTCATGGCCTGGCCTTCAAAGGTCGGCACTTGACCTTAATGGGGCGTAGGGCTTGGTTGGGCCCTTGGGCTCCCCACACAATACAATTTAAATTAGATTTCCAAATTGGGAGCACTTAGGACCTAGAAACTAGTTGGAACTTTTGGATGCTAAACCCTTAACCCCTAAAGGTTTTTGACTATGTTTTCACCAAAACCGCTCCAAAATTGTTGTCTCTCATACAAGAACCAAATTCTAGAAAAATAACATTTTTGAACACATATAACCGTAGGATCTTGTAGTGAACTAGTTAAAGAAGATGTGGAAAAAATTTCAAAATTTTCTACCATTTAGATTGCAAGATAATAGAGTTTGAATTGACAAAAATCCTTTTTTAATCACTGCAAAAATCCGGGCAGCTGCCTTTCACAAGGTCACATTTGTATGAAAAAATGTCCAAATTGGTGGTTACTCTTTGGTTTCATTCTTCAAGTCAAGTTGGCTACATGCTCGAAAATTTTCAGATCATTTGGAATAGTACAACATATAGGAAAAAAATAGTAAGCAGGAAGAGGTAGAGAATGACTCAAAATACTAAATTGTCAAGAATTTAATTATGGAATTGAAAAATGCCAATCCCAACGGTTGTAATGTTGTAATAAACAATATACACCCAATGTTTTTTGTGTTGTTCAAAAATATTGAAAATTGAGTTAGAAAAAGGACTTCAAAGTTTATTTTAGAGTAGAGATTCCTTAACTACCCTCCAACTAAGAATCCTCATAACTTTTGACTCGTTAATCCAAATGGAATGATTCAAAGCTTTCCAAGTATATATAAATCTATAAAACCAATTTCAAATTTTATTTTTTCTAAAAAGTGTTTTTTAAAGAATATTTTTCAGCTGCCCGGACTGCCCGCCGAACACGGAAAATTACATATCATGCAATAACTTTTTACCCATGCAGTCAAAAGTTATGAAAATTGTTGGGCCTTGAAGCTACTCCTCGGGCAAATCTTTTGTGAAAATATCAAAGAAAACAATTAAAATTTCCATTCATAGTGAACTGCCCAAAATCGCTATGTTGCCAAAAAATGTTGTTTGGTCCTTTAGGGGTTAACTTGTTTCCAAGACCTTTTAGAAACTAAACCTTGATACCTAGCATTGAGGAGGTTCAAAGCTCCGTCGTGACTTTGTTTCAATACCAAATCTAGGACTTCCTAAGACTCACGAGGTCAAAGTTCCATTGCCTATTACAATTTTGACACACAATCTAGGACTAGACACCATAGGGGTTCAAAGCTCCACTGTCCAAGGGGTCCTACGAGAATGTACATATTTTTTCACAAAAGCTTGTTGACAAGGGGATAACTCACAAGGGTCACACACCTACCACCACCACCACGTGTTAGAGAAATATGCAAGAGGACAACTTAGTACAGCCTCACGATCAGTTCCTCTTCAAAAACTCACACTAAAGGCCCTCCAAAGGCCTAAAAAGGCATCGCCAAGGTACAGTGTGGAGGGGGTACTTTAGGGTTAGTACGTACAAGGACTCAAAAATCACTTGGAACATACATAAACTTGAGACAAAACTGCACAAAAAGGCACAAGAACATACATAATACTAAAAAGGGACCCCAAGGACCTTCAAAAGCTTGAAAAACACAAACAATAGAGCCAAAAGTGCTCCAAAAATATCGTTTAAATTTTTTTTGGCTAAATGCCAAAAAATCCAACATAGATTAGATCCAATAGACCCAAGTACAAGTTTTGGAGGTGGTTTGAGAAGGAAAGGGGTGCCCTTTTATACTTTCTTTAGGCACCTACTTATTTGCATTTACTCCTAAGCAAATTATCTTTGCGGATTTTTGCCCTAATCCTCAAGGATTTTCATCTTCATCTTTTAGGATTGTCACTTTCTACGCTGGTCCAAATCCTAACTTTTAGAGATTAACTCCAAATCACAAAAGAATTGTGCCATTGACTTTAGAAGGTCATGTAGTCTCTAAGAATTGCCCACCGCATTTTCCTTTGCCAGAAGATGGAAAAAAACTAGCGCCAATTAGGACAATAAAAGGGTAAAAATCAAACTCTCGGGGTTTACCTTTTTTGCACGAGTTAATTGGCGAGGGTTGTCCGGAAGGCCTAAGGGAGTAAGAAAAGACCCTTCATTGACTTTGTTGTAACTCCGTGTGCTCCTGGGACACCAGTCAACTCCATGTAAATACTTTCACTTTGTTAGTTTGGAGGAATCTTGCCGATTTGGATACTTCCCGCTATTTGAATGCTTTGAAACTTGTAGGGGGGTGTTATTAGTATAAAAAAAACTATCTTAATTTTTAGTGAGATTTTATCGCAATCAAAAGAATTTCTAGGAATTTCCCATTATAGGTTTGAGCGGTTGACTGTCCGGACGGGATATTCTTACAAGTCAAAAAATTCTAAACTTTTTGTTGAGCCTTTCATGAAATTTCACAAAAGATGTGCAAGCTCATATTTTTACTTTGCACCTTCAAGGGAGGGGGATAAAATCCTGCTTCTTTGATAAAGCATCAAAAAATAAGAATCTTCCACATATGAAGGAATTTTGGCAAATCAATTTCATTTCTGACCCCCTAGCATGATATCAACCTTAGATCACCTTTCTTTGGCTATAGATTCCTCCATACACCCATCTTGAGGTAGTAATTTTTGCAGGCTAACAATTGAGGTTTCTACTACTTCATCAATAGAATAAAGAAACTGAAACCTCTTTCTAGAATTGACCTAAGGATCTCAGGAGACTTTTCTTGGACCAAATTGTTTATAGTCAGTCACATGCACAGCAATTTCAAATTACTTTGAAAAGTATCACTCAAACCTTTTTACCACTACAAATTCTCGGGTTTTAACTTCTAATCTATGTACAGGTGGTTAGTTGGATTACTTTAAGAATACAAATTTGTTATTGACCAAATGCTATATTAGCATATAACATACCTATTTTGGTTTTACATTCATTTTTAGGCTTTTGTATATAAATATAATTTAAATTGCTAAATTTGAAAACAACAACAACTATGAGTCCTAAGTGATGAGTTAGGAGCTCACAGTTGACATAATATAACTCCTCAAATTTTAAAATAAGATATCATATCTGATACATGTAGCAAGGGCGGTTGCTATGTTCTTCCAGTTAGCAACTGATGTATTATGGCACTCCTAACGTAGACAATGATGTGACAAAGGCTTACACCGTATCCACTCAATTAGCAATTGATGTGTCAAGCCGCATTTGACATGGACAATGATGTGATGAGTCATTTTTGAATCATTTAAGTAATGATAGTGTCCACACAATGGTATGTCAAGCCTACTTTTACACACTTGAAGTCATGAAATCTGTACAAGCCTCAAGCATCAATGATCGAAGCACTTCAAATTTAGCACAAGTTTCTTTGATACAATTCCCTTGGCATCCTATCAAGACCCCAGAAGAAAAACATTGTATATATTATTGACATATATAAAACTAACAGTAGTTCTGACCACATATACGTGTGTGGAAACTGAACAAGTAAACACTTGCTCCTAAAGAAGCATACAAACCTTCAAAAGATAAACCACAGTTGTGAGAAAAAAGTAACAATTGACAATTCTAGTTTTCTCTTCATTGTCAACCGTGTGGTTTAAGCCTAAATATAGATGTAAGCACTAGAAGAAACCCGCGTTTTAGGTGGCATTTTGTGATTTCTCAGACATATTTTAGATGACATTGAAAAAAAAAACTTTTGTTTTTTCTTCAATAAGCACGTTTAATATAATATATCCAGATGTTATATTTAACGTGATTATTGAAGAAAAAACAAAAGTTTTTTTTTTGATGTCACCTAAAATCCGTCTAAAAAAATCACAAAACACCACCTAAAATGTGGGTTTCTTCTAGTGAAGCGACTAGCATTCACATTAGACATATTGAGACTTGAGAACCAGACTCAATCAACTAGATCCTTCCAAAAAGAGAATTATGGTAGGTCTATCTACACAGCTAGAGGTCTCTACGAGTCACTTTGATTTTGAAGCAACTTCCCCGGCACCTTCTACGCTCTGTAAGTGGTGGTGCAAATCCTCCACGGTCATGTTGAGATGTATAATCTCCTCAAAGATTCCAACATCCGAGTCAGTCATTTTGGGATGTTTTTCCTTCTCATTATATAATGCCCGCTCGTCCTCTTTTGTCTTATGAATCATGGAAGCTGAAATTACTGCAGCTACTGTGCTAACAATGGTAATAGCTCCATCAATAACAACTTTCTTACTCATTGTAACTCGGGTGGAGCTATAGTAACTATTGCAGAGAGCGAAAATTCAATATGACTTTAAGGCTTGCGTTCAAACAAAAGAGGTTCTAGAACAATCACCCAATTTTGACTGTGTTTGAAACTTTGTGTTAGAATCTATATTTCAAATTCAGACTTTAGTTTGAACTTCAGAGCTTCATCGGATTGGGTATTGTGTCATAGACATTGACGGCTCACGTTCAAATTCAAAATATTATTTCAAATGCCGAGGCTAATTCATCCATTCTTTTTATCTCGTGAACAAATTATATATGCCATGCATTTCATGAATTCAAAAAATACTCAACTAGTATTGAATAACAAAATGATCAAATATTGTGAATTGTTTTTTTATATTGGCATGTTCATATATGCTTGACATTTTTTTTCTCAAATAAATTTAACGGGCTATCCAAGGTATCTAATAATCTTGATTAACAATTGACTTGTATCTTTGAACCTTATTAGAGTTATTTGTAAAGTCCTCCCCAGTTTGGAGGGGACTTTTTCCGACAAATTTCCTCCAACGGATGATCCCGCAGGCGACCAAGACCCCGTAGGCAAAGTCAAGACGAAACTTATTTTTGGTCGATTTGGACACGAAAAAAAATTTGATATCTACTTTCATATTGACTTTTTGCCCAAAACCTGCTTTTTCACAAAACTGTGGGATTTAAACCCTGGTTTTGGGTACTTTACAAATAATTCTATTGAGTTAGAAATTATTTCTTTCTTTTCAAAATCAATATTCAATTCCATTCTTATTTTCTACTTGGCCAAAGTTTTGATTTCATTTATCATCATTTTATCATAGTTGTATTTAATCAAATTACCATCATCCATAGGTGTACTTAATCAAATGAAATTTAAAAAATAGTATGGATGAAAATGGATATGTTGATCCTAAAAATAGAAAGAGATTAATTAATTTCATGCATTGAAAGAAGATGAAGAATCTATTGCCAAAAAAAATCCTTGGAATTTTATTTGTATTGTATTGTTTGACAAAAATTGCTAAAAAATAAGTTCTATATAAAGACAAAACATTCAAGTTCATTCATTGTCAAGTGGCAGATTGCGAATTCAGCAACATCTATTAATGACAATAAAAGAGTTTCAATGTTTTTGGTGTAGCCAGAATGTGAAATTTTCGTTCAGAGAGATTAACAAATAGTAGTGAGTAGACTTTGAATGTTTTTCTATACAGAGTAGTCTTAGAGTAGGAGTGGTCTTAGATAGGAGGTGAAGAAACCTCCCATTTAATCTTTAAAAGACAAACGAGCGACTCTAGAAATCATCCCTTTTCATTACCCTATAAATCTTTGGCTTAAAATTTGCAAATGTGCTCAATGGAGGTCAAACTAATATAGAAGACCTTTCCTTTTCACAACAATATTCCGAGGATGAATAGTTGAACTTTTGTCCTACACAAGAGATTCTCTGTCATTCATCAAACGCCAAACGTCTGCCTAATGTCCACCTCAACGTTTAATCCCTAAAGGACCAACATGCTTTTTTTGGGCTATACAGCAATTTTGGGCAGGTACATGTGACTGGAGATTTCCATATTTTCTCCATATAAAAAATAATCTATCTAAAATTTTTCCATCTAATTTTTGAATTCATCTTTTTTCCAAACTTGCCCTACAATTACATTATATTTTGAAATTACTACAAAGAAAAATAAGAGCCTCTTGGAGGTACTAAGAAATCCTAGGAAGGCATTGAGAAGGAGCACATCTATTTTAGAAGAGCCAAGTCTTTAAGGGTTCAAGTAGCAAGACAAAATATTATAGGAGTCCTCTAAGATATTAGGCACATATATATATAACCTTTAAAAAAGGTTTGACTTCTCCAAACTCCTATAGAAATAAGAAAAATTGTCCAAGATGATAGGGGGTGTATGTCACAACAAATTTTTGCAAAATAATAAAGAATTTTTTTTTATGCATCCACAAAAAACAGCTCTTATTGCTTCATCATTGCCCGATCTTTGCATCCTATACCTATTTGGACTCAAAGTTGGAACTACTAATGTTCCTGGTAGGAATTTAATTAACTAAAAATCCTAAGGGGGAACATTTAGTGTAAAATTTAGGCCCTCCATTATCAAAAACCCGCATTTTAGGTGACAAGCCCTGATTTTTTTTGACATATTTAAGTGGACATCAAATGCAACAAGTTCATATTTTTTGTCAAAACTACGTCCAATGTAACATCAGTGTTGACATAAAAACATGGGTTTGTTGCATTGGACATCCACTAAAATACGTCAAGAAAAATCATGGTTCGTCACCTAAAAAGCGGGTTTCTTATAGTGCTCTCTATGGGCAAAGGATACTTAGAGTGGGATATTTAGAGGATAATATGAAGTACTTTATATATTCTCAAAGCATCCCTCAATTATGAGTTTTTGAAGAGTGTTTCTACAATATATCATAAATATTTTCAATAATATTCTATAAATATAATTTTTAGGGCTACATCAAAATTACTTGTCTTTATAAAAGGTACATTTTATTAATTCCATTTGCATTGAAGGGACACTTTCTTTGCATTTAAGTGGTTTATAACTTTTTCTCACAGTATGCAACTTAGCTGAAACTCCACAAATTTGTTATTTTTATGGTGTTGTTAGAGGTTCAAATCAAGATATTTGCTTGATATGTACAGAGAGGTCTTGGAAGTTGTAGTAGAAATAGTCAAGTTGGCACCTTTGTCCTTTAGGGAGGATTTCTAGTATGTGAGCTTAGGAGCCTAAATACCTATATCATAGGCACCTTCCATGGTTATAGGATACCTATATTGTTGATGCTTATATTATAGGTACCTACATTATAAGTACCTTTCATGGTTATAAGATATTTATGTTATTAGCACCTTTCATGGTTATAAGATACTTATGTTATTAGCACCTTTTATAATTATATAATACCTATTTTATAGGTATATATATGTTATATACATGGTTATAAGTTACTTATGTTATTAGCACCTTTCATAGTTATAGAATACCTATGTTAGAGGTATATATCTTGTATACACCTTTAATGGTTGTAGAGTACCTACTTACACCTAGGCTCATGGCTTGTATGCTTGCATTTTTAGACTCACATGCTAGTATTGTAAGCTCTTTGGGTCCTTTCTATCATTTTAGGCCTTGAGTTTGAGACTCCCTCTTTATTGAGGTACCTTCTTGTAATTACAACTGTTTTCTACTATTGACCCCTACAAATCCTCATCTAAAATTTACAACCTTTCTTAACCCCTAAAGGACCGGTTGTCCCCTCGGGGGACAATTTGGGTCCGGGCAGGTTCCTACGATCTCAGTTTTTAGTAATATTTTTTGGGATTTTTTGAGGTTGTGTATTTTTGCAAGATCTTTGCGAATATATAATTTTTATTTTAATTGATGCCCGGGAGCAAAAGTTATGGCACAATAAGTAAAATTGGAATTTTGCGGGCAGCCCAAAAAAAATCACAAAAAGTCAAATAATTTTTTTTCAAATTTTTTCTTCAAAGATTATATTTTTGTCTACATGTGAAGCTTTGTTTCATTCAATTTGGACTAATAATGAGAAAGTTATGGACAATCTTAGTTTTTCAGGCAATCTAAGCATCTTCTAGAAAAAATAAGTTGTAGAATTCATTTTTGAATGCAATTTTGAGAATTTTTCAATTTTTTTTGTTAGATAAGGTTAGATTCTCTTGCTAGAACAATCTCACCGTTGGGATTATTGTGATTCAATTCCATCTAAAAGCTATTAACAATTTAGTTTTTTCTTCAATCTTGTACCTACTTCTACTTAACAATTTTTTAATGAGTGAAAATTAAGTGTTTTTTTTCCTAAATTTTTTTGGTAGATTCTCAACTCAACTACTTAACATAAATAAGTAGAAAATCGAAATCAGTAGTGCAAAAAATTTGAACTAAAAAGATTCAAAGCCAAAAAATCTAGTGAAGCAAGGTGGAAAAAAAGTTGTTTTCTTCACTTTAAATGCATATATCTTGCAATCTACATGGTCAAAGTTTCTGAAATTTCTTCCACATATTCATATACTAGTCAAGTACAAGATCTTACGGTTGGATATGCAAAAAAAAACAATTTTTTAAACTCTTTTCTCTTTGCAATAGAAATGACAATTTTGAATGTTTTTTGGTAGGAAAATCACCTCGGTCCTTTAGGGGTTAACAAGAGCATGTAGACAGTTCATTTTGGATACACCTATCATTGATTTCACTTTGAAATTCATAATTTATTCATGTAGTGTGCATACTAAAAGGATTAAAAAACCCCATTTGAGTTCTAAAAAAATTCAGAAAGAGCTTGTAGAGTTCACCACAAGGCAACATGCTCATATACAATATATTGTAGATGTTAGTGGGTCATAGATGTTTCTCCCTTAATTACCTTTGCTCCAATTTGTCACTTGCCAATGAATGAGCTTGAATGTTTTGTCTTTATATAGAACTTGTTTTTTAGCAATTTTTGTCAAACAATACAACAGTAACAATACAAATAAAATTCCATGGATTTTTTTTGGCAATAGATTTTTCTTCTTCTTTAAATGCATGAAATCAATTAATCTCTTTCTATTTTTAGAATCAACATATCCATTTTCATCCATACTATTTTTTAAATTTCATTTGATTAAGTACACTTATGGATGATGGTAATTTGATTAAATACACCTATGATTAAATAATGATAAATGAAATAAAAACTTTGGCCAAGTAGAAAATAAGAATGGAATTGAACATTGATTTTGAAAGGAAGAAATAATTTCTAACTCAATAAGGTTCAAAGATACAAGTCAATTGTTAATCAAGATTTTTAGATACCTTGGGTAGCCCATTCAATTTATTTGAGAAAAAAAATGTCAAGCATATATGAACATGTCAATATAAAAAAACAATTCACAATATTTGATCATTTTTGTTATTCAATACTAGTTGAGTATTTTTTTAATTCATGAAATGCATGGAACATATAATTTGTTTACAAGATAAAAAAAAATAGATGAATTAGCCTAGCCATAAGCCCCGTCATTAGCCCCACCATTTAAAGTAATATATTGAATTTGAACGTGCATTGTCAATGTCTACGACGCAACATCCAAACTGGTTGAAGCTCTGAAGTCCAAACCAAAGTCTAAATTTAAAAGATAGACTCTAACGTAGAATTTCAAACACTGTCAAAATTGAGTGATTGTTTCGGAACCTCTTTTGTTTGACTGCAAGTTTTGAAACCATTTTGAATTCTTGCTCACTACAGTATCTACTAGCTTCTGTAGCTCTACCCGGTTGCAATGAGTAAAAAAGTGTTATTGATGGAGCTATTACCATTGTTAACGCAGCAGCTGTAGCAATTACAACTTCCATGATTCATGAGACAAAAGAAGACAAGCAGGCATTATATAATGAGAAGGAAAAACGTCCCGAAATGATTGACTCGGATGTTGGAATCTTTGAGGAGATTATACATCTCAACATGACCGTAGAGGATTTGGACCACCACTTACGGAGCGTAGAAGGTGCCAGGGAAGGTACTTCAAAGTCAAAGTGACTCAGAGAGGCCTTCAGTTGTGTAGGTAGACCTACCATAATTCTCTTTTTAAAAAGATCTGGTTGATTGAGTCTAGTTTTTGAATCTTGATGTATCTAATGCAAATTCTAGTTGCTTACGTCTATATTTAAGCCTAAAACCACACGGCTGACAATGAAGAAGAAAACTAGAATTGTTAGTAGTTGCTTTTGTTTGCATGACTGTAGTATGTCTTTTGAATGTTTGTATGCCTCTTTAGGAGCAAATATTTACTTGTTCAATTTCTACACATGTGTATTAGGTCAAAACTACTAAGTAATCTATTCTAACAACGTTTTTCTTTTGGGGTCTCAACAGGAAGCCAAAGGGGTTCCATGAAAGAAACCTGTATAGAATTTGGAGTGCTTTGGCTACTGATGCATGAGGCCGGTTTCATGACTTCTTTGCAGGTTTCATGACTTCTTTGCGCAGGTTTTGTGACTTTGCATGTGTAAAAGTAAACCTGACATACCACTGTGCGGACATTGTTGTTACTAAAATGACTCAAAGATGACACGCCACATCATTGTCCACGTCAGATGTGGATTGACACATCAATTGCTAACTAGGCAGACACAATGTAAGACTTTGTCACGTAAGCCTTTGTCTTACAGACAAGGTTCCAAATTAATTTCACCAACAAAAGCTTTAGTGTAGAATCTTGAACAAATCGGACTTCATTCACATTGGCCCAATTGGCTTGTAGTTTTTTTTATTTTGCCACCAACCAAAACTAATGTCACTACAAAATTTCATTTGTATGGAAATTAGTACTCTATAAAAAATGTTTCACTCTTCACTAGTTCATAAACATTGTTATTTTGGTAAATTGGTGTCCTATGCATTCTTAAGGACTAATTACTGAAATGCACCTTTCCTTTTTAACACTAATTTATACATAATGTATTTGAATTTTGCAAATTTTTAATTTTGTAAAACACACTCGTGTGCAAGTTTTTAATAATTTGAATTAATCATTATAAAGTGGTGTACATTATTTTCATACTATCTCAAGTAATGTCTACATCTTATTTTCATCCAAATTTCATCTTCATTCATTGAAATTTCATCTAATTTCTATTTGTATTTTTCCAACTTACATATAAAATTCAATTAAATGTTCACAATATTTTGATCACATTTAGCATGCATCCTCAAACAAAGGGAATTCCATGTTGGAATTTGAGCATCCATAGGTGGAATAGGTGCCAACCGGTAGGGTGTGTGGCCGCCAATGAATAGATATGTACAACCACAATTGAATATGTGTGCCAACAAGTGAAGATGGAAGCCAACTAGTAGAATATAGGTGCCAAAGGATAGGGAGGGTGGGTGCTAACAATTGAATGCAAGGTATGCTTTCAAATACCAACAAGTTAGTGCCCATTTCCTACCCTTGGCACCTGCATCCAACAATTGGCACCCCTTCCTCTATATCCCCCATATCCTATATTTTGCACATGTGGTACAATATTTGGACAAGATAAGTCTACATCCCTTGCCCACATAGGTATGACATTGTGGCTACATTGTTGATTTGCCCTTAGAAGCACTATAAAAAACCCGTGTTTTGATGTTTAATGTAACAATCGATGTTTAAGTTGACGGATTTTAGATGACGTTAAATATAACAACCTGTATTTTTATGTCAATAATGACGTGCATTGTAATATAAAAAAAACTTTGGATCCTTATGTTGAATCAATCAACTCTACTTGAAAGCTTAAGACCAACAAGTCTATGTACCTGCAAAAGGTGTAAAATCATTGCAGTGCCAAGATCACAATCATTTTTATGCATGTTCTGCAACTCCAAGCTTTGCAGGCAAGAGTTTAGATCATGCAGGCACTTATCAACATCCTCGCTGATTGTTTTAAGGAAATTATTTCTTCAAACAATTCAACTTCCACTCTAATTTCCAAAAAATCCTTCTAAGTCCGTAATGCCTACCAATCTTCTTTCATCTCCAAATAGATTGAAGCTATGAAAGTGCCTGCCTACTAGGAGGATAAGTTGACACAAATTCTTGGCTTGTCCAATCAAAATCCACAAATCTCACATCAAAATTGTTTTCAAGTGACTTTACGGCATAATGTTCACATCACGAACATCCCCGTAGACAAACCTTGCATTAACAGAATCAAACACACGTAAGTTGTGAACTTTTTGCAGCACCTCGCTCACCACCACACGAGCCTTTTCCTTGGTCACCCACTATGCTTATGATAGTTATAGCATCATTAAAGATTGCCTTATTGTAAATAATTACAACTGAAGCTAGCAAATATGTGAGCAACGCATGCTATAGAAATGACAATTTGCACAGTTGTCAAAGGTTGCAATGTTGCCATTGGTCTTGGATAAGCAGCTCCACTATGATCTGCAAGGTTGCTCAAATCATAAATCCATTTTTAAGCTAATTATGTAATTATAATAAATAAAATAAATATAATTAATAAAAAATTTGAAAAAAAATCCAATGTAACAATTCAAATTCTAAAATAAGATATCATATTTGGTAAATGTGGAGAGGGTATCCGCTATATCCGCCCAATTAGTAGCTGATGTGTCATGGCGCACTTGATGTGGATAATGATGTGACAAAGGCTTACACCGTGTCTGCCTAGTTAACAACTGATGTGTCAATCCGCATTTGAGGAGGACAATAATGTGGTGAGTCATTTTTGAGTCATTTTAGTAATGACAATGTTCGCACAATGGTATGTCATGCCCACTTTTTCGTACATGAAGTCACAAAACCTACGCAAAGAAGTCACGATACCTGCACAAGCCTTAGGCATCAACGATTGAAGCACTCTGAACTTGACACATGTTTCTTTAATGGGACCCTTTTGGAGTCTTGTCAAGATCCTAGAAGAAAAACGTTGTTCAAAAAGATTATTGACATATATAAAACTAACAATGGTTCTAGCCTTATATACGCATGTGTAAATTGAACAAGTAAATACTTGCTCCTAAAGAAGCATACAAACATTCAAAAAACAAGCTACAATAGTGAAAGAAAAAGCAACTATTGACACTTCTAATGTCAGGGTACGCAAAACTCAAAATAGAGAAAGTAGAGTAGAATAGGGTCAAAGTAGTAAAAGTTTTTTTGCTTTTTGCATAGAAATAGGGAATTAGAAACAAAAGTTTAAGATCATAGATTAAATGTTTTCTAGATAGGCTAAAACCTTAATTAGGTTTCCAGAACCAGACGCAACCACCAGCCAAAATCCGAAAAGTTCCGGAATTGGAGGGATTAGCCGATTTTTGGAATTTTAGGAAGTTCCGGATTTTAGGGATTAGCCAAGTTCCGGAATTTTAGGATTTGAACGACTTTTTGGGTTTCTCGGAACGGTTAGTTTGACCGTTGCCCTGGTTTTCTAGTGACTGTTAGATTGCCTTGTTTTGTACTTAAAGGTAGGCAGGTCTGTTGCCCTCTCATCCCATCCAAGCTCATTTTCAATGTTATTTTGATTTCCTTACTTTAATCAGAGCCACAGGTGGGCGGTTTTTTGGCTTCAACAATGTGCAAAGTGTTTTGTTTATTGTATTGCTGGAATAAAGGAAGGATCCAGATTCTAGGTGACCAGATCTGATCGGTAGTATACGTGTCTATAGAAGCTTTTTGACTTGTGACTGAGGATTAGTGCAAAGTACCTTTGAACTACCGGAACGGTAATCCGATACTTAGGAGTGGTGTGGATGCAAGTCCAAAATCCAAGGAGGGTTTTGTGCGGAGATAAGCAACTGCCAGTAGAAAGTCCCCGCTCATTAGAAGGTTTGCCAACTATAGGATCAATCTAGCAACTAAAAACACAAGCCCCTGCCGGTTCCGGAAGTCTTGATCTGTCATTGTAGTGAAGGAAATAGGACGTGGTTTTGAATGACCTACTTTCCGGATAGGCTATCCGGGAAGTTGTGAGAATTGCTACTTTCCCCTTCTCTATTACAAAACTCTGTTTGGTTTGTGTGTTTGCTTAAAGTATTAGTGGAGAGAGTGAAGATTACAAGTGGTGAAGTTCCTACCCCTATAAAAGATCAATAGCGGACCCCCTGAGGGTGAAACAAGGGTATATAAAACCAATAATTTGTATGAGACGGAACTGAATTCCGGTTGAGGACGGATCTGGATTGGATTCTGGAAAGTAGTAGTAACCGGAAGAGAGAGAGAAAATTGTTGAGACAAGTTCTGTTTGAGTGTTTGAAAAGAGATCCGGATATTTTTAGATTGTAACAACATACTAGAATTCCCTGGGATGATATTTTGTGTCATTTTATTATATATTTGTGAGTAAAGATACTTACGCCTAGACCGCGTGACACGACACTTTTGGCGCCGCTATCGGAGATCTTGATTGCTTGTTGCAAGCTTAGGAAAGGTGATCCGGAAGTTGATCCGGAAGTTGAGAGCAAAGTTCGGATTTGGAATATCTGCACAGCTAGAGGCCTCTCTGAGTCACTTTGACTTTGAAGCACCTTCCTCGGCACCTTTCATGCTCCGTAAATGGTGGTCCAATTCCTCCACAATCATGTTGAGATGTATAATCTTCTCAAAGATTCCAACATCCGAGTCAATCATTTTGGGACACTTTTTCTTCTTATTACGTAATGCCCGCTCGTCTTCTTTTGTCTCATGAATGATGGAAGCTATAATTGCTATAGCTATTGTGCTAACAATGGTAATAGCTCCATCAATAACAACTTTTTTACTCATTGCAATTCAAGCAAAGCTATAATAGCTACTAAAGTAAACAAGAATTCAATGCGATTTCAAAATCTGTGTTCAAACAAAAGAGGTTCCGGAACAATCACCTGATTTGGATTTTTGTTATCTGTGTTAGAATCTGTCTTTCAAGTTCAGACTTCAGTTTGGACTTTGGAGCTTCAGCCAATTTGAGCACTGCATCATGGACATTGATGGCTCAAGTTCAAATTCAAATTAAATATAACCTCAAATGGTGGAGCTAATTCATGTATTTTTTTAATCTCGTGAACAATTTAATTATTCTATGCATTTTATGAATTAAAAGAATACCTACTAGTTTTGAATAACAAACTTGATCAAATATTGTGAATTGTTTTTCTATATTGGCATGTTCATGTATGCTTGACATATTTTTTGTCAAATAAATTGAACGGGCTATCCAAGGTTTCCAATAATCTTGAATTAACAATTGACTTGTATCTTTGAATCTGGTCGAGTTAGAAATTATTTCTTTCTTTTCAAAATTATGTTCAATTCCATTCTTATTTTCTACTTGGTAGAGGGCCAAATTTTTTATTCCATTAAATTATTGGTGTATTTAATCAAATTACCATCATGCATAAGTGTACTAAATCAAATGAAATTAAAATTATGAGTGAATGAAAATTGATTTGTTGATCCTTAAAATAGAAAGAAATTAAGTGATTTCATCCATTGAAATAAGAAGATTCTATTGCCAAAAAAAATACCTCAAATTTTATTTGTACTGCATTGTTCGACGAAAATTGCTTAAAAAAATCTTACATAAAGATAAAACATTCAAGGTCATTCAAGGTCAAGTGACAGATTGAGAATTTAGCAACACCTATTAGTGATAATTAAAGAATTTCAATATTTTTGGTGTAGCCATAATGTGAATTTCCATTCAGAGAGATTAATAAGAAGTAGTGAGTAGCATTTGAATTTTTTGCTACACAAAGTGGTCTTAGAGTAGGAATGGTCTTAGGTAGGTGAAGAGACCACCCATTTAAGAGTATATTGGCTTAGAATCTCTTCTATGTGGACCAAAGCATTTTCTAACAAATTTTTAGAGAAAGAAGAGAAGAAGGCACATCCATCACAATTTGATTCACAATTTCTAAACTAAAATTGAAATAGAATTTAATTTCAAAAGCTTGCAACAATAGGGTGCTATTCAAGGTCATAGGCATTGCCATTGAACGTCAAACAATTGTCTATCAATGGTGTAAATGGTATTCATAATTAAAGGAGCATAAATCTTAACCCCTGAAGGACATTGTTTGTTTGGCAGACATTTGAGATTTTGGATAGGTACCTATAGTCTGAATTTTTGTCTTATTTTTTTGAAACTTTTTATGAAGATAAAAAAAAAATGATTAGATTTGTGGGAATATTATTTTTTTTCAAATTGGTGCCCAAAAATAAAAATTATGCTCAAATAAGCTCAAAATAGGGGAAAGGGGGCAGCAAAAAAAATTCCAGTATTTTAAAAAAAAAATCTTCTTTATAGATTATATATTTGTCTAAATGGAAAGCTTTGATTTGTTCCATTTGGATTTGTTATGAAGAAGTTATGGACAATCTTATTACTCGGGCAACTAGAGCATCTTCTTAAAAATATAACTAGTAGGATTCATTTCTGACCTCAATTTTCACAATTTTTTGAAAAAAAGTTTCATATGGTTTAGTTTGATTGCTAGAACATTCCTACCATTGGAATTATTGCATTTTAATTCCATCTTAGAGATATTAATAACTTAGATTTTCCTTCTATCTTATACCTACTTCTACTTAACAATTTTTTAAAGAATGAAAAATTAAGCATCTTAGAATTTTTATTTTTTTTCCTCTAGACTCTCAACTGAATTCTCTACCATAAAGATTTAAAGCTCAAAATTATGTAGTGCAAATAATGAAGGGTAAAAAGGTTCAAAGTCAAATAATTTAGTCCCACAATATGCTGAAAAACTTATTTTTTTCACTTTAGCCCCTAGAGGCCCAAAGTCCCCTCGGGGGACACTTTGGATTTTGCGGAGGCTCGTATGACTTGAAATTCTGACCAGATTTTTAAAACTTTTAAATTAACAAGAAGTCACATTCGCTTTCTAAAACTATAATTGTTCTTTCAATCAGTGCCTGGGAGCAAAAGTTATGCCACCTGAAGTCAAAAAAGTAGTTCGTTGTGCAAGAAAAAAAACTTTAAAAAATTGCAATTTTTTTTCATTTTTTTTTCTCAAAGATCATGTTTTTTTCTACATTTAAAGCTTTGATTCATTTAATTTGGACTCAGGATGAGAAAGTTATGGACAATCTTGTTTTTTGGGCAATTCTTCCAAAAACTTAGAGAATTCCTTTTTGAATGCAATTTTCAAATTTTTTCAATTTTTTTTTTATAAGGTTAAATTTATTTGCAAGAATATCCCACCATTGGGATTATGGTGTTTTAATTCCACCTAAGAGCTATTAACGATTTAGTGTTTTGTTCAATTTTGGACCTACTTCTACTTAACAATTTTTTTTTTATGTGAAAATCAAGTTGACATTCTAAATTCTTTTTCTTTGACTCTCAACTCAAATGTTCAGCATTAAAAAATTTAAATTTATGGTGTGTAGTACAAATAAAATCCACAAATGGCTGTCAAAGTCATCTAAAATTGTAGGCCACAATTCAAAAAAACTTCTTTTTCCAACTTCAAATGCTAATATCTTCCAATCCATGTGGTCAAACTTCATGAAATTTTTACCACATAAGTACAAGATCCTACAATTAGATTCTAAAAATAGAGTTTTTTTGGTTTAGGGAGTGGTTGTAGCAAAAATGGCAGTTTTGGAACCAAGAAATGCCTTGGATCTTTAAGGGTTAAACATAGATATCTTGTAATCTGTGCTATCAAAAATTCTGAAATTTTTCCCACAGATTCCCATACTAGTTAGGTGCAAGATCCTACAATTAGATGTGCAAAAAAAACAATTTTCAAATTTTTTTACCCTTGGCTATAAAAATGGCAGTTTTTAGTGAAAAATGACCTTGATCCTTCAAAGACTAATACTGAACAACGTGGTGCATGTAATTGCCTAGGATGGCACAAAGGTGTTCCATCATTTATAACTCCATATTCATTACACTTCATAAAATTTTGTCTTACTTCTAAATCTAATTCAACCCCCAACTACTCATAAAACTATACAACACTAATCCCAAATTGGCACCAATTCATCACTGGACAAAGTTTTCGTTCCTTTAGTAACAATTCATGGCATAATCTAGAAGCAATTCTTGGAACATGGGCAAAATATGAACATGCTACCTTATAGAGAGTGATGCATGAATAGAGGCACGCATGAATAGCTACTTCAAATGTATAGCTACCCATGAGGTTGGGTCTCGGTCAGAATAATAAGAACCTCCCTTAAGTGTCCAAGTCTCTCACCAAACATCGAAGTGCTTTTGTGAGAGGATAGAATCAACGGCGGCCAAGGGCGAAATTTATTTAGTGCACAATTGGAGATCGACGGCCCGGGGAGGTTTGACAGTTTTCTTTTAATGGGTGTGGCAGGTGTTTTTTTCTGTGGTGGTTGTCCCTTCTCAGGGGATAGGAGTGGTAAATACTGCCTGACGAGGACAAAGTGCTCCTGGGTGGGTGCAAGTGATGTGATCTATTACAAGTGTGAAGTTCAGTCTTGATTACAAGTATGGGGAACGGACAGTAAGCAGAAGCTGTTCCCCAAAAAATCACCAAAAATTAATTTACAACTCATTCAGGTCCGAAAACTTCATGTCCGCAGAAATCCGTTCGACCTGCACACAACAAGATCAAACTAAATGTAAGTAGCAGACATCGATTTCCGCAGAAGAGCAAGAAGGTGGACTTCCTTCTGCCCACCTATTGAAGGAATAAAAGGGAGCACAAAAACAGACAGCAGTTCCTTCAACTCGATCCTCTCTGCAACAACCATTCACTCTTTGATATAAAGGTGAAGGGTCAATAGAGCAGGTAACAAATACTCATCCTTGCAAAAGCACTCATCCTTGTCCTTAGATGAAGCTTGGGTGACTCAAAAGTAATACTACGGCATCAAAAAGTGAACAACACTGTTTCATAATGCGTTTCATTCCTTCAAGTTGTTCCCCCCACATTCTTAAACCAAACTCAAGGTTTTAGTTGGCCAACTAAATTGCTTGTGTGCAATGGACTTAATTAGAAGAGGGATTTTGCATGCCCAACACTATCCACACTACTTGCACCCGTTGCTATTAAGAAAATCTCCCATGTAGGTACTCATTATGTCTTCACTTAATGAACGGAATATTTAACTACCCTACAGTAACTATTTCAGGGCGATTTATAGTATATGGTTTGAAGAGTCTGAACTGTTTTACAAACTTAGAGCAGCCCCACAGCAACACGCTGAAGCAACACTGAAGCAAATCAATGGAGGACAATCCTCATTATTAGAAGATCAATGGTGCAGAACCTTTACAGTGTTGCTGTGGGGCTGCTCTTAGCAGGTACAAGATTCACAAGAGCAGTACTATAAAAAAGATAAGCGGTAAAAAGTGGAAATAGAAATACCTGATGACACTGAAATCAAGGAATTGGGTTCAATAAGGTCAACTGTCTCAAAAGAATCTAGTCTCCTGATCGATAGCCTCTTCTGAAAAGCAGTAGCGAAAGAGATGCAAAAATAGCGATTCCGGAATCGACTGTAAGATCTGCCAAATCCAGATAGTGGTTAGATACTAAATGCCGCTTCGTACTAATACAGTATGCGTTCAAGTAAGTATCATTCGACAAATCACCGCCATGAAATCTTCCACCAGAACGACTTCAAAGAAAGGGCACCCGAGTTGGTCTATACCTTAGATCAGGAGTCCTCGCAGGTTACTCCTAACGAGAAATTGATGACTCGGAAGCACTGCGGGCACAAAAACCGAATCTTTGTTATAAATCAAATCGGCAAACGTTGTACAGAATTGAACCAAACAATACCTCTGAACAACAGATTTCTTCACCCCTGCTATATCTTGATGACCAAAGCCCGGGTGGTTCTTAAAATACACAACCACCTGCAACTCTGATGAAGTGGCTAGCATCCATCGTCTCCAGTGATGCCCACAATCATAACAACACGATTATTAAGAGATGGATCTATCAGAGGCAGAAAAAGGCCGCAGTTTGATGACTTAAGATGGGAATCGAGCACAAACACCACAACCCTCTCCCAAAGGAGACTCACCTATCACTTAATTTACTCCTTGCTTTGTCAAGCCAATCACCAAATCGGTGTTTTTTTTCGAACTCCCACTTCTCCTTGTGTTTAGGGAAACGCCGAGCTGTAAGCCTTAAGAATAAGTCTTCTGTGTCCAGTACATATGACACTTTGGAAGTACGACAAGAAATCTTGTTCTCCAGTCCATTTACAACCTTCGTATTCAACAAAGCACGTTCAATTACGGCGTCTTGTTCTTCTCCAGCATACTTCCACTTCAGAATTCTCCTTATCATTGGGCTCTTCCTTGTTGGTGCTGACTTTGTGAACTCATCCAAATATTTCTGAAATGGACTACCTAAAGCATTTCCGGGAAAGTCCAGTTTTTCGGGATTTTCCATCAGCTGTATCAGCAACTCGCTAGAATTCGACCTGTTCTCAAAACGATAAAGGTTCTCATCATGAAGTACCACACAAGCATCTGCATAGTACACCAGATCAACAGCTTCTCGCTCGTATTCATAAGAGTTCAGTGCTAGCAGCTTCTGTACCCCTTCATCGGCAGCTGCCGCTTGCAGCTGCTTCACCAACTTAAAAATGAGTTTGTCTAAAGTGAACAGCACGTATGATTGCGTGCCAATGATGTCCCTGCACTCGTCCTCAAACTTTGAGTTGTCCAAAGAACCATCCAGTAAGCCATATAACACCTGCATGAATCTCGAATACAAGTTGGGAGCAGCCCCACCATCGCTGACCTTCTTCTTCCCTGCCAACTCTGCGTTCGCCTTTGCAGACCGGATGCGCTCGTAGAGTATTTGGTACAGCCTGAACAGATACGGCACTTGTCATTCACCGAGACCCCTAAGAGAAACTCTGGCAGCTGATTGATAAGAAGACAACGGAAAATTCCAGAAATTCATGAACATAAACAAATGACGTATTGAGTCCAACAGGACAATATGTGCCAAAAACGCTGGCTTTGTTTTATATTTCTTGCAACACAAAATGAGGAACTGTGTAGAAAGAAAAGGAGGAGAAAAATGTCAAACCTCGAGAGGATAAATGCCATGTCATTCCCGTAAAATACTCTTCCTGCCGCCTTGTTAAGTGAGTCAGCCAGCGAAGCCGTAGCAGATGCAGAATGAACTGCGAGTGGCTTACAATGTGCATAAGCATATGCTTGGGTTGCTAGTGAAGAGTTGCCATCCTCATCCCCATCGTCTGCATCCGCCATGCCCTCAGCTTCGCCTTCGCTTTCTACTTTCTCTTCCTGTTCGTCTTCTTCCTCCTCATGCTCGGACTGCTCATCACTTGACTGCTCACTCGCAGACGATTCATCAGCTCCTTCCGACGGATTGTCACTGTCTTCACTTGACTTCTGAGCAGTTGCTTCTCCTTTGTCATTTGCATCTGCAGCACAAATGTTCCGGTCTTGATTACAATAGTTGAACGAATAGCTCCCTCAATCTAGTGAACATTTCTGGACTTCCTACTAACGACCAACTGATATGGGCACAACAGTAAATGACATTCATTGGGAAGAAAGGAAGACAAGATCTACCTTGATCGTGATCCATTTCAGCAACACCTCCAGCTTCAGCATCCACTTCTTCGTGATCAAATATCTTGACACCGTTCTCTTCTACTCCCATTCGTCTTGGACTATACTTGACCTTGTTTCGGTCCTCTCGTTCAGATGATGGAGACAGCTCTCCTTCCTCTCTATCGATCGTGTCACGAACACCGCTCCCATTGCCATCTAGCACTAAACCATCATTGATCCTAGCCTCCGACTCGGATCTCTCACCTGCCAAGCAACTCTGCTTCCGCCCACTGTTCTCTGCATGCAACCACCCAGAGCCTTCTGTTCGAGCAGCAGTGCCTTCCACATCCCCCAAACCTGTACCCCTTCCGAAAACTTCATTTGCTCCCTCACTTCCGTGATCGCTAACACCAATGTCCGCATTCTCTGCGACTAAACATTCTCCGACGTTTCTTTCAAAACCACCTGCTAAATCTCCGTCTGAACCTCCCAAAACTCTCGCCCGAGAACGCTCCACACCAACATTCTCTACAGCCTTACCCACAGTAACCTCTTCCTCACCACCACCACCACCACCACCACCTTCAGGACTACTAGTCTCATCCCCTTCGCTCCCACCACCACTCTCCATCGCATTTCCGTCCAGGCCTTTCCCATCCGACGCCTCCTCCATGTCCTCTTCACAATGCCGACGGAGCGATATTCCCAGCATCGGCGCCAGCACCGTTCTCAACGAACGCATGGTCTTCTCCGTGTGCTCCGGCGAGCTGCTGATCTCCTCCGATGAGTATTTGATGATCTGATACAAGTCATCGTGGATGGATGCATCTCCGAACTTATATAGGACATCGGGCAACAGTAGCCTCCGATTGCCAGCAGCAATCGCCAACATTGATTCGTCCTCCCTTTTTCTCTTTTCATTTTCATTCATCTCCTTGATATCTGCAAGCAGACTCTTCGTGCTCAGAGCTTTCTTGTCCTGCTGTTTAAAGTTGAAACTCCGGTGGTCCAGAGCCTTGTAGACATTCTTTGTGTACACCTCCGACCACACCTTGTTCATTTCCTCCCGGCATTTCGTCCACTCCTCCTCCTTCTGCACCAGCCGGGAGTGAATCACTGGCATCGCACGAGACGTGCTCTTCTTCATCACCTCCAGAATGTCGAGCCCGTGGTCCCCATATATCCGCTCGATGCACCTCAGGTGTATCGGCGACAAAAACTCCTCCAACGGCGGCAGGGCCTCTGCCTTCCCGCTCTCACCCTCTTGCTTCAGCGTGTACTGGCCCACCAGCTTCGCCGTCGCTGCCGTCGTTTCCAACAGCATATCCAATTCGTACCTGTCGTCTTCGCACCGGAACAAGCTTTCTTCGTGTTGGTTCTTCCGCGAGTTCTTCAACGAGTAGTCTTCACTACCCGACGTCACGGACACCCAGTTGTCGTTCAGCACCGAAATGCCTAGAGCCGTGCGATGGCTCGACACAGGCTTCGGGTATGGCTTCGGCAGCAGTCGGTAGCTCGGTGTGCACCGCTCGCAGTTCGACAGATCGAGCTCGGAAATGGCCTTGTTGACGAACTTGTCTTTCTGAGTCGAGACTTTGTGAGCCACATCCTTCACACCGTGGTCCCGCTCCCTCTCCTTCACACCCCGCTCTCTTTCCCTCTCCTTCTCCCTAAGCTTTTCCTTCTCCCTCTCTCTAATCTTCTCCCTAATCCTCTCCCTCTCCTTCTCCTTCTTCCTTTCCCTATCCCTTTCCCTTTCCCTCTCTCGGTCCTTCTCCCTGTTCCTGTCCCGCTCACCATCCCTCTCCGTCTTCACAACCTTCAGCGGCGCCCCTTCCGCGAAGTCTCCCAGCTTGCGCTCACTAAACACCCCAGCCAGATATCCCTCCACATTCTCGCAGTGCGTCAGAAACTCGTTGAATCCCTCCAAGAGATCTGCATGCTTCCCCAGAATATCACCAACCAGGCTCTGCAACTCCACGCGGCTGATGATCTCCTGGCTAAATATATTCAAACACTTGAGAAACTCCTGGTAAGTATCTCGGTTGCGCAGCCGAGACTTCACCTTGTCGAAAATCGGATACTGAAGAGCAGCGCCCTTCACCGGCTTCGAGTCGTCCGTCGACAGTTGAGCTCCAGGCCCCGAAAATCCTTCGCCTCCTTCACCGGCCTGCGACTGCCTCCTGATAGCATCGGTTGCATTGCGTGCAGACGCCCTCTTCGGCTTCTGTTCGAAAAAATCTTTCTCTTTCTCCCGACTTCCGTCGACCCTGTCGATCCCTTCCTTTCTGTCCCTGTCCTCACAATCCAACATTCACCATCCAACCGACATCAAACATACAGACAACCCAACATAAAACATCCAAACATCAAGCAAAAACATCAATTTGCAGATACGCAAGTGAACAGAACCTAAAGTAATAGCCTCAGCTTAATAATTAAACGCGATAAATGATAGAACGACGCACCCTATGTCCTTCTTCTCCACTCCCTTGCGGGACTTCTCCGCGCGACGTTCAGCCTCACGGTCGCGACTCGAAACACCCCCGATCTTTTCCTTTTTCGCAATTAAAAGCCCGCCGTTGCTCACCGGCTTCCCAAACGCAATCTCACGCGGCCGCTGCGGCTGCAAACCGGGCTTAATATTTGCCATGGGAGGAGGAGGCGGAGGATGATGATGGTGATGCTCCTGATGATGACTGGTCGCCCCATTCGATGTCCCGGGCAGAAAGTACGTAAACTCTTGCAACAGATCGCTATGATCCGCAAACAACAACGCGACCTCCTGATACACTTCGTTAATGTTCTTGTTCCCTCTCCGGTACATATTCAATATCTCCAAGAATGCCTTGTACACATGCTCGTCGGCGTGGAAGCGCGCCTTGATCTTGTTCACATAGTTGATCGCTTGATCAAACTCCACCGCCAGTTGCGGCGGCTGCTGCTGCTGCACTGCGACGGGCAGCGGCGGTTGCTGCTGCTTCCTCTCCTCCGCCGGTAACGTAATCTCAAACCCTGGCGGCAAGAACGCGTTGAAACCAAGGATCAAATGGCGATGGCCTTTAAAAAGCTCCTTCACGCGCATGATCACCCCCGTGGTATCCACCCGGTGCGCCTTGAAGTCCTTCATCACTTCCAGAAACTCGTTGTACTTCTCCTTGTCGTCCTTAAATTTCTCCTTGACGTCTTTCAGATACTGAAGCGCATCGTCCGTCGTCAGGCGATGCGGATCTCCATTCGCCTCGGAGCTTTCCCCGACGCGCGCAGCTCGCTTCCCTTGCGGCGCTCCTCCACCATCGTCCTCCCCTTCCCGCTCTCGCTCCCGTTTCTTCATAGCTTCTCCTCCTCCTCTTCTTTCTCTTCTTCTTCTTCCTCCTCTTCTTCTTCTCCTCGTCTCTTCTCTTCTCCTATTCTACCTCTTCCTCTAATCTTTTCTCTAACCTTTTTCAAAGCAAACACGCCCTAACGGCGCCACCAATCTCAACAACTTTCTGCAAGATCCAAGTATGGAAAGCTACCCTTCGCCATGCGTGACATGAAAGAAGACGGGAATTGCGCCACAAGAAGAAGATGACCAGAGACGCTGCTGCGACATGGCTCTTGGCGGAGAGGCTGGCAAAACAAACAGAGCAACTGCAGAACGCGGAGATTATATGAGGCTCGCAACTGAGAGTTCGGTCGGACACGCCCAAGCTTGCCTGCGAAACAATCCAGAAAGTAAAAAGCTTGGGAGAAAGGAGAAAGGGAAGAGACTAAATTCGAATGCTGAGTACCTGCCGGTTGGATGAAGGTGGATGGACAGAAACATTCAGTTTGTCTGTCGGTCTGTGACGTGATTTTTTCATCCATCCAAACATGAAATGTCTGTGAGTGTGCTGGACTGAGTGAGTGCCCCTAACGTCTGTGATCCATTGTATCGAGCATGTTGCCTTGTAAGGTAGGAGGTTCTAAAATGGAGCGGGTTCTAAAATGAATCAGCTCTAGAGGTACATTTTGCACTTTCCAATGTACAAGTGGTGTGCATTTGAGGAGGTGGTCGGTTTTAGAGCCCACAAAAATGCACTTTTCTGCAACTTCAGAAATTCATAACTAATTCTACAAAGCTTCAAAAAATATGAAACAACTTGGGTTAGATGCCAATTTCTCTTGCCTTTTAAGGAAAATTTATTGAAAAATATTTTAAGAAGTTTTACCTCCCCAAAATTCAGATTCAGCTCTTAAATGAGCGATTTATGGACCTCCTACCTTATTGAACTCTAAATTAAAGCTCTTGTTGGGTCTTTTTGGGAACTTAAATAGAGATTTTCAATTCTTTGAGAATGCACACTATATGAATCAATTATGAATTTTCAAAGTGAGAAATCAATGATAGATGTATCTAAAATGATCCGTTTACAGGCTCTCATTAATAAAAGTTGTAAATTTAGGTGAGGATTTGTAGGGCTTGGTAGTAGAAAGTAGTTGCAATTAGGAGAAGGTATCCAAATAAAGGGGGAGTCTCAAACTCAAGGCCTAAACTGATAGAAAGGACTCGAAGAGCCAACAACACTAGCATGTGAGTCTAAAAATGCAAGCCTATAAGCCTTGAGTTTCAGTATAAGTAGGTACTCTATAACCATTAAAGGTATATATAACATACATACCTACAACATAAGTGTCTTATAACTATAAAAGACACTTATAACACGGGTATCTATAATGTAAGCATCAACAATATAGGTATTCTATAATTATGGAAGGTGCCTATAATATAGGTGTTTATGCTCCTAAGCTCACATACTAGCAATCCTTGAGACACATCCATCACAGTTTGACTTGTAAATTTTAGAACTAAGTTGAATTAGATATGATTTTTTTAAACTCGCAGCAATAGGATGCTATTGAAGGCCTGCCCATAGGTACTACCATTAAATGTCAAAAAGCAATCCATCAAGGGTGCAAATGGCGTCTCAAAATGAAGGCATACAAACCTTAAATGACTTGTAAATTTTAGACCTAAGTTGAATTAGATATGATTTTCTTGAACTCGCAACAATAGGATGCTATTGAAGGCCTGCCCATAGGTACTACCATTAAATGTCAAAAAGCAATCCATCAATGGTGCAAATGGCGTCTCAAAATGAAGGCATACAAACCTTACACTAGAAGAGCATATGGTGCATGGAATTGTCTAGAATAGCACAAAGTGTCCTACCACTCATAACTTTATAATATTTGCACTTAAATTTTGCTTACTTCCAAATCAAACTCAACCCCCAAACACTCATAAAATTATGCAACAATAATCCCAAATGCACCAATTCATCACTGGATAGTTTTTCATTCCTATAGTAATACTTCATAGTCTAATAATTCACGAGGACAGTTCTTGGAGCATGCACAAAATTAGCATTTCCTACCTTAGATTGTTCAAATCACTACAAGGGAGCAGTGTCAATTCGGACATTTTATTGTCAATTTTTTGTCAATTTGGACATTATTTTGTCAATTTTCTGTCAATTCGGACATTTTTTTGACAGGATTCTATCAATTCAGACATTTTAGTCAATTAGAACGTGTCAATTCGGACACTGTTTTCTTGTAGTGAATTTTCATACTTTCGTGTTGGCATGTGAAAGGAGGTTTTCCATAGCACAAAAGAATGTGACATTTGGATATTGTATGCAAAAGGCAAGAAGGGTGAACAAAACTTCACCCTTGGAAAGTAATAGAAAAAAATACTTTTTGATTTTTAGGCACATTTCCAGGCACATTGAACTTGTAGTGCGTGGGTATTTTTATTCTAAAATTCAAAGAATATGTTTTTTAACAAAAGGATCCTATGATTGGATTTGATAAAAAATAAAAATAGATGAAGATTTTAGCATGGATTTGGATTTGAGTATTTTGGAGTAGTTTTCGGTCTCAAAATACAACAATCCATGAGGGGTTAATGCTTTTTTTTTTTTGGCAGTTGAAGTCATTTTCCTATATTTTTTTTATATATCAATGAAAAATCACCGTGTAAAATTTTAGATGGATATTCATTTATACAAATATATTGTCAATGACATATTTAAAAAAAACAATAACAATGGCTAACTTTAGAGGGTGATTGCAAGAAATACTTGTACTATTTCTTGCATTTTTTATTTTCCATTTGCTAATACTATTTGTACTACAAGTGCTATGACTACTAAGTACCCTACGCAAAGGTTAGATTTGATAAAAATTAAGTCATTTTTGCAAAAAAAAGTGCCACATATCATCTTGTGAATGGTATAAAGTGACTTGGACCCTTGAGAATTTGACATGGAAATTCAATTTTGGCACTTGAGTGCTAAATCAAACCTTCATGTACGGTACTAGAGGCATGGAACATGAAATCTAGACTGTAGATAGGATTTCAAATCTATTGCTTCAACAACATATAACGTTCATCATTGGATGACATGGATGGATGGCAATAATAAAGTTGCCATAAAGCAAGCCATATTGGCAAATTGGAGCTTCAGTAGGCCTCCACTAGTACTATAGAGTCCTTCTATATACCCTGAAATATTATTTTGAAACATAGACTACAATTCATATTGGAAATGAGCTTCTACATTTTTCGTTTTTTGAAATTAGAATTGCATTTGGGAAATTTATATTAAAAGTTTCCATTGTTGCCAACTAAGAGCAACAAAAGAATCTCAAAGAAAAAACTAAAATACCAGTTTTAATTGTTGAAATGCTGATTGTAGCACATTTTAGGCCAATGCAAAACACACTTGGAAAAAGTTGTCAAAATTCCTTCTTCTAAAGAGATGTATTTTCATTAGGAGAGGTAGCCTACCAAATCTGACGTCATAACTCGTCACCACTACAAGAAAAAAGGGTATTTTAAGTATAGTCCTAGTGGTATTGCTCTTTTAAGTAATGACCTTTAAATAAGTTTTTTAGTAAATTTTACTAGAAAGACTGTCTTTTTAGTAAAATTTTACTAAAAACCTTACTTAAAGGTCATTACTTAAAAGAGGATACTACTAGGACTATACTTAAAACACTCCTTTCTTTTATAGTACACGTTAGGTATCAAACAATATTGCCCCCCCCAATCAAAATTTGTGACATATATTCAAAATTCAATATCACCTACTTAATTAATTTTGGAAAACTTGAAATAGTTCAAGTACATTTTCTATTGCCACAAAAAGCTTCATTCTAAATATTTATTTTCAATGTATCATTTCTGCAATACTTATGGCACAAAGCAACTTTTGCACTAAAGGTGTGACATACAATAGGGCAAGTGTATCTTGCAATCACCCAAGACCAATTCCTTAAAACGTAATTGTATCCTTTGTTGATTTTTTTGGTCTCTAAAGGACTAACACTACAAGAGAGTGGGGTGATTTAAGTGAGTTTTTAAGTATAATCCTAGACACAAGATTTTAAGTAATGACCTTTAAGGCAATTTTCAACAAAATTTGACTAGAAATACATGTGTTTCTAGTCAAATTTTGCTGAAAATTGCCTTAAACGTCACTACTTAAAACCTTATGTCTAAGACTATACTTAAAAACTCACTTAGAACACCCCATTCTCTTGTAGTGCTAAGAAGCAAACTTGGGTCTCCTATTGTTTAAAGAATTTTGAATAGATGTCAAAAAAAGACTGTTTTAGACTAATATTACTCATTTTGTGATTAGCACATGCAATGGTTTGGATTTATTCTTATAATATGAAATTGGCCCATTTCAATTTCAATTTATTAGGAGTATTTAATTGTTCATAGAATGGTTTCTTGTTTTTACAATGTGCTCAATTGGATTGATCATTACATAATTAGAAATCCTTTGTATTTTTTTAATCCTTGTATATTTTTAAGAGTTAAAGTACTTAAATAGGCATCTACCATATTCATCCCTCATGTGTTCAAGGCCTATACAATTTGAAGGACCGCACACACCAAAATTTTGTCATGAATAAGGAAGTCACTAATTAATATAGAGGATAGTCAAAGTTTTGACAGGGAGTCCAGAAATAATGGCAAGTAAGAAAGCCAAAGACATCTATAGAAAAGTCATTAGGACATGGTATTCACATGGAATCTTGTAGGAAATACAAGAAAGAATGGCAAACATAATATCCATAATGAGTGTTATAGAATTATGACTCAAAGACGTGACAATGTTGAAATTATAGTAGACTAGGTTTGAACAAGAATATCAACCTATGTGTGCCAAATGATTCACTATATATATTTGTATTTATTAAGCACTATTAAATGGAGCTCATCAAGAAATGAATGTTCCAAGACCTATGTTGGCAAGATTGAGGTTTCCATCAACTTGCCTCCAAAATATACTATCACTACAAGGGTTGCTATTTTGTGAATATAGGAGTATGAGCCCATGAACCTAGAATACTACATACTTATGTTATAGGTGCATATACAATAGAAATTGTCTATGATTATAGGATATATATATGTTACAAATACCTATATTATAGGTATTTATGATACATGCACCTTCTATAGTGTGTAGTATCTATATTAATTATAGGTACTTATATTGTAGGTTGAATGCTCACAAGCTCGCATTCTTGGGCTCACATACTAGCACCGTTGTATGTATCTCCCTCCTTGTATGTGTCTCCCTCTCTCCTTTCCTTGAAAATTTGTTAGAAAAGGATTCGATCAACATAAAAGAGATTCCAAGCCAATCCTCTCTTACGAAATGGGAGGTTTTTGCAACTCCGCCTTTTTTGAAAACTAGGCACAATACCAAAAAGTTGTTGCTTGAGGAGGACAAGTTTTTCTTACTAGAGTATCCAATACTTGCCAAATATTCTTATGATGGAATTTGTTAATATGGTGCCAATTTCTAGGCATCAAGAACTATGATATTATTCATCCTCACAGCTGGATAAAACAAGGACTATCAGTTCCAGATTTTCAATCTTGGCCGCACGCCCTAAAAAGTAAAAAGTGCCAAAATTGTGACATTTTGCGAATTTCAGATAATGGATTCTTTGTGCATATGCTATGTCTAAGGTAAGTGAGCCCATTGTGGGCAAAATTGTAATGGTAGTGCACCACAATTATAATTTTGCCCACAATGGGCTCATTTACTTTAGCAATTGGACATCAGGGAATATTTGTGGCACACATAATCTCAATTTTAGCAGCAATATGTATTGCAAAAGGGAAATGGCAATAATCTCCCTTAGCATCCCAAGCTACAATTCAAACATTCTAGCATTTCTACAGAACTGATATATCGTATATCAATTTTGTTAAATTGGCGGTTTTCAAATACTTTGGTACCTTTCCAAATCCACATCTTGAATTATAAATCCATACCAATCCTAGACTTATATATAGTAAGAGATTTATATATTTGTCACAAATTCTGGTTCTAGAATCGTGCCAATGTAACAAAATTGGCTAGGCCTATGAAGACGACTTGCCCGGACGCTGTAAAACCGACCACAATTGTGATTTCTAGAAGATTGCATCTCCAAAGAGAACGAAGCTTTATGAGGCAGCGAAATAGAACAAATTTCAATTTCCAAGTGGCATACAAAGCTTTGATCGGCTTGAATATACAAAACATATTCCTATCAAGGATATCAACAATCAGTCTAGCAGTGAATCAGCCAGCAGAATAAAACCATGCCACAAATGTAAACTTACTAATTCAGAGACAAGTTGAGCAGCACCCCAGAGAAATCCAAAAGCCCACAGACCCAATTTCATTGACAAAATTTCTTGGCTTGAGCTCTAATTAATTCCAGAGTCCTACTATATATAGAATTGGGTCTACCAAAAAATTTTGCATTCTGAATTCTCTGGTGGTAAACAAAAATGTACACGATTACTTGTATACAAGGTATACAAGTGCAAATTTGTCAACTTTGAAGAACCACTACAAATTATCATATCATGAGTCAACCATATATTGCTAGCTGCAAAATCCAAGCAAAAGCATGAAAATCATGAGTATTAATTGCAGAATTCATTGTTGAGACTGTAATCAAGTAGCAAAACAATTGCAATTCAATGTCAAAAAAGCATTGCATAGTAATGCTAAACAAATGATTGCAAATAGAATTATAAATGGCCCTACGATTTCTATTCCACAATGAATCTGCAATACAAAACAAAAGCCAAACACTACAAGAGAGTGGGGGTGATTTAAGTGAGTTTTTAAGTATAGTCCTAGACACAAGATTTTAAGTAATGACCTTTAAGGCAATTTTCAACAAAATTTGACTAGAAATACATGTGTTTCTAGTCAAATTTTGCTGA
The DNA here is from genome assembly GCA_963969595.1 of Neckera pumila. NCBI lineage: Eukaryota > Viridiplantae > Streptophyta > Bryopsida > Hypnales > Neckeraceae > Neckera > Neckera pumila. The sequence goes on from OZ018415.1 coordinate 12,793,825, forward strand.
AAATTGCCTTAAACGTCACTACTTAAAACCTTATGTCTAAGACTATATTTAAAAACTCACGTAAAACACCCCATTCTCTTGTAGTGAACAACTGAGCTAGACCAAAACCTGGCGAGCAAATAATAACCAGAATAGAGACAAAAAGACTTTTCAACAATAACCAAGCTTACACTAAATTGTGCGGCTAATACTGCGTGTGACTGACACACTAACATACCAAAGTCACATCATTTTGAAATAGTGTATAGGTTTAAAGATCGCTGTATTGTTCCAATTTCCACTAGAAACAACAACTTTTGTGATGACGAAATTTTTGGTGATGTTAATTTCCCCCCCCGCCTCACTAATAGGACAAACCAATGTGAGTAAGTATGCCATACGTAGAAGGTGAGGTTGAGAATTCATTGTATTTGCTGAATGTGCAAGTGCTGATCTTCACATCGATTTTGTGTTAATGATGAGGTAGTGGGCGTCAACACTTGAATGACACAAGTGTTCATAAACCACTCCTGGTTCCCGTCCCGTTCAATCGGCGGGAAGCTGTGCCGTAATCCCCGATTACACGGGCAAAACCGCGTAATCGGAGATTACGGATTTTTCATCCGGCTCATTGTTTCATCCAATTTTATCTCCTCTTTCAGTCGTGATTTACGTCGGACAATACCCTTATCATCAGGCATTACCCTATACAAAGATCCTTTTAATGCAACTCATGGAACTACGCAAGACCCTCGCTCCGCTCTAGATACTTTTTCAAACCCTCTCTTGGCTTCAACTCTATCCATTTGGTTCCAGACATTTCCACCCATCCAACGCATCTGTCAACTCAAAGTCACTGTCAAAACTACAGTCTTAAGAAAATATTCATTTTTCTACACCACTGTAGAACAATTTTAGTGACTCTTCATATATCCGCAGTCCACAAGGAGATCAAATACAGCCCACAAATTGATGCAGAATTTTGTCTTGACTCCTCGACATGCACCAAGGTGATGGTGCATTTCGGGGTTATGGATATTGCAGAAAGTTTTTCATTGAAGAAAGACTTGAGTTTCAAGTGAGCCGCCAAAGTAAATGATTTTTTTTATTGTTTTCTGATTGAAAGGAGAGATAATGTCGATCCACAGGGAAAAACAAAGCACAAAATCACTGATCAATGTAGCAGTCAACCCCCAGGAAGCTTTGTCAACTGCCAGGAGCAATTTGCTCTTGGTTAACTTGATTATTTAAGTTCATATATAGTATAATGCGCTAGTCATTGAAAATACCAACAACATAGTAGTCGGTATTCATTGTAGACAGTAGCGCTTGCTTGCATATGCCAAGGCGCCAGCTTTTGTTGGCTTTGGACAATTGGAGCACAGTTTGGACATAATTTGTACCAAACTTCAATTCCGTAGCACCAAAATTGCGACATGCAAGTGCACAAAACTCTCAAAAGGAGAAATAAATAAAACACATGGCTGGACAAGGTTCAATCTGTGCCAAGAAAAAAAAAAGCATAAAATGACCTCAAGTCAAGGTCAATTAATCTGTTTACATATGGCTCCGTCTTGGTTGTGGCAACTAGGAAAGAAATTAAAAATTCTAATTTCAATGTTTGGAAGAATGCCTATTTTTGTGAAGTTGTGCCATTTTAACTAATATGATGACGATACAATTATGTCTTTCAGAAAAGCAATTTCTCCATTTCATGTTATACAGTAATAGATCTTCAATGTTGTTGGCACTACAGAATCTTCTCTTTCATACACTATGTTGAAGTGAAGGACTCAAGTGATTCATGGTGAAAGGGGCTGTTGTTTATTCTCAAAATTTACCGTCGCTTGTTACACCATTTTGGGTACTCTTTGTTTCCCAAACCTTCTAAAAGATAATATGATTTCAATCTTCCTTCTTGCTAATTATACAATGTACAGCTCCTAATTAAGAAGTTCTCATAGTTAAGTTTGAACTTTTGCAGCTCAAAATGCAATCCTGCAGAAGTCCATCAAACAGAAGGCAAATGGTATGGGCATCAGATTTTTAAAAAATCTACATTTTTTACACTGTTTACAAACTTGATTCAAGCTGAAATGGCACTTGCATAGTGAATCAACTATGAGAATCAGACAATTTAATTTTATCACATGAAGTTAACAATTGATAGTCTCTTAAGTAATGAGGTCATGTACCTTCTTGTTAACGAACTATGAGATTGAGTACCCAGTGACAGCAACATCATTGATCCTTTGAAGTCACAACACACCTCACCATTCATTTGAACATTACATCCAAAGATTCCTCCAGCTTAGGAAATATAATTGAAGTCAGGAGCCTTGATGATCAATCCTGAAATGTAGGACTGTTATAGATAGGGATGCAATTGGGTTGAGGGTCCATAATGGGTCTATTTTTTTTTCTCAAATTCCCTTCTTTGTCAATGTTTCCCCTATTCAAAAACTCCCAAGCAAAGTCGTAACTTCTTACCAGCAACAAGTCTATAAGCATGTGGAATGTTAGATTATTTGACCGAGCGCACTAAGAATAGTGGAATGATTGCTATAAGGTAGGAGGTCTAGAAAGCACCCATTTAAGAGATGATTCACAATTTAGAAAGATTTGACTTCTTGAAATATTTTTTGCATACATTTTCTTTAAAATGGAATCAGCATCTAATCCAAATTGATTCATATTTTTGGGACCTTTGTGGAATTAGTTATGAATTATTGAAGTTGGAACGCAATAGTCATTACTCTTTGCTCAAGGCACATGCTCATTTCTTTTGGCACCATCTCGCTACTTTTGATGTTTTGTTACTATAGTGCATGATATAAATTCTTGCCATGACAAATACCAACTTTCATCTCATCCATAATATTAATAAATAGCCAATGTGATCTTCAAATCACTGTAGAAGGTCCAAGAATATTGGCTTCAAGCAAGGGAATTGTCCTTATTGCAAGCCAAGTTAAGAGGCCACCTAGTGACATTCTTTTCTGAATACCTATCTCTTAGTCTCTTTAAATTAAAGGGAAAAGAGAATTTCTCATGAACAATATTATGTTACGTTACATTAGCTCTACAATCCTACAACAACAACGTGCACACACAATGTATAGCACCACCACCAACTTGGCTGCCTCTTTACATCATATCCCAAACCTTTGAATTTGCACCTTGGTATATTGGTAGACGTGGTCTAATTTCTCTTATCGTCTGCATTATGCATCATCAATTTTGTTAAATTGAAATATATTCACGACTTTCACACTTTTCAAGGAAGGTGCTCTTAAATGTAAATCTACACCAATAACTTCTAATTCTTAAAGACTTTTTGCACAACACAATGATTGTCCACAAGTAGTTGGTCCTCTAATTTGCATCAATATATTGAAATTGTTTTTTGTTTTTTTTAGGCTTCAAATTCAATATACCCACCGTCATCTCATAAGCTTGACATTCCTCCAACAACAGCACCACCGCCATATCCCGGACCTCGACCGCCTCTTGGTGCCATATCTCGGACCCTTGAACGTGCACTTTGAAACACGGACTGATGGGGTCTGACATCGCTTGTAGACATCCACGTGATGCTGCAAGGGGCGAGCATGAGCATTTGCAGGCAGCTGATTTTGAGGCTCCTCCTCATCTTCTTCTGTCCCTGAGGCCAATTCATTGAATATGTCCAGTGTTGTAGACTCGTCGCGAAGAAGCGGCGGCAGCTGCAGAAGGTAAGTGCACACACAATTGACACTAATATTAACTAAGCATGATATACACTTTCTATTTCAAAACATTAACTACTTTTATTGGAATCTTATCAACAAAGTGAAAGAGAGGATTCCAACGCACTTTAGCATGCATCATTTGGACATCGGATGAATTGGTTATGAAAATCAAAGCTGTTTTGAAGTTGATCGTTTGCAGTTACCAAAAATCAACACTAAGCTCTCGTGTTAAAATTATTTTTTATCTTTAGTTGTGTCATCAATGTTGAGGTTTGGGTGTGTGCTTTTAGGTCCAAATGTAGGTGTCACATTTTCGACAGTGGTGACTATGGGTGTACATACCTTAATAGCAATTGAGCATACTTACTATTATAAAATATGAAAGACGTTTATTGGATCTTATTGGCAAGTGAATGAGGATTTCAATGCACTTTACTAGCACACATTCTTTGGACGTGGTCATATGAATTGGTTAATGAAATATTGATGCATTTGTCTAGAGGTTTCTAAAAATCAATACTAGTAAGGCTCTCCTCGCTTTTCATGTTCACATTGTATACATCTTGTGTCATCAATATCCAAGTTTGATTATCATTTTGAAGTTTAAATGTAGGGTGTCACATCTGGGGCAACAATGATTAGGGATGCACATACCTTTGTGTCAATGGGACTTTGAATTATCAATGTTGCCTGCAATTGCTCCAAACGGAGTATAAGGTCATCTAGCGAGGGTCGAGCACTTGGGTCTCGGACGAGAATGAAACGCAAAAAGTCAATTATGGCAGTGTTGTTGTCGAGCTTCGCAGCTTTCTCATCCGGTATCAATTCCTGCAAGGGGATTGAAGTCCACATTGGTCACTGGTTTTGGATGAGTCAAATGGTTTAAAAAACTTTTAGAAGTAAAGACAAGACATTTCCAACCTTACTTTATTGGCTCTGTACCAAAGGGGAGCAAGCTTTGCATTGACAAAAGCTACCTTGAGGAAGCTTAAGGTATTTCTTTAAGGTCAAAAGTGCTATTGGGACAAAGCCTCTTGTAGTGTAGCTACTTGCCTATATAGCAATGTCATTGATAAAAAAAAAATTGAAGAGTTGCCTTTAACCTTGTAATACCACACTAGGCAAAAAAAAAAGGTCAATGGATGACTTTTCTAATCATTGTAGAAATGAAGAATGCACCAAATATCAAATTATTTCTAGCAAAATACCTTGGTGATAGGTCTCGTCCTTTCATGATTAAAGCATTCTATATCTAAACAAAGATGGAGAAAGAATCTTGAGTATGAATGATAAAAATGACATGCATACATATGTGGTGCTCTCTTTGTCTCAAAATAAATTCATGGTACTCTTACAATTTCTACCAGAGAAACCGCGGATTTATTTTGAGACAAAGAGATTAACACTTAATAGGAGTTGTCTTGTCTATTTGAGCATGTTTGAAGTGGTCTGAATACTACTAGCCACATAACTTAATGGTCACACAAGCAAGCCCACACACTTTTCTTTAACTTTGCCTATTTATTTTATAATGTCTTGCCATCTTGTCCGTTCAATTTCAAAAAGTTGTCTTTGGTCTTACTTATATTTAGTTATGATTCAGGTAAACCAACGTATGACATACAAAAGACTCATCTTAGACACGGCCTAGGAAATGGCCATTAAAGTTTTGCATCAACCTATGACAAAAAAAAAATTCAATAAATGAAATTTGGGCTACATTAGATTGAGTTAGTGTTCACAATCAATGTCCTGAATGATGGAGTGATTAGTGACTGCAAATAGGAACTTCCACCTCTTGAATGTAGAATCATCATAAAAAGTGTTTTTTAGGGCCTTCATATTGTGGCCATGTTAAGAACTACTGTGACTACTTCAGGTGAGTAAGATGACCATTATAGACACACTTTTTGTTGGTTTTGGAATAGTCTAGGCCAACTTTTTTGGGCCAACTTTTTTGGGCCAACTTTTTTGGGCCAACTTTTTTGGGCCAACTAGACAACATGCTTCAAAAATTCATAACAAATTCAGGTTTTGTCAAAAATAGATAAAATTTCAATTGCTCTCCCCATTTCACATACCTGTCTTTTATATGAATTTTTTTTTTATAAATTTAACAATGCCAACAAGGCAAATCAGTCATAGGTAGTTTACCTCGAGCGTACATAGCAAGTTAGTCATCCATACTAGGAAGTGTGTGGTACCTCGGTGGATGAGGTCACCCGCATGAAGAAGCGAACCCAGTCTTCATCATACAAAAGATACTCGTCCGTCAAAAGCTCATACAACAGGCAGCCCAGCCCCCATATGTCCCCCGCCTTGCCAACCGAGATTTCGTCCTCCATCCTTGAGGTGCAAGCTCGCACCCCGACCTCCTCCGCATTGCCATTGTTGCTCAACAGTTTCAGCATCTCGGGGCTTTTGACACACTCGGTCCCTCGATTGCGGGCAGTGCATTCTCCCCCTTCCACAAACAACGCCTGAAAGTATGTTATGTCACGGCAAGCCAAGGTCAGCTAAGTCCAATTACATCTTGTTGCAGCTTAGTTAGTCATGGCAATTAGTCGTATATATCATGAAGAAGTTTTCATATTAATACATGTCAGTAGCAGAAATCTACACTGAAAAACATTCCAAATGATGGTTTTGTATTAAATTCAGGCTGAAACTAATACAACCATGTTTAAAATAATGTTGATTTAAAAAAGTGTGTTTAAAATAGTGCTAAAACTAATACAACTATGTTCAAAATAATGCAAATTAAATTCAAAATCATCATCTTGAATATTTTTTCTAGTCTGTGTGAATTTCTACTAGTGACGTATATCAATGAAAAAAATAAAACAAAGACTCTTAATCCCTAAAGGACCGAGGCCTTTTTTCTGCCAAAAAACTCTCAAAACTGCCATTTCTAGAGCAAAGAGTAAAAAAAATTTGAAAATTGTTTTATTTGCACATCCAACCATAGGATCTTATACCTAACTAGTATGACAATGTGTGGAAAAAATTTCAGAATTTTCGACCGCACAGTTGCAAGATATCTGCGTTCAAAGTGAAAAAAAAAAAAGATTTCAGCACATTGCGGGACTAGATGTTTTGACTTTGAACATATTTAACTTAATTTTTTTGCACTATAGAGTTTTGAGCTTTAAATCTTTATAGTAGATAATTGAGTTGAGAGTCTAGGAAAAAAAAAAGAAATTCAAAGACACTTAGTTTTCATTTGTAAGAAAATTATTAAGTAGAAGATAGTACAAGATAGAAGGAAAATCTAAAATATTAATAGCTTTTAGATGGAATTAAAAATGCGCTAATCCCAATGGTGAGATCGTTCTAGCAAGAAAACTAAACCATGTGGAACTTTTTTTCAAAAAATTGCAAAAAATGCATTCCAAAATGAATCCTATAAGTTATTTTTTTCAAGAAGATGCTCTAATTGTCCCAAAAAATAAGATTGTCCATAATTTTCTCATAAATAAACCAAATGAAATGAATCAAAGCTTCACAAATAGGCAAAAATATAACCTATATGGAAAAAAAAAATTAATTTTAATTTTTTGCAAATTTTTTTTGCTGCCCCCTCTCCCTTGTTTTGAGCTTATGTAGGCATAACTTTTGTTCCCGGGCACCGATTGAAAAAAAAATTATATTCCCATGAAGCTTATCAGTTTTTCTATCTTCAAAAAAAGTTTCAAAAAAATCACAACAAAAATTCAGCCCATAGGTACCTGCCCGAAATCCCATTTGTCCCCTGAAGGGACAATGGTCCTTTAGGGGTTAAAAGCCAACTTTTGATGATAAAAATATTCATAACATTTCAATAGGTAGCAAATACTTCATTAGATTCATTAAGTTATTATTGGCAAGTTAATGTTCATCAAATTTTTTATTATTCTAATAAATGTATGTGAAGTCTATATAAAGATAGTGTAAAATTAATGTTGCAAAGATTTTGTAGTCTATTGTTAGAAGTTGAAAATATATTTTGTCATGTTAATATAAATGATTTTAAAAATACATTAACATTCTAGTTAGAACCATTTGGTGACTACTTTCAACATTAACACAACATGATAATTATCCCCCATCACCACAAGGTCTATACTCAACATGATGAACAAAGCGATTTTAAGTTTTCCCAATCTTGTCTCACTTTTTATATGTGGAACTTTCAAAAGATGTGAGACCTTTAATTCAAAAATGTGTACAGTTTTAAAACAACGTTATTGTAGAAAGATTAGACATAGAATAACTTTCAAAGTAGGAGAATTAACCTTGGAAAAATCATTTAAAAATAAAAATAAAAATGAATATTTGTAAAAAATTTAAAAAGTTTTTCATTCATTAAAAGAACCGCCAAAATCATTTTTCCATATTCAAAATGCAAATTGATAGAAGTTCCCTTTGCATACTTCCATACAATATAGAATTGACTATTTTATAATTTGTTCATACAATTGGTGTTAGTTTACTTGAAAGACCATTTCTTTCAAATTTGAACCCCAAATTTTTTTGAATAAATAATCAATATTCAATAATACTACAATCCCTAAAATTGCAAGTGTGTCATATTTTTGAAACTCAACATTCTTCACCAAATTAATGTTTGAAAATAATGGAGATTTTCTAGTATAAATTTAAAATATCCATATCTACCTATTTAATGAATTTCAATTACATTTGACCATTGCTCCCTTAGTCGTGCAAGAAAAACAATATGATACAGAAGGTTGATGAATAACAATATTAATCTTTCTTGCAATCACCCTTCAAGGTGATGCTATGTCCAAAATAAATTTTCATTTATTAAAAGTAATGATTAAATATGTAGCAAACAAACTTTTTCTTCTCAATTTTAGAAAAATTATTTAAGGAAAGTGATATATTTTTACAAAGGTATTCATGAGACAAAATGAACAAAAATTTGAAAAAAGACTTATCTTTGTAAGAGTTAAATGAACTGAATGCCTAGTAGCTCAAATTTACCAATGTTCAAGAAGGATTTTTTCACCAATAAAAATATTTAAAAAAACAAAAAAACTTAAGAGCTACGTTTCTAATAGAAATATTGTTGTTTGGTTATAAAAAGTAAGCAAATACATCTAATATTGTCCAAAATTAATATTCAAGCATATTTGTTATTAAATTGCTTTAATTATTATTGGACTTTATTGGCAGTTGTAGAGAGAATTTAGACTATCTTAAGATGGGTGCATTTTCAATAAAAGGAGCCAAAGATGTCCATTAACCCCTAAATTATCAAAGTCCCCTCGAGGGACACTTGGGATTTTAGGCAGGCTTGTGCGACCTGAAATTTTGACTTGATTTTTAGAAATGTTTTTTGAAGATAAGAAATCACATTGGCTTTCTAAAAATATATACATTTTTTTAATCGGTGCCCGGGAGCAAAAGTTATGCCACCCAAAGTCAAAAAAGCAATTTGCCGGGCAGAAAATAAAAACTTTTAAAAATTGAATTTAAAAAAAAAAAACTATTCTCAAAGATCATGTTTTTGTCTACATTTAAAGCTTTGATTCATTCTATTCGGACTAAGAACAAGAAAGCTATGAACAATCTTGTTTTCTGGGCAATCTAAGCATCTTCAAAAAGAACAACGTATAGAACTCGTTTTTGAATGCAATTTTCAAGTTTTTTCAAATTTATTTATTTAACAAGATTAAGTTTGTTTACAAGAACAATCCCACCGTTGGGATTATGGTGTTTTAATTCCACCTAAGAGCTATTAACGATTTAGTGTTTTGTTCAATTTTGGACCTACTTTTACTTAACAATTTTTTTATATGTGAAAATCAAGTTTTGACATTCTGAAATTTTTATTGCCAATTCTCAACTCAAATGTTCAACATAAATTTTTTTAACTTTATGGTGCATAGTGCAAAAAAAATCCACAAATGGCCGTCAAAGTCATCTGAAATTGCAAGCCACAATTCAAAAAGCTTCTTTTGTCAAGTTCAAATGCTAATATCTTCCAATTCGTACGGTCAAACTTCATGAAATTTTTATCATGTGATCTAAAACAAGTCAAATGCAAGATCCTAGGATTAGATTAAAGAAAAAAATTATTTTGGTTTAAAAAGTGATTGCAGCAAAAATGGCAATTTTCAGTGGTTTTGGAGCCAGAAACTGCCTTGGTATTTTAGGGATTAATTTGTTGATAAGGACATTTTAACATATGCAAGAAATCTTTTGATAGTTACACACAATATCAATCCTGGTTGAATGTTCACAAATTTTTTACAAAGGGTGAATCTATACCTCCTTGACGGGAATACAATTTTCTTCCAATCAAGTGTTTGGATCAAAAGTTATCTTACCCTAAACTTTTGGAGGTAGTTTAGGAAACTTTTGTTAAATGTATATTTTTGTTCTTTTATAATTAAGAATCACATATTATTTTTGTGGAAATTTTGGTATATGATAGATTGTCGTATAATATATACAATAAGATGTAAATATTATTTTAATATAACTTTAATGCAACTTTAAGTGATTCTCTAGTGCAACTTTTAGTTACATTCAGACGGACCCTAGCTTTATTATATTAATGTCAATGCACTTGAATGTAGTTACGAACAATTTTTATATAAATATAATATAAATTTGCAAAATGATTATTATTTAATTTATTCATAATCAACTTTAGATTCTCATTTTCAAAGATTTGTATATTTCAGGCACATAAAAACAAGGTGAATTGATTTTAGTGAGATAGCTAAAATGAAATGAACCATTAGATGACAATTGAGGGCATTAGGTGACTGTGAGTTTCCGGAGAGTTCCTTACGTTTTCAGACTATGGGAACATAGCTGCAGCAGCTGGTTGATGTGGCCGGCATTGTGCCACGTCATTTTTTGCACCAAAAACAAAAAATAAATAAAAACTGCTCAAAATGATATTTGGGGTTATTTTTATTTAATTTTAAATCCTGACAGCCCGTAAAGCTGTTCACAAAATTGGGCCAATTAGAGAACGAGCCTAAAACGGCCCTCCAATGCCCTCCAATGTCATCTAATGTTATTACCTTATACATTTTGCTACTTTCAATGCAAAACATGAGAATATTGACATGTCGCTTGGTTGTAGATAATGAACATAAGTTTCCACATTTTTGCAGATATTTATATAAGGTAGGAAACCCACCCATTCAAAACTCTTTCATTTGACCTTTTCTTTAAGTGACTAATTACGATGTATTTTGTACACTTGCCACTTTATCAATGCCTACATACTTAATATCTTACATTTAGACTATTTAACCTTTAATATGACTATTTTGTAAATAATCAGATCATTATAATTAGATTGTATTGAAGAACTGAAAGACAAACCTTGCTTTGACCAAAGTCTGTAATAGAAACATAAAATGGAATTATACTTGTCCTATTTGATGGAGGCCATTTGGGTTGCCAAAAGTCTTCCTTAGACATTGTGGATACTATTGGTTCTAATAAAATGTTATCACATTTTAAGTCATAGTGTACAACATTTTGCGCCTCCAAAGCCTTTACCTGCAATAGATTTTAAGTTTAAAGTTTAGGATTTTGGATCCATGCTAAATTTAGCTACAAATTTTGTTATCTTTAAAAATTGGCATGAAAGTAACTAATATAACTATCTATGCAATGGTAAGAATTCTTAGAGTTGTTTAAAAATTTAAATTTAAACTTTAGAAAAAATAATAGACCGATCCTTAAGACACCAACAATATATCATACAATTACAATTAGCCCTTAAATGGTCAAATGACCCCCATTTGATTTCCATTGAAAAAAACTATTTAGGATATGAAGTGTAATGGATATTTTTGTTTAAAAAAGAATGTCCTCAAAAAGATTTAAATATTTCATATGCCATATTCATACCATGTCTAATTTAGAATATTCAATGTCATAGCAAAATTTTCGTATTAAATAAAAATAGAAACTATTTGTATTTTTCACACATAATATGATACAATTGAATGAATTTTTTATTTCTTCAAGGTTTCTAAGACATTAGAATTTAAGAACCAATTAAAAAATGATAAAATAAAATTTGTATTATTTAGAATTCTAATTTAACTAATTATGGACTAATGAATAATATATTGAGTTTGAAATATATTTTAACCTTGATTTCTTTGACATTCAATTTAAACACCAACATCAATATACCAAATTGAGATTAGGCAGAAGATAAATTTGATTGATTTATTACAAAAAAATGAATTATTATGATTTTTGAGAATTGAAATTAGAATAGAAAATTCCAAACAACCTCGGGTTTTTTTTTGGAAAAGATTGTTTATTTAAAGGTTTATCAACCAATCCTAAAATCCAAAAATAATTAGGAAAGGCTAAAGGATTCTAGTTCAAACCAATAGACTCATAGCTAAAAGCACAACAATTCTTTGATATTAAAAAGTCATTTATGATGAAATAAAGAATTCTAAATTTTAGACTTTTCAAAGAAAGTACTAAGAATAATGATTTAAAAATGACATACTTACAGCTTGAAGCACAGCAGCATATACTTGGAGATACAAAGGAAATCTTTGATGAAGAGGTAATGCAGTTGTATTCTGAAGTTGTGTATGGTGATGCCTCCAAGCTTGCAAACTACACTTGTAGTGCTTAAGCACCAATACAAAAGCATCACGGTCCACACCATAGTCAATGATCTGGCATACTCGTGCATCGCCTTGAAACCTCTCTAGTATTTGTACCTCCGAATATACATCAAAGAAGCTGCATGGCTCGTGCGGCCCCTTGGGCAATGCCACTACCTGTCCCATCCCTTCCCTCACCTTCATTGTTTAGCTTGCATCATCCCAAAGTCAATATGTATAACAAACTGCTTTGCTTCAATCCATTATGTAGCATCAATTTGTTAAAATCTTGGACATTTACAAATTTTGGATGAAAAGTGTGCAATTAATGGATTTATCAATCATATGTTTTTTTTTACCTCATATATATTTTAATTATACAAAAATAGATTATTAAATCTTTACAATGATATTTTTAACCTCTAAAAGACCACACTATGTTTTTTTGGCAACATAGCGATTTTGGGCAGCTCACTATGAATGGAATTTTTATTTTTCTTCTTTGAAATTTTCACACAACATGTGGACAAGGAATGATTTTAAGACCCAACGATTTTCATAACTTTTGACTATATGGTTAAAAAGTTGTTGCATGATATGTAGTTTGTTTCCCAACCAGGGCAGCCTAAGCAAATCAGAAAAAAATACTTTTTTTAAAAACAAGAATTTGAAATTTGTTAATTAAATTTATATATACGTGAAAAGCTTTGAATCATTCCATTTTTTAATGAGATGATAGTTATGAGTAGTTTTAGTAGTTGGGTAGTTATATAGATCCTCTATTGTAAAATAAACTTTGAAGTCCTTTATTTTACTCAATTTTCAGTATTTTTTGAAAATAGAAAATCATAGGATGTACATTGTTAATTTACAATTATTGGGATTGGCGTTTTTCAATTCTATAGCTAAATTCCTAACAACTTAGTATTTTGATCATTCTCTACTTCTTTCTACTTACTAATTTTTTCCTATATGTTGTACAATTCCAAATTTTACGAATTTTTTCAAGCATGTAGCCAACTTGCCTTGGAAAACTAATCCAAAGAGGCACCACCATTTAGGACATTTTTTCATACAAATGTGACCTTGTGAAGTGTTACTGCCCTATCTTTTGCAGGGCCAAAAAAGGATTCTTGCCAATTCAAATGCTAATATCTCGCAATCTACATAGTGGAAACTTCTGAAATTTTTTCCATGTCTTTTTAAACCAATGTGCTACAAGATTCTACAATTACATGTGTATAAAAATGTTCTTTTTTTAAAATTTGGTATTTGTACTAGAAATGGCAGTTATGGAGTGTTTTCGATGAAAACTTAGTCAAGGAGCTTTAGGGGTTAAGGTCACATTTATTTTAATTTCTACAAATCCTAGGCAATAAAAGCGTATACTTTCAATACTCACTTTCATCCTAAATGCAAAAAGACATGCATTTAAGCATTTTGGAGGTTTATGCACTACATAAAATTGATTATTTTTGGAACTTATTTATGCAATATCTTTTAGGCTACTAAAGGACCATCTCCTTGATATTTGAATTCCAAACATTCTAAAATAGATACTCAATAGTATCCAACCTATAAAGCGTAATTCATTTTTCAAAAATTAATAATTCCTACTAAATGAATTAAAAAAAAAAGCATTGCAAAAAACTATTTAGAATTGTCCTATCAACTATTATTGTAGATTATAGCCCCGGGTACGCAACTCCCATATTATATGGCCCTGATTATAATCACTTATAATGCATTTCAGTCCAATCTCAAAGGATTTAATTTGTTTTAATGTACAAAATTCTTGTAGCCCTTTTAACAAGGAATTCAAAAATGTAATTATATAAATGAAATGAATATTTTTGAGGACAATAATAGCATTAAAAACCTAATTATATGAGTTTTTTTAATACATATATCATAGGACAAGCTACCCAACTTTTGGGGCTTTTTAATAAAATTTTAATTTTAATCAGAGGGAACTTTTTGTAAGGATTTTAAAAAACTATGCATAAGTGTTCCAGTTCTTTATATATATTGTGAATTTTTTTCCTAATATGTATAGAACCCAACATTTTCTACATTTCGTTTTTTTTTTTAATTTGGTCTTCACCCAAGTTTTTGGTCTTTTTAATTTAATATAATTTTTACAAAAGCCGTCCTCTAAGCCTTTTTAATGCCGATGACCCCCGCATATAATACAAGAGTTGCGTACCCGGGATTATAGCAACATTAGATTACTATATGCAAAATTGTGCTTGAAAATTCTATAATATAGAATACTGGACAGAAAATTATATAGGTCTTTCTTACAATTATTTATATAATAGCATTTTATTCAAGTTTTTAGTAAAAGTATTAAAACTTTCATCATTTTTTATTTTAATCATAAATAGTAAATGATGAATCTATAAAATAACACTAAATATCAACGATAATAAAAATTGAAGCAATGATTTGAAGTATTTTAAAGATGTGTAATGAATAAATTCTTTAAAAAATAAATTTGTATTCATTATTCCAAAAAAATTATTAGTTTTAAATTGTAGACTACATTTGTATATTTGTATTTATAATTGCTTTTTCTAATAATTATTAATATAATTTGAAATTTAAACTTAAATATTTTTTTCTACAATTAATTGTATACTAAATATTTATAATTCCATAGTATTTATTGTTGCAATGGATTGAAGATTGTAAATTTTTCTATGTATTTTTTTTATTTAGATTTTCTTAAAACATTTATTTTAATAGCTCATATTCTATGCCAAGTTCAAGTTCCTTAAGAAAAAATTAAATAGTGTAGAAAGTATTAATGAAAAACAATCTTAATCATCAAAAAATCTATAAAGTCAAAGTCGTGAGTATTGGTAAAGCTACAAGTATTGATAAAGCTCTGAATTCCAATAAAGTTGTGAATATTGCTAAAAATTGTGGAATATTTTTAACCATGCTAAAGGTCATGAAATACTTTGAACCTTATTTAATGAGCTTCCAAAACTTCTAAATCAAATTAATAAAAGGGAATTTGACAGAAAAAAAATGATTTTGTGTAGGGTCCAAAAAATTTGACCTCAACGTACGATATATGTTAGTTTTTGAACTACAAAAGTTTCTTTTACTCTTTTTTATTTTTTGAAATATTTTCTATATTATATTTATAAAATACTATAATACTATATTGAAAGATATATACCATTCAAATAAATCTCAACTAGTACAAGAAGTGAATAACCAAGGAAAATTTTAATGGAGATCAAGGGACACTTTGCGTTTTAATAAAAAATTTAAACATTTGTTTTTTTGCACATCCAACCATAGGATTTTAAACTAGACTAGTATAAGACGTGTATAAGAAATTTTAGAAAATTTGATTGTATTAATCACAAGATATAAGTGCTTAAACTGAAGAAATGAATAGTTTCTTTACTCCTAGCTTGATTCTAAGATTATAAAGCTTCAAATTTTCTTAACTTAAAATTTTTTATTCTACAAATTATGAATTTGAGTTTTTTTTATACTTAAAAATTGAGTTGAGAGTTTGAGGAAAAAAATTCAAAAAACACACCTACAATTCATTCTTTTAAAAATTGTTAAAATTGAAGTAGATAGAAGGAAAAACTAAATTTATGTTAGCTCAAAGTTAGAATTGAAATATAATAATCCCAATCTCAATACAAATTGTCTAAACCATGTGCAATTGTTTTTCCCAAATTGTTAAAATTGAGTTCTAAAACAAATTCCAATACATTATTTTCTTGAAAATTTGCTAAGATTGCCTACAAAAGAAAAAAGTTCACAAGTTCTATATTTCTTATCCAAATATAGTGAATGAAATCCTTTCACTTAAATAAAAATATAATCTATAAGACACAATTTATTTATATATTTGAAGGATTTCTATTTTTTGTTTTATCCACCTTCACTTGTTTTGGACATATGGTGGCATGGATTTTGCTCTTGGATATGAAATGAAATAAAAATTATACTTTCAAGAAGCTAATCAATTTTCCAATCTTGAAAAAAAATTTCAAGGAATCTTGCCAAAAATTGAGATTATAAGCACCTCCCTAAATCTTTGAGAGTCACTTGAAACAACTCTTGGGACTTCTTGGGGTTAAGGTGCAAGTAGCAACAAAGGACATCATGAAAAGTCTCTTGTAGCTACCTTAATTTTCCATCCTAAACACCTTGGCTATGGCGTGTAATTTCAATTTATCACCATCACAAGCTAAATTAAGTTTCATATTTTTAATTGATTAACCTTCTTTCATGCCATAAATATAGGAACAATAGTAGAACACAAAGGTATGCCAAAATATTCCTACTCCTTTGGATTCATTAGGCACAATTCTAATATTATATCATGTGACAAAAATTACATGAAATAAGAACTTGAATCATTATTTCTAATAAAGCACATTGAAAGATTGCATAAAATTGACACAATCAAGAAAAATCTTAATTTTGACATTGAATGACTGATATACTTCCATTGTCAAACCAAAAAATTTATATGCAATTCAAAATTTGTTGAAAAGTGGTTGTTGACTAAATATGCAAATTCATCAAGTTGATGATAAGTATTTAGCATTCTTGAAGTAAATAATATTTTAATACGCTTATAATATAGGTGCTTGATCTTTTGGAGGTGTTTTTTACTGTCAAATGTTGAAATTTAGATTTTCTTTTATTTATTTTGTTGATGATTTTCTAATTTACTTTCAATGAAAGTTCTATTAATTTTGATATAATGTGGTTTTTGTAATATTCCAAATTAATCCCTTTAGAATTATACTTTCAAATCTTGAGTAGTAAATTAATGCAAATATGTTCTATACGTACTAAAACATGTTTTTTCCATCCATCAAATGTTTGAAAATTCTTTTTCAGTTTTTTTACATGAATAAAGAATATATTTTCAAAAGAATTCTCTATGAATATTCTATAATTATAGACAAGAAAACAAATACATTTCACCATGCATACTATGACTATGACCTCCAAAATGCCAACTAGTGTTCCATCCCGTGTTCCATGTTCCAGATACAAAAATATAACAATGATATTTTGGAACATTTGATGGATACGGATGTACTTGTATATACATATAAAAGGTTGCTATTATGTGAGCTTAGGAGCATGAGCTTGTTAGCCTAGAAGACTCTATACCTATGTTATAGGTGTTCATCTCATTAAAACCTCTATAATTTTAGTAAATCTATGTTATAGATACATATACTATAAGCACCTTCAACGGCTGTAAGATAGCTAATCATACATAATCATAGGCTCACATGCTTGCATTTTCATGTTTACATACTAGCATTATTGCATACATATATACTCATATACAAATTTATCAAAAATGCACTATCCCACATCATTTGAAATTGTGAAGTTGATTGTGTGTATATAATGGATTATATAGTGTATTTTTTAGAATAAGGATTTATCCCAAGAACAACTAGAAAAGAGAAGCAATTGTAAATTTTTTTAAGTTGTTATGCCTTGTGGGATCTTGAAAACGAGACAAGAAATGTGGAACAAGAATGCAATGTCTCCACTATACTAATTGTTTAATTTCAAAAATAACAAAAATTCAAAAAATTCAAAATGTCACTTTGATTAGAACTTGACATTTGTAGCTTATTGTAAAAAAATATTTCTTTTGAAAATTGGTAACACTCAAAATGGGGTTTTTAATTTTTTGGGTATATATTGATTAGGGCATCCATTGATCCAATTGGATGATTGGATGTGATTTCCATTTCAATCATTACAACTTTTGTTTGAAAGTCATTATTGTAAAATTGTTATTTTTAATTTCAATCTGTTTATAACACATCTTTTGAAATTTGGATTTAGCTAATTTTTTTGAAGGATTAAAATATTAGAGTTGACACATACTTAGGTGCTCAAAATATTTGTTGAGCTTAATACAGCGTATGAAAAATATTACGCATGGATTGAGATTAATGATCTAAATTAATTCAATATTGCTCCAAACAATTTAGTCATATTTTACATTTTAAAAACCTTTAACTATATATTTTCTTGAAATATATTATAAAAATGTTAAATATTATAAAAATATATCAAATAGAATGCAAATAAATTCTTAAAATATTTTGGTATGTCATTAAATTTTTATAATATTTTACTTTGTGACAATATGATCCCTATATATCTTATAAATTTCTCATGTTGTGCACAAATATAATTAGACAACCTCATGATGAAGCTCTAGTCCTTCATATAATGCTATCAGAGGGGATTGAATTCATGTAAAGATTTGTCAAACTTTTTATCATCACATTTTGTACTTACTTCTCCTTTTAACTTTTAAGAATCCTTTGAGGATCGTATATAAGTATACTACATAAATTCTAACAATACCTTCATTGGCTACTAAAACTTGACTTCCTAATTGTATACATTGTTTATATTGTTGTAAAGTTACACTAGAAGATGACATTAAAGCCTCGATACGATTAGATTAATTTTTGAACTAACTAATGTTTTTTACAATAAAATTGAAAATCTAATACTGAAAATTTCTATTAATAATGAAAACTTCTAATAATTTTCACAATGGATATTCGAATGGATATTACAATGGATATTCTAAATGAGAAAAACTTTATGCAAATTGTGGATCTATTTTTTTAAGATTATTAAATTTGACTAAAGCATTATCTACATAAGATCTCAATACCACCAAATTTTACAAAATATTTTGTAAGTATTATCGAAATAATGTATGACAAAGTATTTAAATAAATTATAATAAAACAGAAGACTTTGTTGTATAGAAAACATAAAAGTAGCCAACTAGCCATAGTACATTACAATATATAGGTTAAACTCAAAAAAGAAAAGAAAATTATAAAGAATAGATTTGAAGATTTACTTTAAGTATATTGTTCAAATAATAACCATATTTTCTATAAAAAAAAAATGTGGTAAATGAAAAATATAAGAAATAACTTTCCATTCAATGATTTGATTTTTTTAATATTTTATACAAAATAAACTAATTGTAAGACCAATATGAATGAAAAGTCCGTTGAATGTCGTAACAATAACTATTCTAGTAAGATGTTTTTTATAGAATCTTTTTTGAAGTTTTTGAAATCAATAATTCCAACTGTATAAATATAGCTTTAGGTGCTTTGAAATTTACTATACATGCATTTAAATTTTGACCTTTTATTTGCACCTATTTTATTTTGAATGAAAATTCTTTCCTAAAAAACATTAACTTGTTAAGGTCTATGTAAGCAAAATACTTTTAAAAAAAATTTCAATTGGAATTGAAAAGTTTAGTAAAAATCTCATTATTTTTTTAGTAGATTTTCTACATACTTATAGTACTATTTGATTTTCAAAATTTTCAAAATGAGTGCTAATGCAAAATTACATAAGAATTCTACACTTTTAATATATTTGAAGATGTATAAGACTACAAAAGAAGTTGTTTTGTTTTGTTAAAATCTAAGAAGAATGCATTTGTTCTAAATTTTAATCTGAATTTTTCTTTTAGAAAAATTAAATTCTTTGTTTCTAACAAATCTATTTCCTAAAAACCCGTATTAATTTTTAATTTTAGAAAATGAGCATATAAAGTTAATATAAACAACAAATCCAAGTGAACCATCAATACTTCTCTAAATAATTTCATATATACCACATATATCCAAATCTTTATTCCATGTAATTGTAAATTACAATTTGAAATACATACATGCATGTGCAAAAAAAATAAAAGTTAGTTGACTTCTTTACAATTAATGTTCTCAAAAAGCTAATAGACCTTAAAAGATTTAAGATGATTTTTCATCTCCTTGAGGAAAATTTGGACTTCATTGGAGCAATAAATTAGGTACATAAAACTTGTTTGTAACATTTATTCAACAGTATTTAGAGTAATGTTGAAATGCAAAACTCAATATATAATTATTTAAAGTAAATGATACATTAAAATGAATGTAGGATAAATGAGACATTAAATGAATATAGAAAAAAAATTAAAACAAGAAATCGATTTGTAATAGCAAAGTGTTGAATCTGACCTAAAGCTATGATATTCCGAATTGGAAATAGAGTTCACCTTCAACACAACCAACTCGTTGGTGCTAACATTATCTTTGGTTGTTCTTCTAGTAGCAGTATATACCTGATAAATGACGAAAAATGAGATTTATTTTTTATTATAAATTTCCAACTTTAGTAATTTAATAATATAATGTACCTTCAATCTATGGTACAAGAAAAAATAAAAAATTTATTGCACAAGAATTAGTTTGAATCAATATTGTAGAATTTTGTTAGACATTATAGCTTTTTTATTTATATTCTTCATCATACTATTTTTTATGAAGATATATTAGGACCATCATGTTGAGATCCAAAATTGCTTCAAGTTACTCATTCTTGAAGCAAAGTCAAAATCTTCATCAATAATTATTTATTAACAAATCTAACCGTAGGATCTTCTAGTTGACTTGTTCAAGTACATTGTCCTAAAATTGTAGAGCAAATATTTCCACCCATTGCAAGTTTAATGTGCCTAAATTTTACAATGTAAGCCTTTCTAATATTTCTAAAAGGTGAAGTTTTGTCTTTTAATGCTTTTAGAAAAAAACTCATGTGTCCTATAACTTGTTCATTTTGTCAATATGTTGAAAAATGGATTGAAAACATGTGAAAAAATTTGAACCAATTCGTTTTTGTATTCATCTTTAAAAGAATGTAAAGTGATGGGTGGTAGTAAATGAAAGAAAAGACTAATATGCTAAGAACTTTTATAAGAAATCAAAAGTTGTTAATCACAATGGTGAAAATGT